>NC_069408.1:7191303-7211574 GCF_026875155.1 Cherax quadricarinatus | reverse complement strand
ATTCCTGCTACTCTTCCCCCTTGGGGCTCAACTATGTAGTCGAAGCACAGAACCACATGACACTAGCTTCCCCGGGGCCTTTAAAACATGAACCCTCGATGTCCCCAAATACCATGGGAATACAAGTCCACCCTTTCTGGTCATCCTCTCCTTTTCCTCTGGTATGTCTCTAAAATGTTGATGCATGAGGGTTTTCCAGTACCACATCCACCTTGGCTAGTTGGCATTGCTCGTTTTCCCATCATTCTTTTTGGCCCCTCGTTTCTTTGTGGGGTTTTTTCCGATGTTTTTGTGTGTTGATATTAGTTTTTTTCCAGTTTTTTTTGGTTGAGTGTGTTGGGGTTTTAAATGTATGTTATAGTGGTTTTTTAGTGATGTATGTGTGTAACATGTATGTATATATGTGTGTTTGTGTGGGTGTATGTTGTACACATGATGTATATGTGTGTTTTTAGTGTGTATGTTTGGGGACACTTTTTATTTTTATATGGTGTTTGTAGTGATGTTGGGGGTACCAGTATGTATTTAAAAGTGTGTTTGTAGTGGTATGTGTGTAAAATTTTGTAATATTTTGGGGTTTTAGTTTTTTTGAAAAATTTTTTTTGTATGTGTGTACACATTATGTTTAAAAATGTTGTTTGTAGGATGTATGTGTGTACACATGTATGTATTTTAAAGTGTTTTGTAGTGATTAGGTGTACACTGTAGTTTTATATGTGTGTTTTTAGTGTGTTGTGTGACACATGTATGTATATATTGGGGTTTTTAGTGATGTAGTGTGTACACAGTAGTATATAAATTGTGTTTGTATGTGTATGTGGTAAAATGTATGTATATATGTGTTTTGTGTGATTATTTGTCACATGTAGATAATGGGTGTTTAGTGATGTTGTGTGTAAAAATGTATGTAATATGTGTGTTTGTAGTGATTAGTGTGTACACATGTTGTTATATTGTGTGTTTTTGGATGTATGTGTGTACACATGTATGTATTTTGGTGTTTGATATTATGGTGACACAGTAGTAAATTTTTGGTGTTTGTAGGATGTATGTGTGTAAATGTATGTTTTTTTAAAGTGTGTTTGTAGTGATGTATGTGTGTACACATGTATGTTTTATATGTGGTTTGTGTGATGTATGTGTGTCACATGTATGATATATGTTGTTTTTAGTGAGTATGTGTTACACATTATTATATATAGTGTTTTGAGGGTTTGTGGTACACATGTATGTATATATGTGTGTTTGTAGTGATGTATGTGGTACACTGTTGTATATATGTGTGTTTGTGTGAAAGTTTTGTGTACACATTATGTATATAGTGTGTTTGTAGTGATGTTGTGTGTACACATGTATGTAATTGGTTTTGTAGTGATGTATGTGTGTAAAATGTAGTAAATGTGTTTGTATGAGTATGTGTGTACACTGATGTTATATGTGTGTTTGTAGTGAGTTGTGTTACAATGTATATAATGTGTGTTTGTAGTGATGTATGTGTTACACATGTATGTATTATGTGTGTTTTTAGTGATGTATGTGTGTAACATGTATGTATATTGTGTGTTTTGTTAGTTGTGTGTACAATGTAGTATATATGTGTTTTTTGTGTGAGTATGTGGTCACATGATGTATATATGTGGTTTTAGTGATGTATGTGTGTACAATGTATGTTATATGTGGTTTTTAGTGATGTATTTGTACACATGTATGTATATATGTGGTTTGTAGGGATGTAGTGTGTACACTGTATGTTATAGTGTGTTTTTAGTGATGTATTGTGTACACTGATTATTATGTGTGTTTGTAGTGATTATGTGTGACACTGTATGTATATATGTGTGTTTGTAGGATGTTTGTGTTACAATGTATGTATATATGTGGTTTGTGTGGTAAGGGGTGTACCATTATGATATATGTGCGTTTGAGTGATGTATGTTGTAACATGTATGTATATATGTCGTTTGTGTGATGTATGTGTGTACAATGTATGTTATATGTGGTTTGTAGTGAAGTATGTGGGACACATTTGATATATGTGGTTTTTTTATTTTTTATGTGTGTACAATGTATGTATAATTTTGGTTTGTAGGATGTATTGTGTAAATGTATGTATATTGTTGGGTTTTTAGTGATGTTGTGTGTACACTGTATGTATATATGTGTGTTTTAGTGATGTATGTGTGTAAAGTATGTTATATGTGTGTTTTTTAGTGATGTATGTGTGTACACATGTATTATTATGTGTGTTTGTAGTGATGTAGGTGTCACATGATGTATAATGGTGTTTGTAGTGAGTAGGGGGTTACAATTATGTATATATGTGTGTTTGTAGTAGTATGTGTGTTCACTGTATGATAATGTGTGTTTTTAGTGATGTATGTGTGTACACATGTTGATTTAAAGTGTGTTTTTTTAGGTGTATGGTGTACACAGTATGCTATATGTGTGTTTGTAGGATTTTGTGGTAAACATGTATGCATATATGTGTGTTTGTAGTGTGTATGTGGTAACTGTAGCTATATGTGTGTTTGTAGGATGTATGTGTGTACACATTAGCATAAGTGTGTTTGTAGTGATGTTGTGGTACACATGTTCATATAGGTGTTTGTAGTGATGTATGTTGACACAGTTGCATTTTATGTGTGTTTTTTAAATGAGTATGTGTGTACAATTATGATATATGGTGTTTGTAGTGATTATGTGTGTCAATTATGCATAAAATGTTGTTTGTAGTGATGTAGTGTGTACAATGAGCATATATGTGTTTTGAGTGATGTATGTGTGTACACTTTTATGCATATATGTGTGTTTGTAGTGATGTAGTGTTACACATGTTTGCATAATTGTGTTTGTGTGATGAGTGTGTAACATGTATCATTATGTGTTTTGTGTGAGTATGTGTGTACAATGTATGCATATTTGTGTGTTTTTAGTGATGTTGTGTGTACACCAGTATGTATATATGTTGTGTTTGTAGTGATGTTTGTGTGTACACTGTATGTTTATGTGTCGTTTGTAAGTAGTGTTGTATGTGTGTACACATTGTATGTATATATGTGTGTTTGTAGTGATGTATGTTGTGTACACATGTACTCAACTATTTGTAATCACCATTTTGTTGCAGGGGGTTCGAGTTCACAGCTCCTGGCCCCGCTCTTCGCTGTTGCTACTAGGTCCTCTCTTCTCCCTGCCCCATGAGCTCTATCATACCTCGCCTTAAAAACCTATGTTGGTTCCTGCCTCCAACACATCATTTCTAGGCTATTCCATGGCTGACTACTCTGTGACGAAGGAAATACTCCTAACATACCTTGATTCTATGAGTCTATCAATTCCAATTGTGACCTCTTGTGTCTGTGTGTCCATTCTCTGGAACATCGTCTTTGTCCACCTCGTCTATTCCGCGCAGTATTTTATATGTAGTTATCATGTCTCCCCTGACCCCTCCTGGGCCTTCAGATGTCGTCAGGCCGATTTCCCTCAACCTTTCTTCATAGGACAATCCCGTAGCTCTGGGACTAGCTTGTTGCAAACCTTTGCACTTTCTCTAATTTCTTGACGTGCTTGACTAGGTTGTGGATTCAACTGGTTGCGGCATACTCCCAGTATGGGCATGACGTGATGATTTTGCAGTGTACAGGAAGTCTTAAACGAATCCTTACTGAGGTATCGGAACGGTCTATCCGTAGTGTTTGCCAGGCTCCCGTATTGCTTGCTGCAGTTATCTGATTTGATGTGCGCCTCAGGAGATATGTCGGTGTTTATCACCCCCAGATCTTTTTTCCTTGTGAGGTTTGCAGTTTTGGCCACTCTAAACTTTATTTGTGTCTGATAGGTTTCTTTGCCCTTCCCCAATCTTAATGACTTTGCATTTGGCGGTTAAATTCTAGGAAGGCCGTTGCTGGACAGGCTTGTAGCATGTAAGATCTCTTTGTAGTCCTGCCTGATCCTCGTTCCGATTCGATTCTTCTCTCTAACTTCACATCGTCTGCAAACAGGACACTTCTGAGTCTATCCCTTCCGTTATGTCGTTCAGTATACCAAGAACAGCCACAGGTCCTAGGGATGACCCTGTGGAACCCCGCTTGTCACAGGCAGCCCACTCTGAAACCTCGTCGCGTACATACCGTTGTTTCCTCCATGTCAGATATTCTCTGAATCCATTGCAGTGCCTTTCCTGTTATGTGTGCCTGGTCCTCTAGCTTTTGCCAGTACTCTTGTGAGGAACTGTGTCGAAAAGCCTTTCTTGCAGTCCCAAAAATACGCAGTCGATCACCCCCTCCTCTTGACTTACTTCATGTCACCTTGTCATATAAAAAACTCTAGTAGGTTTGGACCACAGGATTTTCCTCCCTGAAACCGTGCTGGTTGTAATATTACACTTGTTTCTTTCAGGTGCCACACCAGACTCTCCTCCTGATTGATCTTTCTCCATGACCTTGCATACTATACACGTTAGTAGATACAGGTCGTAGGTTTAGTGCCTCATGTCTGGTCTCCCTTTTATAAAAATTGGGACTACATTTGCCATTTTTCCATACATCAGGGAGTTGCCCAGTTTCAAATATGTGTTGAAGATCTTTGTTAATGGCGTCAACAAATTCTCTGCTCCCTCTTAAGGACCCATGGGGAGGATGTTGTATGTCCCACCGCCTTTGAGGTGTCAAGTTCGCCATCAGCAGCTTCTTCACCTCCTCCTTGGTTATATGTACCTCTCCAGCACTGTGGTGGGCCCCCCTGTTCTGATTTTCTTGGGAGTCCTACTGGTTTCCACTGTAACTACCTCTTTTAAATCTTGTGTTGAGCTTCTGACATACCTCTCGGTCGTTTTCTTGTGAATTTCCCCATCACCCTTCTCAGTTGATTACATGTCCTTGGACTTGTTGTTTTTCCTCATGATGTGGCTGTAAAACAGCTTCGGGTCAGTCTTTACTTTTGAAGCTATGTCAGTTTCATTTTGTCTCTGAGCTCCCTTCTTATCTGTGGCATATTCGTTTCTGGTCTCTTCGGCTGATTTCTTTTTTTCCTGAGTTTCTGTCTTCTGTACCTTTCCATTATCTATTACATAGTTTTTGCCTCCTACACCTTTGGGTTAACCAAGGGACTCGTTTCTGTTCTTCCCTTATTTGTTTCCCTTGGGAACAAAACCTCTCATCTGCCTCCTTGCATTTTGTTGCTCCATAGTCCATCATTTTCTTTTACTGGTTTTCCTGTCGTTCCCTCTCCCCAGCTGATTGTCTTGAAGGAAGTTCCTCATGCCTGAGTGTCCCCCTTTTGTAGTTTGGTTTTTCCCAGCCTTTCCTGCTACTCTCTCCACTTGGAGCTCATCTATGTAGTCGAAGCCAGAAACCAAATGATCACTAGCTCCCAGGGGCCTTTATACATGATACCCTCGATGTCCGAACCACTCATGGTGAAACAAGGTCCCCCAACCTTGCTGGTTCATTCCTCTCTCTCTCTTGGTAGTGTCTTAAATGTTGATGATGAGGTTCTCCAGTACCACATCCATCATCTTGGCTTCCTGTTTCGGGGAACCCCATGGGCTCCAGGTTTTCCCAGTCAATCTCCTTGTGATTGAAAATCACCAATAAACTAGTAACTAGGCTTCCCCACATGTGTGCTCTCCTGGCCTCCTCGGCTAGTGTGTTGATACATTGCCTCTGTGACTCTAATCGTATTTTCTCTGGCCTCCTGCAGTTCTGTGATAGTTAGGGTTGTACTTTGTAGTATATATGTGTGTTTGTAGTGATGTTATGACACGTGTTACCACTGTTATGTATATATGAGTGTTTGTAGTGATGTATGTGTGTACACATGTATGTATTATAAGTGTGTTTGTGTGATGTATGTGTGGTACACATGTATGTATATATGTGTGGTTTGTAGTTGATGTATGTGTGTAACCATGATGTATATATGTGTGTTTGTAGTGATGTATGTGTGTACACATGTATGTATATATATGTGTGTTTGTAGTGATGTATGTGTGTACACATGTATGTATATATGTGTGTTTGTAGTGATGTATGTGTGTACACATGTATGTATTTATATGTGTGGTTTGTAGTGATGTATGTGTGTACACATGTATGTATATATGTGTGTTTGTAGTGATGTATGTGTGTACACATGTATGTTATATATGTGTGTTTGTAGTGATGTATGTGTGTACACATGTACTGTATTATATGTGTGTTTGTAGTGATGTCATGTGTGTACACATGTTGTATTATATTGTGGGTTTGTAGTGATGTATGTGTGTACACATTATGTATATATATGTGTGGTTTGTACGTGATGTTGTGTGTACACATGTATGTATATATGTGTGTTTGTAGTGATGTATGTGTGTACACATGTATGTATATATATGTGTGTTTGTAGTGATGTATGTGTGTACACATGTATGTATATATGTGTGTTTGTATGATGTATGTGTGTACACAGTTATGTATATATGTGTGTTTGTAGAGATTGTATGTGTTACACATGTATGTATATATGTGTGTTTGTAGTGATGTATGTGTGACACATGTATGTATTTTGTAGTGATGGTGTGTGTTACACATGTATGCTATACATGTGTGCTTGGTAGTAGTGCGTTTGTAGTGATGCATGTGTGTACAATGTATGTATGTGTGTTGGTAGTAGTGTGTAGTTGATGCATGTGTGTTACACATGTATGTTTTGTGTGTTGGTAAGTAGTGTGTTTGTATTGCGTGTGTATGTGTACACATGTATATATGAGTGTTAGTTGTAAATGTGTTTGTAGTGTATGTGTATGTGTACACATACAGTATGTATATAAGTGTGTTGGTAGTAGTGTGTTTGTAGTGATGTGTTATGTGTACACATGTATGCTTATTTGTGTGTTGTAGTAGGCTAGTGTGTGTTTGTAGTGATGTGTATGTGTAACACATGTAATGTATATAAGTGTGTTGGTGAGTAGTGTGTTTGTAGTGATGTGTTAGTGTACTAAGTATATAAGTGTGTTGGTAGTAGTGTAGTTTTGTAGTGATGAGGTATGTGTTCACATGTATGTATATAGTGTGGTTGGTAGTAGTGTGTTTGTAGTGATGTGTATGTGTACAACATGTATGTATATAAGTGTGTTGGTAGTAGTGTGTTGTAGTGAAGTGTATGTGTCACATGTATATAAGTTGTGTTGGTTAGTTAGTGTGTTTGTAGTGAATGTGTATGTGTACACATGTATGTATATAAGTGTGTGGTAGTAGTGTTGTTTGTAGTGATGTGTATGTGTACACATGTATATGTATATAAGTGTGTTGTGTTAGTAGTGTTGTGTTTGTAGTGAAGTGTATGTGTTACACATGTATATAGTGTGTTGGTTTGTAGTGTGTTTGTAGTGTTGTGTATGTGTACACATGTATGTATATATAAGTGTTGTGGTAGTAGTGTGTTTTGTAGTGATGTGTATGTGTACATATGTATGTATATTGAACTCTTGTGTTGGTATAGTTAGTGTGTTGTTTGTAGTGATGGTGTAGGTGTACATATGTTAGTATATTTGTGTGTTGTAGTAGTGTGTTGTTAGTGATGTGATGTGTACACATGTATGTATAATAAGTGATGTTGGTAGTAGTTGTGTTTGTGTGATGTGTATGTGTACACATGTATGTATATATATGTGTTGGTAGTAGTGTGTTTTAGTGATGTGTATGTGTACACATGTATGTATATAAGTGTACTCACCTAATTGCTAACCTAATTGTGGTTGCAGGGGTCGAGACTCAGCTCCTGGCCCCGCCTCTTCACTGATCGCTACTGGATCCTCTCTCTCTCTGCTTCCTGAGCTTTGTCATACCTCTTCTTAAAACTATGTATGGTTCCTGCCTCCACTACTTCACTTGCTAGGCTATTCCACTTGCTGACAACTCTATGACTGAAGAAATACTTCCTAACGTCCCTGTTGATTGTTCTGAGGTCTTCATGCTTCAGTAGTGACCCCTTGTCCCTGTGTCCGCCCTCTTCTGGAAACATCCTATCTCTGTCCACCTTGTTATTCCCCGCAGTACTTGTATTCGTTAATTCATGTCTCCCCTGACACCCTTCTGTCCTCAGTTGTCGTCAGTCGATTTCCCTTAACCTTTCCTCGTACGGACATTCCTTTGAGCTCTGGACTAGCCTTGTTGCAAACCTTTGTACTTTCTCTAACTTCTTGGGAGTGCTTGACAGGTGTGGGTTCCAGACTTGTGCTGCATACTCCAGTATGGGCCTAACATACACAGTGTACAGTGTCTTGAACGATTCCTTATTAAGGTATTGGAACGCTATTCTCAGGTTTGCCGGGCGCCCGTATGCTGCAGCGGTTATTTGGTTGATGTGTGCCTCCGGTGATGTGCTCGGTGTTATGGTCACCCCAAGGTCTTTCTCCCTGAGTGAGTGTGTTGGCAGTAGTGTGTTTGTCGTGATGTGTATGTGTACACATGTATGTAAATATGTGTGTTGGTAGTAGTGTGTTTGTAGTGATGTTTATGTGTACACATGTATGTAAATATGTGTGTTGGTAGTAGTGTGTTTGTAGTGATGTTTATGTGTACACATGTATGTATATATGTGTGATGGTAGTAGTGTGTTTGTAGTGATGTATATGTGTACACATGTATGTATATATGTGTGTTTGTAGTGATGTATATGTGTAGATGAAAGTGAAAAGTAAACATCAAAAAAAACTTGTATGATCTACATAATAATTCAGAGTAAAGAGAAGCACAGTTCCGTGGTACAGCTGTCACATCTTTAAATATTCACAAGTTACACAAACAATGTTCTCAAATTACTGTAAACCAACTTTTTTTGTCTTATATATTCTATGAATATTGAGCAATACTATATCTAAATTTCCCTTATTGTCTCTGCTACATTGTTTAATATGGGGCGAGTGTACCTGTTGTCTATCAGAATGTGTACACATGTATGTGTACCTAAGTGTTCGTGGGATGGGCTTTGGAGTGATATGTTTGTGTGCATGTATGTGTGATCTCAGACATATTATAGTGATAGCAGTAACTGTGTACATTGTTGTGTGCGTATTTGTAGTACATCGGATTGCGTGTGATTTCTTTATGCATGCAACAGTGTTATGTATAATGATGTATTTGAGTACAAGGTGAATGGTGTTTAAACGTATAAATATTTGTGAAAATACTTATATATGTGTATGCAAACAATTTCTGTGCTTGTTAGGCTTTCAGTGCAAATGTAAAAAAGACGGATAAATAAACAAAAATGAAAGCAGTGTAAATATTTAACATAGTTATGGATGGTGGTGGACATATTAACCAACTTTGGGAATTCATCTGCTATAAATAAAACATTCTCAAATACTTTTAAACAGCTAAATAAGTAAAAAACAACTTGTTTCTCAGTATATTTTCATAGTGTAACATAAAAGGATTTACAAAAATTTATGTTAATTAGCCTCTCGGATGTGGCCCCCAACTGTTGAGGCCGCTTGGTGGCGTCTAGCTGACCTACGTCCAGGCTGTTCTTGGTGGGTGTAATTACTGGACGCAGTTTCTGTGTTGTGTCACCTCCAGTAATTCCACCCACCTGGACAGTCTCTACCGTAGACCAGCTAGACAAGGACCAAGTTTCCATGCAGAGAGGTCACTGAACGGTGGCAACCGTGACTCTGGGGATTGGGGGATAGGGAGTCCACCAGTGACACATGTGTGACTCCTGGAGACACTGATCCGGGGAAGGCACCGCTGACTCTGGGGAAGTGGGGATGGGAGTCCACTCAGGTGACACAAGTGGACTACTGGAGACACTGATCCGGGGAAGGCACCGCCGACCTTAGGGAAATGGGGAAGGGAAGACATCCGGAGCGAGCGGTTGGATCTGGTACATGAACTTGAGGAGGTGTTGTTGAGGCAGACCTTGGGTAAGTGGGGAAGGGGAGACATCCGGAGCGAGCGGATGGATTCCTGGATACATGAACCTGAGCAAGGCAAGAATACATGCAGTTGAGGCTGACCTTGGGTAAGTGGGGGGAAGGGAAGATATCCGGCGGTAGACGGAAGGATCCTGGATACATGATCCTGGGAATGGCAAAAGAAGAAAACCGCCTGACCTTGGGAAGTGGGAAAAGGGAGTCACTCAGGTGACATAGTGGGCTCCGGAGACACTGATCCGGGGGGAAGGCACTGCCGACCCTTTGGGAAATGGGGAGAAGGGAAGACATCCGGAGCGTGCGGATGGATTTCTGGATACATGAACTTGAGGAAGGTTGTTGTTGAGGCTGACTTGGGTAAGTGGGGAAGGGGAGACATCCGGAGCGACCGGGATGGGATTCCTGGATACATGACCTGAGCAGGCAAGATCATGCAGTTGAGGCTGATCCTAGGTAAGTGGGGGAAGGAAGATATCGGCGGTAGACGGAAGATTCCTGGATACATGGATCCTGCGGATGGCAAGATACGCTCTGACCTTGGGAAGTGGGCAGGCGAGTTCACCTGAGGTGACATAAGTGGATTTCCTGGAGACACTGATCCGGTGAAGGCACGCCGACCTTAGGGAAATGGGGAAGGGAAGACATCCGGGGGGATGCGAAGCGGATGGATATTCCTGGATACAAGACTTGAGGAAGGTTGTTGTTTGAGCTGGGACCTTGGGTTAGTGGGGAAGGGGAAGACATCCGGAGGGAGCGGATTGATTCCTGGATACATGAACTGTCGAAGCAAGAATACATGCAGTTGAGGCTGACCTTGGGTAAGTGGGGGAGGGAAGATATCAGGCGGGTAGACGGAAGGATTCCTGGGATACATGATCCGGGGACGGCAAGGAATACGCTGACCTTGGGGAAGTGGGGACGAAGGGAGTCCACTCAGGTGACATAAGTGGACTCCTGGAGACACTGAATCGGGGATGGCACCGCGGACCTAGGGAAATGGCGAGGGAAAGGACATCCGGATAGCGACGCGGGATGGATTCCTGGATACATGAACTTGAGGAAGGTTGTTGAGGCTGTCCTTGGGAGTGGGGATGGGGAGACATCCGGAGCGAGCGGATGGATTCTGGATAATGAACCTGGGATGGCAAAGAATACATGCAGTTGAGGCTCGACCTTGGGTAAGTGGGGAAGGAAGATATCCGGCGGTAGACGGGAAGGATTCCTGGATACATGACCCTGGGGGATGGCAAGAATACATGCAGTTGAGGCTGACCCTTGGGTAAAGTTGGGGAAGGGGGAGACAAATTG
Source organism: Cherax quadricarinatus (assembly GCF_026875155.1). NCBI lineage: Eukaryota > Metazoa > Arthropoda > Malacostraca > Decapoda > Parastacidae > Cherax > Cherax quadricarinatus. The sequence continues at coordinate 7,200,350 of NC_069408.1, read as the reverse complement.
GGAGCGAACGGAAGGATTCCCTGGATACATGAACACTTGCAAGGCGGCAAGAAATACATTGCAGTTGAGGGCTGACCTTGGGTAAGTGGGGAAGGAAGATATCCGGCGGTTAGACGGGGATTCTGGGATACATGAACCTGGGGACAGCAAGGGAAGAAAACAGGTTGGTGAGGGCTGACCTTAGGGAAGTGAGGAAGGGAAAACATCCGGAGGGCAGACAGATGGATTCCTGGTACTGAACTGGGGAAGGCTGAGGCTGGAAGCACAGAAGATCGTCCCGGGAGAAAGAGACGGCGAGGCTGGACCTTAGGAATGAGAGGGTGGAGCACATCGGGGGCCCACGGATGAATTCCTGGACAACATGACCTGGGGAGGCGAGGGCGGTGGGGGACCTTAAAGACGATACTCTGGCCTCACGTGGCAGGTCTTCTGGTAAATCAGAGATACTCTAGAGGCCGAAACAGTGGTCGCAAATATATTATAATTCATTATTATTATTACTTATTTATTATTATTATTTATTATTGTTATTATTCTGATTTGGGATTCAAAGCGTTAACCAGCCTCCCTGACAGTGAGCATCGGTGATGTTTTCCCACTCCAGCCTCCCTGAAGTAGCTCGGTGATGTTATTCCACTCCAGCCCTCCCTGACAGTAGCATCGGATAGGGTTATTCCCCACTCCAGCTCCCTGAGTAGCATTGGTGGATGTTATTCCCATCAGCGCCTCCCTGACAGTAGCATTGGTGGTGTTATCCCACTCCAGCCTCCCTGATAGTAGCATTGGTTAGGTGTTATTCCCACTCCAGGCCTCCTGACAGTAGCAATTGGTGGTGTTTATTCCCACTCCAGCCTCCCTGACAGTAGCATTGGTGGTTTTATTCCCACTCCAGCCTCCCTGACAGTATAGCAATTGGTGGTGTTATTACCACTACAGCCTCCCTGACTGTAGCAAGAGGTTGTGTTATTTCCCACTCCAGCCTCCATGACAGTAGTAATTGGCTGGTGTTATTCCCAACTCCCAGCCTCCTCCTGGAACCTGTAGCATTCGGTGGTGTTCTATTCCCACTCCAGCTCCCGGACGGTAGCATCGGTGGTGTTATTCCACTCCCGCACGCCCTGACAGTAGCATTGGTGGTGTTATTCCCGACTCCAGAGTCTCCTGACAGTTAGCATTGGTGAGATGTTATCCCATCCAGCTCCCTAGACAGTAGCATCGCGTGATGTTATTCCCACCGACCAGCTCCATGATGTGGTAGCTTTGGTGAGTGTATTCCCACAATCCAGCCTTCACCGTGATCAGTAGCATGGTGTGGTGTGTTATTCCCACTCCAGCTCCTGACAGTAGCACTTGGTGGTTGTTATTCCCATTGTCCAGCTACCCTGACAGTAGAATCTCTGGTGGTGCTTATTGTCCCCTCCAGCCTCCCTGACTCAAGTAGCTGCGGTGATGTTATTCCTCCACTCCAGCGTCACCCGTGACGTAGCATTGGTGGTGTTGATTCCCACTCAGCCTCCCGACAGTAGCATCGGTGGTCGATGATGTTAATTCCCACTCCCTGCCTCATGAGTGGCGCAGCGTTTTGTTGGTGTTATTCCCATCCGCCCCCTCGATGGAAGGCATCGGTGATGTTATTCCCACTCCAGCCTCCATGTGGTGCATTGATGGTTTTATTCCCATCCAGCCCTCGCTGACAGTAGATTCGGTGGTGGTTATACCCACTCCAGCTCCTGATGGTAGCATTGGTTGGTTGTTATTCTCCATCTCCAGCTCCCTGACAGTAGCCATCGGTGGTGGTCGATTTACCATACTCCAGCCTCTATACTGACGCAAGTAGCATTGGTGGTTGTTAGTGTCCACTCCAGCCTCGCCTGACATGATAAGCATTGGTGGTGTCTATTTCCTCATCTCCAGCCTACCCTAGACAGTGAGCTATCCACGGTGGTGTATATTCGCCACTCAGCCTCCCTGACAGTTGCATCGGTTTCCTGGATGGTTATTCGGGGATAACGCCCCGCGGCCGGTCCATTGACCAGGCCCTCCCGTGGATCAGGGCCTGATACTAGGCTGTTATCTGCTGGCCGCACGCAGTCCAACGTACGAGCCACAGCCGGCTGATCCGCACTGAACTTTAGGTATCGTCCAGCTCTCTCTTGAAGCTGCCAGTTGTTTGATTGGCGCATTCCCCTAATGCTTGATGGGAGACTGTTGAAACAGGTATTGGGCCCCGGGACCCCGGGACACATATGGTGTTTTTCTCTTAGTGCCCCTACCAATGGCGCCCCTATTTTATTGGGGGCATTTTGCATCGCCTGCCCTAAGTCATTTTACTTTCGTAGGGAGTGATTTGCTGGTGGCGATTTGGGACCATTCCTTCCAAGATTTTCAAGTGAGATTATGATGTAGATCTCTCCTTCTCCTGCGTTCAACGAGTACAAGTCAAGTGCTTCCAGCGTTCCCAAGTAGTTAGTGCTTGACCAGTGAATTATACGTGCAGTAAAGGATAATCTGTACACTCTCTAGATCTGCTCGATTTACTGCTTTGAATGGCGATGTTTAATGTAAGCTCAGTTATTCAGCCTAGAGAGAACAAGTGATTTGAAAAGGATCATCATGGGCTTTGCATCTCTCGTTTTGAAAGTTCTCATTATCCATCCATTCATTTTCTTTGCACGTGCGATCGTGGCACTGTTGTGATCCTTGAAAGTGAGATCCTCAAACATTACTACTCCCAAGTCCCTTAAATTATTTTTCCGCTCTATTGTATGGCCGGAGTCAGTAGTATACTCTGTTCTAGTTATTATCTCCTCCAGTTTTCCATAACGGAGTAGTTGGAATTTGTCCTCATTGGTGTTATTCTCACTCCAGCCTCACTGACAGTAGCATCGGTGGCGTTATTCCCACTCCAGCCTCCCTGACAGTAGCATCGGTGGTATTATTCCCACACCAGCCTCCATGACAGTAGCATGGGTGGTGTTATTCCCACTCCAGCCTCCCTGACAGTAGCATCGGTGGTGTTTATTCCACTCCCCTGCCTCCTGACAGTTAGCATCGTTGTGTTATGCCTCACTCCAGCCTCCCTGACATAGCATTGGTGGTGTTATGTCCCACTACAGCTCACATGACAGTAGCAATCGCGTGGGGTTGATTCCCACTCCAGCCTCCCTGACTATAGTAGCTATCGGTGGTGTTATTCCCACTCCAGCCTCCCTGACGTTAAGCATTCGGTTGGTGTTATTCCCACTCCAGCCTCCTGACAGTAGCATTGGTTGGTAGGTAGTATTCCCACTCCAGTCGTCCCTGGACAGTAGCATTGGTCGGTTGTTATTCCCACTCCAGCCTCCCTGACAGTAGCATTGGTGGTGTTATTCCCATCCAGCGCTCCATGGACAAGTAGCATCGGTTGTGTTGCTATTCCCCACTCCAGCCTCCCTGACAGTAGCAATCGGTGGTGTTATTCCACTCCGGCCTCTCCCTGACGAGTAGCATCGGTGTTGTTATTCCTCTCAGCCTCCCTGACAGTAGCTTCGTGGCGTTATTCCCACTCCAGGCCTCCCTGCACAGTAGCCCGCATGGTGGGTATTTATTCCCACTCCAGCCTCCCCCTGCAGTAACCATGGTGGTGTTATTCCCACTCCAGCCCTCCCTGTCATTTAACCCATGGTGGGGTTATTTACTCTGGAATAACACGTCAGTGGTCATCTCGATGGGAGCCAACCACGTAGATCATAATATGAAAATCAATCGCCTGCAGAAAAGGAAATACTTTCATCATCATTCAACACTTTCACCTCACACACATATTCCACTGTCTTTGCAGAGGGGTCAGGACACAACAGTTTAGAAGCATTTGAAGTAATATTAGATTTCTCTGCCAAACTGCCATATCCCAAATATCCGAAGGGGTAGAAAAGGACTGTTAACAAGAACCTCAGTAAAAATTGAGTCCTTTCTATTTTCTCTTGTGGGTTTAAAGATAAGATATTTTTTTTTCATTTAAGTTAAAGAAAAAACTAAAAACGTTTGTTCTTAATAAGAACCCTTCAGAAAACTTACCTAACCCTTTAAGTTAATTTAATTTCTATTTAGCATAATTTTAACTAAAAATGTTTTAGATTAGGTTTAGACTCAATAAATTTAATTAATAAACAAGCACAATGAAATACATTTTTTTCCTTGATTAGGTTCATGAATGATTGGTTAGTGGGACAATTAGATTGCATACACAAACTTTCAACTCTTAGTGAGTAGATGTGTTAGTATGCTGTTATTGGAAGTTACTTGTACTCGCTCTTGTTTAGGTTACTAATTACAACCTAGGGAAGTCCCAAAGGGCCTGTTATCCTGTGTGTAAAGGGTGAGCGCGAAAAAGACACGAACCATGAAAAGCTTTTGACTTGCATTATCCTTCGCCAGATAGTTTTAGAACAGAAGTATGTACACTATATACCTTGTACAACAATAGGTATTAGGCACTCACGGTAAGACAAGTCAAAATAGAAGCCATAGAGAGCAGACCGGTGCTTCAACTGCTCTGGAATGGGGCTGACAAGGGCAAAGACAGCGTGAGTGGTTACCCACAATCACTCTCTGCCGATTGCCAAGACCATTGTCTCTATCCGGCTGGAAAACCGCAGGGTACTGATTGAACGACGGGGGCCCCATCGTCAAACATTTAGTCCTGGTTCGCTGGTTGGGGGAGATAGCCCTTAAGTGAGGGTGGTACATGAGGCGAATAAAGGTTACGTGCGCTTTTGCATGCCACATTACTGTACTTGTAAGTTATTCAGCTGTTGTTGCGTGTTGTTGCTCCGTCTTTTGCGTAATACTTTGTCGCTCTTTCACGGTGACGTGCTTGCTGTGTTGACGTGTTGCTGAGTTGATGTTGCTTGCTTGTGTTGACGTGATTGCTGTGTTGACGTGCTTGCGTGTGTTGACGTGCTTGCTGTGCTGACGTGCCTTGCTGTGTTGACGTGCTTGGCTGTGTTGACGCGGTGCTTGCACTCTGCTTGTTAAATTGAAGTAAAGGTTTAACACTGCTAGTTACTGCAAGCACTTCAAACTTACCCACACAGTGTCTCCCACACTGGCATGACTGTCTCCCCATGGCAGGTAATGTGTGTCTCCCACAATGCATATGACTGTCTCCCCTGGAGGTATGTAGTGTCTCCCACAAGGCATGACCGGTTCTTTCCCCTGGCAGGTATGTAGTGTTCTCCCACACTGGTATGACGGTCTCTCTGGCAGGGTATGTTTTGTTCTCCCACACTGCATTATTGTCTCCCCTGGCAGGTAATGTTGGTGGTCGCCCACACTGGCATGCTACTGTCTCTCCTGTACAGGTATGTGTGTGCTCCACACTGGAATTATTGTCGCCATGGCAGGTATGTTAGTGTCTCCCACCCTGGCTATGGACTGTTCTCTTGTGCAGGTAAGTTGTCACTTGTGTCTCCCACACTGGCATTACCGTCTCCACTGGCAGTAGGTAGTGTCTCCACACTGGCATTATGGTTCTCTCCTGGCAGGTATGGCTCTGGTTGTGCCTCCCACACTGCATTACTGTCTCCCCTGCAGGTATGTTGTTGACCTCCCACACTGGTATTACTGTTCTCCGCTGGGCAGGTATGCTTGTGTCTCCCCACACTGGCTTATTGTCTCTCCTGGCAGTATGTTGTGCCTCCCACATTGCATTACTGTTCCTGGCAGGTATGTTGTGCCTCACACCACTGTTATCTGTCTCGCCCTGGAAGGTATTTGTGTCTCCCACCACTGCATTATTGTCTCCCCTGGCAGGTTGTATTGTCTCCACCACTGGATTACTGTCTCCTCTGGTAGGTATGTTTTGCCTCCAACACTGGCATGACTGTCTCTCCTGGCAGGTATGTTGTGTCTCCCACACTGGCATTATTGTCTCCCCTGGCAGGTATGTTGTGTCTCCCACACTGGTCATTATTGTCTCTCTGGCAGGGTTTATATAGTTGTGCCTCCCACACTTGGCCATTACTGTCTCCCTGGGAGGTATGTTGTGTCTAACACACATGGCATTAGATTGTCTCCTGGCAGGTATGTAGTGTTCTCCCACACCGGCATTACTGTCTCCTCTTGTAGATGTGTTTTGCCTCCAAACACGAGGAGCAATGACTGTCGTATTCTGAAGGTATGTTGTGTCTCCCACACACTGGATTATGTTCTCCTGGAGGTAATGTATGGTCCCCAGCACTGGCATTGTTACTGTTCTCTGTGGGTAGGGATGTTTTGCCTCCAACCACTGGCATGACTGTCTTCCTGGCAGGTATGTTAGTGTTTCCCACACTGGCATTATTGTCTGACCCCTGGCAGGTATGGAATGTGTCTCCGCACACTGGCATTAGTTGTCTTCCTCGGCAGGTATGTTTGTGGCCTCCCACACTGGGCATTACTGTCCTCCCCTGTGCAAGGTATGTTGTGTCCTCCCACACTGGCATTATTGTCTCCCCTTGGAAGGATATGTTAGTGTATCCCACACTGGCATTTACTGTCCCTCTGGTAGGTATGTTTTGCCTCCAAACACTGGCTGACTGTCTCTCCGGCAGGTTATGTTGTGTCTCCCCAGCACTGCATTACTGTCTCCCCTGGCAGGTATGTTGGTGTCTCCCACACTGGCAATTATTGTGCGTCCCCTAGGCAGTTATTGTAGCTGTTCTCCCACGACTGGCCATTACTGTCTTCCCCTGGCAGGTATGTTGTGTCTCCCACACTGGCATTATTGTCTCCCTCGCAGTATGTTGTGTCTCCCTACACTGGCATTTACTGTCTACGATCTGGTGGTATGTTTTGCCTGCCAACACTGGCATCTGACTGTCTCTCCTGGCAGAGTTATGTTGTGTCTCCACACTGGGATTATTGTTCTACCCTGGGCTAGGTATGTATTGTCTCCCACACTCGGCATTACTGTCCCCTTGGTAGGTATTGTTTGCCTCCAACACTGGCATGACTGTCTCTCCTAGGCTGGGTATGTTGTGTGCTCGTGTGGTGAATGGTTTGTGGGAAAACCGACAAGTTGAAGATGAGACATTAGGCAGCATATGGGAAATCTTTATTCAGGAAAACGTTTCGCCACACAGTGGCTTATCAGTCCAATACAGAGGAAGGTGTAAGGAGAGGAGGAGAATGAGGTAATCAGTCCCTCAACCTGGGTCGATTGTGTTCAGTCCTGTGTCATCTTGTAGAATGTACCTTCTGACCAACATTCTACAAAGATTGATGGGACCCCTTGAACACATCGACTCCAGGTTTGAGGGGATGATTACCTAATTTCACTCCTCTCCTAAACTCGCTTCCTCTTTGTTTTGGATGATGAAGCCACTGTGTGGCGCGAAACGTTTCCTGAATAAAGATTCCCATATGCTGATAAGTGTCTCAATCTTCATGTTGTGGTCTTTCCACGACACTGCGTTATTGTCTACCTGGCAGGTATGTTGTGTCTCCCCTGCACTTATTGGTCTGCCCTGGCCGGTAGATTGTGCCTCCACACTACTGGTGAATACTGTCACCCCTGGCAGGTATGTTGTGTCTCCCGCACTGAGCCATTATTGTCTCCCCTGGCAGTATGTATTGTCTCACACTGGTATTTACTGTCTCCTCGGTAGGTATGTTTTGCCTCCAACACTGGCATGACTGTCTCTCCTGGCAGGTATGTTGTGTCTCCCACACTGGCATTATTGTCTCCCCTGGCAGGTATGTATTGTCTCCCACACTGGAATTACTGTCTCCTCTGGTAGGTATGTTTTGCCTCCAACACTAGCATGACTGTCTCTCCTGGCAGGTATGTAGCGTCTCCCACACTGACATGACTGAACAACACCAACATGAACAACACCAACATGAACAACACTGGTACATGAACAACACCAACATGAACAACACTGGTACATGAACAACAGTGGTACATAAAATATAATTCTGCTGAGTGAAGACAAACAAGTACTCAGACAATATGGTAAAGTTGTCCTCTAATTACTTGATAAAATTATTTTTTCACTGGTTGATTCATAGCTCCTGGGTATGAGTGGGTATATAGATGCTTGGGTTAAATTGAAGACGCAAAGTGTGGGAATAAGTGAAATTGCATTGCAGTCAATCGGTAGGTTTGTGCAGTGTGAGCTGGAGGAGCATGATGTTGATGTTGGGGGAGGGCCGATAAAGGCCGATAACGGAGTGTGAGACTTGTGGAAGGCTTTATCTGGGGCGCAATTGGGTAAGGCGCCAGGAATTGATGGGTTGCCCAGCAACTTTTATCTTCAAAATTGGAACGTTTTAAAGGGGTTTTTGGTACGTTTATTCAAGATAATGTAATGGGCGGGATGTGTTTTATGGGAACAACAAGAAGGTTGGCTGTGTCCGTCCTAGTTCCTAAGGTTGGAGCCATTAACGGTTAAAGATTATCGTTTGCAATCTCGTAGTGGTGACTATTAAAATTTTGGAAGGGATCATGGCTAACGAGAATAAAAAATGTCCTGGGCAGAGTGATTGCAAGGGACAATATGGGGTTGACCGGGGCAAGGTCTAATTGTCATGTAGGTCCACGGTGACTTCTATGATTAGAAGTTTTTGAAGAAAAGAGTTAAGATTAGGAAGGGGGGGGTATGGCTATAGATTGGGAGCGGCATATGATAGTGATGGAACGAGAGGGACGTTATGGGAAGATTCAGAGATGGCAGGGGTTTGGGCGGAAATTATATCATGGGCCAAATTAATGTATCAGGAGGCAACCTTGCGTGTGCAGAGTGAATGGGAGGTGGGAGATCGAATTCAGATGGAAGGCGTTTGCGTCAAGGTTGTCCCCTTTCACCAAATTTTTTTTGCTTGTTTTCAAGATCCCTATTATAGAGGGATAAGGGTTTATGGGAAGCAAAGGGGATGGGTAATGTAAGGGCGGGGGGAGCGGGCATGTTGGATATGTCGCGATACGACGATTTTGGTGAGAGGAAAACATGGATTTGATTTTTTTTTTTTTCTCGGGTAGTGAAAAGTTAGTGAAAGTTTTTGAAAGGCCTCCTTCCTCGCAT
>NC_069408.1:7182672-7190803 GCF_026875155.1 Cherax quadricarinatus | reverse complement strand
CCCCGGGGTCAACCCCTCGGAGATTAAAAGCAATTGCACACGAACTAAGCCAGGAAGTTGGGAAACGGCTGCAACAGGCTTGCAGGCAATAGGTTTGAGGGGAGTAGCTGCTGCTGGCTGGTGGTGCGCGAGGGTAGAGCTGGTGGCTGGAGACTCACCTTTGACCCTGCCGGCTACTCACAACAGTCTTCAAACGCCTTGAATTACCCTTAAAAACGTAAATCCACGCTCCACACCGCTGCACACCATTTATCATGTGGGAGTTCGATACGTGGATTAGGGTAGAAATACTCACGTAGGCTGTTATACGTATAATTACTGATATGTGGACAGAGCCCGCAGCCGATTACCTATCTCCTTGGCTACACTCGTAAAACTGACTAGGCGGCTGGCCAGTACCCCGTAGTGGGTGTTTTGAAATAGTGTCAGCTCAGCACAATATGGAGACCGTGACTCAAGACGGTTGGTCGTTGAGTCAACGGACGGTTACTGGTAACTGGTTACTACTGAGACTGGTAACTGGTTACTACTACTGAGATGTATTGGTGGTGGTGGACTGGCAGGTAGAACCAGAGGACTGGTAGGTAGAACCAGAAGACTGGTAGGTAGGACTAGAGAACTGGTGGGAAGAACCAGATGACTGGTAGGTAGAACCAGACGACTGGTGGGTAGAACCAGAGGATTGGTGGGTAGAACCAGAGGACTGCTGGGTAGAACCACAAAACTGGTGGGAAGAACCAGAGAACTGGTGGGTAGAACCAGAAAACTGGTGGGTAGAAGCAGAGGACTGGTAGGTAGAACCAGAGAACTGGTGGGCAGAACCAGAGGACTGGTGAGTAGAACCAGAGGACTGGTAGGTAGAACCAGAGGACTGGTGGGTAGAGCCAGATGACTGGTAGGTAGAACCAGAGGACTGGTGGGCAGAAGCAGAGGACTGGTAGGTAGAACCAGAGAACTGGTGGGCAGAACCAGAGGACTGGTAGGTAGAACCAGAGGACTGGTGGGCAGAACCAGATGACTGTTGATAGAACCACAGGACTGGTATGTAGAACCAGAGGACTGGTGGGTAGAACCATAGGGCTCGTGGGTAGAACCAGAGGAATGGTGGGTAGAACCAGAGTTCTGGTGGGAAAAACCAGAGGGCTGGTGGGCAGAACCAGAGGACTGGTGGGCAGAACCAGAGGACTGGTGGGCAGAACCAGAGGACTGGTGGGCAGAACCAGAGGACTGGTGGGTAGAAGCAAAGGACTGGTGGGTAGAACCAGTGTGCTGGTGGGTAGAACCAGAGGACTGGTAGGTAGAACCAGAAGTCTGGTTGGTAGAACCAGAGGACTGGTGGGTAGAACCAGAGGACTGTAATCTCATTAGTTTCACATAGTCAGCGAACAGGGACACTTCTGAATCTATTCCTTCCATCATATCATTCACATATACAAGAAACAGCACCGGACCTGGTGGCCTGGTGGTTAACGCTCTCGCTTCACACGGCGAGGGCCTGGGTTCGATTCCCAGCCAGAGTAGAAACATTGGACGTGTTTCTTTCAACCTGTTGTCTATGTTCCCCATCAGTAAAATGGGTACCTGGGTGTTAGTCGACTGGTGTGGGTCGCATCCTGGGACACTGACCTAAGGAGGCCTGGTCACAGACCGGGCCGCGGGGGCGTTGACCCCCGGAACTCTCTCCAGGTAAACTCCAGGACCTTGGACTGACCCTTGTGGAACCCCACTCGACACATGGGCCCACTCCTTCATCTCGTCTCGTACCAACACTCGTTGTTTCCTTCCTGCCAGTTATTCCTGCCTGTTTCTCTAGTGTTGGAACCAGTCTCTTGTGTGGTACTGTGTCGAAGTATTTCTTACAGTCCAAAAAGATGCAGTCTACCCGTCCCTCTCTCTTTTGTGTTACTTCTGTGCACGCGCGTGTGCGTGCATGATGTGTGTGTGTGTGTGTGTGTCTCTGGTACTCATCCTCCATCAGGCCACAACACTCATCAACAAACACAACAAAAACATCATTGCTGGTCCAGACGTGTCTCCTCCTCCCATGCCCACTCCCACGCCCACGCCCATACTCAAAAGGTCACACTGGCCGTGTTCCCCAGGTCACGCCCACACGCCTCTTCTGCCACCCTTGTTGTCTTACGCAGAGAGCTAGGATAGTATCACCTTCAGATATACATCCCACTCCCACTCATGTATACTCCGACACCTCATGTTTACGCCCACACTAACCACCTATGTATACACCCACACCACCTATCCAAGTATACGCCCACACCTCCACCATGTATATGCTCACAACCCCCACTCATATATATGCTCAAAACCCCAACAATGTATATGTCCACAATCCCACCTGCGTACACTCTCACACCCTACCCATATATACGCCCATACCCACATCCTTACATATGACTATAACCCCTCTCATGTATATACCCACAACCCCCACCCATGTATACAGCCACACCCATACTGTTGCCCAATTCTGTACCCACACCCACCAAACCAGTGTTTTCAAAGGTTGAATTCTTTGGCAGCTGCAGTATGCTCAAGGCACATTCCCCTAAGAAAAACGACGAGTTTTTAATTGGAAAGAGAGCGCCGCTTCCTCCATAGGCGAAGACGACAAATCACTGAGCTTCTCAAGGGAACTAGACTATCTGAAATGAGGAAAGAAACACTAAGAAAGTAAATAATAGAGAACTTAAATGAATCACACAAAATCCACGAGAGACAGAAGGACAGCAAGAAATGAGTGAGATACTAAAGTCTCGGTATGACAGTGTTTAGTGAGCCTTTAATCAGACAAGAGGTCAACGATGCGAATGAATTTTTCATGAGCAAGACTCAAAACCTTGTCAGTTTCTGACAACCTCAATTCCACTGGACTTGGTTCAGTCTAGGCTGCAACATTGCTGCACACTAACAGCCATGTTCAAGGCATGCAGTATGGCAGATCTAGAGGATGGGCAGAGAACCTTCACTGCACGTATTACTTAAGTCAAGCAATTTAATTACTGCGAATGTTGGAGGTCCCTTGACAACAGACAAGAAATATACATCATAATTTACACCTGGAAAATCCTAGAGGAACTAGTCCCAAATCTGCACACAGAAATCTCTCCCAACGAAAGCAATAGACACGGCAGGCGGTACAACATACCCTGAGTAACAAGCAGGGATTCTGGGAGTAAATTAAAAGAAAACACAGTAAGTGTTAGAGGACAAAGACTGTTCAACAGTCTCTTATTATAAAAAAGAGGAATTGCCAATAGACCCTTGGCTGTCTGCAAGAGGGAGCTGGACATATACCTGAAGTCAGTACCCGATCAGCGGGACTGTGATTCATACGGTTGGACAACGTGCGGCCAGCATTAACAGCCTGGTTGATCAGGCCCTGATAAACTATGAAATCTGGTCGAGGACCTGACCGAGGGGGCGTTGACCGCAGGAACACCCTCCAGGTAGACTCCAGGTAGACCTGCATAAACCCATTCGCCTCTAAAGCCATCTCAAACTTTATACCACCGTCCACCTGCAACCCTTACCTACCTCAGTACCTTCACCCACCTCAGTACCTACACCCACCTCAGTACCTTCACCCACCTCAGTACCCACACCCACCTCAGTACCCACACCCACCTCAGTACCCACACCCACCTCAGTACCCACACCCACCTCAGTACCCACACCCACCTCAGTACCCACACCCACCTCAGTGCCCACACCCACCTCAGTACCCACAAACCCACCTCAGTACCCACACCCACCTCAGTACCCACACCCACCTCAGTACCCACAACCCACCTCAGTACCCACTCCCGCCTCAGTACCCACACCCACCTCAGTACCCAAACACACCTCAGTACCACACCCACCTCAGTACCTACACCCACCTCAGTATCCACTCCCACCTCAGTACCCACACCCACCTCAGTACCTACACCCACCTCAGTACCCACACCCACTCAGTACCCACACCCACCTCAGTACCTACACCCACCCCAGTACCCACAGCCACCTCAGTACCCACACCCACCTCAGTACCCACACCCACCTCAGTACCCACACCCACCTCAGTACCCACACCCACCTCAGTACCCACACCCACCTCAGTCCCACACCCACCTCAGTACCCACACCCACCTCAGTACCCACACCCACCACAGTACCCACACCCACCTCAGTACCCACACCCACCTCAGTACCCCCCCACCCACCTCAGTACCCACACCCACCACAGTCCACACCCACCTCAGTACCAACACCCACCTCAGTACCCACACCCACCTCAGTACCCACACCCACCTCAGTACCCACACCCACCTCAGTACCCACACACCCACCTCAGTACCCACACCCACCTCAGTACCCACACCCACCACAGTACCCACACCCACCTCAGTACCCACACCCACTCATACCCACACCCACCTCAGTTTCCCACACCCACCTCAGTACCCACACCCACCTCAGTACCCACACCCACCTCAGTACCCAAACCCCACACCCAGTACCCCCACCCACCTCAGTACCCCCACCCACCCCAGTACCCACACCACCTCAGTACCCACACCCACCACAGTACCCACACCCACCACAGTACCCACACCCACCTCAGTACCCACACCCACCTCAGTACCCACACCCACCTCAGTACCCACACCCACCTCAGTACCCAACACCCACCCAGTACCACACCCACCTCAGTACCCACACCCACCTCAGTACCCACACCCACCTCAGTACCCACACCCACCTCAGTACCCACACCCACCTCAGTACCACACCCACCTCAGTACCCACACCCACTCAGTACCCACACCACACAGTACCCACACCCACCTCAGACCCATCCCCACCACAGTACCCACACCCACCTCAGTACCCACACCCACCACGTACCCACACCCACCTCAGTACCCACACCCACCTCAGTACCCACACCCACCTCAGTACCCACACCCACCTCAGTACCCACACCCACCACAGTACCCACACCCACCTCAGTACCCACACCCACCTCAGTACCCACCTCCCACCTCAGTACCCACACCCACCACAGTACCCACACCCACCACAGTACCCACACCCACCTCAGTACCCACACCCACCCAGTACCCACACCCACCACAGTACCCACACCCACCACAGTACCCACACCCACCTCAGTACCCCACACCCACCACCAGTTACCCACACCCACTCAGTACCCACCCCACACTTTTCAGTACCCCACGTTCCCACCTCAGTTTACCCACACCAACCACAGTACCAACCCCACCACTCAGTACCCACACCACCTCAGTACCCACACCCTCAGTACCCACACCCACCACAGTACCCCACACCCACCCACAGATACCCACCACCCACCTTCAGTACCCACCACCCACCACCAGTACCCACCACCACCTCAGATTACCCCACACCCACCACAGTACCCACACCCAACCACAGTAGTACCCACACCCAAACCCACAGTACCCACCACCCACCTCAGTTTTTACCCACACCCACATCAGTACCCACACCCACCTCAGTACCCCACCACCACAGTACACCACAACCCACTCAGTACCCACACCCCACCACAGTTACCCACACCCCACCACAGTACCCACACCCACCTCAGGTACCTCACCCACCACATTAACCCACACCCACCTCAGTACCCACACCCACACAGTACCCACCACCCCACCTCAGTACCACACACCCACCACATACCCCACACCCACCTCCAGTTACCCACATCACCCCCACAGTACCCACACCACCTCAGTACCCCACACCCACCCACAGTTCCCACACCCAACCTCAGTACCCAAGCACCCCACCACAGTACCCACACCCCACCTCAGGTTACCCACACCCCACCCACAGTATTATACACCCCACCTCAGCTTCCCACACCCACCCCAAAAGTGACCCACACCCACCTCAGTACCCGACTCCCCTCAGTACCCACACCCCACCTCAGTACCCACACCACCACATTACCACACCACACTCTCGTACCCCAACTCCCACCTCAGTACCCACACCCAACCTCAGTACCACCACCCACACAATACCTACACCACCCCCCTTTTTTCCAGTACACCCACCCACCCACAGTACCCAACACCACCTCAGTACCCAACTCCCACTCAGTACCCACAAACCCAACTCAGTACCACACCCACCTCAGTACCCCAACCCCACCTCAGTAACCCACACCCCCACCCTCAGTTTACCCACCACCCACCCACAGTACCCACACCCCACCTCAGTACCCACTCCCACCACAGTACCTCAACAACCACCCAACTCGGTACCCACTCCCACTCAGTACCACCAACCCCACCTCGTAACCCACACCCACCACAGTACCCACACCACCTCAGTACCCACACCACTCAGTACCCACTTCCCACCTCAGTTAACCACTCACACCACAGTACACACACCCAACCACCAGTACCCACTCCCACAATCATACTCCTTTTCACCTTGTGAGTTCACTCAACCATTTCTAAGCAGTTGAAATTTGCCACCATTGAGCCATCAGTGTTTTTTTTTACTTTGCTCAGTCACTCGCCCACTCGCCCACTAACCCCACTCCACTCCCCCACTCACTCGCTGGAGATAATTTTTAATATCCTTTTCACGTTCCCGTGAATTTTACCGAGGTAGGATGTGACGAGGCAATTCTCCCGTTAATGAATTGTGTGTACCTCACCTAGTCTTTACTCACTAGTTGTACTCACCTTATTTGAGGTTGGCGGGGGTCGGGTTTTCCGAAGCTCCTGGCCCCCGCCTCTTCACTGATCCGCTACTAGGTCACTCTCCCTGCCTGTGCACGTGAGCTTTATCATACCTCTGTTTAAGCTATGTATGGGATCCTGCCTCCATACATCGCTTCCCCAAACTATTCCACTTCTGGACTACCCTGTGGGCTGAAGAAAATTCTTCCTAATAATCCCTGTGATTCATTCTGTGTCCTTCAGCTTTCCAATGCTGTGTCCCCTTGTTTTACTGTGTCCAATCTCTCTGGAACATCTGTCTTGTCCCAACCTTGTCAATTTCCCTCTCAAGAATTTTGTATGTCGTTATCATGGTCTTCACTATCTCTTCCTGTCCTCCAGTGTCGTCAGGTTTGATTTCCTTAACCTCTCTCGGTTGGGACATACCTTCTTAGTCTGGGACTTAGTTTCTTTGTTTGCAAACCTTTGCACTTTCTCTAGTTTTTCACGTGCTGCTAGGGTTGGGTTTCAAACTGGTGCCGCATACTCCCAATATGGGGCCTAACGTTACACGGTTGTACAGGGGTCCTGAATTTGATTCCTTATTAAGGATGTGCGGAAAATTTGATGTTCTGAGGTTTGCTAGGGCCCGCCTCATATTGGCTGCAGCAGTTATTGGTTGATGTGCGGCTTCAGGAGATGTGCCTGGTTGTTATTACTCACCACAAGATCTTTTCCCTTGAGTGAGGTTTGTAGTCTCTGACCTCTAGGGGACTTGTACTGCCGTCTGCGGCCTTCTTTGCCCTTCCCCAATCCTTTGATGGGACTTTGCAACTTGGTGGGGATTGAACTTCCAGGGAAGCCATTTGCTGGGACCAGGTCTGTGCAGGCTGTTCCAGATTCCCTTTGTAGTTCTGACTGTCTTCGATCGAGTGAATTTTCTCATCAACTTCACGTGTTGTTTGTGTGTGGTGTGTGTGTGTGTGTGTGGTGATGTGTGTGTGTTGTGTGTTAGTTGTGTGAGTGTGTGTTGTGTGTGTGTGTATGTTTGTGTTTGTGTGTGTGGGTGTGGATGTGTGGTGTGTGTGGTGTGTGGTGTGTAGTGTGTGTTGTTTGGTGTGTGTTGTTTGGTGTGTGTGTGTGGTGTGTGTGTGTGTGATGGTTGTGTGTGTGTGTACTCCACCTTATTTGTGGTTGCGGGGGTTCGAGTCACAGCTCTGGCCCCGCCTCTTCGCTGATTGCTACTATGTCCTCTCTCTCCCTGACATTGAGCTCTATCATACATTCCGCCTTTAAAATATGTATGGTTCCCGCCTCCACTACGTCACTTTCTGGGCTGTGTGTGTGTGTGTATGTGTGTGTGTGTGTGTGTGTGTGTGGTGTGTGGGTGTGTGTTGTGT
>NC_069408.1:7167672-7180172 GCF_026875155.1 Cherax quadricarinatus | reverse complement strand
GCAAAACAGGGGGGGACACTGTCTGAGTTCTATTCCCGTTCCATTATGTCGTTTTCACATATACCAGGAAAAAAAGCACAGGTCCTAGGGACTGACCCCTGTGGAAACCACCGCTTGTCACAGGCGCCCACTCTGACCACCTCGTTCGCCGCGTTACCATGGACTCGTTGGTTGCCTCCCTGTCAGGTATTCTCTTGATCCATTTGCAGTAGTCCGTTCTGTTATGGGTGGTGTGGGCGATGAAGCCTCTAGGTTTTGCAGTTTTACTCTTGTGAGGAAAAACTATGGTCGGAAGGCCTTCTTGCTAGTCCAAATATATGCAGTCAAATCCACCTTCTCTCTCATGTTGCTTACTTCTGTCACCTTGTATAAAAATCTAGTATGTGAGTTGTGGTCACCGGTATTTTTCCTTCCCTGAATACCGTGCTGGTTGTAATTTATAATTTGGTGTTCTTTCCAGGTTGGCTCCACCACTCTTCCTCCTGAATGATCTGCTCTTGACCTTGCATACTTTAACGTTAGTAATACAGGTCTGTAGTGTAGTGCCTACAATGTCTGTCTCCCTTTTTAAAAAAAAATTGGGACAACATTTGCCTATTTTCCATACCTTCAGGGGAGTTGCCCAAGGTTTCAAAATGGACGTGTTGATTGATCTTTGATAATGGCTCACCCATCAATATCTCTGCTCCCTCATTTAAGCCCCCCCACAGAGGGACCATGGGAGAGGATGGTGTCTGTGGTTTCCCACCGCCTTTGGAGGTGTTCAAGTTAGCTTAGCAGCTTCTTCACCTCCTCCTTGGTTTATGTTTACTTCATCGCACTTTGTCAGGTTTGTGCCCCCGTCTGATTTTCCTGGAGTTCCTGTACTGGTTTTCATGTAAAATACCTCGATTTAAATCTTTGTTGAGCTCCTGGGACCTAAAACCCTCTCGGGTCGTTTCTTGTGAATTTGACCCCACATTCACCCTTTCCCAGTCTGATTACCTGGGACCTTGACTGTGTTTTCCTCTGTGTGGGCTGTACAAACAGGCTTCGGGACCAGTCTCTTACTTTTGTGGCTATGTCCATTTTCATAATGTCTCTGAGCCCTCCCTTCTTAATCTGTGCATATGTTCGTTTTTCTGCCTGGACAACTCTATGGGACTGAAGAATAACTTCCTAAATTATCTGACTTCATTTGTGTCTTCAACTTCCTCAATTGTGGCCTTTCTTTAATTTCCTGTGTCCCCTCCCTGGAACATCCTGTCTTTGTCCAACCTTGTCTATTCCACACAGTATTTTATATGTCGTTATCTTTGTCTCCCCTGACCCTCCTGCCCTCCAGTGTCGTCAAGGCCGATTTCCCTTAATCTTTTTTTCTAGGACATTCCCCTTAGCTCGGGAAAATAACCTTGTCGCAAACCTTTGTATTTTCCCTCTAGTTTCTTGACAGCTTTATCAAGTGGGGGTTTCCCAAAACGGGTGCTGCATACTCAAGTATGGGCCTGACATACACGGTGTACAGTGTCTTGAACGATTCCTTACGAAGGTATCGGAAAGCTGTTCTCAGGTTTGCCGGGCGCCCATATGCTGCAGCAGTTATCTGGTTAAATGAGTGCTTCCGGAGACATGCTCGGTGTTATACTCACCCCAAGATCTTTCTCCTTGAGTGAGGTTTGCGGTCTTTGGGCCCAAACCTAGCCTATACTCTGTCTGTGGTCTTCGTCCCCTTCCCCTATCTTCATGACTTTGGCATTTGGCAGGATTAAATTCGAGAAGCCATTTGCGGGCCCAGGTGTCCGTCGGGTCCAGGTCTCTTTGAAGTCCTGCCTGGTCCTCATCTGATTTAATTCTCCTCATTAACTTCACATCATCTGCAAAAAAGGGACACTTCTGAGTCTAACCCCTTTCCCTCATGTCGTTCACCATATACCAAAAATAGAACTAGTCCTAGGACCGCCCCTGTGGGACCCCCGCTCGTCACGGGTGCCCACGTGATACATCATTATGTACCATGACTCGTTGTTGCCTCCCTGTCAGGTTTTTCTCTGATCCATTGCAGTGCCCTTCCTGTTATATTGCGCCTGAAAGCTCTAGCTTCTGCACTAATCTCTTGTGAGGAACTGTGTCAAAGGCCTTCTTGCAGTCCAAGAAGATGCAATCAACCCACCCCCCTCTCTCCCTGTCTTACTTCTGTTATTTTATCATAAAACTCCAGAAGGTTTGTGACACAGGGTTTTTTCCTTCCATGAATCCGTGCTGGTTGGCATTTTTAACTCTTGTTCCGTTCCAGGTGCTCCACCACTCTCCTCCTGATAATCTTCTCCATAATTTTGCATACTATACACGTCAATGTCACAGGTCTATAGTTTAGTGCCTCTTTTCTGTCTCCTTTTTTAAAAATGGGAACTACATTTGCCGTCTTCCATACCTCAGGTAGTTGCCCAGTTTCCAGGGACGTGTTGAAGATTGTGGTAAGTGGCACACACAACATATCTGCTCCCTCTCTAAGGACCCACGGGGAGATGTTGTCCGGTCCCATTGCCATTGAGGTATCGATGTCCCTTAGCAGTTTCTTCACCTCCTCATCTGTATGTATGTCGTCCAACACTTGTGTATGTGTGTGTGTGTGTGTGTGTGTGTGTGCGAAACGTCAATAACACTGGTCTGCTTTTGGAATGTTTTTAATTGTTATTTTCATTCATGGTTGTGATCTTACATAATCTTGGACTGATGACTCTAAATATCTAAACCATTCTGCTCTATCACGTAAGAATTTTGAATAAAATAGAAACTATTTATAATAAGAAATGTAAATTTTTAATAAATTGTTAATTTACTAGAATTAGGCAAGTAATCATGGGAAAGCACATTCTGTTAGTTTTAAGAACATGTGAATTCCAAATTAACATGATTCAAATCAAATGATTATATTAAAAAAATATGCTCCTAATTGTTAGCCTACATACTGAATCAAAGAACGACTGCTTTGATTTTAGCTTGTGCTGTGCATCGAGACCATTATGTTCCAATGACCAGCAGTAATCCGCCATCATACTGACATTCCATTTGCCCTGGTATCGAGTTCCATGGTGCAAATATCCTGATGGAACCGCTCTCCTTGTTCTGCTCTGCTTGTTCCTCACTGTAGTCCCCACAGTTGTTGGAAAAACAGTCAAGGTGAGAGCAAAAACTGCATCTTCAAACTCATTCTAGACCTAAGTTGTTGGAAACTTGAAGTCAGGTCTTGGATCATTACTTCATATTCGGGGGAGCGTCTGTTTCCCAGGAAGTTGTGGACAATCTGCTTGAATGAAAACCAGGCATTCACCTCGACACTTGTCAATACTTCATCAAAATGCTTGTCATTCATCAATTCCCGAATCTAAGGGCCAACAAAGATTCTTGCCTTTATCTTGCCTTCATTTATACGCGGAAATTTTGACTCCAGGTACTTGAAAGCACAGTTTTCACGTTGTGATTTTCGGGTAAGAAGCTGGTTCTTGGTGGCCAGTCTTTTTGTTCACAGTGCTGGCTGTCTGCCCTACCATCCCAAAGACACAGACAACACGGATACTTGCTGTATCCACTTTCTCATTTACTTATGTTATACGGAAAAAAGTAACGTTTCCGTATAACTTGGCAACCTGATGTGATGAAGACGAATAAAAAACACAATAAATCACTATTTCATATATATATACCGAAAAAGATACCATAGAGTCAATAAAAGAATCATGCAGACCAGTGTTATGGAGAGGATTATGCTGCATTTGTCTTTATCCAATCTAATTTTATGTTAGTTTGTGCAGGTTATATTGTTCCATTAATATGCAGTCTAACATCTTTTCAAAAGCTTTTATGAGGTGCGATGCTTGTTATGTTCTGGTCTGCAGTGTTAGGCCGCCGCTCAGCTGCTTGCTTGGTGCTCAGGAACTCTGCTGACACACCGTACGGTCTCTGGTATTTTTCTCCATGAAATACCAAGTGCTCCTGCTGGTACTATTCTGCGCTTCAGTACAGATATCGAATTCTGCATGAGTGGCCAAGTTTTCTGTTTGTCTTCCAAATTCTGCTGGATTTGTACTTATGACACGTGATCTGTGAGACTTTCAGGGTAACGACATAATTATCTGCATTTTCCACCTTGCTAAATACTGATTCATATTAGTCTTCATTATTCATGATTGTCCTGTCATTAATTCTACAGAGTTTTTAACTTTGATTTCCTATACCTGTAGAAATACTTGTGGATTCTTGTACATATCCTCGACAGCTTTTTGTTTCCTTCGTCTGATACGAAAGTTTAAGTTAATGCTCTAACTCTGTAGTAATCTCACAACTGACGTTATATTTTCTTCGTTAGGTTAGGTTAGGTAAGGTTCGTCAGGAAACAGGACAAATGTTTCCTGACGCGGGTCTTAGTCAGATGATGACCCGCCTTTGGAGCTTTTGGTCTTGACCGAGGCCTTCCGCTGGGGGCCCTTTTTTTCCCGGGCCACCCCTTTAAAAAATTATGGTCATTTATAACCATCTGTTTATATTTTTTCTTCGTTGTGTATATTCGACTTTTTTTAACAATTTCCTTTTTTCTTCATCTGTACAATCCTTTATGTTTTCTTTCTAACCCGTTCTTTTTTGGTTGCTTCGTTTTGTATCTTTTACCCAGACATTGTAGTTTTATATTCAGGTTTTTTTAAGCTGCGGTGAAGGTTGAGGACCGCTGGCCACGGTGTGTCTGTGGTTTGTGCCTCACCCCGGTCACCCTCAAATTTTTGAGTGCTGAAGTTAAAAAAAATTTTGGTTTTAAAACCTCTCCTAGTCAAATGTCCTGGGAGCTTCCCGTCGTGTTGATTTTTGTGAGTTTTGGTTAGTCAGAGTGTGTTTTTGATAGTTAGATCTAGAATAACCCGTTGGGGGGAGGGGCAGGGGTGTCTGGAGGGAGGGGAGGGGATGTCTGGAGGGAGGGGGGAAAAAAAGGGGGGCGGAGGGTCTGATAAGGACAAGAGAAGGCGGAGGGTGTGAAGGACAAGGGAGTGCGGAGGGGGTTTTTTAAGGAAAGAGAGGGCAGGAAAGGGTGGATAAGGGCAAGGAGGGCAGGATGGTGTGATAAGGACAAGAAAGGGCAGGAGGGTGTTAAGGAAAGAGGGGGCGGAGGGGGTGATAAAGGACAAGAAAGGGCAGGAGGGTGTGAAAAGGACAAGAGTGGAGGTGGGTGTGAAAAAGGACAAGAGATGCAGGAGGGGTTTTTTTAAGGAAAGAGATTCAGGAGGTTCGATAAAAGGCGAGAGTGCAGGAGGGGGCTGTAAGGAAAAGAGAGGCAGGGGAAAGGCTGATAAGGACAAGAGAGGGCAGGGGGTCTGATTAAGGACAAAGGGAGGAAAGGGGGGTGATAAGGACAAGAGAGGGCAGGAGGGTGTGATAAGGACAAGAGAGGGCAGGAGGGTGTGATAAGGACAAGAGAGGGCGGAGGGGGCTGTAAGGACAAGAGAGGGCAGGAGGGTGGATAAGGACAAGAGAGGGCAGGAGGGTGTGATAAGGACAAGAGAGGGCAGGAGGGTGTGATAAGGACAAGAGAGGGCAGGAGGGTCTGATAAGGACAAGAGAGGGCAGGAGGGTCTGATAAAGGGCAAGAAGGGGGAGGAGGGGGTTTTTTATAAGACAAGAGGGCAGGAGGGGCTGATAAGGACAAGAGAGTGAGGGGGGGTCTGATAAGGGCAAGAGGGGCAGGAGGGTGATAAGGACAAGGGGGGGCAGGAGGGTTTCTGGGTAAGGACAAGAGAGGGAGGAGGGTGTGATAAGGACAAGAGAGGGAGGAGAGTGTGATAAGGAAAGAGAGGGCAGGAGGGTCGATAAGAGCAAGAAAAGGGAAAGGGGGTGTGATAAGGGGCAAGAGAGGGAGGGGGTTGAAAGGGCGAGAAAACAGAAGGTTTTGATAAGGACAAGAGGGGGGGCAGGAGGGTGATAAGGACAAGGGGGCAGGAGGGTGTGATAAGGGCAAAGAGGGCAGGGGGGTGTGATAAGGACAAGAGGGGGCGGAGGGTCTGAAAGGGGCAAGAGAGGGCAGGGGGGGTCTGGTAAGGAAAGAGAGGGAGGGAGAGTGGATAAGGACAAGAGAGTGCGGAGGGTTTTTGGGTAAGGAAAGAGAGGGCAGGGGGGGTCTGATAAGGACAAGAGAGTGAGGGGGGGTGTTTAAAGGGCAAGAATGCAGGAGTGTGGATAAAGGACAAGAGAGGGCAGGAGGGTGGATAAGGACAAGGAGGGCAGGAGGGGGGTGATAAGGACAAAAGAGGGCAGGAGGGGTTTGATAAGGGCAAGAGAGGGCAGGAGGGGGGTGATAAGGACAAGAGAGGGCAGGAGGGTGTGTTTTTTTAAAAGAAAGGGAGGAGGGGTGAATAAGGACAAGAGAGGGCAGGAGGGGGGTGATAAGGACAAGAGAGGGGAGGAGGGTTTTTGTAACACAAGAGAGGGCAGGAGGGTGGTGAAAGGGAAAAAAGAGGGCAGGAGGCGTGAAAGGGCAAGAGAGGGCAGGGGGGTGATAAGGACAAGAAGGGCAAGGGGGGTGGATAAGGGGGCAAGAGAGACAGGAGGGTGTGATAAGGGCAAGAGAGGGAAGGAGGGTCTGATAAGGGACAAGAGAGGGCAGGAGGGTTGATAAGGAAAAAGAGGGCAGGAGGGGGGTGATAAAGGGTAAGAGGGGCAGGAGGGGCGATAAGGGGCAAGAGAGGGCAGGAGGGGTTTTTATAAGGATAAGAGAGGGGGGGTGGGTTTGATAAGGAAAGAGAGGGCAGGAGGGGTGATAAAAGGGCAAAGAGAGGGCAGGAGGGGTCTGTTTTAAAGGGCAAAAAGAGGGAGGAGGGTTGATAAGGACAAGAGAGGGCAGGAGGGCTGATTTAAAACAAGAGGAGGGCAGGAGGGGGTTAAGGGAAAGAGAGGGAGGGGTCTGATAAGGGCAAGAGGGGCAGGGGGGTGATAGGGACAAGAGAGGGGAGGAGGGTGTGAAAAGGGAAAAAGAGGGCAAAGGGGCTGATAAGGAAAGAGGGGGAGGGGGGTGTGATAAGGACAAGAGGGGAGGAGGGTGTGATAAGGGGAAGAGAGGGCAGGAGGGTTGATAAAGGACAAAAGAGGCAGGAGAGTGTGATAAGGGGAAGAAGGGAAAAAGGAAGTTATAAGGGCAAAAGAGGGCAGGAGATTTTGATAAGGGCAAGAGAGGGCAGGGGAGTGTGTAAGGACAAGAGAGGGCAGGAGGGTTTTATAAGGGCAAAAGGGGCAGGAGAGTTGTAAAAGGGGAAGAGGGGAATAGTCTCGCCTTGTAAGGGAATTTTTTGTCCAAGGTCTCTTCTGGCAGCTGAGGACTAAAAGGGCGTGGGCAGGGGAAAGTGGGTTAGTGTGTGGGGGGAGTGTGGGTTAGTGTTGGGGGGGAAAAGTGGTTAGTGTGTAGGAGAGTGTCGGTTAGTGTGAGGACAGAGTCGGGTTAGTGTGTGGGAAAGAGTGTGAGTTTGTGTGGGACGATGTGGGTAGGGTGGGGTGGGGGTTAATGTGTGGGGGAGTGTGCGTTAGTGTGTGGACAGGGAGTTTTTTGTGCCAAACGTTAACCACTCCCTGAACCATAACACATCCTGACACACACTAACACACTCCCTGATCACACACTAACACCCCCTGATCACACACTAAGTCACCCCTGTCACACATAACACACTCCCCCTTTACACCTAACACAAATCCCCCGATCACACACAACCACCCCTGCACACACTAAAATCACTCCCTGACACACACTAACCACTCCCTATCACACACTAACAACCCCTGATCACACCTAAAACCCCCTCCCTGATCACACACAACACACTCCCTGATCACACCTAACAACTCCCTGTCACACACTAACACATCCGATCACACATAAACACTCCCTGATCACACCTAAACAATCCCCGATCCACAATAACTCACTCCCTGACACACCTAAAACACCCCTGATCACACACAAACCCCCTCCCCGATCACACACTAATCACTCCTGATCACACACAAACAACTCCCTGATCAAACATAGCACACTCCCCGAACCCCAAAATAACACACTCCCTGATCACACATAACACACCCCTTCACACACTAACACCTCCCTGATCACACACTAACTCACTCCCCGATCACCATAACCAAATCCCTGATCACACACTAACCACCCCATCACCACAAACACACTCCCTGAAACCCCCTAACCAAATCCTGATCACAAACACTAACTACTCCGACAAACTAAACACCCCCTTTATACACACTAACACACTCCCTGACACACACTAACCCCACTCCCTGATCCCCCACCAAAAACCATCCCTTCCCAAAAACCCACTAACTCACCCCTGAAACACACTAACCACTTCCCGTCCACACTAACAACTCCCTGTCACACACAAAATCCCCCTGATCACACACAACACACTCCCCGAACAACCTTTAACACAACCCTATACCACAAACCCCATCCCCATCACACACTAACTCACTCCCTATACACCCCTAACTCACCCCTGATCACACATAACACCTTTCCTGATCACACACTAACACACTCCCTGATCACCCACAAAAATCCCCCTCCCCGATCACAACTAACACATCCCTGAACCACACTAAAATCCTCCTACCACACTAACCACCCCGACCCCACAAAAAACCCATACCACAAAACCCCCCTCCCTTTCAACACCCCCAATCACCCACACACCTAAACCACCCCAATCACCACACAACTCACCCCACCCCCACAACTCCCAAATCCCTACCCCCAAAACAACCCAAAACCCCCACCCCCACCCCAACACACCCCGCACACACAACTTTACTCCCCAACCCCCCACTCCCCCCCCCCCACACACAACCATTCCCTATCACACAAAACCCCCACCCCTGAACAACACTAAACACACTCCCGATCACACACAAAACCCCCCCTGAAACACACAAAAAACACCCCTGTCACCCCACTAACACCCCCTGAACACACAAACACACCCCTACACACACAACCCCACCCCTGAACCCCAAAAAACCACTCCCCTTATCCACACAAACCCCCTCCCTACACACACTAAACCCCTCCCGAAAACACAACCCCAACCCCCATTCACACTAACACCCATCCCCTGACACACATAACCACTCCCCGATCACACACTAACCACTCCCGATCAACATAAAAACCCCTCCCGATCACACACAACACACTCCGATCACACACAACACACTCCCTGATCCACACTAACTCACTCCCTGAAAAACAACTAACCATCCCTGTCAACATAACACACTTCCTGATACACACTAACACACTCCCTGATCACACCACTAAAACCCCTCCTGATCACACCAAACACACTCCCCGACACACACTAAAACCCCCCCTGACCCCCCAAACACCTTCCCCGATCACACAAAAACACACTCCTATCCCACTAACCCCACTTCGATCACACACAACACACTTTTCCGATCACCACAAAAACCCCCCTTCCACACTAAACCACACTCCCGACCACCCCCAACAACCCCCTATCACACCTAACCAAACCCTACACACAAACACCCCCCCTACACACACTAAAAACCTCCCCTGATTTAACAAACCACTCCGATCACACCAACAACCCCCCTGAAACACACAACACATCCCTAACACCAAATAAAAACCACTCCCTGATCACACACTAAACCATCCCCATCACACCTAACACACCCCTGACACACACTTTAAAACACTCCCCGACAAACCACTAACACACCCTGATACCCCTAAACACTCCCGATCCACATAACCAACCCCCCTGATCCCACAACCCTCCCGCACCACTAACACACTCCCTGATCACACACTAAAAACCATGAACACACATAACCCACCCCTGATCACCCCCCTAACCCCCCCCCTGTTTACACACTAACACACTAATATCACACACTAACCACTCCCTGATCCACACTAACACCCCTGATCACGCCCCCTACACACTCCCGTCCACACAAAACCCTCCCTGATCCAAACAAACACACCTGATACCACAACACTCCTATCACACACTAAAACATCCCTGATCACACACTAACCACTTTCCCGATCACACACTAACCACTCCCCGATACCACTAACACATCCCTGACACACACTAAAACCCCTCCCTGATACCACTAACACATCCCTGATCACACACTAACACTCCCTGAATCACACACTAACCACTCCCTGATCCCAACTAAACAAACCCCCCTGACAACCAAAAACACTCCCTGATCACACCTAACCTCCCTGATCACAATAAAACACCCCTGACACCCCAAAACACTCCCTGATCACCACTAACAATCCCTGATCACAACAAAAACCCCCTATACACACTAACACACCCCCCTGATCACACATAACACTCCCTGATCACACACAACACACTCCCCGATCACCACTAAAAAACTCCCGATCACCACTAAACCCCCTCCCTGACACACCCAAAACTCCCCCGATCACCACTAACACACTCCCGATCACAACTAAAACTCCCCCGATCACACACAACTCCCCCTGATCACACACTAAACACCCCTATACCAAAAAACACACTCCTGAACACACACAAAAAACCCCTCCCCGATCACAACAAAAACAATCCGAACACACTAACCCTCCCCTTACCCCAACAAACCCCCCCGACCCCCACAAAACCCCCCCCATAAAAACCCCAAAACACTCCCCGACACCCAACACACCCCTACACCCAACCCCCCCCACACACCCCAAACACCCCGAACACCCCCTAACACCCCGATCACACACAAACCACTCCCCGATCACCACTAACCACTCCCGATCACACTAAACACACTCCCTGATCAAACCCCCTAACACACTCCCTGTTTTACCACTAACACACTCCCTGATAACCCCCAAAACACCCCTGACACCAATAACAACTCCCTGATCACACATAAACACCCCCCGACACGACTAACACACTCCCTGAACACACACTAAAACACTCCCTACACCACTAACACCCAAACCCCGATCACCACAAAAAACACTCCCTGATCAACACAACACACCCCTTCACACCCCTAAAACCCCTACACACCAACACACCCCTATCCCACAACACACCCCTGTCACACACTAACACACTCCCTGATCACCACAAACACACTCCCTGATCACACACTAACACACTCCCTGATCACACACTAACACACTCCCTGATCACACACTAACACACTCCCTGATCACACACTAACACACTCCCTGATCACACACTAACACACTTCCTGCCTACACATGTAAAACAGCACAGGTGTACCAGAACACACCTGCTCAGTAACACAGAAGGGAAGGAAACACAAGTGCACAACACCAGTCGCTGGTCACGCATAAAATAGTGTCTCAGAGGATGTTGTTTAATCTGTTGTTGTTGTTTATTATGGTTCAGTTTTGTAATCTTTTGTTGTTGTTTAATCTTTTGTTGTTATTGAATCTGGTGTTATTTTTTAATTTTGTTTTGTTGTTTAATCTGGTTTTATTGTTTTATCTGGTGTTGTTTAATTTGGTTTTGTTGTTTTATCTGGTATTATTATTTAATCTGGTGTTATTGTTTAATCTGGTGTTATTGTTTAATCTGGTGTTATTGTTTAATCTGGTGTTATTCTGGAAGACACTGCAGGTGTAGCAATACAAGATAGTGGTGGTAGTGGTCGTGGTGTTTCTCCAGGAGGAGCTACAGATCCAGAAATACAAAAATGGTGTTACAACTTGTGATGTTGCTAGTTCTAGTGTTGTTGGTGAAGACGGTGTTGATACATTACTAGAAGCAGCTGCTAGTGGTGCTGGTTAAGGTATTGTTACCGAAGATGATGCTCGTGTAGATCTAGAAAGTACACCACTTGGGATCTCCCCAGAAATCCCAGCCAACAGAAAGCAGAATTGTGTAAACACTACGCTTGGGGTGTCTGTAGATGTGGAATGTCTGGAACAACGAATGGGTTGTACCACTTTGACTATCTAAAATAATTCAATGATCTCAATGAGATCATGGAATTATTTGTTGTTCTACGTCGTATAAGCTTTTCCACCCTGAAATGTGTTATACAAGACTGCACACTAAAAATTCTGCAACACAAACTACACTGCACATCATTTGAATGGGACCAGGAGGTACTAACCTCACAAACTTTGGAAAACTAACCATGGTAGATACAGCCATTCAATTGCAACAGATTTTTAGATGGAGGCACAGTGGCCTCCCCCACCCCACTCCATAACTACACATACTAATGCCAAATAAAAAATACCTCAACAGACAAGCAATATAAAAATTATTTGTTTTTTGTAAATATACAAGGACTTAAACCATCCACCACCAACAAAATACTTTTTACCTGTGGACTCTACGGAATCTAATGCAATGTTTGTAGCTTTCACAGAGACCTACACAAAAAAAGCTTTCAATACGAAATTAAAATACAAA
>NC_069408.1:7161167-7167172 GCF_026875155.1 Cherax quadricarinatus | reverse complement strand
TGCCTCCACCTTCTCCTCGCTGCAACAGTCATCACCCACCCCTTTCACAACCCTTTAAGAGCTTGTAAAACTAACTCTCATACATTACCCTTTTTTGCCTCCAAGGACAAAGTTTTTTGTCTCCACAGACTCCTAAGTGCACCCTCCCCTTTTTTTTCCCTCATCAATTCTATATTCACCTCATCTTCATAGACCCATCCGCGACACGTCCACTCCCAAATATCTGAATACGTTCACCTCCTCCATACTCTCTCCCCCCCAATCTGATATTCAATCTTTCATCACCTAATCTTTTTGTTATCCTCATAACCTTACTCTTTCCTGTATTCACCTTTAATTTTCTTCTTTTGCACACCCTACCAAATTCATCCACCAATCTCTGCAACTTCTCTTCAGAATCTCCCAAGAGCACAGTGTCATCAGCAAAGAGCAGCTGTGACAACTCCCACTTTGTGTGTGATTCTTTATCTTTTAACTCCACGCCTCTTGCCAAGACCCTCGCATTTACTTCTCTTACAACCCCATCTATAAATATATTAAACAACCACGGTGACATCACCATCCTTGTCTAAGGCCTACTTTTACTGGGAAAAAATTTCCCTCTTTCCTACATACTCTAACTTGAGCCTCACTATCCTCGTAAAAACTCTTCACTGCTTTCAGTAACCTACCTCCTACACCATACACTTGCAACATCTGCCACATTGCCCCCCTATCCACCCTGTCATACGCCTTTTCCAAATCCATAAATGCCACAAAGACCTCTTTAGCCTTATCTAAATACTGTTCACTTATATGTTTCACTGTAAACACCTGGTTCACACACCCCCTACCTTTCCTAAAGCCTCCTTGTTCATCTGCTATCCTATTCTCCGTCTTACTCTTAATTCTTTCAATTATAACTCTACCATACACTTTACCAGGTACACTCAACAGACTTATCCCCCTATAATTTTTGCACTCTCTTTTATCCCCTTTGCCTTTATACAAAGGAACTATGCATGCTCTCTGCAATCCCTAGGTACCTTACCCTCTTCCATACATTTATTAAATAATTGCACCAACCACTCCAAAACTATATCCCCACCTGCTTTTAACATTTCTATCTTTATCCCATCAATCCCGGCTGCCTTACCCCCTTCATTTTACCTACTGCCTCACGAACTTCCCCACACTCACAACTGGCTCTTCCTCACTCCTACAAGATGTTATTCCTCCTTGCCCTATACACGAAATCACAGCTTCCCTATCTTCATCAACATTTAACAATTCCTCAAAATATTCCCTCCATCTTCCAATACCTCTAACTCTCCATTTAATAACTCTCCTCTCCATTTTTAACTGACAAATCCATTTGTTCTCTAGGCTTTCTTAACTTGTTAATCTCACTTCCAAAACTTTTTCTTATTTTCAACAAAATTTGTTTGATAACATCTCACCCCACTCTCATCATTTGCTCTCTTTTTACATTGCTTCACCACTCCTTAACCTCTCTCTTTTTCTCCATATACTCTTCCCTCCTTGCATCACTTCTACTTTGTAAAAACTTCTCATATGCTAACTTTTTCTCCTTACTACTCTCTTTACATCATCATTCCACCAATCGCTCCTCTTCCCTCCTGCACCCACTTTCCTGTAACCACAAACTTCATGCTGAACACTCTAACACTACATTTTTAAACCTACCCCATACCTCTTCGACCCCATTGCCTATGCTCTCATTAGCCCATCTATCCTCCAATAGCTGTTTATATCTACCCTAACTGCCTCCTCTTTTAGTTTATAAACCTTCACCTCTCTCTTCCCTGATGCTTCTATTCTCACTTGTATCCCATCACCTTTTACTCTCAGTGTAGCTACAACTAGAAAGTGATCTGAATATCTGTGGCCCCTCTATAAACATGTACATCCTGAAGTCTAACTCAACAGTCTTTTATCTACCAATACATAATCCAACAAACTACTGTCATTTCCCCCTACATCATATCGTGTATACTTATTTATCCTCTTTTTTCTTAAAATATGTATTACCTATAACTAAACCCCTTTCTATACAAAGTTCAATCAAAGGGCTCCCATTATCATTTACACCTGGCACCCCAAACTTACCTACCACACCCTCTCTAAAAGTTTCTCCTACTTTAGCATTCAGGTCCCTCTACCACAATTACTCTCTCACTTGGTTCAAAAGGCTCCTATACATTCACTTAACATCTCCCAAAATCTCTCTCTCTCCTCTGCATTCCTCTCTTCTCCAGGTGCATACACGCTTATTATGACCCACTTCTCGCATCCAACCTTTACTTTAATCCACATAATTCTTGAATTTACACATTCATATTCTCTTTTCTCCTTCCATAACTGATCATTTAACATTACTGCTACCCCTTCCTTTGCTCTAACTCTCTCAGATACTCCAGATTTAATCCCATTTATTTCCCCCCACTGAAACTCTCCTACCCCCTTCACTGGTAATAAGTATAAGGTTAGAGAGATTAGTACTGGTCAGTATAAAGAATCGCATTTAGATCATATGAAGTTAGTATGTGATGATAATGATGTTCCAACCCAGACTAATGTGACAGACTCTGACAATCTTCCTGATCCTGTACTCTCTTCCTCTGATACTCAGTCAGACGATCAACCTGAGTGTCGTTATCCCCTACGTACACGACAGGTATTGAGAAATCCTCAAGTATCATTTGTAACTTCCAATTCAGATTTGCCTCAAATGCAGCATGAGTTAGACAGTGCAAACAGAGTTTGATCCTCCCAGAGATGACACCCATTCTGCATATGTCAATCTTACCCTAGCAGAGTTGGGGTTAAATGTAAATAACCTGTATAGATGAATAATTACAGTATCAACTTATCAGTATTCAAGAATTTTTTTTTGTGTTCATGTTCTCTCTGCATTCTGAGAGTTAACAGTCTAGATTTGAGTGCATCGAATCTGCCTTTCTGTTAAACACTTCTTTCTTTGTATATATTCTTCCTCAGAATCCGTAGATCACATGAATACAGATCGATCGATCAAATTTTTTTTTTATCACTTCTATTGTGTAATCCCAACGTTGAGTTTCATTCGAGGAGTTGTGCTATATTATACCTTGTATTGCATTACAGTTTCAGTTACGTAAGCTTCCATTCCAATGTTCTACTTATGTATGTTATAATGTTCAATTGTTGTGTACTTTGACATTGTATAGAATCAGCCCAAGCCGTATACCTGCCATCTCTAGTTTGTATTAGTTGTATGTCGGGACGACATACGTTAGCGTCGCCGAGCTCTCAGTAGTAGTAACCAGTTACCAGTAACCAGTGTACCAGTAGATGACTCACTACCAACCGTCTCTGCCTGAGTCACTGTCTGTATTCATATTGCGCTGACCTCAGCAGTATTTCAAAGACCCTCACATATGGGTACTGTGGGCGGTCAGTTATTCGAGAGTGAGCAAGGAGGTAGGTCACGGCTGTTTGGGCGCTTCCCACATTATCCGTAATTATACGTACTACCAGCCTACATGAGTATTACTTTACCCTATCCACGTGTTCGAACCCCTCATGATAATTGTGGTGATGTTGATGGTATTGATGGTGGTAGTAGTGGTAATGGTTACCTGGAGGTTACCTGGAGGTTATTCCGGGGATCAACGCCCCCGCGGCCCGGTCCATGACCAGGCCTCCGGATGGATCAGGGCCTGATCAACTAGGCTGTTACTGCTGGCCGCATGCAGTGCAGTGGTAGTGGTGGTTGTGATGATGGTGGTATTGTTGGTGGTGGTGGTGGTAGTGATGGTGGTAGTGGTGGTGGTGATGGTAGTGGTAGTGGTGGTTGTAGTAGCGGTGGTTGTGGTAGTAGCGGTGGTGGTACTGGTGGTTGTGGTGGTAATAGTGGTAATGGTGGTGGTGGTGATGGTGGTGGTATCGTTGGTGGTGGTGGTAATGGTGGTAATGGTGGTGGTGGTGGTAGTGATGGTGGTAGTGGTGATATTGGTGATGGTGTTGGTGGTAGTAGTGGTAGTGGTGTAGTGGTGGTGGTGGTGGTGGTGATGTTGGTGGTAATGATGGTGATAGTGGTGATGGTGGTGGTAGTGGTGATGGTGGTTGTAGTAATGGTAATCTTGGTGGTGGTAGTGGTGGTGGTGGTGGTAGTGGTAATGGTGGTGGTAGTAGTGGTGGTAACAGTGGTAATGGTGGTGGTGATGTTGGTGGAAATGGTGGTAGTAGTGGTAATGGTGGTAGTGGTAGTGGTGATGGTGGTGGTAGTGGTAGTGGTGGTTGTAGTAGTGATAATCTTGGTGGTGGTAGTGGTGGTGGTGGTGGTGGTAGTAGTAGTGGTAATAGTGATGGTGGTATTGGCGGTGGTGGTAGTGGTGGTGGTGGTGGAAGTAGCGGTAATGGTGGTGGTGATGGTGTTGGCGGTGGCGGAGGTGGCGGCGGCGGCGGCGGCGGCAGCGGCGGCGGCAGCGACGGCGCAGCGGCGGCGGCGACGGCGGCGGCGGCAGCGGCGGCGGCAGCGGCGGTGGCAGCGGCGGTGGCAGCGGCGGCAGCGGCGGCGGCAGCGGCGGCAGCGGCGGCGGCAGCGGCGGCAGCGGCGGTGGCAGCGGGGGTTGTTATATCGCGGTTGGTAGTGTTGAATAAGACACTTGTGCAACATCTGGGTGTCTATACTAATTGATGTTTCGCTCAACACCAGCTTTGTCAGTCTAATACAGTGGAAGGAGCCTCTTTATAGTGGAGCCAGTGGAAGTAGTGGAACAATGTTGCAGTGGTAGATGTGGTCACTAGTGGAAGTAGTGGAACAATGTTGCAGTGGTAGATTTGGTCACTAGTGGAAGTAGTGGAACAATGTTGCAGTGGTAGATGTGGTCATTAGTGGAAGCAGTGGAACAATGTTGCAGTGGTAGATGTGGTCACTAGTGGAAACAGTGGAGCAATGTTGCAGTGGTAGATGTGGTCACTTATGGAAGTAGCGGAAGTAGAAGTTGCTGAGGTCGTAGATGAGACGCATAATGTGGGCCAGAGATTTAGCGGTCGACTTGTAGACTGTATTGTAACTAGTCGGTTATTAACTGTGTTATTTAACATCATTAACGATGTAGTAAGTGTTTTCGTAGTTAAAATTTATAAGTTGAATCTAATTCTTGTAACTGTATATAAGCCACCAGGTTCAATTTCTCTACATTTACTAGGCCTTCTCTTCCTAGGCCTATTGTTAAAAATTTGAGGAATATCCTGATAATCTTTCAAACTCAGCTCCAATTATCCTGTGGGTTGGTTATTCCAACGTCAGACGTATTATGGACGAGCCTGGCAAGGATTGTAATGCCAGCGTTAATCCCTGGAGCTAGTTCAGACGAACACTCTCAACTAAGTGAATTACTAAGATTCTGCAAGAAATTCACCGTAACCCTGCAGATTACCGAACCAAACAGATTACAGATATAAAGGCAAACTTTATTTCTTTGCATAGTATACAATGTGAGGTTTACATGTTGTAAAATATTGTTAAGCACAATGAAAGCCACTAGCATGCATGAGCATTTCGGGCAGAAATGATAATTAGATAATACCATTGACATTATATTGACGTGTAGTGAATACCTTGTCAGGGATGTAATGGTGTTGAAGTCAGCAAACTCAGACCACAATCTGTTTAAGATTCAGACCTGCATGTACACTGGTTGGAACCGGACAACACAATCATGAGGGTATATTCTACACATTAAATTTTAATGATAAAAGGATCAACTGAGATCAAATCAATTATGACCTTACTGAACTATACTGAAGAGAAGAAATGATCATGATGGATCTAAACCAGAATCTCGAGAGGATAAGTTCGTTAGCACTCGAAATATGCTCAGAAAAGAAGATGATGCAAGCTAAAAAGGGAGAGATGCTCCCTGTACAGGTGAAGACGACGGATCACAGAGCTTTTAAAAGGCTGCAGACTTTCTGAAGAAGGGAAGGAAAGATGGTTATAGGAACAGAGAACGTTG
>NC_069408.1:7128667-7156167 GCF_026875155.1 Cherax quadricarinatus | reverse complement strand
TGACTGATAAGTCAGATCAGTGTTTATAGTTACCAGAGTCATGGTGTGGCCCTCTCTGTGTTACCAGAGTCATGGTGTGGCCCTCTCTGTGTTACCAGAGTCATGGTGTGGCCCTCTCTGTGTTACCAGAGTCATGGTGTGACCCTCTCTGTGTTATCAGTGTCATGGTGTGGCCCTCTCTGTGTTACCAGAGTCATGGTGTGACCCTCTCTGTGTTATCAGTGTCATGGTGTGGCCCTCTCTGTGTTACCAGAGTCATGGTGTGACCCTCTCTGTGTTACCAGAGTCATGGTGTGGCCCTCTCTGTGTTACAAGAGTCTTGGTGTGGCCCTCTCTGTGTTACCAGAGTCATGGTGTGGCCCTCTCTGTGTTACAAGAGTCTTGGTGTGGCCCTCTCTGTGTTACCAGAGTCATGGTGTGGCCCTCTCTGTGTTACCAGAGTCTTGGTGTGGCCCTCTCTGTGTTACCAGAGTCTTGGTGTGGCCCTCTCTGTGTTACCAGAGTCATGGTGTGGCCCTCTCTGTGTTACCAGAGTCTTGGTGTGGCCCTCTCTGTGTTACCAGAGTCTTGGTGTGGCCCTCTCTGTGTTACCAGAGTCATGGTGTGGCCCTCTCTGTGTTACCAGAGTCTTGGTGTGACCCTCTCTGTGTTATCAGAGTCATGGTGTGGCCCTCTCTGTGTTACCAGAGTCTTGGTGTGGCCCTCTCTGTGTTATCAGAGTCATGGTGTGACCCTCTCTGTGTTATCAAAAGTCATGGTGTGACCCTCTCTGTGTTATCAGAGTCATGGTGTGACCCTCTCTGTGTTATCAGAGTCTTGGTGTGGCCCTCTCTGTGTTATCAGAGTCATGGTGTGACCCTCTCTGTGTTATCAGAGTCTTGGTGTGGCCCTCTCTGTGTTATCAGAGTCATGGTGTGACCCTCTCTGTGTACCAGAGTCTTGGTGTGGCCCTCTCTGTGTTATCAGAGTCATGGTGTGACCCTCTCTGTGTTATCATAGTCATGGTGTGGCCTCTCTGTGTTTACCAGAGTCTTGTGTGGCCCTCTCTGTGTTATCAGAGTCATGGTGTGACCCTCTCTGTGTTATCAGAGTCTTGGTGTGGCCCTCTCTGTGTTATCAGAGTCATGGTGTGACCCTCTCTGTGTTACCAGAGTCTTGGTGTGGCCCTCTCTGTGTTATCAGAGTAATGGTGTGACCCTCTCTGTGTTATCAGAGTCTTGGTGTGGCCCTCTCTGTGTTATCAGAGTCATGGTGTGACCCTCTCTGTGTTATCAGAGTCTTGGTGTGGCCCTCTCTGTGTTATCAGAGTCATGGTGTGACCCTCTCTGTGTTACCAGAGTCTTGGTGTGGCCCTCTTTGTGTTATCAGAGTCATGGTGTGACCCTCTCTGTGTTATCAGAGTCATGGTGTGGCCCTCTCTGTGTTACCAGAGTCTTGGTGTGGCCCTCTCTGTGTTACCAGTGTCATGGTGTGGCCCTCTCTGTGTTACCAGAGTCTTGGTGTGGCCCTCTCTGTGTTACCAGTGTCATGGTGTGGCCCTCTCTGTGTTATCAGAGTCATGGTGTGGCCCTCTCTGTGTTACCAGTGTCATGGTGTGGCACTCTCTGTGTTACCAGAGTCATGGTGTAGCTCTCTCTGTGTTACCAGAGTCATGGTGTGGCCCTCTCTGTGTTACCAGAGTCATGGTGTAGCTCTCTCTGTGTTACCAGAGTCATGGTGTGGCCCTCTCTGTGTTACCAGAGTCATGGTGTGGCCCTCTCTGTGTTACCAGAGTCTTGGTGTGACCCTCTCTGTGTTATCAGAGTCATGGTGTGGCCCTCTCTGTGTTACCAGAGTCTTGGTGTGGCCCTCTCTGTGTTATCAGAGTCATGGTGTGACCCTCTCTGTGTTATCAGAGTCATGGTGTGACCCTCTCTGTGTTATCAGAGTCATGGTGTGACCCTCTCTGTGTTATCAGAGTCTTGGTGTGGCCCTCTCTGTGTTATCAGAGTCATGGTGTGACCCTCTCTGTGTTATCAGAGTCTTGGTGTGGCCCTCTCTGTGTTATCAGAGTCATGGTGTGACCCTCTCTGTGTTACCAGAGTCTTGGTGTGGCCCTCTCTGTGTTATCAGAGTCATGGTGTGACCCTCTCTGTGTTATCAGAGTCATGGTGTGGCCCTCTCTGTGTTACCAGAGTCTTGGTGTGGCCCTCTCTGTGTTATCAGAGTCATGGTGTGACCCTCTCTGTGTTTTTCAGAGTCTTGGTGTGGCCCTCTCTGTGTTATCAGAGTCATGGTGTGACCCTTCTGTGTTACCAGAGTCTTGGTGTGGCCCTCTCTGTGTTATCAGAGTCATGGTGTGACCCTCTCTGTGTTATCAGAGTCTTGGTGTGGCCCTCTCTGTGTTATCAGAGTCATGGTGTGACCCTCTCTGTGTTATCAGATCTTGGTGTGGCCCTCTCTGTGTTATCAGAGTCATGGTTTTGACCCTCTCTGTGTTACCAGAGTCTTGGTTGTGGCCCTCTCTGTGTTATCAGAGTCATGGTGTGACCCTCTCTGTGTTATCAGAGTCATGGTGTGGCCCTCTCTGTGTTACCAGAGTCTTGGTGTGGCCCTCTCTGTGTTACCAGTGTCATGGTGTGGCCCTCTCTGTGTTACCAGAGTCTTGGTGTGGCCCTCTCTGTGTTACCAGTGTCATGGTGTGGCCCTCTCTGTGTTATCAGAGTCATGGTGTGGCCCTCTCTGTGTTACCAGTGTCATGGTGTGGCCCTCTCTGTGTTACCAGAGTCATGGTGTAGCTCTCTCTGTGTTACCAGAGTCATGGTGTAGCTCTCTCTGTGTTACCAGAGTCTTGGTGTGGCCCTCTCTGTGTTACCAGTGTCATGGTGTGGCCCTCTCTGTGTTACCAGAGTCTTGGTGTGGCCCTCTCTGTGTTACCAGTGTGATGGTGTGGCCCTCTCTGTGTTACCAGAGTCATGGTGTGGCCCTCTCTGTGTTACCAGAGTCATGGTGTGGCCCTCTCTGTGTTACCAGAGTCTTGGTGGCCCTCTCTGTGTTACCATTGTCATGGTGTGGCCCTCTCTGTGTTACCAGAGTCATGGTGTGGCCCTCTCTGTGTTATCAGAGTCATGGTGTGGCCCACTCTGTGTTACCAGTGTCATGGTGTGGCCCTCTCTGTGTTACCAGAGTCTTGGTGGCCCTCTCTGTGTTACCATTGTCATGGTGTGGCCCTCTCTGTGTTACCAGAGTCATGGTGTGGCCCTCTCTGTGTTATCAGAGTCATGGTGTGGCCCTCTCTGTGTTACCAGTGTCATGGTGTGGCCCTGTCTGTGTTACCAGAGTCATGGTGTAGCTCTCTCTGTGTTACCAGAGTCATGGTGTGGCCCTCTCTGTGTTACCAGAGTCATGGTGTGGCCCTCCCTGTGTTACCAGTGTCTTGGTGGCCCTCTCTGTGTTACCATTGTCATGATGTGGCCCTCTCTGTTTTACCAAAGTCATGGTGTGGCCCTCTCTGTGTTATCAGAGTCATGGTGTGGCCCACTCTGTGTTACCAGTGTCATGGTGTGGCCCTCTCTGTGTTACCAGAGTCATGGTGTGGCCCTCTCTCTGTTACCAGTGTCATGGTGTGGCCCTCTCTGTGTTACCAGAGTCATGGTGTAGCTCTCTCTGTGTTACCAGAGTCATGGTGTGGCCATCTCTGTGTTACCAGAGTCATGGTGTGGCCCTCTCTGTGTTATCAGAGTCATGGTGTGGCCCACTCTGTGTTACCAGTGTCATGGTGTGACCCTCTCTGTGTCACCAGTCATGGTGTGGCCCTCTCTGTGTTATCAGTAATGGTGTGACCCTCTCTGTGTTACCAGAGTCATGGTGTGGCCCTCTCTGTGTTACCAGTGTCATGGTGTGGCCCTCTCTGTGTTACCAGTGTCATGGTGTGGCCCTCTCTGTTACCAGAGTCATGGTGTGGCCCTCTGTGTTATCAGAATCATGGTGTGGCCCTCTCTGTGTTACCAGAGTCTTGGTGTGGCCCTCTCTGTGTTATCAGAGTCATGGTGTGGCCCTCTCTGTGTTATCAGAGTCATGGTGTTTACCTGGAGAGAGTTTCGGGGGTCAACGCCCCCGCGGCCCGGTCTGTGACCAGGCCTCCTGGTGGATCAGCGCCTGATCAACCAGGCTGTTGCTGCTGGCTGCACGCAAACCAACGTACGAGCCACAGCCCGGCTGATCAGGAACTGACTTTAGGTGCTTGTCCAGTGCCAGCTTGAAGACTGCCAGGGGTCTGTTGGTAATCCCCCTTATGTGTGCTGGGAGGCAGTTGAACAGTCTCGGGCCCCTGACACTTATTGTATGGTCTCTTAACGTGCTAGTGACACCCTTGCTTTTCATTGGGGGGATGGTGCATCGTCTGCCAAGTCTTTTGCTTTCGTAGTGAGTGATTTTCGTGTGCAAGTTCGGTACTAGTCCCTCTAGGATTTTCCAGGTGTATATAATCATGTATCTCTCCCTCCTGCGTTCCAGGGAATACAGGTTTAGAAACCTCAAGCGCTCCCAGTAATTGAGGTGTTTTATCTCCGTTATGCGCGCCGTGAAAGTTCTCTGTACATTTTCTAGGTCGGCAATTTCACCTGCCTTGAAAGGTGCTGTTAGAGTGCAGCAATATTCCAGCCTAGATAGAACAAGTGACCTGAAGAGTGTCATCATGGGCTTGGCCTCCCTAGTTTTGAAGGTTCTCATTATCCATCCTGTCATTTTTCTAGCAGATGCGATTGATACAATGTTATGGTCCTTGAAGGTGAGATCCTCCGACATAATCACTCCCAGGTCTTTGACGTTGGTGTTTCGCTCTATTTCGTGGCCAGAATTTGTTTTGTACTCTGATGAAGATTTAATTTCCTCATGTTTACCATATCTGAGTAATTGAAATTTCTCATCGTTGAACTTCATATTGTTTTCTGCAGCCCACTGAAAGATTTGGTTGATGTCCGCCTGGAGCCTTGCAGTGTCTGCAATGGAAGACACTGTCATGCAGATTCGGGTGTCATCTGCAAAGGAAGACACGGTGCTGTGGCCCTCTCTGTGTTACCAGAGTCATGGTGTGGCCCTCTCTGTGTTATCAGTCATGGTGTGGCCCTCTCTGTGTTATCAGAGTCATGTTGTGGCCCTCTCTGTGTTACCAGAGTCATGGTTTGGCCCTCTTTGTGTTGCCAGAGTCATACTGTGGCCCTCTCTGTGTTACCAGAGTCATGGTGTGGCCCTCTCTGTGTTACCAGAATCATGGTGTGGCTCTCTCTGTTACCAGAGTCAGAGTGTGGCCTTCTCTGTATTACCATAGTCATAGTGTGGCCCTTTATGTTACCAGTTACGGTGTGGCTCTCTCTACTTCAAGACTCATGGTGTGAATCTCTATATACTACCAGAGTCATGGTGTGGCCGTCTCTATACTACCAGATTCATGGAGTGGCCCTCTATAAGCTAACAAAGTCATGGTGGGGCTCTCTTTATACTAACAGACTCATGGTGTGGCCCTCTATAAACTATCAGTCATGGTGTGGCCCTCTCTATACTAGCATAGTCATGGTGTGGCCCTTTCTATACCATCAGAGTCATGGTGGCCCTCTCTATACTAACAGAGTCATGGTGGTCTTCTCTGTACTACCAGACTCATGGTGTGACCCTCTCTATGCTAACAGAGTCATGGTGTGGCCCTCTCTATACTAACAGAGTCATGGTGGTCTTCTCTGTATTACCAGAGTCATGGTGTGGCCCTCTCTATACTAACAGAGTCATGGTGTGGCCCTCTCTGTACTACCAGTCATGGTGTGGCCCTCTCTATACTACCAGAGTCATGGTGGCCCTCTCTGTACTACCAGTCATAGTGTGGCCCTCTCTGTACTACCAGTCATGGTGTGGCCCTCTCTATACTACCAGAGTCATGGTGGCCCTCTCTGTACTACCAGTCATGGTGTGGCCCTCTCTATACTACCAGAGTCATGGTGGCCCTCTCTGTACTACCAGAGTCATGGTGTAGCCTTCTCTATACTAACAGTCATGGTGTAGCCCTCTCTATACTAACAGTCATGGTGTAGCCCTCTCTATACTAACAGTCATGGTGTGGCCCTCTCTATACTAACAGAGTCATGGTGTAGCCCTCTCTATACTAACAGTCATGGTGTGGCCCTCTCTATACTAACAGTCATGGTGTGCCCTCTCTATACTAACAGTCATGGTGTGGCCCTCTCTATACTTACAGTCATGGTGTGGCCCTCTCTATACTAACAGTCATGGTGTGGCCCTCTCTATACTTACAGTCATGGTGTGGCCCTCTCTATACTAACAGTCATGGTGTGCCCTCTCTATACTAACAGTCATGGTGTGGCCCTCTCTATACTAACAGTCATGGTGTGCCCTCTCTATACTAACAGTCATGGTGTGGCCCTCTCTATACTTACAGTCATGGTGTGGCCCTCTCTATACTAACAGTCATGGTGTGGCCCTCTCTATACTTACAGTCATGGTGTGGCCCTCTCTATACTAACAGTCATGGTGTAGCCCTCTCTATACAACATAAATCCGTAGTCACACTGACAATCTCCAGGAGATGTCTAAGAAATAACTCTTCTTCACACACTAACGCCATACATCCATCCTGCCGTGAATAGTTACAGTAGTTACGGACTATTAGCGAATGAATGAATCGTTGCGGAAGAACCGTGTGGTTCACTCGTGTGTCGAACGACGTAATGAGAAGTTTTTTTGACAATGTTTTACTC
Source organism: Cherax quadricarinatus (assembly GCF_026875155.1). Taxonomy (NCBI): domain Eukaryota; kingdom Metazoa; phylum Arthropoda; class Malacostraca; order Decapoda; family Parastacidae; genus Cherax; species Cherax quadricarinatus. The sequence goes on along the minus strand of NC_069408.1, from coordinate 7,149,421 downwards.
TGGATATTATCCACTGATTTATATCCCTAGTCGAACATATGGACAGGTGATAATTTTCAGACGTCTTGTGAGAAGCAGACGACGGAAGTGAAGGCGTCCAGCGGCATCTCTTAGGCAATTATATCGGCGTTTCAGTCCATGGGTACGCTACACATATTGGAGTTAAATGTCAACAGGGCATCTTCTAACCCTATTTGTAATCACCTTCCAAACAGCTCTGGTGGGTATGTAGACAGCAAATTCGGAGGCGAAACTTCTGGGGGTCTCAAGCTGAAATCAACAAAGATGGGTCTATAATATTTTTTTATTTACTCATCTTACTCAAAATCCCACACAGTGTAGGCATTTCAATGGTGTAGCCCACTCAGTGCTACCAGAGTCATGTTGTAGCCCACTCAGTGCTACCAGAGTCATGTTGTAGCCCACTCAGTGCTTCCAGAGTCATGTTGTAGCCCACTCATTGCTACCAGAGTCATGTTGTAGCCCACTCAGTGCTACCAGAGTCATGTTGTAGCCCACTCAGTGCTACCAGAGTCATGTTGTAGCCCACTCAGTGCTACCAGAGTCATGTTGTAGCCCACTCAGTGCTACCAGAGTCATGTTGTAGCCCACTCAGTGCTACCAGAGTCATGTTGTAGCCCACTCAGTGCTACCAGAGTCATGTTGTAGCCCATTCAGTTCTACCAGAGTCATGTTGTAGCCCACTCAGTGCTACCAGAGTCATGTTGTAGCCCACTCAGTGCTACCAGAGTCATGTTGTAGCCCACTCAGTGCTACCAGAGTCATGTTGTAGCCCACTCAGTGCTACCAGAGTCATGTTGTAGCCCACTCATTGCTACCAGAGTCATGTTGTAGCCCACTCAGTGCTACCAGAGTCATGTTGTAGCCCACTCAGTGCTACCAGAGTCATGTTGTAGCCCACTCAGTGCTACCAGAGTCATGGTATAGCCCACTCAGTGATACCAGAGTCATGGTGTAGCCCACTCAATGATACCAGAGTCATGGTGTAGCCCACTCAATGACACCAGAGTCACGGTGTAGCCCACTCAATGATACCAGAGTCATGGTGTAGCCCACTCAATGACACCAGAGTCATTATGTAGCCCACTCAGTGATACCAGAGTCATGAACATTAAAATGATACCAGAGTCATGGTGTAGCCCACTCAATGATACCAAAGTCATGGTGTAGCCCACTCATTGATACCAGAGTCATGGTGTAGCCCACTCAATGATACCAGAGTCATGGTGTAGCCCACTCAATGATACCAAAGTCATGGTGTAGCCCACTCATTGATACCAGAGTCATGGTGTAGCCCACTCAATGATACCAGAGTCATGAACATTAAAATGATACCAGAGTCATGGTGTACCCCACTCAATGATACCAGAGTCATGGTGTAGCCCACTCAATGATACCAGAGCCATGGTGTAGCCCACTCAGTGATACCAGAGCCATGGTGTAGCCCACTCAATGATACCAGAGCCATGGTGTAGCCCACTCAGTACTACAACAGTATAACTGGTACAGTATCACACAATATCACACAGGTAAGACACATGTGCAACACTTGATAAATTTATTGACAAGACGTTTCGCCCACGCTGCAGGCTTCAGCAGTCGAATTTAGAAATGAATTACATACAGTACTAAAGATGTGAGGCAGGTCTCCAGAATTGTAATGGCAGGTGAAAGATGGCTGAAGAACTGGCTTATCATCTCTGGCTTGATGGACAGCCATGGGTCTCTTGTGTTAAGGCATAGTGGTCTCTCAGTATGTGGTGACAGAGCTGCAAGGTGGGTGACAGTTGATTAGGTAGGGAAGAAGGGTGAGTAACTGCAGTGGTGGGCACTGGGTGGTTGACCGCCGGGTTGGTGGGTGGGCACTTGAGGTGGGCTGCTTCTGGGTGGGGTAGGTGGGTATTTGAGGTGAGCAGCCGCTAAGGGTGGACACAAGGAGGGTGGTAGTCTAGTGGGAGAATTGGCACTTGAGGGTAGGACGCGGGGAGGGTAGTTGGTTAGATAGCACGGAGACAATCCTAGATATAGCAGGTGGAGACTGGCAGGTGGTTGGGCCATCAGGCTGTTGATGTTGGCGGCCAGCTGACCCACACAGTCATTACAGTCTAGTTGATATGGCACTTGGTTGAGGTTGTGATCCAGTTTCTTCTTGAAATCTGCTGCACTTGTTCCAGAGTTTTGAACCACAGATGTTGACACAGTGCTCTCTTACTGTGCCCATGGCGTCCCTGCGTTTCACTGGGTTTATTTTGCACTTCCTCCCATATCTCTTATCACAATAATCGGCTACGGTAGTGTGTTGGTATGGACCAGGCACTTCAGACTCACGTAATCATAATAGCATGACTGCAACAAACCACGGTACTGGTGAGGTTTGTACCCATGGCAAGTGTAGCCAGCTGGTCCAATGGTTTACACACTGGCCTGAAGTTTTACGACTTACTCACCATAGATTCAAACCCCACAGGCACTTCAGTACCGTCTATTTATATTTTGTTAGGTATCTTTCTAGTCTTTTATCGAGATTTCGCTCAATTTAAAAGTGTTTAGGCTTGAATTTTGTATATATGAAGAAATATATATGAAGGTCTATATGAAGGCTATATGACCCGGTGGGTCATATATCCTTCATATAGACCTTCATCCTCACCTTATACCTGGACCTTCAGTCTACATCCTCACCTTATACCTGGACCTTCAGTCTACATCCTCACCTTATACCTGGACCTTCAGTCTACATCCTCACCTTATACCTGGACCTTCAGTCTACATCCTCACCTTATACCTGGACCTTCAGTCTACATCCTCACCTTATACCTGGACCTTCAGTCTACATCCTCACCTTATACCTGGACCTTCAGTCTACATCCTCACCTTATACCTGGACCTTCAATCTTCACCCTCACCTTATACCTGGACCTTCAGTCTTCACCCTCACCTTATACCTGGACCTTCAGTCTTCACCCTCACCTTATACCTGGACCTTCAGTCTTCACCCTCACCTTATACCTGGACCTTCAATCTTCACCCTCACCTTATACCTGGACCTTCAGTCTTCACCCTCACCTTATACCTGGACCTTCAATCTTCACCCTCACCTTATACCTGGACCTTCAGTCTTCACCCTCACCTTATACCTGGACCTTCAATCTTCACCCTCACCTTATACCTGGACCTTCAGTCTTCACCCTCACCTTATACCTGGACCTTCAGTCTTCACCCTCACCTTATACCTGGACCTTCAATCTTCACCCTCACCTTATACCTGGACCTTCAATCTTCACCCTCACTTTATACCTGGACCTTCAATCTTCACCCTCACCTTATACCTGGACCTTCAGTCTTCATCCTCACCTTATACCCGGACCTTCAGTCTACACCCTCAACACTTATCAGGACCTTTTCGGCCTTTTTATCCTCCCGAACCTAATAACCGGACCTTTTGATCCTCCCGGATCTAATAACCGGACCTTTTCATCGTCCCGGACCTAATAACCGGACTTTTTTATCCTCCCGGACCTAATAACCGGACCTTTTTATCCTCCCGGACGTAATAACCGGACCTTTTCATCCTCCCGTACCTAATAACCGGACCTTTTTATCCTCCCGGACCTAATAACCGGACCTTTTTATCCTCCCGGACCTATATTATAACCAGACCTTTACTGGGGTCGTTTTCACACTGACATTCACTACTCAGTACAAGGAATCTCACCCACACTCAATTACTTAATGAAGATAGAGGTGTCTCTTGTTGATCTCTCTCTCTCTCTCTCTCTCTCTCTCTCTCTCTCTCTCTCTCTCTCTCTCTCTCTCTCTCTCTCTCTCTCTCTCTCTCTCTCTCTTCTCTCTCTCTCTGTCTCTCTCTGTCTCTCTCTCTCTCTCTCTCTCTCTCTGTCTCACTGTGGCTCTCTCTCTTTCTCCGTATGACTGCAAATAGGTAATCACACCTCTTGTAAACACACTGCTCACACCTCTTGTAAACACACTGCTCACACCTCTTGTAAACACACTGCTCACACCTCTTGTAAACACACTGCTCACTCCTCTTGTAAACACACTGCTCACACCTCTTGTAAACACACTGCTCACACCTCTTGTAAACACACTGCTCACACCTCTTGTAAACACACTGCTCACACCTCTTGTAAACACACTGCTCACACCTCTTGTAAACACACTGCTCACACCTCTTGTAAACACACTGCTCACACCTCTTGTAAACACACTGCTCACACCTCTTGTAAACACACTGCTCACACCTCTTGTAAACACACTGCTCACACCTCTTGTAAACATAGTGTTCAGTCCTGGTTATCAGGTTAGGTTATCAGTGTTTGTTATCTTAGTTTACCAGTGTTATGGCACTTATTATATGCGGCTAATAAAAGGCAATTATTAAATGACAATTATTAAATACTCTGAAAGTCATTAAATGTTAGTAATAATTAATAAATTTATTTAAAATGTCCTTTGCCTTTTAGTCCACGTAATTTTTTTTTCTAGCCTTGCCAAGCATTTTTAAGGACTAATTTTTTTTTACCAAATTTAAGACATAGGCTTAAAAAAATTAAGGGAAAGTGCCTAAAACTAATATATTATAATGAGCTTTTAATACTTAAAAAACTGAACATGAAAAGTTCATCTGAATCTATTAAGATTATTTTTTTTGACTGGCAGTAATTTGGTCAACAGGAAAATTCATATCAAGTTTTCTGTCTATAATTATAAGTAGACCGGGAAATTATACTGAATTATTGTGTTATAAATAAGCGGATATAGTGTATGTCATCATTGTTAATGAAATATTTAGTCATACACAAATAACCTGCACACAGGAGAGAGAGAAGCTTACGACGACGTTTCGGTCCGTCTTGGACCATTTACAAAGTCACTGTTACGAACACAAGTGATGAATGGCCTGTGAGACCTGCTCGTAATGGTAAATGGAGCAAACTGACTCAGTAGTAGACTATTATGGATATTTTGCCTTCACATACTATATACAGATATGTACACTATGTACCGTATGTACAAATGGAATAATAAGCGTACACGGTGACAGATGGCAAAGCAGAAGCCAGAGAGAGTGTACTGTACTCAACCAGCAGGTAGGCAAGTCTGCCAGTGCTTACGGCAAGTGCACCACGTTGCTTCAGCTTTGGCTGGCTTGCCTGATATTGGTCAATGACCCAAGGTACTGATTTAACAACGGGAACCTTATCGATCGTTAAACCCTTAGCACCTGGTTCACTGGTTGGGAGGCAGCCTATATGGGAGTGTGACATACGCCATATTAATTGTAACATAATCTTTGCATGCCATAGTCACACAAACACAAAAGAGTGAGGGATCCCATATATATAGAAGACGGGGACAGAGACGTCCCTAACTCTTCTTCTATGTATACAGGCTCAGTCACTCTTTTGTCTTAGTGTAACTTTGTAAATGGTCCAAGTCGGACCGAAACGACGTCGTATGCTCCTCTTTCGTATTTAAGGGTTCCAGTCACGGTATTGTGCCTTTTATGTTCTGGTGGCCTGGTGGTTAACGCTCTCGCTTCACACGGCGAGGGCCTGGGTTCGATTCCCAGCCAGAGTAGAAACATTGGACGTGTTTCTTTCCACCTGTTGTCTATGTTCCCCATCAGTAAAATGGGTACCTGGGTGTTAGTCGACTGGTGTGGGTCGCATCCTGGGACACTGACCTAAGGAGGCCTGGTCACAGACCAGGCCGCGGGGGCGTTGACCCCCGGAACTCTGTCCAGTCCAGATAAAGACTTCATCATACTTGGTTAAGTTGGTATGAGTTCCAGTATCTTGTCTTTGGGAACAAAAAGATGCATTGCAATTTGTTGGTTATAAGAGTATTTAATAAGAGTGATAAGGGAAAAACAGTGCTAGATGGGTGATGGTGAGAGTGCCAGGGCGAGTGATAGTGATGGTGAGAGTGCCAGGGTGAGTGATGGTGAGTGTGAGAGTGCCAGGGCGAGTGATAGTGATGGTGAGAGTGCCAGATAGAGTGATGGTGAGTGTGAGAGTGTCAGGGTGAGTGATAGTGATGGTGAGAGTGCCAGGGTGAGTGATGGTGAGTGTGAGAGTGCCAGAGCGAGTGATAGTGATGGTGAGAGTGCCAGGGCGAGTGATAGTGATGGTGAGAGTGCCAGGGTGAGTGATGGTAAGTATGAGAGTGCCAGGGTGAGTGATGGTGAGTGTGAGAGTGCCAGGGTGAGTGATGGTGAGTGTGAGAGTGCCAGGGTGAGTGATGGTGATGGTGAGAGTGCCAGGGCGAGTGATAGTGATGGTGAGAGTGCCAGGGCGAGTGATAGTGATGGTGAGAGTGCCAGGGTGAGTGATGGTGAGTGTGAGAGTGCCAGGGTGAGTGATGGTGAGTGTGAGAGTGCCAGAGTGAGTGATGGTGAGTGTGAGAGTGCCAGGGTGAGTGATAGTGATGGTGAGAGTGCCAGGGCGAGTGATAGTGATGGTGAGAGTGCCAGGGTGAGTGATGGTGAGTGTGAGAGTGCCAGGGTGAGTGATGGTGAGTGTGAGAGTGCCAGAGTGAGTGACGGTGAGTGTGAGAGTGCCAGGGTGAGTGATAGTGATGGTGAGAGTGCCAGGGTGAGTGATGGTGAGTGTGAGAGTGCCAGGGTGAGGGATAGTGAGTGTGAGAGTGCCAGGGTGAGTGATAGTGAGTGTGAGAGTGCCAGGGTGAGTGATGGTGAGAGAGGTGTGAGAGTGCCATGGTGAGTGATAGTGAGTGTGAGAGTCCCATAGTGAGTGATAGTGAGTGTGAGAGTGCCAGGGTGAGTGATGGTGAGTGTGAGAGTGCCAGGGTGAGTGATAGTGAGTAGTGAGTAGTGCCAGGTGAGTGATAGTGAGTGTGAGAGTGCCAGGTGAGGGATAGTGATGTGAGAGTGCCAGGGTGAGTGATGGTGAGAGAGTTGTGAGAGTGCCATGGTGAGTGAGTGGGTGAGTAGGGGTATGTGATGAAGTGCCAGGGTGAGTGATTAGTGAGTGTGAGAGTGCCAGGGTGAGTGATAGTGAGTGTGAGAGTGCCAGGGTGAGTGATAGTGAGTGTGAGAGTGCCAGGGTGAGTGATAGTGAGTGTGAGAGTGCCAGGGTGAGTGAGTGAGTGTAGGAGTGCCAGGGTGAGTGATGTGAGTGTGAGAGTGCCAGGTGAGGATGTGAGTGAGTAGTGCCAGGGTGAGTGATGGAGGTGTGAGAGTGCCAGGGGTTGAGTGATGTGAGTGTGTTGAGAGTGCCAGGGTGAGTGATAGTGAGTGTGAGAGTGCCAGGTGAGTGATAGTGAGTGTGAGAGTGCCAGGGTGAGTGATAGTGAGTGTGAGAGTGCCAGGGTGAGTGATGGTAGGAGTGTGAGAGTGCCAGGGTGAGTGATGGTGAGATGAGTGTGTGTGAGAGTGCCAGGTGAGTGATGGTGAGAGAGTGTGAGAGTGCCAGGTGAGTGAGTGATGCAGTGAGGATAGGAGTGTGAGAGTGCCAGGGTGAGTGATAGTGAGTGTGAGAGTGCCAGGGTGAGTGATAGTGAGTGTGAGAGTGCCAGGGTGAGTGATGGTAGAGAGTGTGAGAGTGCCAGGGTGAGTGATGATGTGAGAGGCCAGGTGAGTGATGTGAGTGGAGAGTGCCAGGGTGAGTGATGAGGGTGAAGTGATGGAGTGTGTGTGAGAGTGCCAGGGTGAGTGATAGTGAGTGGATGCCGGGGTGAGTGATGTGAGGAGTGTGAGAGTGCCAGGGTGAGTGATGGTGAGAGAGGAGTGAGAGTGCCAGGTGAGTGATGTGGGGTGTGAGGAGTGATGAGTGAGTGTGAGAGTGCCAGGGTGAGTGATAGTGAGTGTGGAGAGTGCCAGGGTGAGTGATAGTGAGTGTGAGAGTGCCAGGGTGAGTGATGTGAGTAGAGTAGAGTGTAGTGATAGGAGTGAGTGCCAGGGTGAGTGATGGTGAGAGAGTGGTGAGAGTGCCAGGGATGAGTGGTGGGAGTTGAGTGAGAGTGCCAGGGTGAGTGATAGTGAGTGTGAGAGTGCCAGGGTGAGTGATAGTGAGTGTGAGAGTGCCAGGGTGAGTGATAGTGAGTGTGAGAGTGCCAGGGTGAGTGATGGTGAGAGAGGTGTGAGAGTGCCAGGGTGAGTGATGGTGAGAGAGGTGTGAGAGTGCCAGGGTGAGTGATGGTGAGAGTGGTGTGAGAGTGCCAGGGTGAGTGATAGTGAGTGTGAGAGTTCCAGGGTGAGTGATAGTGAGTGTGAGAGTGTCAAGGTGAGTGATAGTGAGTGTGAGAGTGCCAGGGTGAGGGATAGTGAGTGTGAGAGTGCCAGGGTGAGCGATGGTGAGAGAGGTGTGAGAGTGCCAGGGTGAGTGATGGTGAGAGAGGTGTGAGAGTGCTAGCGTGAGTGATAGTGAGTGTGAGAGTGCCAGGGTGAGTGATTGTGAGTGTGATAGTGCCAGGGTGAGTGATAGTGAGTGTGAGAGTGCCAGGGTGAGTGATGGTGAGAGAGGTGTGAGAGTGCCAGGGTGAGTGATGGATGAGAGAGTGGTGTGAGAGTGCCAGGGTGAGTGATGTAAGAGAGGTGGTGTGAGAGTGTCAGGGTGAGGGATGTTGAGAGATGTGGTGTGAGAGTGCCAGGGTAAATGACGGTGAGAGAGGTGGTAGTGAGAGTGTCAGAGTGAGGGATGGTGGAGAGGTGGTGTGAGAGGTGCCAGGGTGAGTGATGAGAGAGGTGGTGTGAGAGTGCCAGGGTGATCGATGGTGAGAGAGGTGGTGTGAGATAGGCCAGGGTGAGTGATGATGAGAGAGTGTGTGAGAGTGCCAGGGTGAATGACGGTGAGAGAGTGGTGTGAGAGTGCCAGGGTGAGTGATGGTGAGAGGGAAGTAGAGAGTGTCAGGGTGAGTGATGGTGAGAGAGGTGGTGTGAGTGCCAGGGTGAGTGATGGCGAGAGAGGAGGCATGAGAGTGTCAGGATGAGTGATGGTGAGAAAAGTGGTGTGAGAGTGCCAGGGTGAGTGATGGTGAAAGAGGTTGTGTGAGAGTGCCAGGGAGAGTGATGATAAGAGAGGTGGCGTGAGAGTGCCAGGGATAGTGATGATAAGAGAGGTGGTGTGATAGTGCCAGGGTTAGTGATGGTGAGAGAGGAGATGTGAGAGCGCCAGGGTGAGTGATGGTGAGAGAGGAGGTGTGAGAGTGCCAGGGTGAGTGATGGTGAGAAAGGTGGTGTGAGAGTGCCAGGATGAGTGATGGTGAGAGAGGTGGCGTGAGAGTGCCAGGATGAGTGATGGTGAGAGAGGTGGCGTGAGAGTGCCAGGATGAGTGATGGTGAGAAAGGTGGTGTGAGAGTGCCAGGATGAGTGATGGTGAGAGAGGTGGCATGAGAGTGCCAGGATGAGTGATGGTGAGAAAGGTGGTGTGAGATTGCCAGGGTGAGTGGTGGCCCTCAGGGTACTGGGGCCACTGTTGTTGCTAAGTTATGTTAATGATCTCCCAGTGGGACTGATCTTTTAAGTGTCTGTCTTTCTCGTTGATGTTAAGAGTCTTCCTCCTGGAAGACCTCAGCCAGTTGAATAGTGTTCAAACAAGTGCTTAGCAGAGTTCGGCCGAACAAGTGAACTGTGTGGGAGATGAACCCTCAATGAGAGAGAGGTGAACTTTGTTAATAGTAAGTATGACATCTGTGAGTGTGCAGCATAACGAAGATATTACCAGAGGTGCACATACACTGTACATCCTTAGTAGCAGAGGTGCACATACAGTGTGCACTTTAGTAGCAGAGGCGCACATACAGTGTGTACTTTAGTAGCAGAGGTGCACATACAGTGTGCACTTTAGTAGCAGAGGTGCACATACAGTGTGCACTTTAGTAGCAGAGGTGCACATACAGTGTGTACTTTAGTAGCAGAGGTGCACATACAGTGTGTACTTTAGTAGCAGAGGTGCACATACAGTGTGTACTTTAGTAGCAGACGTGCACATACAGTGTGTACTTTAGTAGCAGAAGTGCACATACAGTGTGTACTTTAGTAGCAGAGGTGCACATACAGTGTGTACTTTAGTAGCAGAGATGCACATACAGTGTGTACTTTAGTAGCAGAGGTGCACATACAGTGTGTACTTTAGTAGCAGAGGTGCACATACAGTGTGTACTTTAGTAGCAGAGGTGCACATACAGTGTGTACTTTAGTAGCAGAGGTGCACATACAGTGTGTACTTTAGTAGCAGAGGTGCACATACAGTGTACAACCTTAAAAGACAAACAAACAAACAAACAAAATTTATTTCATTGCAAGATTACATTAAGATTATGAAATTACAATATTGAGTTGCAGCACAAAAAGCCACTATCATGCCGGGCCATTATGGACACACTTTAATGGCTTACACACTACTTAATAATAAAGAAATTGATCATAGTTTGAGTTGTGCATCTTTTTATTTTATTATATAGTAGACAGTAGTTTTACTCTAATTACAATAGTTTCAATAATAAATATTGAAATTATGTTATGGGAATATAACATTGTGAGTTGTTGAAAGTTTACAGTATGAGAATGTTACAACTGGGTGTAAGGCAGCATTGTTTCGGGTAGGTATTTATAATACGATGTAGCATTAATAATGTATGAACTTTGGGCTTCTAGGTTTGAATTGTTAAGATTTACATAATTGGGAGATTTTTGGTAAAGTTAAATATTGAGTGTTGAGTGTTTAATTTAGGATGAGTAGGTGGCTTCTGAGAAGAGTTTTCAACTGGTGTTCAGACCTGGTTACTTTAGTATTCACTGGTAATATAACGAGATTATTTGGTGTTCTGGTAGCGGGTAGTTAATGATACGTCTTCGGAGGCTTCTTACTTTATTGTTAAGTCGTGGTGGGTACACAGGCTTGTGTGTTTGTGCCCATGGCCCGGGCAGGGCCATCCCACGAGAGAGAGCTGGGAGTACTTGTGTCTTGCTGCTAGGCCGCTGTGTGAGTGAGCGAGGCAAGGGCAGACAGGCTGGCGTGCCTACCGAGAGGCCTGGCTACAGAGGGCAACACTTGAGTGGCGCGAAATATGAACTAAGCTGGTAGACAGCATAGGCTGTCTGTGCAGACAGTACAGGCTGTCTACATACACTCGGCCACCTACCGAGCGTCATCCCGACGCGACGATACTGGTGGTAAAAGGAACTCGGTCTCTCGTAGGAACAGGGCACAGAACACAAAATAAAAAAACATATACATGCATATGGACATGGAAAAAAAAACTTCCTACAGGGAGGGAAGAAAAAAACATGTGGGGTGTGCAAAACATCGTGCAAAGGCAATGAGCGTCAAAGGGGCATCACTGCACCCCTTTCCCCTGTTTCTGGACAATCGCAACACAGGAGACTCTCTGCGGCTGAGCTTGCGAAACAGGTCTTTCCCCTTGGGAAATGGTGATTCACCGGGGAGTCGTGCGGTTTTCACTAAACCCGGGGACGCATGTGGTGCCCTCGAGTGGGCGTCGACAAAATCGGCAATGGCAGGATTCTGGCAAGCGACTCGGGGAGGACCTTCTGACGGTACGTTGGGGGCGTCATGCCGGCGAGCGGGAGCGGTTGTGGCAGAGACGACTGGGCGAAACACGGGGAAAAATCTTTTTTGTGCGGGTGCTCACAAAGCTTGGGGCAGGGGGCTGACACAGCCCCTGCCGACAGTTTCTAACTGCGGCTTGGCGAGTATCATCTCTCGGGAGTTGGAGTTATACAGAGGTTTAGTCTAAGCATCCCCGACTTTTTTTCTCTAATAACTGCCTCTAAGGTCTGGAGGTGAATTAAACAAATCTCATGGAATCGTAGCAGTACGATTCTGCAGAACATCACGAGCGACGAGCATAAAAGCTTTTTGTACAAGAGGGCTCGGTCACTCGGGGCTGTCTTGGCATCAGCTGTCATACGCACTGGTCACATCGGGTGACTTAGCACAGTGGTGCTACTCAGGTCTGGCTCAGACCTCACTGGACACACGGAAACTTTAAACACACCGCGGTACATGCGGTACACTAACATGTGAGAACACTGACTGTGAGGAATTAACACACGACATATATCTTCTCTTAGTCTTCTCGGCAATACTAAAATAATTACTGAACACTCGATGGTGACATCATGTGATGTCAGGCGTGATGTCGCGAGGTGACGTCAGCAGCACTGTGACGTCAGCAGACATCTCGAGGTGACGTCAGGCAGACATCGTGACGTCATGAAGTCGGGCAGCATCGTCGGTGACGTTAATGTGATGCGGGCAGCAGACCACAGCATGTGGCCTGGGACATCTGGCTCGGTAACTCACGTGGTTGGTAGATCCACGTGACATCGCCCACACCCACGTGGCATCGGGATCCACGTGGTGTCGTGATCTACATGGCATGCTGATCCACGTAGCTTCGAGTGGCCTCGGGCACTCTGATACACAGCTCTGGCAATGAATCACACGAAAAACAGCAGAAAACACAGCAGAGGGAGTGGGCAGTGGTGAGTGGTGTATGGTAGGCTGGTGAGGTGTGAGAGTACAGCAGGGCGAGGCAAGGAGCGGCCTCTTTCTCCTCCCACAAACACGTGGAGAACTCACACTGGACGCAGAAATCGCTACAAAACTCACCTCTGGCTTGCTGAAACAGCTATACTGAGCTGAACAGCAACAGCAACATACAAGTGACGCTGAACATGTGACTTGAGAAACAGCATGGGATGCTGTAGCGTGGGGTCACTTACAATTCTCGGAGAATTTCGGCAAATTTCGGCTGGATCCTGCTTGTACCTGTGTCTGGATGCTCAAACGTGCAGACACGACATCAGGATAACTCGTTGAGAGACGGATTATTTGGTAGGCTGTAAGCGGGTGGTTAATGATAAACGTCTTCGGAGGCTTCTTACTTTATTGTTAAGTCGTGGTGGGTACACAGGCTTGTGTGTTTGTGCCCATGGCCCGGGCAGGGCCATCCCACGAGAGAGAGCTGGGAGTACTTGTGTCTTGCTGCTAGGCCGCTGTGTGAGTGAGCGAGGCAAGGGCAGACAGACTGGCATGCCTACCGAAAGGCCTGGCTACAGAGGGCAACACTTGAGTGGCGCAAAATATGAACTAAGCTGGCAGACAGCATAGGCTGTCTGTGCAGACAGTACAGGCTGTCTACAGTAATGAATTTTAAATTTTGGGGCCCTTTATGTGCATAGAGTTCCTACATAGTGTGATATGGACACGAGGAACATCGAAAAGTGATCTGTGTCTTGTGTTACGATCATGCGTCCTTTTTAGGTTGGTGAGGAGAAGTTTGAGTGGAGGGTTTATGTTTGAATGTAGTATTCTATGTATGTAGTAGGCGCAAGAATAATTATGGATGTTCTTTACAGTGAGTAGTTTTAGACCTTCGAATATTGGTGGAGTATGCTGTCTGGGGTGGGAATTCTGACTGCAGCCTTTTGCCGTGTTATTAGTTGTCTTAGGTGATTTAATGTTGTTGATAAGAACATGAGAAAAAAGGAACACTGCAGCAGACCTACTGGCCCATGCAAGGCAGGTCCAAGTCGATTATAATCATAACTAATCGCTAAACCTAAAAGGGTCATACAGCGCTGTGAGAAAAAAGAGCATGTTCCCTTACACCTACTACACGTGTTACATAGAAGTAAACAGGTAACTGGGTGTTGGCTGAGTGTTGTGGATTGCATCCTGGGCAAGGACCTAAAGGAAATAGGCCACAAATTATTTGCTTTCTTGAGTTAATAACGCTGAGTATGTCTTATCCGAAAGGAACCAGATTCGATTCCCGGGCGAGCCCGTTACCTATCAGTAGACAGACATCTAAGAGTTAGTTGACTGTTGTTGGCAGCAACCTGTGAGAGGCCCTAAAAAAAACAACCCAAACGAAAATAAGCCATACTGCTTGGCTTTCTTGGGTTGTCCTGGTTTAAGCTTCCGTGGTTCTCATCCGAATATAACATTCTTATAACAGCTTGATGCAGACGGAAGTCTCGTTGACCGCGGCGCTGTGGTGACGCAGGTGTCACATATACACAAATTCTATATGTGAGATAAGTGTAGATGACTGAATGGTACAGTGCAAGGAGAGCTGATTGTGGAACATAGTACCGTATCTTTGATAGTATGCCTACTGTCTTAGAGATTTTCTTAGAAATTTGTTGTATGTGTGCACCTCAGTAACAGAGATGCACATACAGTGTGCACCTCAGTAACAGAGGTGTACATACAGTGTGCACCTCAGTAACAGAGGTGCACATACAGTGTGCAGTCTCAGTAACAGAGGTGCACATGCAGTGTGCAGTCTCAGTAACAGACATGCACATGCAGTGTGCAGTCTCAGTAACAGACATGCACATGCAGTGTGCAGTCTCAGTAACAGACATGCACATGCAGTGTGCAGTCTCAGTAACAGAGGTGCACATACAGTGTGCAGTCTCAGTAACAGAGGTGTACATACAGTGTGCACCTCAGTAACAGAGGTGCACATACAGTGTGCAGTCTCAGTAACAGAAATGCACATACAGTGTGCAGTCTCAGTAACAGAGGTGCACATGCAGTGTGCAGTCTCAGTAACAGACATGCACATGCAGTGTGCAGTCTCAGTAAGAGAGGTGCACATGCAGTGTGCAGTCTCAGTAACAGAGATGCACATACAGTGTGCAGTCTCAGTAACAGAGGTGCACATACAGTGTGCAGTCTCAGTAACAGGTGCACATACAGTGTGCAGTCTCAGTAACAGAGTTGCACATACAGTGTGCAGATCTCAGTTTACAGAGGTGCACATACAGTGTGCAGTCTCAGTAACAGGTGCACATACAGTGTGCAGCTCCAGTAACAGAGGTGCACATACAGTGTGCAGTCTCAGTAACAGAGGTGCACATACAGTGTGCAGTCTCAGTAACAGGTGCACATACAGTGTGCAGTCTCAGTAACAGAGGTGCACATACAGTGTGCAGTCTCAGTAACAGATGGTGCACATACAGTGTGCAGTCTCAGTAACAGGTGCACATACAGTGTGCAGTCTCAGTAACAGAGGTGCACATGCAGTGTGCAGTCTCAGTAACAGAGGTGCACATGCAGTGTGCAGTCTCAGTAACAGAGGTGCACATGCAGTGTGCAGTCTCAGTAACAGAGGTGCACATGCAGTGTGCAGTCTCAGTAACAGAAGGTGCACATACAGTGTGCAGTCTCAGTAACAGAGGTGCACATGCAGTGTGCAGTCTCAGTAACAGGTGCACATACAGTGTGCAGTCTCAGTAACAGAGGTGCACATACAGTGTGCAGTCTCAGTAACAGGTGCACATACAGTGTGCAGTCTCAGTAACAGAGGTGCACATACAGTGTGCAGTCTCAGTAACAGGTGCACATACAGTGTGCAGTCTCAGTAACAGAGGTGCACATACAGTGTGCAGTCTCAGTAACAGAGGTGCACATACAGTGTGCAGTCTCAGTAACAGGTGCACATACAGTGTGCAGTCTCAGTAACAGAGGTGCACATGCAGTGTGCAGTCTCAGTAACAGAGGTGCACATGCAGTGTGCAGTCTCAGTAACAGAGGTGCACATGCAGTGTGCAGTCTCAGTAACAGAGGTGCACATGCAGTGTGCAGTCTCAGTAACAGAGGTGAACATACAGTGTGCAGTCTCAGTAACAGAGGTGCACATGCAGTGTGCAGTCTCAGTAACAGAGGTGCACATGCAGTGTGCAGTCTCAGTAAAAGTGGTGCACATACAGTGTGCAGTCTCAGTAACAGAGGTGCACATACAGTGTGCAGTTCTCATAACAAGGTGCACATGCAGTGTGCAGTCCTCAGTAAAATTTGTGCACATACAGTGTGCATCTCAAGTAAACAGAGGTGCACATACAGTGTGCATCTCAGTACAGAGGTGCACAGCAGTGTGCAGTCTCAGTAACAGAGGTGCAAAATGCAGTGTGCAGTCTCAGTAAAAGAGGTGCACATACAGTGTGCAGTCTCAGTAACAGAGATGCACATACAGTGTGCAGTCTCAGTAACAGAGGTGCACATACAGTGTGCAGTCTCAGTAACAGAGGTGCACATACAGTGTGCAGTCTCAGTAACAGAGGTGCACATACAGTGTGCAGTCTCAGTAACAGAGGTGCACATACAGTGTGCAGTCTCAGTAACAGAGGTGCACATGCAGTGTGCAGTCTCAGTAAAAGTGGTGCACATACAGTGTGCAGTCTCAGTAACAGAGATGCACATACAGTGTGCAGTCTCAGTAACAGAGGTGCACATTGTAATAAAGTTGGTAGAATTACTGACAATATGTAAAGTAAAAGGACACAAGTGCAACTAATGTGACATTTATTGTGGCAACGTTTCGCTCTCCAGGAGCTTTATCAAGCCATTACAAACAATACATGGACACAGAGGGTATATAAAGGCTCTGAGTGAGGTGCAATACTAGTGAGGTACCATTTCGATGTTCACTAGTGGTAGTAGTAGTAATAGTAGTAGTAACAAAAATAATACAATATGGTAGAGCAATTAATTCGTACATGAGTAAAAGGATATAAAAGCTATTACTTGGGTAACATAAAAATGGGAATGGGGTCCCCCATAAGTGCCGTCCTAGCCAAATTATACATGGAACACCTAGAGTCCGAACACTTCGCCAACATCATCCCTTCAAGCGTCACTTGGTTACGTTACGTGGACGATGTCCTCGTAATAACTCCAAAACGTTTTGATGTACGGGATCTTCAGGCAAGGCTCAACGCAGTTGAACCAGCGATCCAGTTCACACTAGAAGAAGAGTCCAATGACAAGCTACCTTTCCTCGACGTCCTCATTCACAAAGTAGACAACAACCCAAGATTTCAGTTTATTCGGAAACCCACCAATAAAAATGATCTCACACACTTCTATTCCAGTCAAGATACCAAGACCAAAAGAGGCATCATCATCGGGTTTTTCCTAAGAGCATACCGAATTTGTAGTCCTGAGTTTCTTGACGAGGAATGTACATGCATTCACCAAACATTCACTGAGTTACATTTTCCTTCTTTTTTCATCAAAGACTGCAAGAAAAGAGCTCTTCAGATCATTAATTCTCCACGCATCAACACCGCTCCCAACAAAGTTATAATTCTTCCCAACAGCCAGGTTGCACTAAACGTCCCAAAAGTACTTTCACAAGCTAACACCAGAGTCGCCATCGCTTCTAGCACTTCAATAAAGGATCTAACCAGGACAAAACCCAAGCACCACGAACCAGTCAATGCAGGAGTTTACACTATACCCTGTGGAAGCTGTGACAAGATCTACGTAGGTGAAACAGCAAGAAACCTCGACACCCGCCTCAATGAACACATTTACGCATGTAGGAACGACAACATAAACAACACCTGTGTACAACACCGAAATTCCACCTATCATCTCATGAATTTCAGAGACACCCAATTAGTGATCAAAGAAATTAATTTCCGCAGACGCAAGTGCCTTGAATCAGCACTGATCGCTGTTTCGAATACAATTAAACAAAACAACGGCAGCTTCACCATCTCCGAAGTCTTAGCAAGAATCCTCCTGAAAACAGTAAACCCTGCCATCACATAGTCTCTCCTGTTATACTACACAAAGCACAGAGAGTGAACACTGAAACAACCTGCCTCTTTCCAGTCTATATTTGTCCAACCTATTTTTATGTTACCCAAGTAATAGCTTTTATATCCTTTTACTTATGTACGAATTAATTGCTCTACCATATTGTATTACTTTTGTCACTACTACTACTACTACTACTACCACTAGTGAACATCGAAATGGTACCTCACTAGTATTGCACCTCACTCAGAGCCTTTATATACCCTCTGTGTCCATGTATTGTTTGTAATGGCTTGATAAAGCTCCTGGAGAGCGAAACGTTGCCACAATAAATGTCACATTAGTTGCACTTGTGTCCTTTTACTTTAGATACAGAGGTGCACATGCAGTGTGCACCTCAGTAACAGAGGTGCACATACAGTGTGCAGTCTCAGTAACAGAGGTGCACATACAGTGTGCAGTCTCAGTAACAGAGGTGCACATACAGTGTGCACCTCAGTAACATAGGTGCACATGCAGTGTGCAGTCTCAGTAACAGAGGTGCACATACAGTGTGCAGTCTCAGTAACAGGTGCACATACAGTGTGCAGTCTCAGTAACAGAGGTGCACATACAGTGTGCACCTCAGTAACAGGTGCACATACAGTGTGCAGTCTCAGTAACAGAGGTGCACATACAGTGTGCAGTCTCAGTAACAGAGGTGCACATACAGTGTGCACCTCAGTAATAGAAGTGCACATACAGTGTGCAGTCTCAGTAACAGAGGTGCACATACAGTGTGCACCTCAGTAACAGAGGTGCACATACAGTGTGCAGTCTCAGTAACAGAGGTGCACATACAGTGTGCACCTCAGTAACAGAGGTGCACATACAGTGTGCACCTCGGCAACATGAGGTGGGTTAATAAATCTAAGAACATTTTAATTTGTTAAGGAATAACCAGGATTTAATAATTACTCATACAGTACTGTATCAGTACTGTATCAGTACTGTATTCATGTGTCCTTGACTCAAGGATACAGCTTGTGTCCGTGGTACAACACTGTTTCCTTGACTCAAGGATACAGCTTGTGTCCGTGGTACAACACTGTGTCCTTGACTCAAGGATACAGCTTGTGTCCGTGGTACAACACTGTGTCCTTGACTCAAGGATACAGCTTGTGTCCGTGGTACAACACTGTGTCCTTGACTCAAGGATACAGCTTGTGTCCGTGGTACAACACTGTGTCCTTGACTCAAGGATACAGCTTGTGTCCGTGATACAACACTGTGTCCTTGACTCAAGGATACAGCTTGTGTCCGTGGTACAACACCGTATCCTTGACTCAAGGATACAGCTTGTGTCCGTGGTACAACACCGTATCCTTGACTCAAGAATACAGCTTGTGTCCGTGGTACAACACCGTATCCTTGACTCAAGGATACAGCTTATGTCCGTGGTACAACACTGTGTCCTTGACTCAAGGATACAGCTTGTGTCCGTGGTACAACACCGTATCCTTGACTCAAGGATACAGCTTGTGTCCGTGGTACAACACTGTGTCCTTGACTCAAGGATACAGCTCGTGTCCGGGGTACAACACTGTGTCCTTGACTCAAGGATACAGCTTGTGTCCGTGGTACAACACCGTATCCTTGACTCAAGGATACAGCTTATGTCCGTGGTACAACACTGTGTCCTTGACTCAAGGATACAGCTTGTGTCCGTGGTACAACACCGTATCCTTGACTCAAGGATACAGCTTGTGTCCGTGGTACAACACCGTATCCTTGACTCAAGGATACAGCTTGTGTCCGTGGTACAACAGTGTCCTTGCAACTGCTCTCATGCACCTGCTGACACCACATGTTCATCCTGACTCGGTAACTGTACTTTATCCACCGGTAAAGATAGATGGGAGGAGGTGGAGGTTATTGTTGGGGTTGATATGAGGTTATTGTTGGGGTTGATGAAAGGTTATTGTTGGGGTTGATATGAGGTTATTGTTGGGGTTGATATGAGGTTATTGTTGGGGTTGATATGAGGTTATTGTTGGGGTTGATAAAAGGTTATTGTTGGGGTTAATATGAGGTTATTGTTGGGGTTGCTATGAGGTTATTGTTGGGGTTATTAGGAGGTTATTGTGGGGATTGATATGAGGTTATTGTTGGGGTTGATATGAGGTTATTGTTGGGGTTGATATGAGGTTATTGTTGGGGTTGTTAAAAGGTTATTGTTGGGGTTAATATGAGGTTATTGTGGGGGTTGATATGAGGTTATTGTTGGGATTGATAAAGGTTATTGTTGGGGTTGATATAAGGTTATTGTTGGGGTTAATATGAGGTTATTGTGTCGATTGATATGAGGTTATTGTTGGGGTTGATATGAGGTTATTGTGGGGTTGATATGAGGTTATTGTTGGGGTTGTTAAAAGGTTATTGTTGGGGTTAATATGAGGTTATTGTGTCGATTGATATGAGGTTATTGTTGGGGTTGTTAAAAGGTTATTGTTGGGGTTAATATGAGGTTATTGTGTCGATTGATATGAGGTTATTGTTGGGGTTGATATGAGGTTATTGTTGGGGTTAATAGGAGGTTATTGTGGGGATTGATGTGAGGTTATTGCTGGGGTTGATATGAGGTTATTGTTGGGGTTGATATGAGGTTATTGTTGGGGTTGATATGAGGTTATTGTTGTGGTTGATATAAGGTTATTGTTGGGGTTAATATGAGGTTATTGTGTCGATTGATATGAGGTTATTGTTGGGGTTGATATGAGGTTATTGTTGGGGTTGATATGAGGTTATTGTTGGGGTTGTTAAAAGGTTATTGTTGGGGTTAATATGAGGTTATTGTGTCGATTGATATGAGGTTATTGTTGGGGTTGTTAAAAGGTTATTGTTGGGGTTAATATGAGGTTATTGTGTCGATTGATATGAGGTTATTGTTGGGGTTGATATGAGGTTATTGTTGGGGTTAATAGGAGGTTATTGTGGGGATTGATGTGAGGTTATTGCTGGGGTTGATATGAGGTTATTGTTGGGGTTGATATGAGGTTATTGTTGGGGTTGATATGAGGTTATTGTTGTGGTTGATATGAGGTTATTGTGGAGGTTAATATGAGGTTATTGCGGGAGGTTGATATGATGTTATTATGGGTAGATATGAGGTTATTGTGGAAGTTG
>NC_069408.1:7108667-7126167 GCF_026875155.1 Cherax quadricarinatus | reverse complement strand
GCTGCTAGCAGTTGCTGCTTGCTGATGTTGTTGTCTGCTGGCCTGTAATTGTATGCTGTGCTGTTGGTTGCTGGCTACTGCTGCTGCTGCTTGCTGCTTTGCTGTGCGTGCTCGGCTGCTCTGCTGCTGCTGCTGCCGTTCTGCTGCTGCTGTTGCTCGGTCTGTGTTGTTGCTGCTCTTGCTGTTGTTGCTGGCTTGCTGTGCGCTCTTGGCTGGTTGTTGTCTGCAGCAGCTATTGGCTTGCTGCGTTGCTGCTGCGTCCTGCTGCGGCTGCTGCTGTGCCTGGCTGTTGCTTGCTGCGCTGTTGTGCTCTATGTTGCGGGCTGCTGTGTCTGTTGTTGTTGCGCTGCTCTGCGTTGTGGAGTTTGTTTCTGCTGGGTACTCCTTCTTTTGAATTTTCCTCTGTTGCTGGTTGCTGAGCTGCTGTTGTTGTGTGTTTTTCTGGAAATTCCTGCTGTTGTTGCTGCATGCTGCTTCTGCGCTGCCGTTGTTGTGTTCTTCCTTCTGCTACGCAGCTGTTGCTGCTGCTGTGCCTTTGCTGCACTGTTGTTTTGTTGTTGTTGAGTTGTTTGCTAGCTGCTAGCTGCTAGCTTGGCTGCTGCTGTTGCTGCTTCATGCTTGCTTGCTGTGCGTGCTGCTTGTTGCTGCTTGCTGCTTTGCTGCGGCTGTTTGATGGGTGCTGCTGCTGCTGTTGCTGTTATAACAAACATTTGACGTCGCATCATATATTCACACTTTCCTTTCCTCTTCCCTGCTGTCCTCGCCCCAGACCTTCTTCCAACGCCTCTTCGCCACGTCACGATCCCCTTCACCCACTCTCTCCTCCATTCAGCCTCCACTATTCACAATCCTCCTTCAACAATCACCTCCTCCATCATCTACACAGCTCCAACCTCTCTCCCCGTCTCCTCCCCTCACTCTTCTCGTCCCCCTCTCTCCTGCTTCTCTCTCGGCCCTCGACCGTCACCCATCCAACCACCCAACTCCTCCAACATTCTCTTCCCTCCCCACCCCCCTCAACTCAACATGCTCTCCGTCCCTCACCTAGCCCACCTCCACCCCCTCAAGAAACCCATACCTCCTCCATCACCTCCGCCTCTCTTTCTTCTCCTACCTCCCCCTCCATCACCATGTCCTCCCCACCGCCTCCAGCAACTTGTCCCTGACCTCCGCCTTACACCTCCTCCATCAAACTCCTCCCCACCTCCCGCCATCACCACCTCCTTCTCCTCCTCCCTCAACTCCATCCATCAACTCCGTGAATGGAGATGACGGTGGCAGGTATTGAAAGTGTTGCGAGGAATGTAAGTGATGTGGAGGTGATGGAGAGAATGGAGAGTGATGATTGTGATAAAGAGGAGTGATTTGATTGGAAGATAAGGAGAGTATGGAGAGATGATGAGGAGTGATGAGATGTGTTGGAGAAAATGAAGAAAGAAGGAAAGGTGATGGAAGTATGGAGATGGTGATCGGAGGTATTAGAGAATGGGATGGAGAGTGATGAGGACGATTAAGGAGGTGATGTGGATGAGAGAGATGATGGAGGAGGTGAGGAGGAGGTAGGGAGGAGGTGAAGGAGGAGGTGAGGGAGAGTGATGGGGAGGTGAAGAATAGGTATGAGGCGGTATGAAGAGGTAGGGAGGAATGATGAGAGGTGATGAGAGGTGATTAAGGAGTGTGTGGGATTGAGAATCAGTGGAGGTATGAGAGTAGGAGGAGTGAAGAGGAGAGGAGAGTGATGTAGAGGAAAGGTGTTGAAGTGATGTAAGAGTGAGAATGATTAGTTTTGGAATGATTAAGGAGGTATTTGATTGGAGGAGATATATGGATGAGAGTGAGAATGAAGATATAGAATTATGAAGGGGTGGTGAGGTGATGTGGGAGGTTGATGGAGAGATGTTGGAGGAGTATGGAGAGATTAAAGGTATGTGAGATGAAAGTTGATATGAAGATAGGAGGATGATGAGAGGTGATGAGAAGGTGATGAAATGAGGAAAGTATGAGGGGTATGGAAATGAAGCAGTGAGGAGAAATGGAGAGGTTTGAAAGGTGAGTAAAGGTATTGTAGTTGAAATGATGGAAGTAATGAAGGTAGGAGAGAGTAAAAGAGAGTAGGAAGGTGAATGAAGTAGAAATATGAGATATGAAGAGTAGGAAAGTATGAGAGGGAGGGGGAGTGATGGAACAGTATGTGAGTATGAGAATGATAGTGATAGAGTTATTAAATTGTGGATAGGGAGATATGAAGTGATAGATATGAGTAAAGTTGAGTGAGGGTGTGGTGATGAGAGTGATGGAGAAGGTTATGTAGTATATATAGTAATGTGAGTGATATAGGGCATTGGTAATAGAATATACAGTATAAATTATTTATGATATAGTATTGTATTTTTGATTGAAGAATTTGAAGAGTTTATGAAGGATAAGATTATGTAATAGGATTAGTATATGAGATGGATGGAGAACGTTTTTGTGTTGGTTTTTGTGGTGTTGATGTGTGGTGTGTTTGTGTTTGGTGTGGTTGTGTTGTTTTGTTTGTTTGTTGTTGGGTAGATTTTGTTGTGGTTTTTGGTGTTTGATGTGTTTGTTTGTGTTTGTGGTTTGTCGTTGGTTGATTGTTTTTGTTGTGTATTTGGTGTTTTTTTGTTAGCTGGTTGGTTGTTGGTGTGATCGGGGTTGTTTGAGTTTGTGTGTTTGGGTGGTTTGTGTGTTGTGTTCGTTTGTTTTTTGTTTTTTTGGTGTTGTGATCGTATTGGTGTTGTTTGTTTGTGTTTGTTTTGTGGTGTTGTGTGTTTTGGTGTGTGTTTTGAGTTGTTGTGTTGTGGGTTTTGTGTTGTTTGTGTGGTTTTTGTTAGTTGTTTGTTGTTTGTTTGTGTTGGTTGTGTGTTTGTTTTTGGGGGTGTTGTGGTGTTTGTTGTTTGTGTTTGTTGTTTGTTTTTGTTTGTTTTTGTTGTGTTTTTTTTTGTTTAGTGTGTGTTTTGGTGTGTTGGTGTTTGTTTTTGTGTGTTGGTTATTTTTGTTTGTGTTGTTTTGTTTTGGTTGTGAGGTTTGGTTTTGTTGTTTTTGGTTTTTTTTTGGTTTTTGTGTGTTTTTTTGGTTTGAAGTTGTTTGGTTTGTTTGTTGTTGTTTGGTGTTTTGTGTGTGTTTTGGTTTTTTGTTGGTGTGTGTTTTTTTTTGTTGTTGTTTTAGTATGTGTTGTTTGTTGTTGGTGTTGTGTTGGGTGTTGTTTTGTTGTGTTGTGTTTGTATTGTGTTTTAGTTGTTTTTGTTGTTGTTTTTTGGTGTTTTTTTTTGTTTGTTTGTGTTGTTTGGTTGTGTTGTTGTTGTTTTTTTTTTTTTTTTGTGTTGTTTTAGTGTTTTTTTGTTTTTGGTTGTGTTTTTGTTTTTTTTGTTGTTGTTTTGTGTTTTTTGTGTTTTGTGTTGTTGTTTTGTTATTGTTTTGTTATGGTTTTTCGGTTTGTGTTTGTTTGTGTTGTTTTGTTGTTGTTTTATTTTGTTTGGTTTTGTTGGTTTTTTTTGATTTTTTGTTGGTTGGTTGTTTGTTGTTTTGTTGGTTTTTTTTGTTATGTTTTGTGTTTTGTTTTTTTGTTTTTTGTTTGTTTTTTTTTTGTTGTTATTTTTGTTGTTTGTTTTGGTGTTGTTGTTGGTTATTGGGTTGTGTTTGTTGTTGTTTTGTTGGATGGGTTTTGATGTTTTGGATTTTGTTTTGTTGTTTTTTTTGTGTTGTTGTTTTGTTTTTGTTGTTATGTGGTTTTGTGTTTATTTTGATTTTTTGGTTTTTACCGTTGTTGTTTAATGTTGGTTATATATATATTATATATAATATTATATGAAATTTATATATATTATATATTATATTATATATATATATTATATATTATATATAATATTATATTATGATTATATATTATATTATATATATTTTATATTATATATATTATGATATATATTATATATATATAATTATGATAAATATATGATTATATATATTATATATTATATTATATGATGATTAGAGATGTGTGTTTATGGTAATGTTAAAGGAAGGTAGATTACAATTAAAAGGAAGTGAAATTGAGTTGATTTGGGAGTAAGATTGTTGATTTAAAAAATATGTTATAATGTAATGGTATTGTATGGTTTAAAGAAAGTTGAGAAAATATGTGAATTGGGTAGTGGTTATAAGTAGTAGTTGAGGTAAGTTGATATGAGTTAGAAATATTGTTTTGGATAAGTAGTTGGTAGGGGTTGTTGGATTTTTAGTTGGTTGAATGGATTTGGTTGAGAATAAAAAAAAGTAGAAAAGATCTTTAAGAATAAAAAGATGTTTAAAATAGATATAATGATAAGGATTAAGGATAAGGATTAGAAGAAGGTGGAGTATAGCTCAAGATCCGAGTTGTCCCGAGTTGCAATTAACAAGTAAGGAAAAAATCTGTGATTTTAACAGCTATTGAACAAGACTGGAGAATTATTACATTAGATCAGCATGATGCAGACATGGTCACAACGAATGTAAGATTTAGCGGGGGTTTATAGATATTAAATCTGATTTCACTGATAATGTGAAGGTAAGAATAAACTGTTAAGGTAATTTGAAGAGTAGGGTAGTATAGAGGGGCGAAATGGTGATTGTGGGGTAATGGAAGGATTTGGGTTATTGAATAAGATTTGGGTTAATGAAGCATATCCCCTAGTCACACAATGCACCCACCACCACCACTCTTCTCTCCCCACCACTAACCACAATCACCACCACCACCCACCACCCAGACACCACGATCTACCTGTGTTGTTGTACCCGTTGACCTTCTATACTGTTGGGGGCTCACAGAATTTCAAGAGATGTAGCTACCCAACGAACACCCTATTATGTATTCCCCGAGAACCGCATGTCTTCACACAGAATGTAGAGCACATATCCACCGCCGACACCCTACCACCCCCCCACACCATAATCGCCCTCTAACGACTCCAACTTCAGTGGAATTTTCTTAGACATTTTTCTTGCATTAAAGACAGGCTGTTAGACATTTATAGGTAAATTGCTTGTGTACTCTAAACCTCGTTTTCAGTAAACGCAGTGTCTTTACTCGAGGTTTAGAATCGTTTTTCAGTTTTTCACTATCTTATATTAGTTTATACGGTGGTGTTCTTATCGACTCTCGTATAATATTATTGTGTAAGTGTACCAGACATCACCCTTGAATGAGCAGGTGTTTTTTATTGTATCTTCAGCGTTGTATCGCCTGAAGTTCAGTGTATTTCATGCAGGTATTCACCCAGTATACTAAAGTGACCATTTATGCGATGTTTCTTTTTTTGTATCCACAGTGTCCTCATTCCTCTAATGTTTCCAAACTGGTACCATAATGTGGCCAGCAAATTGTGTCGTAGCAGTCACAGCAAATTTTTGTTTGTATCAAGTCCAACAGCTGAATTTGTGAAGAATAAACTAATGATGTTGTGTCCCCGCCACTGTAAGGGTATATTACCTTTTTGTTCCTGTTTGTATGTAGTCATATTTGTTATAGTCGGAACAAATGCACCTCTGATGCAATTACAATTACTTTTAACTAAAGTTTTTCTTTACTCTGCTTGATATATTGTTTGTCTAATTTACAATTAAGAGTTAAAGTGTTCATCATTTATTTTTTGGTCGCAGTTTGTATTCATCATTTACACCTGAGTTCCCAGGACACTTAGTACGCCAGATATTTCTACATCTTAGTTTTTGTTACACTTGTTCGCATGAATTTATTTTCTTTATTGATTTTTTTATGAATAATATTTGGACGTTTTCTATCTTCTTAGAAAATACGTAAATTTCCCATTAAACAATTTAGTAATTTATTTTATGACTTTTTACATTGATTTAAAAGTTAATAATTAATTCTTTTATTACAAGAGTAAGACACCTCGTTTAATGAATTCCAGTCAACCAGTAATACTTTTACTTGGTAGATCGCAATGTATTTTTTTTTTTTTGCTTGGTCAATAGTCCTGTAAATTGAGTTTGCCGCCTCTTCAGGTATTCTTAACATTATTATTTCTGAAAAATTAGTTGTATATCTTTTATAAATGCTAGAATGTTATCTGCAGTTTATTGTCAGTATTTTGGCCTTATTTGTTCTCGTGTACTTTGCCATTATTCCTCACATACCGTCAATGAGACTTTTAGTGAAATGCGACACGCAACCTCTCCAGGCTACTGCTGTCCTGTCAGCATCCTCACAGTTCCTACCGCTGACAGACGACCCAACACCAATATTTATTATACTCTGATCCCGGGTACGGTGACCTTTATTCAATGCCAGGTACATAGTCTTGAAGCAATATGCAGCCATCTTCTCGTGCTATCTCTATGAATCCTCCTTCAAGGAACTCTTATCACTTGCAAAAACGCTTTAACGACCCCTGCGGCGTTTCACGTTGAGACTCGTAATGCATCTTCAGAATCTTACGAATGGTCACAATAGAGGAACTGATTCGTGCGGTCCTGGCCCAGATTAACAGCCGGACCATATGCTTCTTAAGAACAGTGAATGCTAATATGGCACCCATGAGTAATGAATCGTGATGAAGTTCTGTTAATTAGACAAACTTTTATCATCATTTATCAATGCTGTCCAATCAGCATCTTTCTCCCTGAAGAGGCTAAACCATTTTCAATCACTTCGAAAATACTCTTTTGGAGCAATTTAGAACTAATGCCACCTGCCGTCTGTGTGTGCCTGATAGAGCTCATCCGAATTAGTACTTACCACTTACAGCCTAAATCAGTACTTCCTTGTGCCCCCAGAACTTTCCCGGGTATTAAAAGTAATGTCACACATATGCCTCAGTCTCATCCACATCGTTGGGACCTCAGAACTAAGAGGAGATTAATGAGAAATCACCAAAACCTATGTACAAGTCTTATACACCTCTAGTAGCAATATAACATCATAACCATATCGCGGAAGTAAAACTGGTTTACCGTCCATAGCAATTAAGTGTCCATGTTACCCTAAAACTCTACTGATGAAAGTACTCAGATTCTTCCGACTGTACTTATCATAGAATACATGGACATACACATCTGAGTGAATGCCTCGCTATAACGCGTCATACTCTAGTCTTTCCGGTCGTTTTCCAACCGCAGAACCCGTAGAGGAAACATTCGTGGTTCTCAAATAACCAAACAAGCTCATTCTTCATTTCTCAAAAAAACCAGAACAGCTCGGTCTTCCATCGGGAAGTCGACGCCCCATCAAACCCGTCCCATGTGACAGTATGATAATGAGTACACCATGCCCTTCACATTCTTTGAGCTTTAGCAGCTCGAAAGGACAACCCTGCTGATGATGTTGCGTCACATGTCTCTGACATAGATATTTGGGTGGAGGTAGAACAATCCTTTCTGATGACACTCCACCTTTTTGTTTGGCACATAACTTCCAATGCAACTATAAGGCCCATAGCAAGCATCTGTTGATAATGCGCCCTCATGTTTCATGACTTCAGTGCCAAGGCAATATTTTGTAGCGATTTTTAAGATAAAAGTTACGACATGGTCCTTCTCTAGAACCGACTCCGTTCCTCCCTTATATATCTGTTCTCACCTGCGTGTTCCGCTCGGACTTCCCTACCTTTCTATCCAAGTAGAGACTTCACTGCTTCCTTTCCTTATTGTTTCCATACGACTTTCCTGGTGACCTTCTACTGGAATTTGCGGCCAGGGCAGACTTACGCTTTGTGCTCGACCTGATCGATGCAGCACAAATTACATTATCGTTCCCCATTCTGGGGTTACCACTTGATCCGAAATCTGTTATACTGCTGCAGAGTATGTTGTACGTTATCCTTACAACTAATGCATTCTCCAGGACTACCCAACTCACACTGTATTTCTGTCACTCCATCAGTGTTCCACCTATACCTTCAGATTTCAGATAGTCCAGATGACCTCACGTTCCCAGGACGCTGCAATTGCCTTGAGTCACAACCTAGCCTCTCAATGCTGCTAGTTCGATAGTTTTTTTCTCCACAGGACGCCTTGTGCGAAACATGACGTGCAACTATAATGCCATCTCGTTTGATTCACAGCTCTGCAAAAACTCCTCTGGGCACTTGCGCTCACAAGAGTCCTGTTGGGTGCCTAGTGTTTCCAGAGTGAGTAACGTCCTAGTTACATGATTCCTGCAAAAGTAAAAGGCTATTTGGTGAACCTCCTTACATGGTTTAACGAGATAGTAAGATCCTCATTTCTACCTGCCAACACTTCTCACAGTGTCGCCTTAGAGCAAATACCAACTTGTTGACCTTGTTCACTTATCCTTACCTTTCTGTAGAGATGATTGTCACCTGACCAGTGGTCGTGCTATTTCTACGGAGACCTCAGCCTCTTCACTGGGATCATTCCTTTCCACCAGTAGAGAGAAAGACTTACTCCACGGACTTCCCATGAAGTCAACGGAAGTTGACTCTGTTGACAAACGTACGTAAAGCCATTGCTTTAACCAGTGAAATATGGTATACGAACTGATTGTCCCATCTATGCCACATGAACCTGGGACTAACCTATCTACATACCTGCGTACAAAAGCCCTCATTCACAAGGTGCTTCCGCAGAAGAATTTTTTTTTTGGATCAATCAAATTGCTTTAAGATGATGCACCAAAAACAATTCCCCTTGAACTATACCTAAAAGGATGGTACTTTGCCCCATATTACTTTAGAAGTTAAACGCAAACCGGCCAGAGCGGCTTTCCACTCCCTTACGTGACTTGTACGTAATTCGGAGATAACAAAGATTTTCACCCTAAGTTGGTTCAAGTTTGGCAATCCCTCTTCACGAGACACCTAGAACTAACTGCATTCTCCACTCCTACAGGTCATTATCACGTCGCCGAGCTGTTTTTACGATCGTCCCCGATCACGGCGCAACTCATGACTAATATCTTAATTCATAGGTAATGCAACTTATGGTTACTTAATGACGTAATCGCATTCTAAAGACGTGTACACACTTGAAAAGACTTAATGAGTACTTTGGTAAGCTTGAAAAGCCAATGATAGCTTACTGCTAAATTCAGTTTTCAGACAATATGTTGGGCGGAATCGAGTCACGCATAAGGGTTTTACACGACCAAAATAAATAACTCATACTAAATTTTCCAACTCCCAAAACTGCTGAGCCGTAATCCTTTGTCTTAGCAGGGGTTATGCGGCAGGCCATTTTTCTTGCCAGACGCTCCACTAACAGATTGCTTAAAAAGAGCGCCGGTTTCCTTCCGTCCAAAAAAACATTCCAAACTCTAAAAGAAAAAGCTAACATCGCTCCTAATTTTGAAATTTCCTATTATCGAACCCTTCTATCTGACACCTATGCTATTCAATTGCATAGGTCCGTACTAGCCTCAGAAACCGATGGCAAGTACTACACATTCATTTGCTACCTCCTGGACAAACTGAACGTAATTATTACAATAACTGACAAGAACTTTAGCATATATGTCTTTAAAGCACTTCCGAGACATAATTTATCAGTACTCTGTTCATGTCTTGACAGACATGCCCACTGATACCCTTATTCCAAACAACAACCTACTGGAAGTTAGCTAGATGACCTTGATATCAAAGTTCTTCCCGCCTTTAGCATTTACCTGCAAGTCAAAATGTATCGCAGATGCTTATCGCGACATTTAGTATAGAACGCAACCCTCCATTAGTCTGAAGATGTAAAAAATGCTCAACAAACAGATCATTTCTGTGTATTCGATTCCTCTCCGGAAATCTGATTCGGAAGTGAAGCCACCACTCCCATCATGACTTTGTCCAAACCAAGAATTAACTGTATCGGAACCACCATTGTACTCCCTAGCAGAAGATCTACCAGTTAGTAATTCCACAGTCACATTGAAATTAGCCTTACAGCTATTCACGATGTACCAGTGTTGCATATACCCACCCTTATGGGATTTCATAAAACAAGCCAGATTGGAAAACTTTTGCCTCGTAATGGCAACTGATATTTCTGAGCATGTAGAAATGTAGTGTCGCATGCAACATAAAGGGCAAATGCAATGTCCTAACCCAATCCAAGTGTATCCACTACTAGCGAACCTTGAAAGAGTTGCGCTAGATTTGTTAACTAATTTCCAATGTTCCCTCCAAGCAACAAACATCGTTGTTAGTAACCATTTTCAACCATAGATTGTTAGTCCTATGCAGATAAGACTGCCGAACAGAGCGAAAGCGTTTAAAGACACCATTATCTGCAGGCATACCACCCCTAATCCCTAGTAACATTATAATGGAGGTGAATTCTGTAATGAATTCGGAAAATTTGTGTACCTGTACAAATCTCTAAATCCACCATTGTTCCTCATCATCATCCCAAGGTTAGCGAACGACCAATATGAAATACGTGGATTCTTAAAGCCACTATCACTCACATCTGTATCGGGCGAAGTATACCTATGTGCATTGCTATAAACCTGCTTACTATGTTTCTATAGGTACACACCACATTATCGTGTACGGGTGTAGATAAACGTGCCTTATGATTTGTTATATCTAATTCCGAAACCAATTACAACTCTGATGATTTCATACAACACGTACCACTAGCTCAAAGTTGTTTAGAAGAATCCTAAACACTTCATAAATCTACACAGATTTTCAAGATCCAAAAAACACTCGATCAAACCATCCAAAAATCAAAAGTAGTCGAGATTATGCTATTAAACTTTAACAAAACGTCTGCAATCCTAAGCTTGATCCAAAAGTTTAGTTGGACCTTATCGATTAGTTGAAACATATCACTGTAATAATATAAGGGTATAGAGATTAGTACTGTCTGTATAAAGAATCGCATTTGATCAATGAATTTAGTATGTATGAGAATGTGATTCCCAACCCAGACTAATGTAACAACCGCTGATAATCCTCCTGATCCTTACTCTCTTCCTCTGATACTCGATCAAAAACGATCTACCTGAATTCGTATTCCCTACGTACACGACAGGTATTGAAAATCCTCATTATCATTTGTAATCTCCAATTCAGATTTGCCTCAAATCCAGCTATAGCCATTCTACAGAGTTTGATCCTCCCAGATGACACCCATTCTGCAATGCCAATCTTACCCTACAGATTGGGTTAAATGTAAATAACCTTAAAGAAATAATTACAGTATCAACTTACATTAATTCAAAATTTTTTTTGTGTTCATGTGCTCTCCGCATTCTGAGAGTAAAGTCTAGATTTTGCGTGCACCGAATCTCCTTCGTTAAAACTCTGTCTTTGGTATATATCCTTCCTCAGAATCCTTAGATCACTGAATACAGATCGATCGAATCAAAAAATTTTTTTTTTATCACTTGTAATCTCAACGTTGCGTTCGTTAGTTCATTTGTCGAGGTTTTAAGTTGACTAGATTATAGACCGTGATGCATTACAGTTTCAGGGGAGTGACTTAACTTTCATTCCAATGTTCTACTTATGTATCTATAATGTTTAATTGTTGTGTACTTTGACATTGTATAGATCACCCATGCGTATCCTCCATCTCTAGTTGTTATTAGTTATGTCGGACACATACGTTAGCATCGCCGAGCTCTCATTATTAAGTAAACCAGTTACCAGTAACCCATTCCAGTGACTCAACGACCAACCGTCTCTCCATCACTAGCTAATTCATATTGTGCTGACCTCATGTAGTAACAAAGCCCCCTCACATTGACTTGCGGCCAGTCATGTTACAGAGACGAGTGAGATATCCACGCTGTAAGGCTCTCGCCACATACTGCAATTAACGATAAGAACAGCCTAACTGAAGTATTTCTTACCTAATCCACTATCGTTTTACAAAGTATTAAAGGGATTAATATGGCTAACATATCTACCTCTAACCAGACTCGCACAAGGTTTTTAATTGAAAAATTCAGATTCAGGAGGATATAGAAATAAGGGGATAGATGTGTGGATATGAACAAACTCCCAGTACGTTAAGAGCCAGATCGTTTTAGCTTTACAAAATATTGATAAATACATGAGTTAATGTGGTGTGGATGAACTAATAGCTGTGCTAACAGTCGGTTCCGTGTCCTTCCTTCCCGTAAGTCAATGTGACCTGACCGACTAGTTGGGTGCATGGCTTAAGCCGTAGCGACTTGGACCTGCCTCGCATGGGCCAGTACCCTTCTCAGTGTCCTCGTTCTTATGTGCTTTATTTCTTATAACAGCAGCCAGCAGCAACACACACAGCAAGCACAAACAGCAGCAGCAACAGCAGCAACACACACAGAAGCAACAGCAGCGCAACCGCACAGCGTACAGCAATACACATCAGCACACAACACAGCACAGCACAGCACAACAGCAGCAGCAACAGCAGCAGCACACAACAGCAACACACACAGCACAGCAGCACAACAGCAACAACAAGCAACTGCAGCAACAGCAGCACAACAACTACAACACAGCACACAACACAAAACAGCAACACAGCACAACAACAGCAGCAGCACAGACACAACAAAACAGTAACAACAGGCAGCAGCAACAACAACAACAGCACAACAGCAACAGCACAGCAACACAGCAGCAACAACTACAACAGCACAGCAGCAGCAGCAGCAAGCAGCAGCAGCAGCAGCTAGCAGCAGCAACTACCTGCTCAACAACAACTACTCAACAGAGCACTCGAGGAACTGATTCCTCTCCAACACTAACAAGGAGAGTAAATATCCCAGATCGCAGTGGATAAAGGTGATGATAAAAATGAGGAAGTGATTCATTCTATGGGATGGAACGGTGAGAGAAGAAAGGGAGGGTAAGAAGAGGAATGAGTGAGAGGGAGGAAGAACGAGAAAGAGGAGAGGGGAAAAGGGAGTGAGAGGAGGTAAGGAGGCCACAAGGAGGTAAGGGAGGGGTGAGGAGGGAAGGTGGTAGGTGAGGGGAAGGGGGAGAGGGAGGAAAGGATGGGAGAGGTGAGGAAGAGGGGAGGGAAGGAAGGTGAGGAAGGAAAGAGGGGAGATGGAAGGGAAGGGGAGGGAGGGAAGGAAGGGAGAAGGAGGGAAGGGGGGGGAGGGAGAGGAAGGGAGGGGAGGAGGAGGGGAAGAAGGGGGGGGAGGTAGGTAAGGGAGGGGCTCAGGGGAGGGGAAGAAGGAGAGGAGGTGAAGGGAGGAAAGGCGAAGGAAGGAGGGGAGGGGTAGGGAGGAGAGTAGTAAGGAGGTGAATTAAAAGAAGAGAAGGGAGGAAGGATGGGAGAGTGGAAAGAGGAAAAGAAGCGTGAGGAGGGGGAGAGAAGTGGAGTGAATGTAACCATGTTAAAGAAAGTGACAAGGGAGAGCAATAAAATGCATGACGTGTCATAAACAACGAATTACAGCGCAGAGTATGATACCAATGAGATCTAAATTTGAACAGTATTAGTGAGAATAAATCTGAACACTTTTAAGAGAATAAAGCTGACACTTTTTAGAGGAGGAATAAATCTGCCAACTGTTAAGAGAATAAAATCTGACACTTTTAGGGAGGAAATAAATCTGACACATTTTAAGAAGATTAAAACTGACACTATGAGGCGCGGGCGAATGAACCCCCAAACTCTCTCAGTAGTAGAAAAGGTACACACTACACTCCTGCATCCTGTGTGGACAATTTTAAACTTACTGTACCTGTGTGGTACAATGTTCATCTTACTGTACCTAGAACAATGTCATCTTATTCTACTGTGTAGTACAAGTTCAATCTGTATTGTTCCTGTGTATACAATGTTTCATCTTACTGTACCGTGTGGTACAATGTTATCTTACTGTACCGTGTGGTACAATTTCATCTTATTGCGACCGTTAGTATAAACACATGTTCAGCTGATTGTCCCTGTTATACACTGTCATCTCAACTTACCGGTGGGTAGCAATGTTACTTCTTACTGTACATGTGTACACTATGTTCATCGTACTGACCTGTGAGTACAATTTTCATCTTACTGTCCTTGTAGTACAAATGTTCATCTTACTGCCTGTGTGTACAAGGTTCATCTTCTGTACCTGGTGACAGGTTCATCTTACTGTACCTGGAATACTATTTCATCTTACTGAGACCTGTGTGGTACAATGTTCTCTTATGTACCTGTGTGTACAATGTTCATCTTATTTACCCTGTGTGATACAATGTTCAGCTATTTACATGGTAGTAAAATGTTGCACCACCCCTAATGGTTGCAATATATATAATTTAATATTATCATTATGATAAATGTATATTACCTTTTCATATAATTTTATATTGCTTAATTTGCGATAAAAGCTAAATCGTAATTTATTGCTTTATATTATTATGTGACTGTAGTTGTTAGGTAGGATGTAACAATTTTATGTCTCAAGTTCATCTGATTGTCTAACTACAGTAATTAGCGCTTGTGCGCGTGTGACTCCCGCATGTATCTTTCGTTGTGCTAGGCAGCAACTCCACAGAGCGATCACTGATCGATGAGGGGGGTGCCTCCACCTCCGCGTGAGAGTATTCAGTCTGCTAGACTCTCTTAGGTGTTGGAACAGATTGTCTTCCATTATCTTGTAGTTCGTAAACTACTGTTCCAGAACGTTGTTATAGAATTATGATTTTTCGACGTTACTAAATTTTGGTGTCACACATAGACTCTCGAAACATCTCAGTCCTGATTTAAGCTTCTGACCGTAATTATGTACCGGTATCTGGTATAACACAGTCGGGGATTTTTCTTATGCTGAACTTAGATTCCAGTAGTATGGGAGTTGTTGGGACGTTGTGAATCGTGCTGATGTCCCTACTTAGTGTCGTCATATTATCTCCTGTTCCTGATTCTGTGTCGCAGTTTGCTTTTATATTCCATTGGGCTAGCATTCTTTTTTGTTGTTCAGCGACTGTTGCTGAGTGCCATTGTCAAGAAGTTACTTTATGGAGGACGTTGCAGTCACTTGTTTATTCTAGTGAGTCGTGAGACATATACGTACTACTTAAGCACGAACAACACATACATACTTACTTGTAACATGTTTGATAATATCTTATTAAATGTTAATTGTACCATACTAATTAAGAATTAAAAATGTGATATGTGCTTTCAGCCAATAAAAGAACCGGGAAAGTGATTTTAAAATTTGATTACTGTGAAAATTTAAATTTTTAATTTAATAATATACCTTAACTTAATAAATTATTAAATTTTAAATTTTTCTCTAGTTATAGCCTACGTTGTAATCTAACCCACTATAATCTATTTTTTCAAAGGGACAATTTGGGGAAAAGGATACTGACATTTTTTACAAAACCCCAGTAACAGGGGTGTAAAGGGCGTCCTTTCTAGTATTCCTGGAGATCTCTAACTTTTAAAATCGGTTTTTGTAACAAAAAGTCATCTTATTGTACCTGTGTAGTCAAGTTATTTTACTGTCCCTGTGTGGTCAATGTTCATTTTTTTTAAACCTTGTTACAATTTTTATCTTATTGTCCCTTTATAAATGTTCATTTTTGTAGTGTAGTAAAATTTCATCTTTTTTGTCCCGTGTACAATGTTAATTTAATTGTACCTGTTGGTACAATGTTCATCTTTTGTCCCTGTTATACAATGTTCATTCTTATGTCCGGTGTGTACAGGTTCATCTTACTGTACCTGTGGGGTAAAGTTATCTTATTGTCCCGGTGGTACAAGTTATCTTATGTCTGTTAGTAAAATTTTTCACTTATTGTACCTGTGTGTCAATGTTCATTATGACCGTTTACAATGCTCACTTTTGTACCTGTTATTACAATGTTTTTTATTGCCGTGTATACGTGTTCATCTTTATTACCGTGTGGTACAATTTCATTTTCTTTTCCTTGTGGGGAAATGCTCATCTTATTGACTTGTAATAAATTTTCATTTTTTGAAATGTTAGTACAGGGTTATCCCCTGTCCCTTTGGTGACAATGTTAATCTTATTGTCCTGTGTGAAACATTGGTTCATCTTTTTACTTGTGTGGTACATTTTTTCTTTACTGTACTTGTGTGGTGCATTGTTCATATTACTTTACATGTGTGGTACATTGTTCATCTTACTGTACTTGTGTGGTACATTGTTCATCTTACTGGACCTGTGTGGTACATTGTTCGTCTTACTGTACTTGTGTGGTACAATGTTCATCTTATTATACCTATGTAGTACAATGTTCATCTTACTGTACTTGTGTGGTACAATGTTCATCTTACTGTAACTGGGTGGTACAATGTTCATCTTACTGTACCTGTGTGGTACAATGTTCATCTTATTATACCTATGTAGTACAATGTTCATCTTACTGTACTTGTGTGGTACAATGTTCATCTTACTGTACTTGTGTGGTACAATGTTCATCTTATTATACCTATGTAGTACAATGATCATCTTACTGTACTTGTGTGGTACAATGTTCATCTTATTATACCTATGTAGTACAATGTTCATCTTACTGTACTTGTGTGGTACAATGTTCATCTTACTGTAACTGGGTGGTACAATGTTCATCTTACT
Source organism: Cherax quadricarinatus (assembly GCF_026875155.1). Classification (NCBI taxonomy): domain Eukaryota; kingdom Metazoa; phylum Arthropoda; class Malacostraca; order Decapoda; family Parastacidae; genus Cherax; species Cherax quadricarinatus. Next base: position 7,109,645 of record NC_069408.1, on the reverse strand, counting down.
GTACCTGTGTGGTACAATGTTCATCTCATTGTACCTGTGTAGTACAATGTTCATCTTACTGTACCTGTGTAGTACAATGTTCTTCTTACTGTACATGTGTGGTACATTGTTCATCTTACTGTACCTGTGTGGTACATTGTTCATCTTACTTTACTTGTGTGGTACAATGTTCATCTTACTGTACCTGTGAAGTACAATGTTCTTCTTACTGTACCTGTGTGGTACAATGTTCATCTTACTGTACCTGTGTAGTACAATGTTCATCTTATTCTACCTGTGTAGTACAATATTCATCTTATTGTACCTGTGTAGTGCAATGTTCATCTTATTGTACCTGTGTGGTACAATGTTCATCTTACTGTACCTGTGTGGTACAATGTTCATCTTATTCTACCTGTGTAGCACAATGTTCATCTTATTGTACCTGTGTAGTACAATGTTCATCTTACTGTACCTGTGTGGTACAATGTTCTTACTGTACGTGTGTAGCACAATGTTCATCTTACTGTACCTGTGTAGTACAATGTTCATCTTACTGTGCCTTTTGGTAAAAATGTTCATCTTACTGTACCTGTGGTGGTACAATGTTCATTTACTGTACTGTGTAATACTATGTTCATCTTACTGTACCTGTGTGGTACAATGTTCATCTTATGTACCTTGTGGTACAATGTTCATCTTACTGTACCTGTGTAATACTATTCATCTTACTGTACCTGTGTGGTACAATGTTCATCTTACTGTACCTGTGTGTACAATGTTTAAATTTTACTGTACCTGTGTAATACTATGTTCATCTTACTGTACCTGTGGGGTTTACAATGTTCATCTTTTTGTACCCTGTGTATACAATGTGAAACCCCCTGAATGGGTTGCAATATATATAATGTATATTATATATGAATATAATGGATTTTACTTTTTCATAAATTTTATATTGCTTATATTTGCGATAAAGCTAAATCGTAAATGTTTTGC
>NC_069408.1:7075401-7108167 GCF_026875155.1 Cherax quadricarinatus | reverse complement strand
TTTTCTTGGACTGCAAGAAGGCCTTCGACACAGTTTCACAAGCAACTAGTGCAGAAATAGAGGATCAGGGGGTATAACGGGAAGGGCACTGCAAATGGATGAGAGAAAACCTGACTGGGAGGAAAAAACAGTCATGGACGGGAGGGGTTTCCCAAGTGGGATTTGGACGAGCGGGGTCCCACAGGGTCGGTCCTAGGACCAGTGCTATTTCTGGTATATGTGAATGACGTGATGGAAGGGATAGACTCAGAGGTGTCCCTGTTCGCAGATGATGCAAAATTTAAAATGAGGAGAATTAAATCAGATGAGGATCAGGTAGGATTTTCAAAGAGACCTGGACAAGCTGGACACCTGGTCCAGCAACTGGCTTCTTGAATTCAAACCTGCCAAATGAAAAGTCATTGAAGATAGGAGAAGGGCAAAGATGACCGCAGACAGAATATAGACTAGGGGGCCAAGGTCGCAATCCTCGCCCCAAGGAGAAAGAGTTCTGGAGTGCCCATAACACCGAGCAAGTCTCCGGAGGCACACATCAACCAGATAACTGTTTGCAGATATGGGCGCCCTGGCAAACCTGAGAATAGCTTTCCCGATACATTAGTAAGGAATCGTTCAAGACACTGTACACTGTGTACATCAGGCCATACTGGAGTATGCAGCCCAGGTTTGGGAAACCCCACACCTGGTCAAGCACGTCAAGAAATCAGAGAAAGTGTAAAGGTTTGCAACAAGGCTAGTTCCGGAGGTATGGGGAATGTCCTACGTAGAAAGGTTGAGGGAAATCGGACTGACAACATTGGAGGACAGGAGGGTCAGGGGAGACATGATAAACGAATACAAATACTGCGTTGAATAGATAAGGTAGACAGAGACAGTATCTTCAAGAGAGGGGACACAAAAAAGGGTCACAATTCGTAGCTGAAGAGTGAGACGAGTCAGAGGGATGTTATGAAGTATTTCTCAGTCATAGAGTCGTCAGGCAGTGGAATAGCCCAGCAAGTGATGTATGGAGGCAGGGAAACCATACATAGCTTTAAGACGAGGTATGACAAAGCTCTGGAAGCAGAGAGAGAGAGAGAGAGAGAGGACCTAGTAGCGATCAGTGGAAAAGGCGGGGCCAGGAGCTAAGTCTCGACCCCTGCAACCACAATTAGGTGAATACAATTTTTGGGGAGCACACACACACACACACACACACACACACCAACACACACACACACACACACACACACACACACACACACACACACACACACACATACACACACACACACACACACACACACCACACACCACACACACCACACACCCACACACACACACAAAACCACACACATACACACACACCCCACACACACCAACACACACACACACACACACACACACACACAACACAAAACACACACACACACCAACAACACACACACACACACACACACACAACACACACACCACACACCACACACACACACACACACACAACACACATACACACACCACAACACACACACACAACACACACACACACACAACCACACACACACACACACACACACACACACACCCCACACACATACACACACACACACACACACACACACACACACACACACACAAAGTTTCATTAGATGAATCGGACATCAAAGATTGTTGCCATTCAGAAGACTTGTATAGTCACCAGGGAGAAGCACTAAGCTAGTCTGGGTCACCAGGGGGAAGCACTAAGCTAGTCTGGGTCACCAGGGGGAAGCACTAAGCTAGTCTGGGCCACCAGGGGGAAGCACTAAGCTAGTCTGGATCACCAGGGGGAAGCACTAAGCTAGTCTGGGTCACCAGGGGGAAGCACTAAGCTAGTCTGGATCACCAGGGGGAAGCACTAAGCTAGTCTGGATCACCAGGGAGAAGCACTAAGCTAGTCTGGGTCACCAGGGAGAAGCACTAAGCTAGTCTGGGTCACCAGGGAGAAGCACTAAGCTAGTCTGGGTCACCAGGGGGAAGCACTAAGCTGTCTGGATCACCACGGAGAACACTAAGCTAGTTGGGGCACCAGGGAGAACACTAAGCTGTCTGGGTCACCAGGGGGGAAACACTAAGCTAGTCTGGGTCACCGGGGGGAACACTAAGCTGTTGGGTCACCAGGGGAAGCACAAGCTAGCTGGATCACCAGGGGGGAAAGCCTAACAGTCTGGGTCACCGGGGGGAAACACTAAGCTAGTTGGATCACCAGGGGGGAAACACTAAGCTAGTTGGGGCACCAGGGGGGAAACACTAACTATCGGGGTCACCAGGGGGAAGCACTAAGCTAGTCTGGAACCAGGGGAAGCACTAGCTAGTCTGGACACCAGGGGGGGCACTAACTAGTTGGGGCACCGGGGGAAAAAGGTTTAAAGGGGGAAACAAATATTCCCCAGGGGGGAAAACCGGGGAGTTGTCTGGGGGGGCCCGGGGGGGGCCCCGGGGGTAAACTTTTGGGGACCGGGGGACTAAACCCGGGGTCCCGGGGGGGTTTGGGTTTTCCGGGGGGCTGTTTGGGGGGGGGTTTGCTGTTGGGTTTACCCGGGGGGAAAAGGGGTCGGGTTTGGGGGGGGAAAAACAGTTGGGTGGGGGGGGGAAAGGGGGAAAAAGGGGGAAGAAAGAGGGACGGGGGGAAACCCCCTAGTTGGGGGACGGGGGGAAAAAAAAAAAAGGGGGGGGGAAACCAAAGGGGGGCCAAAAAATGTCTTCCCCGGGGGGGGCTCTGTCGGGAAAGGGGGAGCACAAGCTAGTTGGGTCACCGGGGGGAAACACTAAGTAGTCTGGGCCCAGGGGAAAAAAAATAATGACCCGGGGGGAACCCAAGTTTGGGCCCGGGGGAAGAAAACCCCGGGGGGCCCCAGGGGGGCCCCCGGCCGGGGGCGGGGAAAAAAGCATGGGGAAGGGGAAGAAAAATTGGGCCCGGGGGGCACCAAGGGGGTTTCCCCGGGGGCCCCGGGGGCCACCGGGGGGAAGGGAATAACAAAAGGGGGCCCCGGGGGAAGCCAAGCTACTGGGTCACCGGGGGGGGCAAAGAGTCTGGGCCCGGGGGGGGCACTAAATTCGGTCAGGGGGAAAAACCCCACTGGGCCCAAAAAAACTAAAGGCCCCCAAGGGGAAGCATGAGGGGGACCCGGGGGCCCGGCCCGGGGCCAGGGGGCCCCCGGGGCCCCGGGGGAAGAAAAACTGGGTCACGGGGGGCATAAACTGGGGCACCGGGGGAAACACTAAGCTAGTTGGGCACCAGGGGGAAAAGCTAGGGGCACCCGGGGGAAGCACAAAAGGGGGGGCCCCCGGGGGCAAAGGGGCCCGGGGCCCCGGGGGACCAAGGGGGCCCCCGGGGGGCCAAAATTTTTCCCGGGGGGGCACCAAGGGGGGTTTTTCCGGGGGACACAAGGGGGGAACCAGGGGGGCACAAGAAAAACCCGGGGGGCCCGAGCCAAGGGGAAAAAAGTAGGGGGCCCCGGGGGCCGGTTTCCCCGGGGGAAGCAAAGTGTTGGGCCCAGGGGGGAAAATAAACTAGTCTGGGTCACCCGGGGAAGCACTAATAGTGGGTCACCCGGGGAAGCACAAAATTTGGACCAGGGGGAAGCACAAAATAGTCGGTCACCAGGGGGGAAAAAACCAAACCGGCACCGGGGGAAAAAGGGGGTCAGGGGGAAGCACTAAGCTAGTCGGGAACCCGGGGAAGCACTAAAATTTTGGGCACCGGGGGGAAACATAAGCTAGTTGGGGACCGGGGGAAGCACTAACTAGTCTGGACACCCGGGGGAAGCCTAAATAGTCTGGGGGGGGCACAAAAGGGGGTCGGGGGCACAAAAAAATAGTTTGGTCCCCCGGGAAAAAACCCCGGGGGGCCCCGGGAACCAAATAAGGCCCGGGCACCAGGGGAAACACTAAGTATCTGGCACCAGGGGAAGCCAAACTAGTCTGGGTCACCAGGGGGAAAAGCTAGTTGGGCACCCGGGGGGAAAAGTAGCTGGGCCCCCGGGGGAAGCATAAGGTTTTGGTCCCAGGGGGAAAAAAAACTGCGGGAGGGGAAAAAAAAAAGAGGGAAAAGGGGGGTTCGGGGGACCCGGGGGTTTGGCCGGGAAAACATGGTTTTGGGGAAAAAACCCGAGGGGGCACCAGGGGGGGGGGGGGGCCCGGGGGGGGGGGGCCCCCGGGGGCACCAGGGGGGAAAAGGGGGCCCCGGGGGGAAAAAAAAAGGGGTCACCAGGGGGAAGACTAACTAGGGGGGGGCCCCCGGGGGGAAAAAGGGGGGCACAAAAGGGGGCCGGGGGGGGGTAACAGGGGGCCCGGGGGGGGCCAAAACCCCCCGGGGGCCGACCCAGGGGGCACAAGGGGGGATACCGGGGGAAAAGGGGGCAAAGGGGGGGCCCCGGGGGGCACCGGGGGAACACAAGGGGGGCCCCCGGGGAAACCAGTGGGGCAAGGGGGCACCCGGGGGCCCCGGGGGGGGGAAAGGGGCACCAGGGGGAAACCAAAAAGGGGGCCCACCCCCAGGGGGAAGCATAAGCTATTTGGCCCAGGGGAAAAACCCAACTGGGCACCGGGGGAAGGCCAAACTAGTCTGGTCCCAGGGGGGAAACACTAAGCTTTGGGTTTACCAGGGGAGCTAAGCCCTTTTGGGCACAGGGGAAACTAAGAGTCTGGGTCCCAGGGGAAAAAGTGTTTGGGGGGGGTCCCAAGGGGGGGCCAAATTTTGGTTCCCCGGGGGGGGGAAAAAATAGTTGGGTCACCCGGGGAAGCACTAAGCTAGTCTGGGGAAACCGGGGGGGAAAAACTAATGTCGGGTCACCCCGGGGGGAAATAAGAGCTGGAAAGGGGGAAATAAGCTAGTTGGGCCCCCGGGGGGAAACCTAAGCTGTCGGGGCCCCGGGGGGAAACACTAAGCTAGGGGCCCGGGGGAAGTAGCTAGTCGGCCCGGGGAAGAAAACCGGGGCCCCGGGGAAACACTAACTGTCTGGGGACCAGGGGGGGCACTAAGCTAGTGGTCACCAGGGGGAGCCCCAAGCTAGTTGGGGGGACCGGGGGAACCCCAAAAACTAGTGGGGGGCCCCGGGGGGGAAAAGCAAGTCTGGGTCCCAGGGGGAAAAAAAGGGGCCGGGGAAACCAAAAACGTCTGGGCACCAGGGGGAAACCAATTTTGGGCCCCGGGGGGAAAAAGCTGTCTGGGCCCCGGGGAAAACACTAAGCATTGGGTCCAGGGGGAAAAATGTCTGGGTCACCAGGGGGGGAAAACAAAAGTCTGGGGCAAGGGGAAGACTAAGTATTTTGGGGCACCAGGGAAGCACTAAGCTTTGGGGGCACCAGGGGGAAGCACTAGGTTTGGGCACCCGGGGGGAAAAAAGCAGTCTGGTCACCAGGGAAACTAAGCTGTTTCCGGGGGAAGCACTAAGTGCGGGCCCGGGGGAAGCACTAGCTAGTCTGGACCGGGGAACAAAGCTTTGGGCAAGGGGGAAAAAGGTTCAGGGGGGAAAATAAGCAGTTTGGGCACCAGGGGGAAGCCTAAGCTAGTCTGGTCAAGGGGAAAATAAAGGGGGGGGCCCCGGGGAAAAAACTAGTCTGGGCCCCCGGGGGGGCACTAAGCTAGTTGGCACCCGGGGGGAAAAAAACTGGGCCCCGGGGGGGAAACATAAGCACTGGCCCCGGGGGAAACACTAAGTGTTGGGCCCAGGGGGAAGCACTAACTAGTCTGGGTCCCGGGGGAAGCAAATTTCTGGGTCCCGGGGGAACCCCTTTTTTTCAAGGGGGAAACCCAAACGTCGGGGGGGGGAAAAGTTTCCCCCGGGGGGAAACACTAAGCTTTGGTCCCAGGGGGAAGACTAAGCTAGTCTGGGTCCCGGGGGAACCAAAAGTCTGGGTCACAGGGGGAACAAAATTTGGGTCACCGGGGGGCACAAGTGTTGGCCCCCGGGGAAACCCAAACTGCGGGGCCCCCGGGGGGGCATAAGCTAGTCTGGGGCCCGGGGGGGCACAAGCTAGTGGGTCACGGGGGGGGCCAAATATTTTGGGTCACCAGGGGGAGCACTAAGCTATCTGGGCACCAGGGGGAACCTAAGCTGTTGGGTCCCGGGGGGAAACACTAATGTTTTGGGACCGGGGGAAACACTAAGATCGGTCACCGGGGGGGGCACAAAAATTTTGGGACCAGGGGGAAGCCTAAGCGTCTGGGCCCAGGGGGAAGCACTTTTGGGGGGACCAGGGGGAAATAAGCTAGTTTGGGTCCCAGGGGAAGAAAAGTTGGGCACCCGGGGAAGCACAAATAGTCGGGACCGGGGGGAAACACTAAGTAGTCGGGTCCGGGGAACATAAGCTTCTGGAAAAAAGGGGGAACCAAGTATCGGTACCAGGGGGAAGCACTAAGCAGTCTGGCACCAGGGGAAAACACTAAATTTGGGCCCAGGGGAAGCACTAAATAGTCTGGTCACCAGGGGGAAGCACTAAGCTGTCTGGGTCACCGGGGAAAACACTAAGAGTTGGTCCAGGGAAACAAAGCTAGCTGGGTTCCCCGGGGGAACACTAAGCTAGTTGGCACCGGGGAAACAACCCGTTGGGGCACAGGGAAGCACTAAACTAGGGGCCCGGGGGAAGCACTAAGCTAGTCGGTACCAGGGGGAAGCCAAGCAAGGCCGGGTCACCAGGGGGGAAGCATAAAAGGGCTGGGCACCGGGGAAGCAAAGTATCTGGGTCACCGGGGAAACCTAAGTAGTTGGGTCACCAGGGGAAACACTAAGTAGTTGGAACCAGGGGAAGCACTAAGGGGTTACCCAGGGGGAAGCATAAGCTAGTCTGGGTCACCAGGGGGAAGCACTAAGCTGTTGTCAGCGGGAAGACTAAAGTTCGGGCCCAACCCGGGGAAGCAAAGCTAGCCCGGGCCAGGGAAGCACTAAGTATCGGGACCAGGGGGAAGCACTAAGGGGGTTGGAAAAGGGGAGGGGGCCAAGGGGAAGAGTAGTCTGGGTCACCAGGGGGAAGGCGAACAGGGGGAAGAGGGCCCGGGGGGGAAAAGTAGGGGCGGGGGGAACCGGGGGAAAAGGTTGGAGGGGGAAACACAAGCTAGTGGGCCGGGGGGAAGCCCAAGAGCTGGGCCAGGGGGAAGCACAAATAGCTGGGGCCCAGGGGAACAAAGGGGGCCCCGGGGAAAGAAAGGGGGGGACAGGGGGGGGGCAAAGGGGGGGGGGGAAGTACAGGGGCCCCGGGAAGGACTAAGGAGTCGGGAAGGGGGAAGATGGCAGGGGCACCAGGAAGGGGGAAAGGGGATGTTGGGGGGACCAGGGGGAGAAAGGGAACGGGGCAAAGGGGGGGGAGGGGGAAAGAGAGGTCCGGGGAGGGGGAAGAGTGGGCCCGGGGAAATAGCTGGGGGCCCAGGGGGAAGCAAAGCGTGGGCCCGGGGGGGGGGAAAAAGGGGCGAGGGGGAAGAAAGCTGTGGGACCAGGGGGAAGAGGGGCCGGGAAAAGCGGCGGGAAGGGGAAGAGCAAGGCTGGGCAAGGGGGGAAAAAAAGGGGAAAAGGGGGGAAAAGGCCCGGTCGGGGAAAGGGGGAGGAAAAGAAGCTATGGGACCAGGGGGAAGAAAGCTAGTCGGGACCAGGGGGAAGCAAAGGGGGAGAGGGGCCCAGGGGGAAGCCGAGGCTGGGGAAGGGGGGGAAGGCAGCTGGAAAGGGGGAAGGACAAGAGTCTGGGTCCCGGGGGAAGAAAAGGGGTCCAGGGGAAGCAAAGCAGGGGGCACCAGGGGGGCAAAAGTTGGGGACGGGGGAAGGCACTAAGGTTTTGGGCCCGGGGGAAAGAAGCTAGTTCTGGGTCACCAGGGGAAGCTAAGCTAGTGGTCACCGGGGGAAAGCTAACTGGACCAGGGGGAAGCAAAGTAGTCTTGGGCAAGGGGGGAAACACAAGCTTGCCGGGGGAAAATCTGGTCCCGGGGAAGCAAAGTCTTTTTCTGGGACCAAGGGGGGGAAGCAAAGCTGCTGGGTCACCAGGGGGAAGCACTAAGAGTTTACCAGGGGAAAAAGGCAGGGGGGGCCATGGGGTTCACAAGGACAAGCAGGGGAAAAAGGCCGTTTTCGGGGGAAAGGAAAGCCTAAGTGGGTCACCCGGTGGGGAAGCATAGTGTTTCCCGGGGGCACTAAGGCTGGGTCACCCGGGGAGGGCCCCTGGGACTGAGGGGGGGCATAAGAGGGGACCGGGGGGGCAAGAGTCTGGGACCAGGGGGAACCCAAAGCGGGCACCAGGGGGACAGAAGCAACTGTCTGGGTACCAGGGGGAAGCACTAAGCTAGTCTGGGCCCCGGGGGGAAAGTATCTGGCACCCGGGGGGAAACAAATATCTGGGTCACCGGGAGGCTAAGCCCAAGGGGAACCAGTAGGGGCCCCAAAAGAGCACCAGGGGAAAAGAGGGGACCCGGAAACAAAGGGGGGTCAACCAGGGGCAAAGAGTGGGGCCAAGGGAAGAATAAGTATTGGGGACCAGGGGAGACAAGCTATCTGGGTCCCAGGGGAAGAAAAGCTAGTCTGGCACCAGGGAGAATAATTCTGGGCCAGGGGGGAAAAAATGGGGCCAAATATCAGGGGCACCAGGGGGGCCTAAGGGGTAACAGGGGGGCTAGGGGGGGCCTGGGGGGTAGGGGGTGGGGGGGCAAATTTGGGTCCCCGGGGAAAAAGTGGGGCCAGAGGCCCGGGGGAGGGAGCAAAGTAGTCTGGTCACCCGGGGACAAGCTAATTTTGGGGCCCGGGGGAAAGCCAAAACTGTTGGGTCCCGGGGAACACTAAACTAGTTGGTCACCAGGGGAGGAAGTAAGGGCTGGGTCACCAGGGGAAGCACAAATCTGGGAAAAAGGGGGATAGCAATTTCGTCTGGGGCAAGGGGGAAGCACTAAGCTGGGACCAGGGGGAAGCCCAAGCCAGGGGGTCACCAGGGGAAACACTAAGAGTTGGGTCACCGGGGGAGCACTAAAGCTAGTTGGGCACCAGGGGGAAAAGCAGTCTGGTCACCAGGGGGAAACCCATCGGGCCCGGGGAAGAATTAAGGTCGGGCCACCGGGGGGAAACAAGAGGCGGGGAAAAACCTGTCGGGGCCGAAGGGTAAGCCTAAGCTGGGTCCCGGGAAGCAAAGCAAATGGGCCTGGTGCCACCGGGACAAAGTAGTTAGGGCCCGGGAAGAAAAGCTGGGTCACCGGGGGGAAGCATAAGCAGTCTGGCCCCCAGGGGAAGCCAAAGCATCGGGCCCAAAGGGGAACACAAAAGTCTGGGTCACCAGGGGGAAGCACTAAGAGGGTCACCGGGGGAAGCACTAAGCTAGTCGGGTCACCCGGGGGAAGCCTAAGGGCGGGGCACCAGGGGAAGCCAAAAACTGGGCACCGGGGAAGCACTAGCTAGTCTGGGTTACCGGGGAAGCATAAACTAGTCTGGCACCGGGGAACACCAAACTAGTCTGGGTCACCAGGGGGAAGCATAACGGGGGGCACCAGGGGGAAGATAAAGTCTGGGTCACCAGGGGGGGAAGCACTAAGCTAGTCTTGGCCCGGGGGAACACAAGTAGTCGGGTAAACCCGGGGGGGACTAAGCATCGGGGGCGGGGAAACCAGAAACAGACCGGGGGGTAGGCGGGCCACAGGGGAAGGAAGGCCTCGGGAACCAAACAAAGGGGGACCCGGGGAACACAGCTAGTCTGGGCCCAGGGGGAACACAAGGCTGGCCCCCCGGGGGAAAAACGCAAGTGGGCCCCGGGGAACACTAAGCTAGTTGGATCACCGGGGGGAAAACACTAAGCTGGGGACCAGGGGGAAGCACTAAGCTAGTCGGGCCCGGGGAGCACTAAGATTCGGCACCGGGGGAAGCACTAACTAGTGGGCCCCGGGGGGGAAACACTAGTGTCTGGGGCAGGGGGAAGAAAACTTTTCCCCGGGAGCATAAGTACTGGTCACCGGGGAGCAAATGTCTGGGTCACCAGGGGGAAAAATACGGGTCACCGGGGAAGCATAATATCTGGGTACCAGGGGGAAGAAACAAACGTCCCAGGGGGCTACTATTTGGGACCGCGGGGGAAAAAATGGAACCGGGGAACCAAGACACAAGGGAGCCGGACAAGGGAGCACAGCAGGGGCCAGGGGACACTGGGGCCAAAGGGGGGCACCAAAGGGGGGGAAGAAATAAGGTGGGGGCACCAGGGGAGACCAAATTCCCCGGGAAACCAAAAGGTTACCGGGGGACACAAGGGGGCAAGGGGGACACCAGTGGAAGCAGAGCCTAGGGCCCCCCGGGGGAACACTAACAGTCGGGTCACCGGGGGAAGCACAAGAAAATTTCCCCCTCGGGCACCAGGGGGGCCAACTAGTCTGGTCCAGGGGGGAAACTAGTTGGTCAAGGGGAAGCACAAGAGTCTGGGCCAGGGGAGGCCAAAGCTTCTGGGACCCGGGGGAAACACTAGCTAGTTGGCCCAAGGACTAAGCACGGGTCACCAGGGGAAGCACTAAATTTGGCCAAGGGGGAAAACTAACTAGTCGGTCCCGGGGGGCAAACAGTCTGGGTCACCCGGGGGAAGCACAAGTGGGGCCAGGGGGAAGCACTAAAGCGTGGTCACCAGGGGAAGCAACAAGGTTTGGGCCACCGGGGGAAGCCAAAAACAGACCAGGGGAAGGCACTAAGCTAGTCTGGGCACCAGGGGGGAAACCTAAACCCGGTACCGGGGGAAGCACTAAAGTTGGCACCAGGGGAAGCACTAAGTAGTCGGGACCCGGGGGAAAACACTAAGCTAGTCTGGTCACCAGGGGGAAATCCGGGGGATGGGAAAGCATAGTAAGCGGGAAGCTAAAGTCGGGGCCCGGGGAGCAAACCCGGGGGGAAAGCCCCAAAATCTGGGTACCAGGGGGAAGCACTAAGGTAGGGTCACCAGGGGGAACCTAACTGTGGTTCCCGGGAAAAACTGGGTCCACCGGGGAAGCACTAAGCGTTGGGTCACCGGGGAAGCTAAGCTAGTCGGTCACCAGGGGAAGCACTAAGGTTTGGGCACCAGGGGGAAAAACTAGTCGGCCCAGGGGAAGCACTAAGCTAGTGGCACAGGGAGAACTAAATTTTTCCCCCGGGGAAGCCAAGAGTCTGGACCAGGGGAAGCACTAAGCTAGTCGGTCACCAGGGGAAGCACTAGCTAGTCGGTCACCAGGGGAAGCATAAGCTAGTCACCGGGAAGAAAATTTTCCCAAGGGAAGCACTAAGCTATTTGGCACAGGGGAAGACTAAGCTAGTTGGTCACCGGGGAAAAGCTAGTTGGTCACAGGGGAAGCACAAGTTTTGGGGCCCGGGAAGCATAACTAGTTGGTCAAACAGGTGGAAGAAGCAGCTGGTCCCGGGGGAAGCACTAAGGGCCCCGGGGAACCGAGGGCCGGGACAGGGGCTAGTTCTGGCCAGGGGAACACTAACTAGCTGGGCCCGGGGAACCAAAACAGTCTGGTCACAGGGGGACACTAAGCTAGTCTGGGCCAGGGAAGCATAAGTATTGGGCCCCGGGGAAGCACAGCTAGTCTGGCACCAGGGAAGACTAACGCTGGCCAGGGGAGTTTTGGACAGGGACAAAGTGGGGTTTTACAGGGGAAGCACTAAGAGCGGGCACCGGGGAAGCCAAGCTAGTTTGGGGGGCCACAGGGGACGGGACCACCAACCCCCGGGGGGGGAAGCCAAAGCTGCTGGCCCGGGGGAAAAGCTATTGGTCACAGGGGAAGCCAACTGTCGGTCACCAGGGAAGCATACTATCTGGTCACCAGGGAAGCCAAAGTCTGGTCACCGGGAAGATAAGTAGTCGGCACCGGGAAGCCTAGTAGTCTGGCACCGGGGGCACTACTAGTCTGGTCACCCGGGAACACAGCTAGTCTGGGTACCGGGGGAAGCACGTAGTCTGGTCACCAGGGGCCAACGGCCAGGGGCACAGGGGAAAGGGGGGGCCCCGGGGGGGAGGGTCAAGGGGAAGACTAAGGGGCCCGGGAACCGAGCTGGCACCGGGGCACAGCTCGGGGACCAGGGAGCACAAATTTGGTCCCAGGGAACACTAAGCTAGTCTGGGACCGGGGAAGCCTAAGCTATCTGGGTCACCAGGGAAGACAAACTAGTCTGGTCCAAGGGGGAAGCACTAAGGCTGGTCCCGGGACCAAACCTATCGGGAAGGGAAAAGGGGGAAGGGAACTAAGTTGGACACAGGGGAAAAACTAGTTCGGGACAGGGGCCCGGGGATCCCGGGAAGAAGCCGGGGACAGGGGAAACTAGTTCTGGTCACCAGGGAAAATTTACCCAGGGGCACTAAGCAGCGGGTCACCGGGGCCAGGCTGCCCGGGGCCCGGGGGACCGGGGAAGCACAAGGGTTGATCCCAAAGGGCCCCACGGGGCCCGGGAACACAAGCTACACGGGGCCGGCCCGGAGGGGCCGAAACCCCGGGACACAGAGTCGGAAAAAAGATTTAAAAAGGGGGGGACCAAAACTAACGTTCACCAGGGGAACACAAGCATCGATCACCAGGGAAGCACTAATTTGGTACAGGGGAGACTAAGTATTGGCACCGGGAGCTAAGCTAGTCTGGTCACCGGGGAAGCAAGCTAGTTGGGTCACCAGGGGAAGCACAGAGTCTGGTCACCAGGGGAAAGCATCGGAGGGAAAACACAGGGCCAACCGGGAAAGGGCACAAGCTACTGGGCCAGGGGGCACTAAGCTAGTCGGTCACAGGGGAAGCACTAAGCTAGTCTGGGCACCAGGGAAGCACAAGCAGTCTGGTACCAGGGAAGCCTAAGCTAGCTGGTCACCAGGGGAAGCCTAAGCAGTCTGGTCCAGGGAAGCACTAACTACCGGTCCCAGGGGAAAAAGGACGGGACAAAGCCCTTGGCACCGGGGAAGCACTAAAGTCTGGCACCAGGGAAGCATAAGGGGGCCCAGGGGAAGCACTAAGCAGTCGGTCACCAGGGAAGCACAAGCTAGTCTGGGGAAAAACTAGTATTTGGTCACCGGGAAGCATAACTAGTTGGACAAGGACTAGCTATCTGGCACAGGGGGAAGAAAACTAGTCTGGTCACAGGGGAACCAGCTGTCCCGGACCCAGGGGAAGAAGCAGTTGGTCACCAGGGAAGCACAAGAGGGCACAGGGGCTTAAACTAAGGGACCAAAATCTGGTCCGGGGAAGCCTAAGCTACGGTCACCAGGGAACACTAAGCTAGTCTGGAACCAGGGGGAAGCACAACTAGTCTGGGCCCCGGGAAACTAACTGTCGGAAGGGGAACAAAGATCTTCCCAGGGGGTAACACCCCAAGGGACGGGACACAGAGGGCCAGGGAGCCACTAGGGTCACCGGGGACACTAACTAGTTGGTCCAGGGGAAGCACTAAGCTTTTTCCGGGGGGAAGCATGGCCGGGTAAAAAAGGGCCCCAAAAAAACCATGGGACACCAGGGAAGCCTAACTAGTCGGTCCCAGGGGACTACTAGCGGTCACCAGGGAACCAAGTTTGGTCACCAGGGGGAGCACTAAGCTAGTCGGTCACCAGGGGAAGCATAAAGCGGTCACCAGGGGGAAACCTAAGCTAGTCTGGACCAGGGGAAGCACAAGCTGTCTGGGTCACCGGGAAGCACTAAGGGGGCACCAGGGAACACAAGCAGTCTGGTCACCAGGGGAGCCTAACTATGGTCCCGGGAAGCCTAAAGGGGGCACCAGGGGAAGCACAAGCAGTTGGTACCAGGGAAAGCACTAGCATCGGTCACCAGGGGAGCACTAAGCAGTCTGGCACCAGGGGAAGCAACGGGTACGGAAGGGGCACTAAGCTAGTCTGGGCCAGGGAAAGGGGGCCGGGGATCAAACCCCGGGGTACGGGGCACAGGGACATGTCCAGGGGAGCACTAACAGTCTGGCACGGGGGAAACACAACTATCTGGTCCAGGGGGAAGCATAAATTGGCACAGGGGGAAGCAAACCGGGCCCCGGGAAGCACTACAGTCTGGGCACAGGGAAGCACTAACTATCTGGTCACCAGGGGAAAAAGCTGTCGGGCCAGGGGAAGAAAAAGGGCCAGGGGCTGCCGGAGGGGAGCACAAGCAGTCTGGTCACCAGGGGAAACCTAACTAGTCTGGGCACCAGGGAAGAAAGTGTCCCAAAAAAAGGGGCCCCGGGGAAAAATTGGAACCCAAGAAAAGCGGTAAGGGAAAAAATCGGCCGGGAACAAGACTGGTCCCCGGGAAAAATTGCAAAGCTAGCTGGCCCAGGGGAAGCAATACTTTGGTACAGGGAAGCACTAACTGGGCACGGGGAAAAGCAGTCTGGTCCCAGGGGAAGCAAAGCATCTGGCACGGGAAGCACTAGCTAGTGGTCACAGGGAAAACACAAAGCAACTGTTTCCCCCAGGGAAGCAAAGTAGCTGGCACCGGGGAGCACTAAGCTAGTCGGACGGGCCAAGTAGCACAGGGAACAATATTGGGAAATAGCTAGTCTGGGCACCGGGAAAACTAGCTGGTCCCCAGGGGAAGCAAAGCAGTCTGGCCAGGGGAAGCCAAATTCCGGTCACCAGGGGAAGCATAGCTGTTGGTCCCAAAGGGGAAAGATTTACTGGGCCAGGGAGCACTAAGCAGGGAAACCGGGAAGCACAACTAGTCGGTCCCAGGGAACAAAGCTGGCACCAGGGGACCTAAGCTAGGGCCCAGGAAGAACTAGTCTGGCCAGGGGACAAAGACTAAAACAGTTGGGTCACCAGGGGAAGCAACTAGGACAAAAATGGTCCGGGGCCAGAGGGTTACGGGGCACAGGGGCCCCGGGGGGCACAAAAACACTGGGCCCCGGGGGAACCAAGCTGGGGGCAAAACTCCGGGCCCGGGAAGCCTGTACTGGGGGGAAAAACAAAGGGCCAAGGGGAAGCACTAAGCTATTGGCACAGGGAAAAAGCGGCCGGGACAAAGCTGTTTGGGTACAGGGGAAGCAACTGGGTCACCGGGAATAACTATCCCGGCGAACCAGGGGGGGGGGGGGGGGGGGGGGGGGGGGGGGGGGGGGGGGGGGGGGGGGGGGGGGGGGGGGGGGGGGGGGGGGGGGGGGGGGGGGGGGGGGGGGGGGGGGGGGGGGGGGGGGGGGGGGGGGGGGGGGGGGGGGGGGGGGGGGGGGGGGGGGGGGGGGGGGGGGGGGGGGGGGGGGGGGGGGGGGGGGGGGGGGGGGGGGGGGGGGGGGGGGGGGGGGGGGGGGGGGGGGGGGGGGGGGGGGGGGGGGGGGGGGGGGGGGGGGGGGGGGGGGGGGGGGGGGGGGGGGGGGGGGGGGGGGGGGGGGGGGGGGGGGGGGGGGGGGGGGGCACTAATTGGCACCAGGGGGAACACTAGACTAGTCTGGGTCACCAGGGGGAAGCACTACTAGCTAGTCCTGGATCACCAGGGGGAAGCACTACTGTCAGGGGGAAGACTAAGCTGAGTACTGGGTACCAAGGGGAAAGCATAAGCTAGTCTGGGTCACCAGGGGAAGCACTAAGCTAGTCTGGATCACCAGGGAAGCACTAAGCTAGTCTGGGTCACCAGGGGGAAGCACTAAGCTAGTCTGGGTCACCAGGGGGAAAAGAGAGGAAGGGAGAGAAAAGTGTCTGGGTCACCAGGGGAAGCACAAGCTAGTCTGGATCCCAGGGGGAAGCACTAAGCTAGTCTGGGTCACCAGGGGGAAGCACTAAGCTAGTCTGGATCACCAGGGGAAGCACTAAGCTAGTCTGGATCACCAGGGGGAAGCACTAAGCTAGTCTGGGTCACCAGGGGGAAGCACTAAGCTAGTCTGGGTCACCAGGGGGAAGCACTAAGCTAGTCTGGGTCACCAGGGGGAAGCACTAAGCTAGTCTGGGTCACCAGGGGGAAGCACAAAGCTAGTCTGGGTCACCAGGGGGAAGCACTAAGCTAGTCTGGGTCACCAGGGGGAAGCACTAAGCTAGTCTGGGTACAGGGGAAGCACTAAGCTAGTCTGGGTCACCAGGGGGAAGCACTAAGCTAGTCTGGGTCACCAGGGGGAAGCACTAAGCTAGTCTGGGTCACCAGGGGGAAGCACTAAGCTAGTCTGGGTCACCAGGGGGAAGCACTAAGCTAGTCTGGATCACCTGGGGGAAGCACTAACAGTCTGGAGTCACCAGGGGGAAGCACTAAGCAGTCGGTCACCAGGGGGAAGCACTAAGCTAGTCTGGATCGGGGAAGACTAGCTAGTCTGGGCCAGGGGGAAGCACTAAGCTAGGGCACCAGGGGGAAGCACTAAGGGGAGCACAGGGGGGGAAACAACAGGGGAACGGAAGCACTAAGCGGCTGGGTCACCTAGGGGGAAGGCTAAGCAAGTCGGGCACCAGGGGGAAGCAGACTGGGCACCAGGGGGAAGCACTAAGCTAGTCTGGTCACAGGGGGAACAAGCTAGTCTGGGTCACCAGGGGAAGCCTAAAAAGAATAGTCTGGGTCACCAGGGGAAGCACAAGCTAGTGGGGACCAGGGGAAGACTAAGCTGGATGACCAGGGGAAGCACTAAGCTAGTCTGGGTCACCAGGGGGAAGCACTAAGCTAGTCTGGGTCACCAGGGGGAAGCACTAAGCTAGTCTGGATCACCAGGGGGAAGCACTAAGCTAGTCTGGATCACCAGGGGGAAGCACTAAGCTAGTCTGGGTCACCAGGGGGAAGCACTAAGCTAGTCTGGGTCACCAGGGGGAAGCACTAAGCTAGTCTGGGTCACCAGGGAGAAGCACTAAGCTAGTCTGGGTCACCAGGGGAAGCACTAAGCTAGTCTGGGTCACCAGGGGGAAGCACTAAGCTAGTCTGGATCACCAGGGGGAAGCACTAAGCTAGTCTGGGTCACCAGGGGGAAGCACTAAGCTAGTCTGGGTCACCAGGGGGAAGCACTAAGCTAGTCTGGGCCACCAGGGGGAAGCACTAAGCTAGTCTGGGTCCACCAGGGGGAAGCACTAAGCTAGTCTGGGTCACCAGGGGGAAGCACTAAGCTAGTCTGGGTCACCAGGGGGAAGCACTAAGCTAGTCGGGTCACCAGGGGAAGCACTAAGCTAGTTGGATCACCAGGGGAAGCATAAGCTAGTCTGGTCACCAGGGGAAGCACAAGTATCTGGGTCACCAGGGGAAGCACTAAGCTAGTCTGGGTCACCAGGGGAAGCACTAAGCTAGTCTGGGTCACCAGGGGGAAGCACTAAGCTAGTCTGGGTCACCAGGGGGAAGCATAAGCTTCTGCACAGGGGAAGCACTAAGCTGTGCACCAGGGGGAAGCACTAAGCTAGTCTGTCACCAGGGGAAGCACTAAGCTAGTCTGGTCACCAGGGAAGCCTAAGTAGTTCGGAAGACAATGGTGGGTCACAGGGGAAGCTGCTAGTGGTCCACCAGGGGAAGCACTAAGGTTTTGGTCACCAGGGGGAAGCACTAAGCTAGTCTGGTCACCAGGAGAGCAAAGCTAGTCTGGTCACCAGGGGGAAGCACTAAGCTAGTCTGGGTCACCAGGGGAAGACAAAGCTAGTCTGGTCCCAGGGGAAGCACTAAGCAGTCTGGGTCCAGGGGAAGCATAGCCTAGTTGGTCACCAGGGGGAAGCTAAGCTAGCGTGGCACCAGGGGGAAGCACTAAGCTAGTCTGGGTCACCAGGGGGAAGCACTAAGCTAGTCTGGGTCACCAGGGGGAAGCACTAAGCTAGTCTGGGTCACCAGGGGAAGCACTAAGCTAGTTGGGTCACAGGGGAAGACTAAGCTAGTCTGGGTCACCAGGGGAAGCATAAATCTGGATCACCAGGGGAAGCACTAAGCTAGTCTGGGTCACCAGGGGGAAGCACTAAGCTAGTCTGGATCACCAGGGGAAGCACTAAGCTAGTCTGGATCACCAGGGGAAGACTAAGCTAGTTGGGATCACCAGGGGGAAGCACTAAGCTAGTCTGGTCCCAGGGGGAAGCACAAGTAGTCAGGTCCCAGGGGGAAGCACTAAGCTAGTCTGGGTCACAGGGGGAAGCACTAAGCGTCTGGGCACAAGGGAGAGCACTAAGGCTAGTATGCACCAGGGGAAGACTAACTAGGTTGGGTCACAGCTGCAGCTAGCTAGTCTGGGCACCAAGGGAAGCTCACAGGGGATCACCAGGGGAAGTCACAAGGGGAGTCACAGGGAAGCACAGTAAGCTTCTGGGTCACCAGGGGAAGCACTAAGCAGTGGGTCACCAGGGGGAAGCACTAAGCTAGTCTGGACAGGGAAGCACTAAGCTATCTGGATCACCTAAGGGGAAGCACAAGCTAGTCTGGGTCACCAGGGGACTTAAGCTAGTTCTGATCCCGGGGAAGCACTAAGCTAGTCTGGGCACCAAAGGAGTCTGGGTCACCAGGGGGAAGCCCAAGTAGTCCGGTCACCAGGGGGAAGCACTAAGCTAGTCTGGATCACCAGGGGGAAGCACTAAGCTAGTCTGGGTCACCAGGGGGAAGCACTAAGCTAGTCTGGGTCACCAGGGAGAACAAAACCCGGGTCACCGGGGAAGCACTAACTAGCTGGGTCACCAGGGGAAGCACTAAGCTAGTCTGGGTCACCAGGGGAAGCACTAAGCTAGTCTGGGTCACCAGGGGGAAGCACTAAGCTAGTCTGGGTCACCAGGGGGAAGCACTAAGCGTCTGGTCACAGGGGAACAAAGCTAGTCGGTCACCGGGGAAGCCTAAGCAGTCTGGGTCACCAGGGGAAGCACTAACTAGTCGGCCCAGGGGAAGCATCTAAGCTAGTCTGGGTCACCAGGGGGAAGCACTAAGCTAGTCTGGGTCACCAGGGGGAAGCACTAAGCTAGTCTGGGTCACCAGGGGGAAGCACTAAGCTAGTCTGGGTCACCAGCGGGAAGCACTAAGCTAGCGGGTCACAGGGGAAGCACTAAGCTAGTCTGGGTCCCAGGGGGAAGCACTAAGCTAGTCTGGGTCACAGGGGAAGCACTAAGCTAGTCTGGTCACCAGGGGAAGCACTAAGCTAGTTGGTCACCAGGGGAAGCACTAAGCTAGTCTGGGCACGGGGAAGCCAACCAGTGTCCGGGGAAACATAAGCAGTCTGGGCACCAGGGGAAGACTAAGCTAGTCTGGGTCCCCCGGGGGAAACTAAGCAGTCTGGACCCAGGGGAAGACTAAGGGGCACAAGGGGAAGCCTAAGCTAGTCGGCACCAGGGGGCACAGTAGGGACATCAGGGAAGACTAACTAAGCTGTACAGGGGAAGCACTAAGCATCTGGTCACAGGGGAAGCACTAACATCTGGGTCACCAGGGGGAAGCACTAAGTAGTGGGTCACCAGGGGAAGACTAAGCTTGTTGGTCACAGGGGGAAGCACTGTTGGTGATGGATCCAGCAGTGGGATGAGGTGGAAGCACGTGGGGGCTAGCATCTGGTACCGGGGGAAGCACTACAGTCTGTCACCAGGGGGAAGCACAAGCTAGTCTGGGCACAGGGGGGACAGGCACTGGAGAGGGACCAGGGGAAGCCAAACAGGGGACCAGGGGAACACTACTAGGGTCTACCAGGGAAGCACAAGTAGGGCAGGGGAAAGCACAAGCTAGTCTGGGCACCTAGGGGGAAGAATCTACTAGTCAGGGAACGGGAGAAAGCTAGCTGGTCACAGGGGAACACAAGTAGTCTGGGCACCAGAGAAGTAAGCAAGGTCACGGGAAGCACTAAGCTAGTTGGACACCAGGGGAAGACACTAAGCTAGCGGTCACCAGGGGGAAACACTATAGTCTGGGATCACCGGGGGAAGCACAAGCAGTCGCTACACCAGGGGAAGCACTACAAGCCGGGTCACCAGGGGGGAAGAACTAAGCACAAGGGACACCAGGGGAGCACTAGCATCTGGGCACCAGGGAAGCCTAGCTAGTGGGTGCACTAGCGGGGTCACAGGAAGCACTAAGTTAGTCTGGACCAGGGGGGGAAACACTAAGCTAGTCTGGTCACCAGGGGGAACTAACTAGTGGTACCTGGAGAAGCCAAGACTAGGTCAGTGGGGGAAACATGAGCTAGTCGTGTCACAGGGGGAAGCCTAAGCTATCTGGGTCACCCTGGAGGGGAAGCACTAAGCTAGTTGGGTCACCAGGGGAAGCACTAAGCTAGTCTGGGTCACGGGGAGCAGCTAGGTCAGATCTGGTCCACAGGGGGAAGACTAAGCTGTCTGGTCATGGGGAACACTGGCCAGGGGAAGCACTAATGTCTGGGTCACCATGGGGGAAGCACTAATAGTCTGGGCACCAGGGGAAGCACTAAGCTAGTTCGGTCACCGGGGGAAGCATAAGCTAGTCTGGGTCACCAGGGGAAGCCAAGCGTTGGGTCACCAGGGGGAAGCACTAAGCTTGGTCACCAGGGGCAGTCTGGTCAGGGGGAAGCACAAGCTAGTCTGGGTCACCAGGGGGAACCTAGCTGGCACAGGGGAAGCACTAAGCTAGCTGGGTCCAGGGGAAGCACAAGCTAGTCTGGGTCACCAGGGGGAAGCACTAAGCTGTCTGGACAGGGGACACTAACTAGTGGGTCACCAGGGGGAAGCACTAAAGTCGGGTACCAGGGGGAAGCCTAGCTAGTCTGGGTCACAGGGGAAGCACTAAGCTAGTCTGGACACGGGGAAGCACAAGCTGTCTGGGCACCAGGGGGAAGCACTAACTAGTCTGGGTCCCAGGGGGAAGCAAGCTAGTCTGGGTCACAGGGGAAGCAAACTAGCTGCACCAGGGAAGCACTACGCGGTCACCAGGGGGAAGTCACTAATAGTCTGGAAGTGGGAAGCACTAAGCGTGGGACCAGGGGGGAACACTAAGATAGTCACCGTGGGGAAGCCTAAGAGTTTGGTCACCAGGGGGAAGCACAACAGTGTACAGTAGCCTAGGGACAGGCACAGAAGCAGTATTGGTCAGGGGAAACACTAGTCTGTGGCACAGGGGAAGCACTAACTAGTCTGGCACGGGAACAAGCTAGCTGGTACAGGGGAAGCACTAAGCTAGTCTGGGTCACCAGGGGAAGACAAAGTCTGGTCACCAGGGGAAGCACTATTGGGTCACAGGGGAAGCACTAAGCTAGTCTGGGTCACCAGGGGAAGCACTAGCTGGGGACTTGGCTACCGAGGGGAGCACTAAACAGGTACTGGGTCCCGGGAAGCCTAGCTAGTCGGGCACAGGGGCACAAGCTAGCGGTCCCAGGGGAGCACTAAGGTCTGGTCACGGGACGCACTAAGCTAGGGTCACCAGGAGGGCTAGCTGGGGAAGCTGAGTCGGGTCACCAGGGGAAGAGCTAGCCAGTCGGGGAAGCACACTTCACGGGAACACCAGTCTGGTCACCAGGGAAGCATAGGGCCAGGGGCACAAAGGGGAAGAACACTGGGTCAGCAGGGGGGAAGCACTAAGGCACAGGGATCACCAGGGGAAGACAAAGCTGGGCACCAGGACAAACTAGCTGGGTCACCAGGGGGAACACTAGCGGGCACGGAAAGTGCGGACCGGGAAGCAGCTGGGTCACCAGGGAAACAAGCAGTCTAACACGGGCGCCCAGGGGAAGGAACTAAGTATCTGGGTCACCAGGGGAAGCACTAAGCTAGTCTGGGTCACCAGGGGGAGACACTAAGCTAGTCGGGTCCCCAGGGGAACATAAGCTATCTGGGTCACGGGGGAAGCACTAAACAGTCTGGTCACCAGGGGGAATCACTAGCTAGTGGCACCAGGGGAAGCACTATCTGGACCAGGGGAAGCAAGCAGGTACGGGAATAGCCTAGGTGGAGCACCCAGGGGAGCAAGAGCATAGGTCTGGTACCAGGGGGAAGCACTAGCTAGTCTGGGTCACAGGGGACACAGGGGGAGACCTAGTCTGGGTCAGGGAAGGACGCGGGGGAGGGTGAAGCTAGTCTGGGTCACCAGGGGAAGCCAAGGTTTGGGATCGGGGGAAGCACAAGTTAGTCGGGTCCAGGGGGAAGCACTAAGCTATTGGGTCACCAGGGGGAAGCACTAAGCTAGTCTGGGTCACAGGGAAGCACTAAGCTAGTCTGGGTCACCAGGGGGAAGCATAGCTAGTTGGATCACCAGGGGAAGCACTACGTCTGGTCACGGGGGAAGCACTAGCTAGTCGGATCACCAGGGGAAAACTAGTCTGGTCACCAGGGAAGCCAAACTAGTCTGGGCCCGGGGGAAGCACTGGGTCGTCGGACCAGGGGAAGCACAAGCTAGTCGGGTACAGGGGAACACTCAGTGATCCGGGGAACACAAGTAGTCTGGGACAGGGGAAGCAAAGCTAGTTGGGCACCAGGGAAGCACTAAGCAGTCGGGCACCAGGGGGAACAAGCTAGCTGGGCCCAGGGGAAGCACTAAGCATCTGGTCACCAGGGGAGCACAAAGTCTAGTCAGGGTCCAGGGGAACATAGTCGGGTCCAGGGGAAGCTAAGCTAGTCTGGTCACCGGGAAGCCAAGCTGCTGGGTCACAGGGGTCAAAGCACTAAGCTATCGGGCATCCCAGGGGAGCACAAGCTAGTCTGGTCCCCGGGGAAGCACTAAGTTGGGTCACCAGGGGGAAGCCCAAACAGTCTGGCACTAGGGAACCAAGGGGAGCACCAAGGGGGAGCACATAGCTATCTGGTCACCAGGGGAAGCCAAGGCAGTCTGGGGCCCAGGGGAACCACTAAGCTAGTCTGGTCCCAGGGGCCAAACTGGGGACCAGGGGAACGCAAGCTAGTCTGGCCGCAGGAGCACTAACTAGTCTGGGTCACCGGGAAGCACTAAGTATCGGGTCACAGGGGAAGCACAGCTAGTCTGGATCACCAGGGGGAAGCACTAAGCTAGTCTGGATCACAGGGAAAAAAAGCCCCTAAGCTAGTCTGGGCCACAGGGAGGAAGAACAAAGTTTGGTCTGGGTCACCAGGGAGAAAAAGCCCCCAAACCCTATTTTTTTTCTGGGTCACCAGGGAGAAGCCTAAGCAAAGGTCGGGGTCACCGGGGAAAAAAGCACTAAGCTAGTCTGGGCCACCGGGGAAAGAAGCACAAAGTAGTCTGGATCACCAGGGGGGGGAAGCACTAAGCTAGTTGGGTCTCGGGGGAAAAGGGGCCCCAAAAAAGCTAGTCGGGGATCACCGGGGGGAAGCCCCAAAGCTAGTTGGATCACCGGGGGAAAAAGCACTAAGCTAGTCTAGGTCCCAGGGGGAGAAGCAAAACCCTAGTTGGATCACCGGGGGAAAGCACTAAGCTAGTCGGGTCCCCAGGAAAAGCCTAAGTAGTCTGATAACGGGAAAAGGGCACTAAGCAAGTCTGGGTCACCAGGGGGAAGCATAAGTAGTCTGGTTCCCCCAGGGAGAAGCACAAAAGTGTTGGATCCCCAAGTTTAAAAAGCACTAAGCAAGTCTGCGGTCCCCGGGGGAGAAGCACTAAGTAGTCTGGAACCAGGGAGAAGCATTAAGCTGGGTCGGGGGTCAGCGGGAGACCCACAAACAGTCTGGATCCCGGGGGAAGACCTAAGCTAGTCGGGGTCCCCGGGGGAAAAAGCACAAAGTGGGTCGGATCCCCGGGGGAAAGAAGCACTAAGCTATCGGGTCCCCGGGGGGAAAAAAAAAAATTTAAGTTTGTTGGGTCACCAGGGAGAAGCACTAAGTTTAGTCTGGATCACCGGGGGAAAAAGGGAAACCTTAGTAGTCTGGGTCACCGGGGTGAAGCACTAAGCAAGTCGGGCCCTAAACAGGGTGAAGCACTAAGCTAGTCTGGGTGACCAGGGGGAACCCACTAAGCTAGTCTGGGTGCCCAAAGGGGAAAAGCCAAGCAAAGCCTGGGTCCCCGGGGGGGAAGTACTAAGCAAGTCTGGATCCCAGGGAAAAAAAAAGAAAAAGCTAGTCGGGTCACCAGGGAGAAAAACCCTAAGCTAGCTGGGTCACCGGGGGGAAGGGCATAAGTTTGTCTGGGTCACCAGGGGGAAACACTAAGTTTGTTGGTCCCCAAAGGAGAAGCCCCAAAGCTAGTCTGTATCCCCGGGGAAGCACTAAGAGGGTCTGGATCCCCCAGGAGAAACACTAAAGCTGGGTCTGGGTCTCCGGGGTTTAAAGCACAAAGCTAGTCTGGGTAAACCGGGGGGAAAGCAAAAGCAAGTCTGGCCCCGGGGAGAAGCACAAAAGTTTAAGTCTGGATCCCCGGGAGAAGCACTAAGCTGGGTCTGAGTCCCCAGGGAGAAAAGCACTAACCTAGTCGGGGGTTCACCGGGGGGGAAGCACTAAGCAAGTTGGGGTTCCCGGGGGAAAGGTTACTAAAGCTAGTCGGATCACCGGGGGAAAACACTAAGTGGGTTTTAAATCCCCAAGGGGGGCATAAGCTAGTCGGGTTTCACCAGTGGGAAGCACTAAGATAGTGTGGATCACCAGGGGAGAACCCAAAAGCTAGTCTGGATCCCCAAAAAGAGAAGCACAAAAGCTAGTTGGGTCACCGGGAAGAAGCATTTAAAGTAGTCGGGGTCACCAGGGGAACCCAAAAGAAAGTCGGGAATCACCGGGGAAGCACTAAGCTAGTTGGGGGGGGGGGAAATTCACCAGGGAAAAGCACTAAGCTAGTCTGGATCACCAGGGGGGGAAGCACTAAGCTAGTCTGGATCCCCAAGGGGAAAAGCACTAAGCTAGTCGGGGTTTCCCCGGGGAGAAGCACAAAGCTATTTGGGGGTCACCAGGGGGAAGCACTAAGTAGTCTGGTTTCACCAGGGGAAAGCACTAAGTTTAGTCTGGGTAAACCGGGGGGGAAGCCCCAAAGTGGTCTGGTTTACCAGGGGAAAAACCCACAAAAGCTAGTCGGATCACCGGGAGAAAGCACTAAGAAAGTCGGGGATCACCAGGGGGAAGCACTAAACTAGTTGGATCAAAAGGGGGGAAGCACTAAGCTAGTCGGGGGGGGGAATCACCGGGGGAAGCACTAAGCTATTTTGGGTTCACCAGGGGGAAGAAACTAGGTTATTTGGGATCACCAGGGAGAACCCACTAAGTTTGTCGGGGGCCCACCGGGGGGGAAGCCCCCTTAAGAAAATTTCGGGGCCCAACGGGGGGAAGTACTAAGCTAGTCTGGATCCCCAGGGGGAAAAATTTTTTGCTAGTCTGGATCACCAAGGGAAGCACTAAGTATCTGGTTCCCCCAAAGGGTGAAGCACAAAGGATGTGGGGATCACCGGGGGAGAAGCATTTAAGCTAGTCTGGGGTGACCAAGGTAAGCACTAAGCTGTTTGGGTCACCAGGGGGAAAAAGCATTAAGAAAGGGTCTGGCCCACCAGGAGAAGCATAAGTAGTCTGGATCACCGGGGGGGAAGCATTTAAGTTTTATTTCGGGGTTAAACCAGGGAGAAGCATTTAAGCTATTCTAGATCCCCAGGGAGAAGCACTAAGCTAGTCTGGTTTCCCGGGGGGAAAGCACTAGCTAGTCTGGATCACCAGGGAGAAGCACTAAATAGTTTGGGTCCCCAGGGGGAAACCCACAAAAGCTAGTCTGGATCACCGGGGGGAGCACAAAAGTAGTCTGGATCACAAGCACCGGGGAAAGGGGAAAGTATTCAGATATCAGGGAAAGCCAACGGAGTAATCCAGGTCCTTGGATCAAGACCCCTCATCAGCTTTAAAGGGCCCCACCCCCCTTTTTCCCCCCTTTCCCCCTTCAGGGTAGCATAATGCGTTATTTAATCTATTTGAGTACATAGGAGTTTCAAGTCCACCCCCCAGGCCTCTTTCTTTGATCTATTTTTTCTTCGTTATGACTATTGGTTTTGTCTAATGAATGAGTCAAGGATAGAAAAGTAGAAAAGGGAAAAGGAAGGAGGAAGGGGGGGGAGGGGGAAAAAGGGGGAATGGGGGGGGGAAGGGGTTGAAGAGTTTTCGGGTCAGGTTTTACCCCCGGGGGTTTAGAAAAAATGTTCAGGAAATAGGGGTTTAGGTTGTGATGAGGAGGGCAGATATCGTGAGCCGAGGGATGTGCCCCCTTTAGTGTGCACACACCCATACACACCCCGGGCACAAGCATAGCCCCCCCCCGGAACACAGGAAAACCTACATTAGGGAATTAAGGCCCGCACTCACGACACTGCCGGGGGGAAAAGGGAAAAAAAAAACCCCCGGGGAAAGGAAAAACCTCCGCTGTAAACCCGTTTTCCGAGGGGGTCGGAGGTCATTGCCCCCCGGGGCGGTTTCCCCGACCAGGGGCCCCCTGGTGGGTGACTTCCAGGGGGCTGAACTCTTCTCCCGGTGAGGGGAATGACCCCTCAAATATTTTCTCTCCCAAAGGGTTTATTGGGTGGGCGATTACATCATCTTTATTTCGTTATCTGCTGCCCCTTTTTATTTGACTGAAGGGGAAACCCACTTTGTGGGGGAAACGTTTTATCAATAATGATTTCCTAACCCGTTGCACTTTTGTCTTTAAATTTTTTAACGTGTTTGTGGGTAAACCCCACACAGTTTCACCATATGCACCACAGCCTGGCTGATCAGGGACTGACTTAAGGAACTTATTAAGCTCCCTCTTGAAGACAGCTAAAAGTTTGTTGGTAGTTCCCTTATGTATATGAAGCGAGGGTGTTGAAGAGTCTTGGGCCCTTTACACTTATTGAGCTTTTTTTAGTTTTGTCATTTCGCTACTGCATTTCAACAGATTTGGGAGTAATCTCTCTAGAATGTCCCTGGGGTAAATTATGATGCATCTTTCTCGCCTGCGATCCAAGGAGTACACTTCTAGAGATTTCAGATATTCCCTGTGAAGGTTCTCTGTACATTCTCCAAATGCGCAGTTTTGCCTGCCTTAAAAGGAGCTGTTATATACAGCAGTATTTCAGTCTTGTAAGAACAAGTAACTTAAGAATATTATGACTGGCTTGGCATCTTTTCCCTTTAAGGTTCAAGTTTTTTAACCTCTCTTCCGCGCAGGTGTGATAAAAACATTGTTGTGATCCTCGAGTGTGAGATCTACTAACATTATCACTCGTAAGTGTCTCACATTAGATTTTGCTCTTTTGAGTGACTCGAGTTTGTTTTATACTTCGTCCAGGTATTTATTTGCTCGATTTTTCCAGCATGGAGAGTCTTAAATCTGTCCTCACTGAGCATCATATAGTTTGTAGTGGCGCACTTTCAGACTTGGCTTATACCAGCTTGGAATTTTTGCAATGTTTTCAGTGGATGCTACACTCATACTAATTCTAGTCTCTCTGTTAATTCCTCCCATGTGGTGATACATACATACATACAAATATATATATATATATATATATATATGTGTGTGTGTGTGTGTGTGTGTGTGTGTGTGTGTGTGTGTGTGTGTGTGTGTGTGTGTGTGTGTGTGTGTAAGAAAGACAAGCCACGGGGGGGGTGGAAATCTTTAGCTCAAGTACTTTCACACTTCTCAGTGCGTCATCAGGAGCTGTGCAATGTTGCAAAGGCAACAACAGAAAAGTAGGGTAAGTTTTCAGAGACTTGTCGTGTGCAGCCAGCCAGCCATCCATCCAGCAGCCAGCCATCCAGCCATCCAGCCAGCCAGCCAGCCAGCCAGCCAGCCAGCCAGCCAGCCAGCCAGCCAGCCAGCCAGAGACAGGCTGGCTGGCTCCACACTACAACTCTGAAAACTTACCCTACCTCTCCTGTTGTTACCTTTGTAACATCGCACAGCTCCTGATGACGCAGTGAGAAGTGTGAAAGTACTTGAACAAAAGACAGAGAGAGAGAGAGAGAGAGAGAGAGAGAGAGAGAGATTTCTGCTCCTTGATAATCAGAACATTTCACTATGACATCCTCTGATTTACTTCGGTCATTCTTACTCTTTGGGTTTTTTTTTTGTTTTTTTTAGGAAATTAAGTATCCATCTGCTCACTTTTCCAGTTATTCCCTTAACAAAGTCTGACCACAAAAATCTATATTCTGTTTGTCTTCCAGTGCTCTCAAGACCACGTTGTCTTGGTCCAGCAATTAGGAGAGGCAGGAGTGACCTAAATTACTCTTAGTTGTGCAAGTCTTGCGAGTGTTTGTGTTTACCAGTGTTGCTCCTTAAGATTCGCTCAAAGATTCTGGTAATGTGGGACGTTAGTGTTATCAGTCTATAGATTCACTGCCACTTTCGTGGAGTGTGGTAACACCAGTGGTTCACACACACTGTGGGGTGACTCCTGTGTCTACATTATTTTGCCATAAAATATTTAGACGCATATGGTCGTTGTTTCTGCCAGTACACACACACACACACACCACACACACACACACACACACACACACACACACACACACACACACACACACACACACACACACACACACACACACACAGCTATCAGGAAGTGACCTAAACATCAAAGTGCTGGAAGCGGATCCATATATAGCTTTAGAAATAGGTATGATAGGGATCACAGAGGCAGGAGATAACCCAGTAGCGATTAGCGGGGCCAGGAGCTGAAACCCAACTCCCGCATCCACAGATATGAGTACAAACAGGTACTTACGGGCGTCTTTAATGCTGGAGAAAATCTGGGATGACAGCGCCAGTCTTACAGTGATTACAACCCTCTGAGATTGGTGCTATCAGCAGTGATATTCTGCCATCAGTAGTGATATTCTGGCACCAACAGTGATATTCTAGCACCAGCAGTGATATTCTAGCACCAGCAGTGATATTCTAGCACCAGCACTGATATTCTGGCACCACCAGTTATATTCTGGCACAACCAGTGATGTTCTAGCACCACCAGTTATATTCTGTCACCACCAGTTATATTCTGGCACCACCAGTGATATTCTGTCACCACCAGTTATATTCTGTCACCACCAGCTATATTCTGACATCACCAGTTATATTCTGGCACCACCAGTTATATTCTGTCACCACCAGTTATATTCTGACATCACCAGTTATATTCTGACACCACCAGTTATATTCTGGCACCGCTAGTTATATTCTGGCACCACCAGTTATATTCTGACACCACCAGTTATATCTGGCATCACCAGTTATATTCTGACTCCATCAGTTATATTCTGGCACCACCAGTTATATTCTGGCACCACCAGTTATATTCTGACACCACCAGTTATATTTTGACACCGTTATATTCTGACACCACCAGTTATATTCTGTCACCACCAGTTATATTCTGACATCACCAGTTATATTCTGACACCACCAGTTATATTCTGTACCATCCCGTTATATTCTGACACCACCAGTTATATTCTGACACACAGTTTATATTCTGACACCACCAGTTATATTCTGACATCACCAGTTATATTCTGACACCACCAGTTATATTCTGACATCACCAGTTATTATTCTGACACCACCAGTTATATTCTGTCACCACCAGTTATATTCTGACATCACCAGTTATATTCTGACACACCAGTTATTATTCTGACATCACCAGTTATATTCTGACACCACCAGTTAATTCTGTCACCACCAGTTATATTCTGACATCACCAGTTATATTCTGACACCACCAGTTATATTCTGACATCACCAGTTATATTCTGACACCACCAGTTATATTCTGACATCACCAGTTATATTCTGACACCACCAGTTACATTCTGTCACCACCAGTTATATTCTGACATCACCAGTTATATTCTGACACCACCAGTTATATTCTGACATCACCAGGTTATATTCTGACACCACCAGTTACATTCTGTCACCACCAGTTATATTCTGACATCACCAGTTATATTCTGACACCACCAGTTATATTCTGACATCACCAGTTATATTCTGACACCACCAGTTATATTCTGACACCACCAGTTATATTCTGACATCACCAGTTATATTCTGACACCACCAGTTATATTCTGACATCACCAGTTATATTCTGACACCACCAGTTATATTCTGACACCACCAGTTATATTCTGACACCACCAGTTATATTCTGGCACCAGCGGTGAGAATTGTGCAGATCTCAAGTCTTCTTGGTTACGCTTAGCTAACCTAACCTAAGCTAACCTAACCTAAGCTAACCTAACCTAAGCTAAGCTAACCTAACCTAACCTAACCTAAGCTAACCTAACCTAAGCTAACCTAACCTAAGCTAACCTAACCTAAGCTAAGCTAAGCTAACCTAACCTAACCTAAGATAACCTAACCTAAGCTAACCTAACCTAAGCTAACCTAACCTAAGCTAACCTAACCTAACCTAACCTAAGCTAACCTAACCTAAGCTAACCTAACCTAAGCTAACCTAACCTAAGCTAACCTAACCTAAGCTAACCTAACCTAAGCTAACCTAACCTACTCTAAGTTAAATAACCAAGCCCTCCCTTAACTAGTCTAATCTAACTTTAAATAGCATTGTAATAATAAATTACAGGAAACGTTCAGAAAACGACGCTGGTAACTACAAGAATAACTTAGTGATGGATTTACTGTTTGTGAAGAGTATGTGAGTACGACTCACCTGTTGAATGAAGGTTCAGCTCTAGCTCCGGGTCCTTGTAACACGTCATAAAATGTATTGATTTTGAACCCCGTAGGTCTTATGGTTCTTGCTGGTGAAACTCCAGCTCCTGGGCCTCCCTTACCCCTTTAACCCACCTGCTAGTGAAGCTCCAGCTCCTGAGTGAGCTTCACTAAGTACATGACCTGCTCATCATGATGAATAAGACACATGTGTCGCACCTGTTATACATGTGTCTTACTCATCATCTTGTGGACATTGTACTACACCATTCCTGCTACCATATCCCCATCCATATCCTCATCCATATCCTCATCCATATCCTCATCCATATCCCCATCCATATCCTCATCTATATCCTCATCCATATCCCCTCAATCCCCCATTCCAATATCCTCATCCATATCTCATCCATATCCATCCTATCCATATTCCTCATCCATATCCCTACATTCCATATCTCCAATCCATCCAATCCTCAATCCATATCCTTGTCCCATCCATATCCCCACCCATATCCTCATCCATATCTCCATCCATATCGTCATCCATATTCTCATCCATATCCTCATCCATATCCCCATCCATATCCTCATCGATATCCCCATCCATATCCCCCATCCATATCCTCATCCATATCCCATCCATATCCCACCATCCATATCCCATCCATCCATTCCTCATCCATATCCTCATCCATATCCCCATCCACATTCCTATCCATATCCTCATCCATATCCCCATCCATATCCTCTCCATATCCCTCATCCATATCCCCATCCATATCCTCTCCATATCCCCATCCATATCCCATCCAAATCTCATCCATATCACCATCCATATCCCTCCATATATATCCTCATCCATATCCCCATCCATATCCATTATCCTTATCCATATCCATCCATTCCATCCATATCCCCTATTCCCATCATATCCCCATCCATATCCTCATCCATATCCCCATCCATATATCCCCATCCATATCCCCATCCATATCCTCATCCATATCTATATCCATATCCCATCCATATCCCATCCATATCCCATCCATATCCTCATCCATATCCTCATACATATCCCCATCCATACCCCATCCATATCCTCTATTCCATATCCCCATCCATATCCTCATCCATATCCCATATCCATATTCCCCATCCATATCCCCATATATCATCCACTCATCCATATCCCCATCCATATCCTCATCCATATCCCCATCCAATATCCCCATCCTATATCACCCTATCCATATCCCATCCATATCCTCATCCATATCCCCATCCATATCCCCATTCCCATCCTTCTATCCATATCCATCTATCCATATCCCCATCCATAATCCCCATCCATATCCCCATCCATATCCTCTTCCATATCCCCATCCATATCCTCATTCCTCATCCATATCTCTATCATCCATCACCCATCATATCCATATCCCCATCCATATCCTCATATTCATCCAATCTCACCCATCCATACATCTACCCATCCAACAATATCCACCTCCTATCCCATATCCCATCATCCATATCCTCATCCATATCACCATACCTCACCATATCCCCATCCATATCCTCATCCCATATATCCCACATCCCATAATCCCACATATCCCATCCATCCATCCATCCCATCCATATCCAATCATCTATCCCCCCATATCCCATCCATATCCCCATCCATATCCCATCCATATCATCCCATCATCCAATCCCATCCTATTCCCTATATCCTCATCCATATCCCATCAATCCCCAATCCCATATCCTCATCCATATCCATCCAATCCATACCCAATCCATATATCCCATCACCATCATATCCATCCATATCCCATCAATCACATATCATCCATATCCCCATCCATATCCACCTATCCCATCCATATCTCAATCCCATCCAAATCTCCTCATCCATATCCCCATTATATATCCCACATCCCATATTCCTCATCCATATCCCTCATCCTATCCACTCACAATCCCATCAATTCCTCCATCCATATCCCCATCCATATATCCTCAATCCATATCCCCCATCCATATCCTCATACAATTATCCCATCCATATCCTCATCCATAACCCATCCATACCCTCATCCATATCCATCACCATCCATATCCTCTCCAATCCATCAATCCTCATCCATTTCCACCATTATCCCCATCCATATCTCATACCCCTCCATATCCTCATCCATATCCCATATCCCATATCCCACATCCCGTCATATCCATCTATCCCCATATCTATCATATCCCATCCAATCAATCCCACCATCCCATCCATCATCCCATCCATATCCCCATCCATATCATCATATCCCACCATATCCCCATCCAATCTCATCCATATCCCCATCCATATCCTCATCCATATC
>NC_069408.1:7027901-7070401 GCF_026875155.1 Cherax quadricarinatus | reverse complement strand
TGTCATAAATGATCTTTGTATCTGTTCCAGCTCTGATATTCCTCCTGCCCTGAACGGGGCCGTCAACACTGAGCAATATTCCAAATGAGGAAGCACAGGCGGTTTGAAAAGTGTCACCACTGTGCCACCACTTGAAGGTTTTCATTACCCACTCCGTCATCCTCCTGGCTGTCGTGACCTTGGTCTTATTGTGTTCTTTGGAAGAAAGGGCCAACTGTGTTCCTTTCATTCTGTTTCACGATTCTTTTGAGTTTTGTATACAGTGCTTCTTTTGATTTTTTCATTCTTTCCATACTTAAGCCGCTGGAACTTATCACTATTAAACGTCATGTTCTCCACTGCCCACTAGAAAACACTGCTAATATCTTCCTGTAATTTTTCAGTATCTTCTACAGTAGTGACTTTCATGTTTATTTTAATGTCATCTGCAGATGATGATACAAAGCTGTGACGGGTGTTTTTATCTGTGTGTGCTAGCATTGAAAACTGGGTTTGGCAAATATTCTGTTAGTGGGATGGATTGTGAAGGACCTGCCTAGTATGGGCCAACAGGCCTGCTGCAGTGTTCCTCCTTTCTTACGTTCTTATGAGGATGAGAAACAGCAGAGGTGCCAGGATAGTGTCTTGAAGAACGGAGCTTTTTACTTCGCTGATGCGGGGTTTTGCTCTGGATTTTGCCTACCTTCCCTGTGATGCCTATGGCCCTCATTTTGTGTGCTATCACTCTATGATCGCAGTTGTCAAACGCCTTTGCAAAATTTATGTATATCACATTTACGTTTTGGTTTTTGTCCAACGCCTCCCTAATTCTGCTGTGGCAGTCATGATCGTCCCGCTCTAAAACCATGCTGGTTTGGTTTATACAGAGTGGTGTGCTGTTCTCATGACTCTTTCGAAGATTTTTATGATGTGGGAAGTTAGAGCTACTGGTGCTCTTCACACCAGCTCAAAGACTGAGGGACTGATTACCTCATCTTTTGTATATAGTTCTACTGTCTTCAAATTATGTCCTGGAATCTGTATTAATGAAGCCACTGGATGGCGAAACGTCTACTATAAAGATACTCAGATGTTGCACATGTGTCTAAATTCTCATCTTGTCGGTACTGTATACCATTCTTATACGAGCTATGTCTGCACATAGATCTAAGCTCTTTCTCCAAAGAATACTGAGGGCTCGTGCTGGTGGTACTCTGCACTTTTTTTTTTATAAATAGGGAATTCCCTTAATCTGGTCCAGGTGCAGAGTGAGTGGATATTTTTTCAGATTCTTTACGAATTCAATGGAATTAATACTAATGTCCGCGCCACTTTCTGATGGAATGAAGTTTTTTCATTCTATACCCGTCTGTTATTTAGTGGAATGCCGAACACAAACTCGTACTGTTCTTTTAGAATTTCGCTCATTTCCTGTTCATCGTCAGTGTATGAGTCTCCTCTCATAAGACCATAAGAAATAAGGATGGACACTGCAGCAGGCCTACTGGCCCATACTAGGTAGGTCTTTCTCAAACCCAGACCAAATAACGAAAATATTCCCCCAACCCATTTTCAGTGTTACCCAAGGAATTACCTATGATAACCGTGTTAACGTGTGTGCAAGTCCCACACAGATCATAACAACATAATCCTGGTCATGGTCATGGACCGGGCCGCGGGGGCGTTGATCCCCGGAATAACCTCCAGGTAACCCTTCTCACTCATAAGAACTTAAGAAAGGAACACTGTAGAAAGCATACCGGCCCATACTTGGCACGTTCCTGTCAAACCCAAACCCACTAAAAATTATTCGCCCAGCCCATTAACAGCGTTACTCAAGGAATAAGCTTTGATAAAACTATTAACTCAAATGCAAGTCCCACTCAATCCATCCCCTCTCAGTCACGTATTTATCTAACCTATATCTGAAGCTACCGAAGCTTTTAGCTTCAATGACCCTATTAGTCAGACTGTTCCACTCATTGACTACTCTATTTCCAAACCGATACTTTCCTATATTCTTTCTAAATCTAAATTTATCCAATTTGAATCCATTATATCGAGTTCTTTCCTCAAGGTATATCCTCAGACCCTGATATATATATAGCTTCCTTATTTCTGCCCATCTTCCACTTATATTCTTCACTCATGTCTCCCTCATTCTATGTCTCTTCGTATGGAAGACTCCTTATGCCATGGATTAATTTTCCAATTCTTCTTTGAATGTTCTCTAACGAATTTACATCAGTTCTGTATTATGGAAACCAAAACTGAACTGTCTAATCTAAGGGAGGCCTTAAATGATGTAGAGAGCTCTACGGTGTTCCGTAGCTCGATCGCTAGCGCACTCACCTCACACACTGAGGTCCGAGGTTCGAATCTCCTCCGGTACGACTGGAAAACATGAGGAACGTGTTTCCATAAGACACCTGCTGACCTGCTGTCTCTGTCCCTGTTCCCCCATCAGTATAAAATGGGTGTTAGTCGACTGGTGTGGGTCGCATCCTGGAACAAAACTGACCTAATTTACCCGAAATGCTAAGCATAACAAGCGGCTTTCTGTATAGTAGTATGTCATTGATATCAGCTAGGACTGTATACCTTGTACATGTAGTAAATAAAGATATTATTATTATTATTATTATTATTATTATTATTATTATTATTATAACCTCTGGACTCCACTTCTACAAGCAGTTCTTAGCTTTGATTTTGCATCTGAATAAAAATACTTGGGGTTTCTTGCGATATTCTGGATGACCTTTTGTTCCCTTTGTGCTTCATCTGTTTAAGCTTCTGATTCATCAGTGTTACACTAGACTCATCAGTGTTAACCTACATTCATCAGTTTTAACCTAGATTCATCAGCGTTACACTACATTCATTAATGTTGCTCTAGATCGATCATTGTTAACCAAGACTCACCAGTGTTAACCTAGATTCACCAGTGTTAACCTAGATTCATCAGTTAACCTAGATTCACCAGTGTTAACCTAGATTCACCAGTGTTAACCTAGATTCATCAGTTAACCTAGATTCATCAGTTAACCTAGATTCATCAGTTAACCTAGATTCACCAGTGTTAACCTAGATTCATCAGTTAACCTAGATTCATCAGTTAACCTAGATTCATCAGTGTTAACCTAGATTCATCAGTTAACCTAGATTCATCAGTTAACCTAGATTCATCAGTGTTAACCTAGATTCATCAGTGTTAACCTAGATTCACCAGTGTTAACCTAGATTCATCAGTTAACCTAGATTCATCAGTTAACCTAGATTCACCAGTGTTTTAAACCCAGATTCATCAGTTAAACCTAGATTCATCAGTTAACCTAGATTCATCAGTGTTAACCTAGATTCATCAGTTAACCTAGATTCATCAGTTTTAAACCCAGATTCATCAGTTAACCTAGATTCACCAGTGTTAACCTAGATTCATCAGTTAACCTAGATTCATCAGTTAACCTAGATTCATCAGTGTTAACCTAGATTCATCAGTGTTAACCTAGATTCACCAGTGTTAACCTAGATTCATCAGTTAACCTAGATTCATCAGTTAACCTAGATTCACCAGTGTTAACCTAGATTCATCAGTTAGCCATAGATTCATCAGTTAACCTAGATTCATCAGTGTTAACCTAGATTCATCAGTTAACCTAGATTCATCAGTTAACCTAGATTCATCAGTTAACCTAGATTCACCAGTGTTAACCTAGATTCATCAGTTAACCTAGATTCATCAGTTAACCTAGATTCATCAGTGTTAACCTAGATTCATCAGTTAACCTAGATTCATCAGTTAACCTAGATTCATCAGTGTTTAAACCTAGATTCACCAGTGTTAACCTAGATTCACCAGTGTTAACCTAGATTCATCAGTTAACCTAGATTCATCAGTTACCTAGATTCACCAGTGTTAACCTAGATTCATCAGTTAACCTAGATTCATCAGTTAACCTAGATTCATCAGTGTTAACCTAGATTCATCAGTTAACCTAGATTCATCAGTTAACCTAGATTCATCAGTTAACCTAGATTCACCAGTGTTAACCTAGATTCATCAGTTAACCTAGATTCATCAGTTAACCTAGATTCATCAGTGTTAACCTAGATTCATCAGTTAACCTAGATTCATCAGTTAACCTAGATTCATCAGTGTTAACCTAGATTCACCAGTGTTAACCTAGATTCACCAGTGTTAACCTAGATTCATCAGTTAACCTAGATTCATCAGTTAACCTAGATTCACCAGTGTTAACCTAGATTCATCAGTTAACCTAGATTCATCAGTTAACCTAGATTCATCAGTGTTAACCTAGATTCATCAGTTAACCTAGATTCATCAGTTAACCTAGATTCATCAGTGTTAACCTAGATTCATCAGTGTTAACCTAGATTCATCAGTCAGTCTACAACATCAGTCAGTCTGTTCACATTGCAAGTTGCACCATAAACATACTTATCTACGTTCATGTTATCATAGTGGGTTATAGATCTACTCAGACTTCTAACTGCATTCCTGTAACATTCAGTTTCATTATTTACTTCTCTCCTAATATTATTCCTAATATTAGACAAAGTTACATCGAAGTTATATCCTACATTTTCCTTCAGGGTAATTTTCTTGACTAACTTATCAACTTGATCATGATGAAGTAATGCAATGTTTGATGGAATCCATAACAATTGTACATTAATTCCCTTTTTTTCCCGAATTTTTGAGTAACACCATCTGGCTTCTCTGATCAGTGTGTTGTTAGTCATTATGTGAGTTAAGAGCTTCAGTGATGACATGTAATCAGTAATAATTATAGAGTCAAGCTCAGTGTCATAACTATAGCACCACTGGGATGGCAAACAATTCAGTTTGCAGTGTAGATGCCCAGTTGTTAATTCTTATGTCTAACTCAACAAAGTTCCTCTCGTTGCTAACTAGGAAGGTGACAACAACAGCAGCGTATATAACTTGTGAGAAATTATTACTACCAGCTAGGCGAGAAATTTCTTCTTGAGCAGTTGCTTTAACAAGTGATTTAAGGAAGGGATTACTAGCAATGAACTTCTTGGGAGGGACTTGTAGGTATGTGATATTAAATGAACACATCTTCCATGGAGGGGTGAAATGATCTTGTTATCTACAGTGACACAGTTCATGCAGGTTATAAACTTAAATATGAATGGATGTTTTCACAACGTATTTAGATCAGTGTGTACTGACTTCTAGATATTTTTTTTTATATTTTATTACTTCTAGATATTTAGTAATATTTGTATTGACATTGTCTGGCTCATTTCTAAATATTCTAATACCAAGTACATTTTAATACTAAGTACATTTTAATACTAAGTACATTTTAATACCAAGTACATTCTTCATCTCAGTAATACTGACAATACTCTAAATGCACGGAAGCCTTCATTAGTACAAGGTTTCATCCAGAGGAAGCACGGGAGGAAAGGCTTCTTCAAGTACAAATGGAACACAAGAATAATGCGTCCTAAATGTTACACTAAGGTCAAGAGAACGATCGGGAAGTGGAGCATCAGTGGAGCATTAGTGGAGCATTAGTGAAGCATCAGTGAAACATCAGTGGAGCATCAGTGGAGCATTAGTGGAGCATCAGTAAAGCATTAGTGGAGCATCAGTGGAGCATTAGTGGAGCATTAGTGAAGCATCAGTGGAGCATCAGTGAATCATCAGTGGAGCATCAGTGGAGCATCAGTGAATCATCAGTGGAGCATCAGTGAAACATCAGTTCCCAAATATATTATTGTACAAGGACTTAATAATAAACTGTGTTTGAGTAGAATAGTAATATTAACTGTCCCCGTTATTTACTCACTTATTTTTATTTCAAGCAGTGAGAGGGTGAGTAGTGTGGTGAGTAATGAGAGGTGAAGGTGTAGTCACCAGTGACCTCACATTGCTTACCTCCGCCTCGACTCACCTCTCGCCCACCTCTCCTGCCAACTCCCTCACCTTACTCCCATATTCCCCAGTTATGCTTACGTTACAATACCCCCCTACATGACACAGTGGAGCATCAGTGGAGCATCAGTGGAGCATCAGTGAAGCATCAGTGGAGCATCAGTGAAGCATTAGTGGAGCATCAGTGGAGCATCAGTGAAGCATCAGTGGAGCATCAGTGGAGCATCAGTGAAGCATTAGTGGAGCATCAGTGAAGCATTAGTGGCGCATCAGTGGAGCATTAGTGGCGCATCAGTGGAGCATCAGTGGAGCATCAGTGGAGCATCAGTGAAGCATTAGTGGAGCATCAGTGGAGCATCAGTGAAGCATTAGTGGAGCATCAGTGGAGCATCAGTGAAGCATCAGTGGAGCATCAGTGGAGCATCAGTGAAGCATCAGTGGAGCATCAGTGGAGCATCAGTGGAGCATTGGTGGAGCATCAGTGGAGCATTAGTGGCGCATCAGTGGAGCATCAGTGAAGCATCAGTGAAGCATTGGTGGAGCATCAGTGGAGCATTAGTGGAGCATTATTGGCGCATCAGTGGAGCATCAGTGAAGCATCAGTAGAGCATCAGTAAAGCATCAGTGGAGCATCAGTGGAGCATTAGTGGAGCATCAGTGGAGCATCAGTGGAGCATCAGTGAAGCATCAGTAGAGCATCAGTAAAGCATCAGTGGAGCATCAGTGGAGCATTAGTGAAGCATTAGTGGAGCATCAGTGGAGCATCAGTGGAGCATCAGTGAAGCATCAGTGGAGCATCAGTGGAGCATTAGTGAAGCATTAGTGGAGCATCAGTGAAGCATCAGTGGAGCATCAGTAGAGCATCAGTAAAGCATCAGTGGAGCATCAGTGGATCATTAGTGAAGCATTAGTGGAGCATCAGTGGAGCATCAGTGGAGCATCAGTGGAGCATCAGTGAAGCATCAGTAGAGCATCAGTAAAGCATCAGTGGAGCATCAGTGGAGCATCAGTGAAGCATCAGTAAAGCATCAGTGGAGCATCAGTGGAGCATCAGTAAAGCATCAGTGGAGCATCAGTGGAGCATTAGTGAAGCATTAGTGGAGCATCAGTGGAGCATTAGTGGAGCATCAGTGGAGCATCAGTGAAGCATCAGTGGAGCATCAGTGGAGCATCAGTGAAGCATCAGTGAAGCATCAGTAAAACATCAGTGAAGCATCAGTGGAGCATTGGTGGAGCATTAGTGAAGCATCAGTGAAACATCAGTGGAGCATCAGTGGAGCATTAGTGGAGCATCAGTAAAGCATTAGTGGAGCATCAGTGGAGCATCAGTGAAGCATCAGTGGAGCATCGGTGGAGCATCAGTGAAGCATCAGTGGAGCATCAGTGGAGCATCAGTGAAGCATCAGTGAAGCATTAGTGGAGCATCAGTGAAGCATCAGTAAAACATCAGTGAAGCATCAGTGGAGCATTGGTGGAGCATCAGTGGAGCATTAGTGGAGCATCAGCGAAGCATTAGTGGAGCATCAGTGAAGCATCAGTAAAACATCAGTGAAGCATCAGTGGAACATTGGTGGAGCATCAGTGGAGCATTATTGGCGCATCAGTGGAGCATCAGTGGAGCCTTAGTGGAGCATTATTGGCGCATCAGTGGAGCATCAGTGAAGCATCAGTGAAGCATCAGTGGAGCATCAGTGGAGCATCAGTGAAGCATCAGTAAAACATCAGTGAAGCATCAGTGGAGCATTGGTGGAGCATCAGTGGAGCATCAGTAAAGCATCAGTGGAGCATCAGTGGAGCATTAGTGGAGCATCAGTGGAGCATCAGTGGAGCATCAGTGAAGCATCAGTAGAGCATCAGTAAAGCATCAGTGGAGCATCAGTGGAGCATTAGTGAAGCATTAGTGGAGCATCAGTGGAGCATCAGTGGAGCATCAGTGAAGCATCAGTGGAGCATCAGTGGAGCATTAGTGAAGCATTAGTGGAGCATCAGTGAAGCATCAGTGGAGCATCAGTAGAGCATCAGTAAAGCATCAGTGGAGCATCAGTGGATCATTAGTGAAGCATTAGTGGAGCATCAGTGGAGCATCAGTGGAGCATCAGTGGAGCATCAGTGAAGCATCAGTAGAGCATCAGTAAAGCATCAGTGGAGCATCAGTGGAGCATCAGTGAAGCATCAGTAAAGCATCAGTAAAGCATCAGTGGAGCATCAGTGGAGCATTAGTGAAGCATTAGTGGAGCATCAGTGGAGCATTAGTGGAGCATCAGTGGAGCATCAGTGAAGCATCAGTGGAGCATCAGTGGAGCATCAGTGAAGCATCAGTGAAGCATCAGTAAAACATCAGTGAAGCATCAGTGGAGCATTGGTGGAGCATTAGTGAAGCATCAGTGAAACATCAGTGGAGCATCAGTGGAGCATTAGTGGAGCATCAGTAAAGCATTAGTGGAGCATCAGTGGAGCATCAGTGAAGCATCAGTGGAGCATCGGTGGAGCATCAGTGAAGCATCAGTGGAGCATCAGTGGAGCATCAGTGAAGCATCAGTGAAGCATTAGTGGAGCATCAGTGAAGCATCAGTAAAACATCAGTGAAGCATCAGTGGAGCATTGGTGGAGCATCAGTGGAGCATTAGTGGAGCATCAGCGAAGCATTAGTGGAGCATCAGTGAAGCATCAGTAAAACATCAGTGAAGCATCAGTGGAACATTGGTGGAGCATCAGTGGAGCATTATTGGCGCATCAGTGGAGCATCAGTGGAGCCTTAGTGGAGCATTATTGGCGCATCAGTGGAGCATCAGTGAAGCATCAGTGAAGCATCAGTGGAGCATCAGTGGAGCATCAGTGAAGCATCAGTAAAACATCAGTGAAGCATCAGTGGAGCATTGGTGGAGCATCAGTGGAGCATTAGTGGAGCATTATTGGCGCATCAGTGGAGCATCAGTGAAGCATCAGTGAAGCATCAGTGGAGCATCAGTGGAGCATCAGTGGAGCATTAGTGGAGCATTATTGGCGCATCAGTGGAGCATCAGTGAAGCATCAGTGAAGCATCAGTAAAACATCAGTGAAGCATCAGTGGAGCATCAGTGGAGCATTAGTGGAGCATTATTGGCGCATCAGTGGAGCATCAGTGAAGCATCAGTGGAGCATCAGTGAAGCATCAGTGGAGCATCAGTGGAGCATCAGTGGAGCATTATTGGCGCATCAGTGGAGCATCAGTGAAGCATCAGTGGAGCATCAGTGGAGCATCAGTGAAGCATCAGTGAAGCATCAGTGGAGCATCAGTGAAGCATCAGTGGAGCATTATTGGCGCATCAGTGGAGCATCAGTGAAGCATCAGTGGAGCATCAGTGGAGCATCAGTGAAGCATCAGTGAAGCATCAGTGGAGCATCAGTGGAGCATCAGTAAAACATCAGTGAAGCATCAGTGGAGCATTGGTGGAGCATCAGTGGAGCATTAGTGGAGCATTATTGGCGCATCAGTGAAACATCAGTGAAGCATCAGTGGAGCATCAGTGGAGCATCAGCGAAGCATCAGTGGAGCATCAGTGGAGCATCAGTGAAGCATCAGTGAAGCATCAGTGGAGCATCAGTGAAGCATCAGTGAAGCATTAATGGAGCATCAGTGGAGCATCAGTGAAGCATCAGTGGAGCATCAGTGAAGCATCAGTGAAGCATCAGTGAAGCATCAGTAGAGCATCAGTGGAGCATCAGTGGAGCATCAGTGGAGCATCAGTGAAGCATCAGTGGAGCATCAGTGAAGCATCAGTGGAGCATCAGTGGAGCATCAGTGGAGCATCAGTGGAGCATCAGTGAAGCATCAGTGAAGCATCAGTGAAGCATCAGTGAAGCATCAGTAGAGCATCAGTGGAGCATCAGTGGAGCATCAGTGGAGCATCAGTGGAGCATCAGTGGAGCATCAGTGGAGCATCAGTGAAGCATCAGTGGAGCATCAGTGAAGCATCAGTGAAGCATTAGTGGAGCATCAGTGGAGCATCAGTGGAGCATCAGTGAAGTATTAGTGGAGCATCAGTGGAGCATCAGTGAAGCATTAGTGGAGCATCAGTGGAGCATCAGTGAAGCATTAGTGGAGCATCAGTGGAGCATCAGTGAAGCATCAGTGGAACATTAGTGGAGCATCAGTGGAGCATTAGTGGAGCATCAGTGAAGCATCAGTTAAGCATCAGTGGAACATTAGTGGAGCATCAGTGGAGCATCAGTGGAGCATCAGTGGAGCACCAGTGAAGCATCAGTGGAGCATCAGTGAAGCATCAGTGGAGCATCATTGGAGCATCAGTGAAGCATCAGTGGAGCATCAGTAAAGGATCAGTGGAGCATCAGTGAAGCATCAGTGGAGCATCAGTTGAGCATCAGTGGAGCATCAGTGCAGCATCAGTGAAGCATCAGTGGAGCATCAGTGGAGCATCAGTGAAGCATCAGTGAAGCATCAGTGGAGCATCAGCGAAGCATCAGTGGAGCATCAGTGAAGCATCAGTGAAGCATCAGTGGAGCATCATTGGAGCATCAGTGCAGCATTAGTGAAGCATCAGTGGAGCATCAGCGAAGCATCAATGGAGCATCAGTGGAGCATCAGTGAAGCATCAGTGGAGCATCAGTGAAGCATCAGTGAAGCAT
The DNA here is from genome assembly GCF_026875155.1 of Cherax quadricarinatus. Lineage (NCBI taxonomy): Eukaryota > Metazoa > Arthropoda > Malacostraca > Decapoda > Parastacidae > Cherax > Cherax quadricarinatus. Next base: position 7,059,864 of record NC_069408.1, on the reverse strand, counting down.
CAGTGGAGCATCAGTGGAGCATCAGTGGAGTATCAGTGAAGCATCAGTGGAGCATCAGTGAAGCATCAGTGGAGCATCCGTGGAGCATCAGGGAAGCATCAGTGGAGCATCAGTGGAGCATCAGTGAAGCATTAGTGGAGCATCAGTGGAGCATCAGTGGAGTATCAGTGAAGCATCAGTGGAGCATCAGTGGAGCATCAGCGAAGCATCAGTGGAGCATCAGTGGGGCATCATTGGAGCATCAGTGCAGCATTAGTGAAGCATGAGTGGAGCATGAGTAGAGCATCAGTGAAGCATCAATGGAGTATCAGTGGAGCATAGCAGAAGGTTTACTGGCTCATGCTAGTGTGTGAAACTGTGGTGATTCCGACCTCTGCCCTCTGCCACAATGTTACACCCCAGGATGCCACAGTATCACACCCTAGGGTGCTACAATGTCACACCCCAGGGTGCACAGTGTCATACCCCAAGGTGCCACAGTGTCGCACCACAGGGTGCCGCAATATTCCGCTTCCCTAGAGTAGAGTACAACTATCGTATCTCACAGTGAGAATATGCACGTTAATATATATTTGTGGCAGCTGTCAAATACATGGAAAACTGCCAAGTGTCTCAATATACAACCCAGTGAAATGGAACCAGTCAGTTCTAACAGAGGACTGCTAACCAATATTAATTTAGTTGAGCAAACTCTCTTCAACACATCAGCCGTCCCCCGCTGAGGTAGTGTGACAAAAAGAGAAAACACTTTCACCATCGTTCATACAGTCACTGTCTTCCCAGTGGCGTGCTAGCATCACGGGTCAACATCCCAGCTTCGCATTTAGAGTAAGCAAAAACAGATACACACACACGAGTCAACCAGCACTGATGGACTGAATACATAAGGGACTGATTACCTCAAACTTCTCCCCATCTTAATCCATACATCTCTGTACTGGACTGATGAAGACACTGACTGGCAAAACGTTTCCATAATAAAGATCCCCAGATGTTGCACAAGTGTCTCGTTATTCAAGCTGTTCAGAGACAGCAAATTATATTTCAGGGATCACATAGGGCTGGGTAGACTGCATCTTCCTGGACCGCAAGACAGCATTCAACACAGTGCAACATGAGTTGCAAATATAGTGGAAAGGGCTAGAGGACACACGATGTGGATGAAGTCCATTCTCTCCGCCACGATACTGAAATTTGAAGAGGCTGGTCCAAGAGTTGAAGCTCAAATCAGGCAAATTGAAATAGGCAACTGTACTAGTTAATTACGTAGGCTACACAAATTTGAAGGGGTGTAGCGACGTAGCTGGAGCAGCGACCAGGGCAAGTTGTGACCTAGCTGCAGGCGCCTCTCTAGCCTATTACATGTTGTAAGTGTAACTAGTAATGACGGTGGTGACCACGAAGTGTTGTTTACAAGGCCTCGACCTGTGTGTGTACTCACCTACTTGTGGTTGGTTGCAGGGGTCGAGTCATAGCTCCTGTGTGTGTGTGTGTGTGTGTGTGTGTACTCACCTCACCTATTTGTACTCACCTATTTGTGGTTGCAGGGGTCGAGTCTTAGCTCCTGGCCCCGCCTCTTCACCGGTTGCTACTGGGTCCTCTATTTCCCCGCTCCATGAGCTTTATCATACCTCGTCTTAAAACTAGGTATGGTTCCTGCCTCCACTACGTCACTTTCTAGGCTATTCCACTGCCTGACAACTCTATGACTGAAGAAATACTTCCTAATATCTCTCTGACTCATCTGTGTCTTCAACTTCCAATTGTGACCTCTTGTTTCTGTGTCCCCTCCCTGGAACATCCTGTCTTTGTCCACCTTGTCTATTCCGCGCAGTATTTTATATGTCGTTATCATGTCTCCCCTGACCGTCCTGTCCTCTAGTGTCGTCAGGCGAATTTCCCTTAACCTTTATTCATGAGACATTGCCCTTACCTCTGGAACTAACCTTGTCGCAAACCTTTGCACTTTCTCTAGTTTCCAAACAGGTGCTGCATACTCCAGTATGGGCCTGACGTACACGGTGTACAGTGTCTTGAACGATTCCTTATTAAGGTATCGGAACGCTGTTCTCAGGTTTGCCAGGCGCCCATATGCTGCAGCAGTTATCTGGTTGATGTGTGCTTCCGGAGACATGCTCGGTGTTATACTCACTCCAAGATCTTTCTCCTTGAGCGAGGTTTGCAGTCTTTGGCCACCTAGCCTATACTCTGTCTGCGGTCTTCTGTGCCCTTCCCCTATCTTCATGACTTTGCATTTGGCAGGATTAAATTCGAGAAGCCAGTTGCTGGACCAGGTGTCCAGTCTGTCCAGGTCTCTTTGAAGTCCTGCCCGGTCCTCATCTGATTTCTCCTCATTAACTTCACATTGTCTGCGAACAGGGACACTTCTGAGTCTAACCCTTCCATCATGTCGTTCACATATACCAAAAATAGCACTGGTCCTAGGACCGACCCCTGTGGGACCCCGCTCGTCACAGGTGCCCACTGTGATACATCATTACGTGATTACGTGTGTGTGTGTGTGTGTGTGTGTGTGTGTGTGTGTGTGTGTGTGTGTGTGTGTGTGTGTGTGTGTGTGTGTGTGTTTACTCACCTTATTGTAGTTGCAGGGGTCGATACTCGGCTCCTGGCCCCGCCTCTTCACTGAGTGCTACTAGGTCCTCTCTCTCCCTGCTCCATGAGCTTTATCATACCTCATCTTAAAGCCATGTATGGTTCCTGCCTCCACTACCTCACTTGCTAGGCTATTCCACTTCCTGACTGCTCTGTGACTGAAGAAATACTTCCTAACATCCCTTTGACTCATCTGGGTCTTCAACTTCCAATTGTGACCCCTTGTTTCTGTGTCCCCTCTCTGGAACATCCTGTCTCTGTCCACCTTATCTATTCCATGCAGTATTTTGTATGTTGTTATCATGTCTTCCCTAACCCTCCTGTCCTCCAGTGTCGTTAGGCCGATTTCCCGTAACCTTTCTTCATAGGACATTCCCCTCAGCTCTGGAACTAGCCTTGTTGCAAACCTTTGCACTTTCTCTAATTTCTTGACGTGCTTGATCAAGTGTGGTTTCCAAACAGGTGCTGCATACTCCAGTATGGGCCTGACGTACACGGTGTACAGTGTCTTGAACGATTCCTTACTAAGGTATCGGAACGCTGTTCTCAGGTTTGCCAGGCGCCCATATGCTGCAGCAGTTATGTGTGTGTACTCACCTAGTTGAGGTTGCAGGGGTCGAGTCCTAACTCCTGGCCCCGCCTCTTCACTGGTCGCTACTAGGTCACTCTCCCTGAACCGTGAGCTTTATCATACCTCTGCTTAAAGCTATGTATGGATCCTGCCTCCACTACAGCGCTTCCCAAACTATTCCACTTCCTGACTACTCTGTGGATGAAGAAATACTTCCTAACATCCCTGTGATTCATCTGTGTCTTCAACTTCCAACTGTGTCCCCTTGTTGCGGTGTCCCATCTGTGTGTGTGTGTGTTTGTGTGTGTGTGTGTGTGTGTGTGTGTGTGTGTGTGGTGTGTGTGTGTGTGTTGTGTGTGTGTTGTGTGTGTTGTGTGTGTGTGTGTGTGTGTGTGTGTGTGTGTGTGTGTGTGTGTGTGTGTGTGTGTGTGTGTGTATGTGTATGTGGTGTGTGTGTGTGTGTGTGTGTGTGTGTGTGTGTGTGTGTGTGTGTGTGTGTGTGTGTGTGTGTGTGTGTGTGTGTGTGTGTGTGTGTGTGTGTGTGTGTGTGTGTGTGTGTGTGTGTGTGTGTGTGTGTGTGTGTGTGTGTGAGCAACCCTCACCACAGTTACTGATCCCACCTGTGCTGCCTTCACCGTCACCACTAACAAGCTACACACAGCTACGGTCAACTAGTCTGCAGATAGTGCTTCTCGGCAGACAGTATAAAGTAGGTAGATAATAAGACCCGGTGTCTGGCTCGCCCACCTACCACGGTAAACAAAGTTTAAAATCCTTGGAACTAATGAAGAGTTTGTTCTTTGGATAATAGAAAAAAGAATTTTAGCTTACATCCTAACAGAGTCAGGAGGTAACCTGTCCATTAACATTCTAAACACAAAAATATAAAACCAACAAAATATAAAAATGTTTGAGGGCAGTAAGAGGTAAAGAAGCTTTGTTAAGTGAGAGGAAGAGGAAGGAATTAGCGGCCGCCTTAGGCTTAGAGGAGAGGGATGGTGGGATGACGAGGAGGATGAAGGATGGAGGATAACAGTGTGTAGAAACTACAAAAATATCAAAAAACACATTAATCAGAGGGCATAACGTAACGTAGTCTGACCTAACCTCATGTAACTTAATTTATCCTAACCTAAATAAATAACAAAACTAAGATAACATAACTAAGCCAAGTGTAACATAACCTACCCGAACCTAAGAAGTGCTTTCAGAAACCTCAGAAGGATCACTTTAGTGCTCAACATATGTTTTATAAATTATACAATGTACTGATCCAACCTGAAGGTCACACTTGCACAAACATGTGAAGGACGTGGTGTAGCTCCAGGGCCTGACAACAACACTGGTCCAAACACTGAAAGAGATTATTTTATGAAGAGAGACAGTAGGTTATCTTAACTCTAGTAACGTGTAGAACTAGAGGAGATATGGTAATGAGGTATAAAACAGTCAAGATGTTGATAAATTGAAAGAACAAGCGGCAGCTAAGGATACAGATGAACCACATGGATGTTAGGAAGTGCTTTTTAAACATTCCTGGGATGGAAATATAAACACAAATGCAGTGTAATGTGATCCTTTATTGACAACGTTTCACCCACACAGTGGGCTTTTTCAAGTCACACACAGATCTGGGCTTTTTCAAGTCACACACAGATCCGTGTATGACTTGAAAAAGCCCACTGTGTGGGTGAAACGTTGTCAATAAAGGATCACATTACACTGCATTTGTGTTTATATTTCCATTGTGTCGGTATTTTATACCATTTATTTCCATTCCTGGGATACTGATGGGTTCAACACTTCTGCGTCTCGGTTTACAATCTATGTGAAACCAATGAGACAGATAACACGTGGGAGGAAAGCAATAGATTTTAGAGATGATGACAATGATATCTTTGAGATATCATTCTGTAGATGTGCCAGTCAGTAAATGCAACCATACCACAACTAAGTAAAAAATGCAAAGATAAACTTAAATGCTCTTTGATATGCTATCTACAACTTCAGATATGATGTTAATGTAAGAACAATGATACACGCAGACTTTATTACATACAGACTTTATTACATACAGACTTTATTACATACAGACTTTATTACATACAGACTTTATTACATACAGACTTTATTACATACAGACTTTATTAGATCCATTTTTGATTATGCTGCGCCAATGTTATTGTTGGCACAAGAAAATTCTCACCGGCTTTTAGAGCTAATGCAAAAATAAAGCACTCAGAATTATTTTGGCTGATTTAAATAGACAAAGGTTCTTAATATGAGAAAGGAGCTTAGTGTTCTTAGTAAAATAGGTTAGATAAATACATGAGTGAGTGTTGGTGGGTGTGAGTTGGACCTGACTAGCTTGTGCTACTAGGTCAGATGCCGTGCTCCTTCCTTAAGTGAATGGGACCTGACCTGACTAGGTTAAGGAATTGGCTTAAGCCGGTAGGAGAATTGGACCTGCCCCGCATGGGCCAGTAGGCCTGCTGCAGTGTTCCTTCTTTCTTATATTCTTATAAGTAATAGAATAATTGACCTTAACCCTGTACGTAGCATGAGAATGTTAAGAAATCAACCAGACACTGTCACTACAAATTTTATGAAATGTTTAAAGGTAGATAAACACAAATCTAAATGAGCTGTGAAAATATACAATTATGTTAAGTTTTATAACTTACACGAACTGTATCACTGAAGATAACAAGAACATTTCACCCCTCCAGGGAAGTTGTATTTCTGTGATGTCACATATCTCGAAGTCCCTCCCAAGAAGCTCATCAGCGGTAACCCTTGAGCGTTAATAATGATATATCACAAATTATATTGGAGGATCTACTGGCAGGGCTGCATTTGCTCTTGTTACTTCCCAAGACTTTAGTAACTGTGTTCATTAAGGCATAAGAATTGACAGGTTGGTGTCTGCACTACAAACTGAACTGTTTGCCATCCTAATGGCGCTAAAGTTAACTTATAACACAAAGATTGATTCCATGATCACTGCTAACTCTGAAGGTCCCTGACTCACGTAATGACTCTAAGAACAAGCTCACTGCAGAAGTCCAATGTAAATATTAAAAATCGAAGAAAAGGTAATTCATTTACAGTTCTTGGGGTTTCCGCCACACATGAATTACTCCTACATGATAAATTCGCCAAAAATCTGCACTCGAGATGTTTCGATCTGTCCCGGACCATTGTCAGTCACAAGTGGAGAGAGAAGGAATAATTTTTAAATTGTTCCTGCCACGGTGTTGTGACTTTTTACTCTTCCTACTCGGTGAAACTGATAAACTGTCCAAAATAAATATCTTGGAGAAGTAGTTGACTATGTCTTTGGTATATCATGAATAACAGGAGAGAAATAAATAATTAATCTGAATGTTTTAGGAATGTCACTGAAATATTGTTAGAATCTCGGAAAACGAAGACAAGAACATTTACAGAGCAACTTGCAGTGTAACAAAATGACGTAGTAGTAGCCAGGTTTAAGCTTGATTACCAGTGCTTCTGGCAGCCTGGCAGACACATGTGGTCACTGTCTTGAACACTATGTGGTCATCGCTCTGGTCACTGTCTTGAACACTATGTGGTCATCGCTCTGGTCACTGTCTTGAACACTATGTGGTCATCGCTCTGATCACTGTCTTGAACACTATGTGGTTATCGCTCTGGTCACTGTCTTGAACACTATGTGGTCATCGCTCTGGTCACTGTCTTGAACACTATGTGGTCATCGCTCTGGTCACTGTCTTGAACACTATGTGGTCATCGCTCTGGTCACTGTCTTGAACACTATGTGGTCATCGCTCTGATCACTGTCTTGAACACTATGTGGTTATCGCTCTGGTCACTGTCTTGAACACTATGTGGTCATCGCTCTGATCACTGTCTTGAACACTATGTGGTCATCGCTCTGGTCACTGTCTTGAACACTATGTGGTCATCGCTCTGGTCACTGTCTTGAACACTATGTGGTCATCGCTCTGATCACTGTCTTGAACACTATGTGGTTATCGCTCTGGTCACTGTCTTGAACACTATGTGGTCATCGCTCTGATCACTGTCTTGAACACTATGTGGTCATCGCTCTGGTCACTGTCTTGAACACTATGTACATGACCCTTTACTTATTACGAAATATAGAGTTAGTGTAATATGCTTTCTGATGTGTTAACTTCTCTTATACGTGAAATTGAGATATTTTAAGCAAACATCAAAAATTTGCTTGTACCAGAACTATCCATAAATTGTTGATATAAATCTAGATGTTCTCTAGACTCTAGTTAACTTTTGGTACCTAATTCTCAGGCGTTTTGTGTATTCATATGCTCGAGTGTTGCCCTCCACAGGATGGATTATGAGGTGCGCAATAAACTAGCTGCTTCAGCGGCAAAATCTAATTCTAAAATTCATACTAATGGTTTATCTGTGAGGGAAAAATCAGTTGATGTGTTGCGTGGTGCCGCCACTCAAGCAGCGGCATTGCAGAGCTGTCTAAGACTGAGGTGAAGGTAGCTGACAACCCTCGGGTCAGCCACGTCAGCACCATCGACCACTGGCTGGCCTGTGCTGGATTCTGGTGTCTGAGTGACTAGGCCTGCCATGAAAACCTGAGTCGACTCAAAGGGTGGATACACGAGTAGCTTCTAGAATTAAAATAAACGAAAAATAATAAAGATAGAAAGAGAGGAGTGCGCATCACATCAAACATATTACCAGTAGGGTATATGAACTAGTAAATTTTGGCGGCATTACCAAAACTTATAAATCAAATAATATTACACATGATGTATGAAAGGCTGTCCTGGAGTATGCAGCCCCAGAATACAACCCTCAATTGATTATTTATGGGCAAAAGCTTGAGAGGTTTCAAAACCTTGCAGGAAGACTTGTCACGGCTGAGAGAACCACATTATGAGGGCAGACTTGTGTAAGTAACCTTGACCATCCAGTTAAGGTATATGGTCGTGACGTTAGCCAGCCGTATCGTAGAAGCTTGGTGTCTACATCTTATCTACCCTGGAACACCCACAGACATCAACCTGTGCTCAGTGCCTCACACATGTAAAGAATGGCGCATGAAATCATACAGGTAAGAGTCGCTGACCTGTCAGCAACTCATAAGTTATTGCACTAGGTAGCGGACTCCTGACATACCATTAACATGACATACAACTGACAGGAAGACAGGAGAGTAAGATAGGGAGGATAGTATGACTTAGAGAATGCTGTGAGCAGACCGGGGTTACCGGGAGGCGGAGACCATGGTCTAAGACCAGAGATGGAAGGTACAAGCACAAATGATCTATAGAAATATTAGTAAGCTTTTCTTTAATCTGAGGTAGAGAAGTGGAGTGAGTTTGATGAGACAGTGGTGGAGGTAAACTCCAAGCGGAAGGCCTCGGTCAAATGACCAAAAGCTCCAAAGGCGGGTCATCTGACTAAGACCCGCGTCAGGAAACATTTGTCCTGTTTCCTGACGAACCTTACCTAACCTAACCTCCAACCACAGCTTCAAGACTAGGCATGAAGGCAGTATGAGGGGCAGGGCCAGTAGCTGTAACTCAGCTCTAGCATAAGTGATGGGGCTACCAGCTGTGACTCAACCTCAGCATGAGAGGTGGGACCAGGAGCTATGACTCAACTCTAGGATAAGAGGAGGGGCCAGACCTGTGACTCGATCCTAGGATAAGAGGCAGGGCCAGGAGCTGTAACTCATTCCCAGCATAAAAGGCAGGGCCAGGAGTTGTAACTCAACCCCAGCATAAGAGGCAGGGCCAGGAGCTGTAACTCATCCCCAGCATAAGAGGCAGGGCCAGGAAATGTAACTCATTCCCAGCATAAGAAGCAGGGCCAGGAACTGTAACTCATCCTCAGCATAAGAGGCAGGGCCAGGAGCTGTAACTCATCCTCAGCATAGGAGGTGGGGCCAGGAGTTGTAACTCAACCCCAGCATAAGAGCTTTTAAGTATTCTCTCTCTCCCTCTTCTTTTCCCTTCGCCATCCTATTTCCTCGTTTTTCCCGTCTTCCCTTTCCCTTCTTTTCCCTTCCCTTCCTCTTCCCTTTCCCCTCCCATTCCCTTCTCATCATCCCCTCTCCTCTTCCCTTCGCCTTCCTCTTCCCTTCCCCTCCTCTTTCCTTCCCCTTCTTGTTCCCTTCCCCTCCTCTTCCCTTCTCCCTCCTGTTCCCATCCCCTCCTCTTCCCTTCCCCCTCCTCTTCCCTTCCCCCTCCTCTTCCCTTCCCCCTCCTCTTCCCTTCCCCTCCTCTTCCCTTCCCCGTCTCTCCTCTCCTCATCAATCACAGACAGTATTAGATCAACATGAGAGTGACATCCACTCACAACACTACACATTACCAACATGAGAGTGACATCCACTCACAACACTACACATTACCAACATGAGAGTGACATCCACTCACAACACTACACATTACCAACATGAGAGTGACATCCACTCACAACACTACACATTACCAACACGAGAGTGACATCCACTCACAACACTACACATTACCAACACGAGAGTGACATCCACTCACAACACTAAACATTACCAACATGAGAGTGACATCCACTCACAACACTAAACATTACCAACATGAGAGTGACATCCACTCACAACACTACACATTACCAAACACGAGAGTGACATCCACTCACAACACTACACATTACCAACACGAGAGTGACATCCACTCACAACACTAAACATTACCAACATGAGAGTGACATCCACTCACAACACTACACATTACCAACACGAGAGTGACATCCACTCACAACACTACACATTACCAACACGAGAGTGACATCCACTCACAACACTACACATTACCAACATGAGAGTGACATCCACTCACAACACTACACATTGCCAACATGAGAACGACATCCACTCACAACACTACACATTACCAACACGAGAGTGACATCCACTCACAACACTACACATTACCAACATGAGAGTGACATCCACTCACAACACTACACATTACCAACATGAGAGTGACATCCACTCACAACACTACACATTACCAACATGAGAGTGACATCCACTCACAACACTACACATTACCAACATGAGAGTGACATCCACTCACAACACTACACATTACCAACATGAGAGTGACATCCACTCACAACACTAAACATTACCAACATGAGAGTGACATCCACTCACAACACTACACATTACCAACATGAGAGTGACATCCACTCACAACACTGCACATTACCAACATGATAGTGACATCCACTCACAACACTACACATTGCCAACATGAGAACGACATCCACTCACAACACTACACATTGCCAACATGAGAGTGACATCCACTCACAACACTACACATTACCAACATGAGAGTGACATCCACTCACAACACTACACATTGCCAACATGAGAATGACATCCACTCACAACACTACACATTACCAACACGAGAGTGACATCCACTCACAACACTACACATTACCAACATGAGAGTGACATCCACTCACAACACTACACATTACCAACATGAGAACGACATCCACTCACAACACTACACATTACCAACACGAGAGTGACATCCACTCACAACATTACACATTACCAACACAAGAGTGACATCCACTCGCAACATTACACAATACCAACATGAGAGTGACATCCACTCATAGCACTACACATTGCCAAACTGATATCAACTATGTCTTACAATGAGGTCAAATTTCAGAGATGGAAATTAGTTTCCATCAGACATTCCACAACCACTGACTCAACGAGTACATGTCCCTCGACCAATACTCCCTGCAATGCAAGCGACAAAGATACATCATAATTTTAACCTGGAAAAATCCTAGAGGTATTAGTTCTAGATCTGCACACAGAAATCACTCCCATGACAGCAAGAGGCTCCGTAAATAGTGCAAATACCCGGTAATGAGAAGCAGGCTTGCCATGCATGCACGGAAACAAAACAACAATGTTAATGCTGTTCTTGCTGTTGAACAGCAGTTTAGTGCCGAAGGGGTAGCGTAGGTTGCAAAGATACGGCCATAGACTAGTTTGGCTTTAATTGGAAAGGAGTGAGTACACAACGGGCAGATTGAGGGGGGTGTTCGATAGCCAGTCTGTGGAGGGAAGGTTGCTGAACCTGCGAGGGTAGGTCGTGAAATGAGGCTGGATGGCCTCCACGTCTCACTGATCTGGGCAGGCCTAGAGAAGGCAGCACTGTAGTGCCATGGGATATGAATCTAGCAGACAGCATAGGCTGTCTAGCAGACAGTACAAGCTGTGTACATTCGCTCGGCCATGCACCTTGTGTCGTCTTGACACCACAATACTGGGCATGAAGGTGTGAAAGAATTACTTACATTTGATTTTTGCTCACCCGAAAATCAAATGGACATAAAATATAGCAGGCATAAAAGAAAAAAAACTCTCCTATCCTGACAGAACAGAAAATTGGCATGCCTGCACAGCTTGATTGAGGACAGAGCCAGGAACTAAAATCTTCTATATACAGGTTGTCTGCAGAGCTGAAACATCAGGCTTGACTACTCGTCCACAAATGCTGTTCCATCGGCACATCTGTAAACAATGACTGACAGTAGCTTTTCTTAGGGTGTGACATTTGACATAAGAGCGGCACTGCCCTGACCTCAATACAGGCTTTAAAAGACACACTGGGTGCACATACTTACAATAATACTATTTCCATAGAATTCGTTATCTACAGGTACCCTTTTAAAATAATTTACATATTTACATGATGTTGTCCACTGTGTTGTACCTTGTGTTACTTGTCACCTGGTGTGACCTGTGCATTTGACAGCTGACATTAGTCAGCCCCAGCATCAGTTATGAGCGTCTGAGCCCCTTGTAAATAAAGCTTTTTATGTTTGCGGCTCGTGATGCCCTGCAGAATCGTACCTGCTATGATTCCCATAGAGATTTGTGGAGAACCAGTCTTGGGATGCTTAGACTGTCATCCACTGCTATAACTCCAGCTGCTGAGAGAATGACACTTGTCAAGCCACAGTTAAACCCTGTCGGCAGGTACTGTGTCAGCCTCGTGTCACAGCTTCAGTGAGCAGCCTGCACAAAGATGATGTCACTTTGACTACTAGCCCACTCACTGCAGTACGGTGTATGATGTTACAACTCCCAGATGTTTTGCCGAGTCGTCTCTGCCACAACTCACTCCACATTTGCCGGCAGTGACATCCCCAGCAACAGTACCAGTCAAGAAATGTCCTCCTGAGTTGCTTGCCAGTAGAAGTCCTGCCCAGTTGCTGAGAACTGATGTGATGCCTCACTCGAGGGCACCAGCAGGTTGTGCCCCAGGATGAGTGAACCCTGCAGCGACTCCTACGATGACTACTTCACCGCTCTAGAGGAGACTGTACCCTTTTACATCACAGCTCAGCTGCAGTGATGTCTCCTGTATTGCAGTATCTGTCCAGACACAGGAAGGTGCCCATCGACGCTTACTGCCTTAGACCACGATGTTTAGCACACCCCAACTTTTTTTTTCTTCCCTCCCTGTTGGAAGTTTTTTTTGTCATGTTCACATATATGTATATATTATTGTACTCACAGAACAAGTGGTATTGTGGCTAGTGCAGTGTTGCTATGTATGTATATATATTTTTATTTTGTGTTCTGAGCCCTGTTCCTGCGAGAGAGAAACCGAGTTTTTTTTTTCACGGTCAGTGTCGACCATGAGTAGGTGATGTGTACTTCAGTGGTGATGTGTACTTAGCTCTGTGAAGATCTGTTTGTGTGTTATCTGTGAATCTGAACCAGGATGCCCACTCTTGAGCAACTTTACCAGCAGCTGAAAGAAGAGCTCAGGGTTGCTAAGCAGGAGATACGGTGATTAACGGAGGAGAACAAGAGGATTCGAAGTAATCCTCCTGTTGTGAGTCCCCAGGTTAAGAGGGGAGCTTGGTCAGTGGCCGGGCAACATGGAACCAAGCTGAGGATCAAGAAGACTGCTGGAGAGGCAGAAACAACGAGGACCCAGAAGACTACTGTGGAAACTTCCAACCCATATTCGGTGCTACCTGACGAATGTGGGTGTTCTACTGGGAATGTCACAATGAGCACCAAGGAAGCATTGGCTGACATGAATGAGACCCCAACGAAAACCATCGAGAACGTCTTGACGAATTCCACAAGTGAAGGTGTAGTGCTACCTAATGAATGTGAGTCGACTACTGGGAACATCATGACGGACGTCGCCAAGGAAGGTAAAAACATTGTTGTTGTCAGGGATAGCCAAATTAGGTACATGGATAGGGCATTCTGCTTGAAGGATAGGAGTAGAAGGCAGAGAGTGTGTTTTCCTGGGGCTGGGATGAAGGATATTGTTAGCCATCTGGATGACATCATGAGAGGTAATGGGAGCAATCCTATTATCTGTCTCAGTGCTGGAGGCAACTATGTTGGCAGACATAGGAGAGAGGACCTGATTAGCAGGTATAGGTCAGCAATAAAGATAATTAGGAGGAAGAGTGGGAACCCTGTCATATGTGGTATTTTGCCAAGGAGAGGAGTTGGAAATGAATGGTTGTCCAGAGCAATTGGTGTCAATTGCTGGCTGGACAAATACTGTAAGGAAAATGCGGTAACATTCATTGACAACTGGGACCTCTTCTATGGCAGAAATGACATGTATGCCAGGGATGGGGTTCACTTATCTAGGTCTGGGGTGGGAGCACTGGCCAACGCAGTGGAGGGAGCTGTTAGGTCTTTAAACTAGGAATAGTTAGTGGTATGGGTTTTGGCGGGAAAACAGTGAAGCCGCAGTGTAGTAATATGAGTACTAGGAGAAATAGTAATAGGCACAATGAGGTGGATATTGGAAATCCAGTGGCACTAATTGACAAGGACAGTAATAGGTTTAGGGGAATAACAGAAAGGAGCAGGAAGAGTAAAGAGAAAGGAGGGTCCTTAAATATATATTACACAAATACTCGTAGTGCTAGGAATAAGATGGACGAGTTGAGACTAGTTGCTAGTGCAGGTAACATTGATGTATTTGCCTTAACTGAGACGTGGTTCAATATGAAAAATCGGGACATGCCTGCGGAATGTCACATTCAGGGTTTTAAATTGTTCCAAGTAGATAGAAGTATCGGGAAGGGGGGTGGGGTGGCTTTTGTATGTCTGAGATCGCTTGAACTGTTGCATAAAAACGGGTATTAAGTCTGAAGTAACACATACAGAGTCTGTTTGGTTAAAATTTTTCAGGGGGGCATAAAAAATTGTTTTTTAGGTGTGATATACCATCCCACAAACTTAGATAGGGACCAAGGGAGACTACTAATGGGAGGAAATTTTTTAGGGCCACAAGACACATAATGTAGTAATTCTAGGAGACTTTAACTTTAGTCATATAGATGGAATTTCTTGACTGGGAATTTAGAATCATACGACTTCTTAGAAGTAGTTCAGGATTGTTTTTTGAAGCAGTTTTGTGACAGAACCTACAAGGGGTAATAACCCTGCTTGATTTAGTTTCTGGCAAACAATGAATCCCTTATTAATAATTTAGAAATTTCAGAGGAACTCGGTGCTAGCAATCACAAATCAATTACATTTAGCATTGAATGGAAGTACGATAGTAGGGATAACTCAGTAACAGCCCCAGATTTTCGCTTAGCAGATTACGATGGGCTTAGAGAACACTTATCATCTGTTGACTGGGATAACGAAGAGAGCTATCAATATGACAGTTCTCTACTTTGTCAAGCAGTCGCAGATGAGAGGGGGGGGGGCAGGCAAACCAAGAAAGTGGAGCATACTCAAGGTGTGAGCGTACTTGTGCCTCGTACAGAATCTTGCAACCCCTACTGTCAAACAGATGCAAGATACGGCGAAGTGCTGCCTTGTTTGCAAGATTTGCAACATGGTTTTTCATGGTCAGTTTGGAGTCAAATTTCACCCAAAGGATATCAACTTTTTCTCCAGGTGCCAACACCCTCCCATTCATCCTTACTACTGCACCAGCATTACCATCATGGTGCCAAGAGACCACCCAATCATTTGCGTTTTCTCAAGGTGCAAATGTTACGGCCATCTGTTTTCCCCAAAGCTGATATAGCTCTTAGTGTGATTGATGTAGCTTAGACTCTGGCATTTTTCTCTCTTGGATAAGTGAATGTCAGTGTACAGTCGTCTCCATATGCATGGGATTCTGGGATGAGATGAAGAAGGTCATTGAAGTAGACATTCCACAACAATGGTCCTAGCACGCTTCCTTGTGGAACACTTGCCCCAATAGGATGTCTTGCTGATTCCGGTCCATTGAGAACTACCCTTAGAGATCTAGCATGAAGGTAATCACTGAGGAGACATAGCGTAGAGCCTGCAGTTCCCAGTGCTTGCAGTTTTGCTAAGAGGCCCTGGTGCCACACTCGATCGAAAGCACCAGCAATGTCCAGTGCTACCACACAGCTGACTTTGGATTCATCCAGTGACTGGTGCCACTTAGTGGAGAGGTTTAACAACAGATCAGCAGCAGAGTAACCTTTCCTAAAGCCATATTGACGGTCACAAAGTAGTGAGTGGTAGTCAAAAAAACTCTGCCATTTGTCTTGAGATTATTGTCTCAAGGAGCTTGCCGGTGATTGACAGAAGTGACACTGGTCTGTAGTTGCTGATTTCTGCTCTGCTCTTCTTTTTGTGAACAGGGACTACATTTGCCTCTTTCCACAGAGAGGGCCATTTACACTGTACTAGGCAGTGCTGAAAGATGCGGTTTAGAGGTGCTGCTAGCTGGTCTGAACATCTTCTCAGCAATCTTGGGCTCAACTTGTCTGGGCCCACAGCCTTTTCTTGGTCAAGTGATTTAAGAAGAAAGTGCACCTCTTCCTGCCTTATTGTCACCACTGACAGTTTTGACACAGTTCTTGCAGCTAGCCAAGGAGGATCCTTTGCTGGATCAGGAACTTGCATTTTGGTAGCAAAGTGTTCAGCAAAGAGGTCCGCTCTCTCTTGACTGCTAGTAGAGGTGGTCCCATCCTGTTGATTTATAGGTGGAATGAGTTCATCAGGAAGATAACCTTGTCTGTCCTTGACCAGGGACCACCAGGTTTTGGAGCCTACCCTGCCTGATGCTAGCTTTCTTCTTGTGTCCATCTCCCATTTAGCGATGGCCAACTTTTGAACGACACCCATATGCTTACAGACTTGCCTGTGCAAGTTCCTGTTATAGGTGGTAGGATGTCTCTTATACCTTCGCCATGCCTTGTACTTAGCAGTAGCAGCCTCTCTACAACGAAAGGAAAACCAAGGCTGATCTGTAGGCTTTGTCACATATTGCCAGTGAGGAATGTGTTCTTGTTATAGATTAAGGATGTGTCCAGTGAAGGCTTTCACTTGGTTGTCAACATCCCCTTGGAGAAAAGCATTCCAGTCGGTGGTGGCGAGCTCAGAGCAAAGGGCTGACCAATTACCTCTTTCCCATAGCCAGGTTGTGCGTGTGGACACCTCACCTCGTTCTGTTGGTATCTTAAATGTCGTAAAAACAGTCTTGTGGTTAGATGATCCAACGTAGCCGAGGGGTTGACAAGTGACTATACCTTCTGTTAGATCGCTCACTACTGGGTCAAGGGATGTGAGTAGGGAAGTCAACAAAGTTTCTCATGTCAAATACTGCAAGAAGATCATCAGATTCCCTCTGTATAAGGTGTTGGTTGAGGTCACCAACAATTATGACATGTTGACAGTTGTGTTGTAGCAGAAGGGAGTCCACATTTTCCATTAGGAAGTTGATAGGGTCTGCATGTTGCCACTGAGGTCTGTACATTGCACATGCTAGTACAGAGGTACTAGTGTTTATGCATAGCTTGAAGAACAGCATTTCAAGATGAGTAGAGATAGCAACATCAACGTGCTGGGCATGTACACTTTTAGAGAAGCACACAGCAACACCTCCTCCTTGCCCTTGCCTGTCTCTTCTCATCCATGAGGTGTAGCCAGCAATTCTCGCAAAATTTTCTGGAGTCCTGTCGTCCAAAAATGTTTCAACAACATCTATCGTGTCGGGACGTCGAGTGTTCACAAAACTGTGTGTGAGCTCTCCAACATTAGTAACGAAACCTCTAATGTTGGCCGACAGGATGCTGATAGACTGGCTCCTCATGATGTGGTCAGCTTGAGGTGGTGGGTGTGTAAGGCATGTAAGGTGCTTGCCCTTAAGAGAGGTAGGGTACTGAGGCAGCTGCAGGGATGTAGGTCTGTGGTTTTGTATAAGGCACAGTACCACCTGTTGGGCTGAGATAGGAGTAGCTGAGAGGGTGACGTGTGAGTGTGTTCACCAGTTCAGAGATCCTACTGGTTTGTTCCGAGAACAGGTCTCTAAACAGGTGGTCCTGTCTGTCAAGTTCCTTTTTCTTCCGACACTGGTCCTCCTGATGTCCTTTCTTGTGGCAGTAATTGCACCTGGTATCTCGCAGGCAATTGTTGGTGGTGTGCCCCTTCCGGTGACAGCGAGAGCACTGCCTAGGTGCTTGGGAGGGTGGACTATTATTTGTTGCACCCCTTGTGTTTTGCTGATTTGTCCGCAGGTTCTGCCTCTGGGACTGTGTTGGTGGAAGGTGAGACGGCTGTAGATGTCTTCCTCTTCCACGTCCTCTACCACGCCCCAGTGCAGTTCTGACAGATGTGTCCCTGTTGTTCGTACTTTGCTGCAGTAGGTGTTCAGGTGCAGTGATAGTGCCCTGATTATTAACTGCACCAATCTCTGGTGAAGAAAATCCTGACAAAGTACTTGCCGATGAAGCACTGCTGCCATATGTTGGAATAATGTCGGCAGGTGTGCTGACAGGTGTAGGATCAGAGATGGTATGTGCACTGTCTAGTGTACTGGCAGGTGCTGAAGCAGAGAGGTCAGGTGTAGGAGAATTAACAGATCCAAGGCTCTCTCTCTCTTTCCCTCCCTCTCTCTCCTCTCTCTCTCTCTCTCTCTCTCTCCATCTCTCTCCTCTCTCTCTCTCTCCTCATCTCTCTCCCTCTCTCCTCGTTCTCTCTCTCTCTCTCTCTCTCTCTCTCCTTCCTTTTTTTTTTACACAGGGTTTGACAAGGTTAGGTTAAGGATCCCTAGCTTTATTGACAAGATATTTACAGGTTAAGGATTCCTAACTTTATTGGCAAGCTAAGAGCTGTTACCTACATCAGCTTATTTGAAAGCATTTTTATTGTTATGAGTCATACAAGTAGGGAACAGGATGAAGTTGGAGCCATCTATGGACCAGCATTTTCATTTGATCAACTGACTTTATCTCGTTGACATCATTATGCTCTCTCTCTCTCTCTCTCTCTCTCTCTCTCTCTCTCTCTTCTCTCTCTCCCCTTTTCTCTCTCTCTCTCTCTCTCTCTCCATTTTCCCCTCTTTTTCTCTCTCTCCTCTCTCTCTCTTTTCTCTTCTCTTTCTCTCTCTCTCTTTCTCCTCTCTCTTTCTCCTCTCTCTCTCTCCCCTCTCTCTCTCTCTCTCTCTCTCTCTCTCTCTCTCTCTCTCTCCTCTCTCTCTCTCTCTCTCTCTCTCCTTCCTTCATGCAGTTAAAGTGTTCTCTGTTATTGGTATAACAGAGACCTGGTTCAACCTGAAAGATAGAGAAATGCCTTCTGAATGCAACATACAGGGTTAAAAACTATTCCACACTGATAGGGTCAACGGTCTGGAGTTTTGAGACTCTCTGATCGCGGGTTCTATCCCCGTCCGTGGTATGATTTGTCAACAGGAAGGGTGGTGGAGTGGCGATATATGTCAGAGAAAATTTGCTGTCTTAGACATGATATAAGATGAGAAACATCGAACACAGAATGTGTTCGGCTACAGTTTCTCGAGGGTCGTGACAAATTAATTTTGGGTGTGATTTATAGGCCCCCAAACCTTGATAGGGAGGGCAGTAAGCTGTTATGGGACGAAATTCATAAGGCATCTAGATATGAAAATGTTGTGATAATGGGAGATTTTAACTTTAGACAAATTGATTGGAACAATATGACAGGAAATCTTGAGTCTAGTGACTTTCTTGATACGGTTCAGGATTGCTTTTTAGAACAGGTTGTGACAGAACCAACTAGAGGAAACAATCTGCTTGACTTTGGGTTCTTGCCAACAAAGATTCACTAATTAATAATCTTTAGGTTAATGATGAGCTTGGGGAAAGTGATCACAAATCACTTAGTTTCAATATATCATGGAATTACCCAGATAACTGCAATCAAATCTCTGTCCCAGATTTTCGCTTGGCCGACTTCATAGGACTGAAAAATTACCTGGGTGGGCTAAATTGGGATGTCCTGACTATGGGTCAGGTAGGTGATCTTGGTTGCCAATATGACGTTTTTCAGAGCATAGTTCTAGCTGCCCAGACAACTTTTGTTCCAAGTACGGAAATTAGATCTAACAAAAATGATCCCAAATGAATGAACAATAGATTAAAACATCTCATTGGTCAAAAGAGAGGCATATATAGGCGTATCAAAAGAGGGGATGGGCAGTTAAGAAATCAATATATTCAGTTAAAGAGAGAAATAAAGAAAGGAATAAGAAAAGCATAAAGGGATTATGAGGCTAAGGTCGCAAGGGATTCAAAGACTAACCCAAAAGGGTTGTTTCAGGTATACAGAAGTAAGATTACGGACAAGAATGGCCCACTTAAGAGTAACTCTGGTCAGATCACTGACAATGATAAGGATATGTGTGAAATTCTCAATACCTACTTCCTCTCAGTTTTCACCCAGGAAAATACTAGCGATATTCCTGAAATAATAAATTATGTGGAACAGGACTATAATAAACTATGTACGATTGCGGTAACTAGTGACATGGTCCTCAGACAAATAGAGAAACTAAAACCTAAGAAATTCCCAGGCCCTGATGAACTGTTTGCAAGGGTGTTAAAGGAATGTAAAGAGGAACTTAGCATACCTTTGGCTAATCTTTTTAACATATCACTACAAACTGGGATAGTGCCTGATAAGTGGAAAATGGCAAATGTAATACCTATTTACAAGGCAGGTGACAGGTCCTTGGCTTCGAACTATAGACCAATAAGCCTTACCTCCATAGTGGGAAAAATTATGGAATCAATAATTGCCGAAGCAATTCGTAGCCATCTTGATAGGCACAGATTGATTAATGAATCTCAACAAGGTTTTACAAAGGGGCGTTCCTGTCTTACGAATTTACTAACTTTTTTCACTAAGGTGTTTGAGGAGGTAGATTATGGTAATGAATATGATATTGTGTATATGGACTTCATTAAGGCTTTCGATAGAGTTCCACATAAGAGGCTATTGAGGAAACTTGAGGCACACGGAATAGGAGGAGAAATTTTTTCTGGGTAGAGGCATGGCTGACAAATAGGCAGCAGAGAGTTTGCATAAATGGGGAGAAATCAGAATGGGGGCACGTCACAAGCGGTGTTTCTCAGGTGTCAGTGTTGGGCCCGTTGTTGTTCACAATTTACATAAACGACATAGATGAGGGAATAAACAGCGACATAAGCAAATTTGCTGATGACACCAAAATAGGCCGTCCAATTCATTCTAATGAGGACACTAGAGCACTCCAGGATGATTTGAATAGACTGATGCAATGGTCGGAGAAGTGGCAGATGCAGTTTAATATTGACAATTGCAAAGTTCTAAATGCTGGACAGTTAAATAACCATGCCACATATAAACTAAATAATATAGATCTTAATACTACTGATTGCGACAAGGATTTAGGAGTTCTGGTTAGCAGTAACCTAAAACCAAGACAACAGTGCGTTAGTGTTCGCAATAAAGCTAACAGAATTCTTGGCTTCATATCTAGAAGTATAAATAATAGAAGTCCTCAGGTTGTTCTTCATCTCTATATATCCTTGGTTAGGCCTCATTTAGACTATGCTGTTCAGTTCTGGTCACCGTATTACAGAATGGATATAAATGCTCTGGAAAACGTACAGAGGAGGATGACAAAGATGATCCCATGTATCAGAAATCTTCCATATGAGGATGGACTGAGGCCCTGAATCTGCACTCTCTCGAAAGACGTAGAATTAGGGGGGATATGATCGAGGTGTATAAATGGAAAACAGGAATAAATAAAGGGGATGTAAATAGCGTGCTGAAAATTTCCAGCCAAGACAGGACTCGCAGCAATGGTTTCAAGTTGAAAAATTCAGATTCAGGAAGGATATAGGAAAGTACTGGTTTGGTAATAGAGTTGTGGATGAGTGCAACAAACTCCCGAGTACAGTTATTGAGGCTAAAACATTGTGTAGTTTTAAAAATAGGTTAGATAAATACATGAGTGGGTGTGGGTGGATGTGAGTTGGACCTGACTAGCTTGTGCTGCTGGGTCTGGTGCCGTGCTCCTTCCTTGAGTGGAGGTTACCAGACTGGGTGGGTCATTGGGCTAATCCGGGGGGGGGGGTATATGGACCTGCTCCACATGGGTCAGTAGGCCTGTTGCAGTGTTCCTTCTTTCTTATGTTCTTAAATGTGACATGTACTACCTCCCACGTTTCCTCCCACCCTTCTCCCTCCTACCATCTTCCCTCTCCCTCCTACTCTCCTCCCTCTCTCTCACATGTCAGTCAGTCTAACAGCTACTCAGCCTCTGGTGCCAGTTATGGGACCCACAGTCTCCGAGAAGTGGATAAAAAGGTGTCGAGGGAGAATATTTGGATTTCTTCCTGAAGGCATTTCAGTATTCCACTTCCCTATCACCCCATCTTTTCATTCTTGTGTTGCCAATAGGTATATTTTATTACTCAATATGTTACAAAAGTTTTAAGAGATACTACTTAGTCTATGTTAGGTACTTAATTGATTATGCCGCGCCCATGTTAATGTTAGCTACGGAAAATTATCTCCGACCCTTGGAGTTTATGTAAAATGAAGCCCTCAGTATTATTCTTGGCTGTCCTAAATCTACCAAGATTATTAATATAAGGAAGGAGCTTGGTGTTTCCAGTGTCAATGACAGTATACTTGATATTAGATTGTTAAGAAATGACAGTAATGACACATTGTCACTAAGAATCTTACTAAATGTCTGGAAGTAAATACACATAGATTAAAATGGGTTGTGAAAACATGCAATTATGTTAAGTTCTATAACATGCACAAACTGTATCACTGTAGACAACAAGAGCACTTCACCCCACATTGAAGATGTCCTCACTTGATATCACATACCTGCAAGTGCCTCCCAGGAAGCTCATTACTAGTAATCTCTTCCTTAAATCACTTGAAAAAAGCAACTGTTCAAGAAGAAATTTCTCATCTAACTGACAGTAATAATTTATGACAAGTTATGTGAAGTGATGGATCTTAGCAGGAGTCTACTGGCTGGGCTGCGTCTGCTGTCACCTCCAGCAGGAGTCTACTGGCTGGGCTGCATCTGCTGTCACTCCAGCAGGAGTCTATGGGAGGGCTGCGTCGTGTCAACCCCAGAAGGAGTCTACTGGCGGGCCCGCGTCTGCTGTCACCTCCAGCAGGAGTCTACTGGCAGGGCTGCATCTGCTGTCACCTCCAGCAGGAGTCTACTGGCAGGGCTGCATCTGCTGTCACCTCCAGCAGGAGTCTACTGGCAGGGCTGCATCTGCTCTTGTTGTACCTCCAGCGGAGTCTACTGGCAGGGCTCATCTGCTATTGTTGTTAACCTCCCGCAGGAGTCTACTGGCAGGGCTGCGTTCTTTCTCTTGTTGTCACCTCCCGCAGGAGTCTACTGACAGGGCTGCATCTGCTCTTGTTGTCACCTCCAGCAGGAGTCTACTGACAGGGCTGCATCTGCTCTTGTTGTCACCTCCAGCAGGAGTCTACTGACAGGGCTGCATCTGCTCTTGTTGTCACCTCCCGCAGGAGTCTACTGACAGGGCTGCATCTGCTCTTGTTGTCACTCCCGCAGGAGGTCTACTGGGCAGGGCTGCATCTGCTCTTGTTTTCCCTCCAGCAGGAGTCTACTGGCAGGGCTGCATCTGCTTTGTTGTCCCTCCAGAGGAGTCTACTGGCCCGGGCTGCATTGCTCTTGTTGTCACTCCAGAGGAGTCTACTGCAGGGGGTGCATCTGCTCTTGTTGTCACCTCCAGCAGGAGTCTACTGGGAGGGCTGCATCTGCACTTGTTGTCACCTCCAGCAGGAGGGCTACTGACAGGGCTGCGTCTGCTCTTGTTGTCACCCCCAGCAGGAGTCTATTTGGCAGGGCTGCATCTGCTTTGTTGTCACCTCCAGCAGGAGTCTACTGGCAGGGCTGCATTGCTCTTGTTGTCACCTCCCGCAGGAGTCTACTGGCAGGGCTGCATCTGCTCTTGTTGTCACCTCCAGCAGGAGTCTACTGGCAGGGCTTTCATCTGCTCTTGTTGTCACCTCCCGCAGGAGTTATGGCAGGGCTGCATCTGCTCTTGTTGTCACCTCCAGCAGGAGTCTACTGGCAGGGCTGATCTGCTCTTGTTGTCCCTCCAGCAGGAGTCTATGGCAGGGCTGCATTGTCTGTTGTACCTCCCGCAGGAGTCTACTGGCAGGGCTGCATCTGCTTTGTTGTCACCTCCAGCAAGGAGTCTACTGGCAGGGCTGCATCTGCACTTGTTGTTTACCTCCAGCAGGATCTACTGACAGGGTTGCGTCTGCTCTTGTTGTCACCTCCAGCAGGAGTCTACTGGCAGGGCTGCATCTGCTCTTGTTGTCACCTCCAGCAGGAGTCTACTGGCAGGGCTGCATCTGCTCTTGTTGTCACCCCCAGCAGGAGTCTATGGCAGGGCTGCATCTGCTCTTGTTGTCACCTCCAGCGGAGCTACTGCAGGGCTGCATCTGTCTTGTTGTCACCTCCAGCAGGAGTCTACTGGCAGGGCTGCATCTGCTCTTGTTGTCACCTCCGCAGGAGGGCTACTGGCAGGGCTGCATCTGCTCTTGTTGTCACTCACCCGAGGGGTCTATGACAGGGTTGCATCTGCTCTTGTTGTCACCTCCAGCAGGAGTCTACTGACAGGGCTGATCTGCTCTTGTTGTCACCTCCAGCAGGGGGTCTACTGGCAGGGCTGCAAACTGCTTTGTTGTCACCTCCAGCAGGAGTCTACGGCAGGGGCATCTGCTCTTGTTGTCACCTCCAGCAGGAGTCACTGACAGGGTTGCGTCTGCTCTTGTTGTCACCCTCCAGCCCGGAGTCTACTTGGGAGGGCTGCATCTGCTCTTGTGTCACCTCCAGCAGGAGTCTACTGACAGGGCTGCATCTGCTCTTGTTGTCACCCCACAGGAGTCTTCTGACAGGGCTGCAAACTGTCTTGTGTCACCTCCAGCAGGAGTCTACTGACAGGGCTGGGATTGCTCTTGTTGTACCTCCAGCAGGGTCTACTGGCAGGGCTGCATCTGCTCTTGTTGTCACCTCCCGCAGGAGTTACTGACAGGGTTGCGTCTGCTCTTGTTGTCACCCCCAGCAGGAGTCTACTGGCGGGCTGCTCTGCTCTTGTTGTCACCTCCACAGGAGTCTACTGACAGGCTGCATCTGCTCTTGTTTTCACCTCCCGCAGGGGGTTTTACTGACAGGGCTGCATCTGCTCTTTTTGTCACCCCCAGCAGGAGTCTTACTGACGGGCTGCATCTGCACTTGTTGTCACCTCCAGCAGGAGTATACTGCAGGGCTGCATTGCTCTTTTTGTCACCTCCAGCAGGAGTCTACTGACAGGCTGCGTCTGCTCTTGTTGTCACCTCCAGCAGGAGGGTCTACTTTACAGGCTGCGGTCTGCCTTGTTGTCACCTCCAAACAGGAGTCTACTGACAGGGCTGCATCTGCTCTTGTTGTCACCTCCAGCAGGGTCTACTGACAGGGCTGCAATGCTCTTGTTGTCACCTCCAGCAGGAGTCTACTGACAGGGCTGCATCTGCTCTTGTTGTCACCTCCAGCAGGGTCCTACTGACAGGGCCCGCATCTGCTCTTGTTGTCACCTCCAAACAGGAGTTTTATGACAGGGCTGCATCTGCTCTTGTTGTCCCTCCAGCAGGAGTCTACTTTAAGGGCTGCATTGCTCTTGTTGTCACCTCCAGCGGAGTCTACTGACAGGGCTGCATCTGCTCTTTTGTCACCTCCCGCAGGAGTTATGACGGGCTGCATCTGCTCTTGTTGTCACCTCCAGCAGGACTCTACTGACAGGGGGTGCATCTGTCTTGTTGTCACCTCCAGCAGGAGTCTACTGGAGGGCTGCGTCTGCTCTTGTTGTCACCTCCAGCAGGAGTTATGACAGGGCTGCATCTGCACTTGTTGTCACCTCCCGCAGGAGTCTACTGGCAGGGCTGACTGCTCTTGTTGTCACCTCCAGCAGGAGTCTACTGACAGGGCTGCATCTGCTCTTGTTGTCACCTCCAGAGGAGTCTATGACAGGACTGCATCTGCTCTTGTTGTCACCTCAGCAGGGTCTAATGACAGGGCTGCATTGCTCTTTTTGTCACCTCCAGCAGGAGTCTATGAAGGGCTGCATTGTCTTGTTGTCACCTTTAGCAGGAGTTTTACTGACAGGGCAGCATCTGCTCTTGTTGTCACCTCCAGCAGGAGTCTACTGGGCAGGGCTGCATCTGCTCTTGTTGTCACCTCCCGCAGGAGTCTACTGGCGGGCTGCGTCTGCTCTTGTTGTCACCTCCAGCAGGAGTTACTGACAGGGTGCATCTGCTCTTGTTGTCACCTCCAGCAGGAGTCTACTGACCAGGGCTGCATCTGCTCTTGTTGTCACCCCCAGCAGGAGTCTACTGAAGGGCTGTCTTGTCTTGTTGTCACCTCCAGCAGGAGTTCTTTCTGGCAGGCGCGTCTGCTCTTGTTGTCACCTCCAGCAGGAGTCTACTGACAGGGCTGCATCTGCTCTTTGTCACCTCCAGCAGGAGTCTACTGACAGGGCTGCATTTGCTCTTTTTGTCACCTCCAGCAGAGTCTACTGACGGGCTGCATCTGCTCTTGTTTCACCTCCAGCAGGAGTCTTACTGACAGGGCTGCATCTGCTCTTGTTGTCACCTCCAGCAGGAGTCTACTGACAGGGCTGCATCTGCCTTGTTGTCACCTCCCGCAGGAGTTTATGACAGGGCTGCATCTGCTCTTGTTTTCACCCCCAGCAGGAGTCTACTGACAGGGCTGCATCTGCACTTGTTGTCACCTCCAGCAGGAGTCTACTGGGAGGGCTGCATCTGCTCTTGTTGTACCTCCAGCAGGAGTATACTGACAGGGCTGATCTGCCTTGTTGTCACCTCAGCAGGAAGTATACTGACAGGGTGCGTCTGCTCTTGTTGTCACCCCCAGCAGGAGTCTACTGACAGGGCTGCATTTTGTCTTGTTGTTACCTTTCCCGCAGGAGTCTACTGGCAGGGCTGCATCTGTCTTGTTGTCACCTCCAGCAGGAGTCTATGCAGGGCTGCATTGCTCTTGTTGTCACCTCCAGCAGGAGTCTACTGGACAGGGCTGCATCTGCTTTGTTGTCACCTCCAGCAGGAGTTACTGACAGGGCTGCATTGCTCTTGTTGTCACCCCCAGCAGGAGTCTACTGGCAGGGGCTGCATCTGCTCTTGTTGTCACCTCCGCAGGAGTCTACTGACAGGGCTGCATTGCTCTTGTTGTCACCTCCAGCAGGAGTATACTGACAGGGTGCGTCTGCTCTTGTTGTCACCTCCAGCAGGATCTACTGACAGGGCTGCGTCTGCTCTTGTTGGGCACCTCCAGCAGGAGTCTACTGGCAGGGCTGCGTCTGCTCTTGTTTGTCACCTCCACAGGAGTTCTACTGGAGGGTGCGTCGCTCTGTTGTCACCTCCAGCAGGAGTCTACTGGCAGGGCTGCGTTGCTCTTGTTGTCACCTCCAGCAGGAGTCTACTGGCAGGGGCTGCAATCTGCTCTGTTGTTTACTCCAGCAGGAGTTACTGGCAGGGCTGCATCTGCTCTTGTTGTCACCTCCAGCAGGAGTTTACTGGCAGGGCTGCATTGCTCTTGTTGTCACCTCCAGCAGGAGTCTACTGACAGGGCTGCATTGCTCTTGTTGTCACCTCCAGCAGGAGTCTACTGACAGGGCTGCATTGCTCTTGTTGTCACCTCCAGCAGGAGTCTACTGACAGGCTGCATCTGCTCTTGTTGTCACCCCCAGCAGGGGGTCTACTGACAGGGCCCGCATCTGCTCTTGTTGTCACCTCCAGCAGGAGTCTACTGACAGGGCTGCATCTGCTCTTGTTGTCACCTCCAGCAGGAGTCTATGACAGGGCTGCAAACTGTCTTGTTGTCACCTCCAGCAGGAGTTACTGACAGGGCTGCGTTGCTTTGTTGTCACCCCCAGCAGGAGTCTACTGACAGGGCTGCGTTGCTCTTGTTGTCACCTCCAGCAGGAGTCTACTGACAGGGCTGGTTGCTCTTGTTGTCACCCCCAGCAGGAGTTTACTGACAGGGCTGCGTCTGCTCTTGTTGTCACCTCCAGCGAAGTCTACTGGCAGGGCTGCATCTGCTCTTGTTGTCACCTCCAGCAGGAGTCTACTGCAGGGCTGCGTCTGCCCTTTTTTGTCACCCCCAGCAGGAGTCTACTGACAGGGCTGCGTCTGCCTTTTTGTCACCTCCAGCAGAGTCTACTGACAGGGCTGCATCTGCACTTGTTGTCACCCCCAGCAGGAGTCTACTGACAGGGCTGATCTGCTTTTTGTCACCCCCAGCAGGAGTCTACTGACAGGCTGCATCTGCTCTTGTTTTCACCTCCAGCAGGAGTTTACTGACAGGGCTGGATCTGCTCTTGTTGTCACCTCCAGCAGGAGTCTACTGACAGGGGTGCATGTCTTGTTGTCACCTCCAGCAGGAGTTATGACAGGGCTGCATCTGCTCTTGTTGTCACCCCCAGCAGGAGTCTATGACAGGGCTGCATCTTGCTCTTGTTTTTCACCTCCAGCAGGAGTCTACTGACAGGGCTGCATCTGCTCTGTTGTCACCTCCAGCAGGAGTCTACTGACAAAGGGCTGCGTCTGCTCTTGTTGTACCTCCAGCAGGAGTCTATGACAGGGCTGCATTGCTCTTGTTGTCACCTCCAGCAGGAGTCTACTGACAGGGCTGCTCTGCCTTGTTGTCACCTCCAGCAGGAGTCTACTGACAGGGCTGCATCTGCTCTTGTTGTCACCTCCAGCAGGAGTATACTGACAGGGCTGCGTCTGCTCTTGTTGTCACCTCCAGCAGGAGTCTACTGACAGGGCTGCATCTGCTCTTGTTGTCACCTCCAGCAGGAGTCTACTGACAGGGCTGCATCTGCTCTTGTTGTCACCTCCAGCAGGAGTCTACTGACAGGGTGCGTCTGCTCTGTTTTTCACCTCCAGCAGGAGTCTACTGACGGGGTGCGTCCTGCTCTTTTTGTCACCTCCAGCAGGAGTCTACTGGGCAGGGCTGCATCTGCTCTTGTTGTCACCTCAGCAGGAGTCTACTGACAGGGCTGCATTGCTCTTTTTGTCACCTCCAGCAGGAGTCTACTGACAGGGCTGCATCTGCTCTTGTTGTCACCTCCAGCAGGAGTCTACTGACAGGGCTGCATCTGCTCTTGTTGTCACCTCCAGCAGGAGTCTACTGACAGGGCTGCATCTGCTCTTGTTGTCACCTCCAGCAGGAGTCTACTGACAGGGCTGCATCTGCTCTTGTTGTCTCTCCAGCAGAGTCTACTGGCAGGGCTGCATGCTCTGTTGTCACCTCCAGCAGGAGTTTTATGGCAGGGCTGCATCTGCTCTTGTTGTCACCTCCCCGCAGGAGTCTACTGACAGGGCTGCATTGCTCTTGTTGTCACCTCCAGCAGGAGTCTACTGGCAGGGCTGCATCTGGGTCTTGTTGTCACCTCCGCAGGAGTCTACTGACAGGGCTGCATCTGCTCTTGTTGTCACCTCCGCAGGAGTCTATGACAGGGCTGCATTGCTCTTGTTGTCACCTCCAGCAGGAAACTATGACAGGTGCTGCATCGTCTTGTTGTCACCTCCAGCAGGAGTCTACTGGACAGGGCTGCATCTGCTCTTGTTGTCACCTCCCGCAGGAGTCTACTGACAGGGCTGCATCTGCTCTTGTTGTCACCTCCAGCAGGGTCTACTGACAGGGCTGCATCTGTCTTGTTGTCACCTCCAGCAGGAGTCTACTGACAGGGCTGCATTGCTCTTGTTGTCACCTCCAGCAGGAGTCTACTGACCCGGGCTGCATCTGCTCTTGTTGTCACCTCCAGCAGGAGTCTATGACAGGGCTGCATCTGCTCTTGTTGTCACCTCAGCAGGAGTCTACTGACAGGGCTGCATTGCTCTTGTTGTCACCTCCAGAGGAGTTACTGACAGGGCTGCATTGCTCTTGTTGTCACCTCCAGCAGGAGTCTACTGAGGGCTGCATCTGCTCTTGTTGTCACCTCCAGCGGAGTTATGGCAGGG
Source organism: Cherax quadricarinatus (assembly GCF_026875155.1). Taxonomy (NCBI): domain Eukaryota; kingdom Metazoa; phylum Arthropoda; class Malacostraca; order Decapoda; family Parastacidae; genus Cherax; species Cherax quadricarinatus. The sequence goes on along the minus strand of NC_069408.1, from coordinate 7,030,291 downwards.
CTGCATCTGTTTGTTGTCACCTCCAGAGGAGTCTACTGGCAGGGCTGCATCTGCTCTTGTTGTCACCTCCCGCAGGAGTCTACTGGCAGGGCTGCATCTGCTCTTGTTGTCACCTCCGCGGATCTACTGCAGGGCTGCATCTGCTTTTGTTTGTACTCCAGCAGGAGTCTACTGACAGGGCTGCATCTGCTCTTGTTGTCACCTCCAGCAGAGTATACCCGACAGGGCTGCGTCTGCCCCTTGTTGTCACCTCCAGCAGGAGTTACTGACAGGGCTGCATTGCTCTTGTTGTCACCTCCAGCAGGGGTATACTGACAGGGCTGCATCTGCTCTTGTTGTCACCTCCAGCAGGAGTCTACTGGCAAGGCTGCATCTGCTCTTGTTGTCACCTCCAGCAGGAGTCTACTGGCAGGGCTGCATCTGCTCTTGTTGTCACCTCCAGCAGGGAGTCTACTGACAGGGCTGCATTGCTCTTTGTTGTCACCTCCCGCAGGAGTTTACTGGGCAGGGCTGCATTGCTCTTGTTGTCACCTCCAGCAGGAGTCTACTGACGGGCTGCGGCTGCTCTTGTTGTCACCTCCAGCAGGAGTCTCTGACAGGGCTGCATTGCTCTTGTTGTCACCTCCAGCAGGAGTCTAAATGGGAGGGTGCATTGCTTTGTTGTCACCTCCCGCAGGGGAGTCTACTGGCAGGGCTGCATTGCTCTTGTTGTCACCTCCCGCAGGAGTCTACTGACAGGGGGTGCATTGCTCTTGTTGTCACCTCCAGCAGGAGTCTACTGGCAGGGCTGCATTGCTTTGTTGTCACCTCCAGCAGGAGTCTAACTGGCAGGCTGCATCTGTCTTGTTGTCACCTCCAGCAGGAGTCTATGGCAGGGCGCATCTGCTCTTGTTGTCACCTCCAGCAGGAGTCTACTGACCCGGGCTGCATTGCTCTTGTTGTCACCCAGCAGGAGTTACTGACAGGGCTGCATCTGCTCTTGTTGTCACCTCCAGCAGGAGTCTACTGGCAGGGCTGCATCTGCTCTTGTTGTCACCTCCAGCAGGAGTCTACTGACAGGGCTGCATCTGCTCTTGTTGTCACCTCCAGCAGGAGTCTACTGGCAGGGCTGCATCTGCTCTTGTTGTCACCTCCAGCAGGAGTCTACTGACAGGGCTGCCCCAAGTTTGCCATTTCTCTTGTTGTCACCTCAGCAGGAGTCTACGGCAGGGGCTGCATCTGCTCTTGTTGTCACCTCCAGCAGGAGTTACTGGCAGGGCTGCATCTGCTCTTGTTGTCACCTCCAGCAGGAGTCTACTGGCAGGGCTGCATCTGCTCTTGTTGTCACCTCCGTAATTAAAAGAACAACAGGAACTTTGTTGAGTTAGGCATAAGAATTAACAGCTAGACGTCTACACTACAACAACATGCTCAATGGAGAAACCAGATATAGATACTCAATAATCCGGGAAAAGGAATTAATGTACACTAGTTGTGGATTCCATCACCCATTGGATTATTCCTTCATGATAAAGTTGAGAAGTTAGCCAAGAAAATTACCCTGAAAGAGAATGTAGAATATAACTCTTGTATATCTGTGTCTAGCATTATGAATAATATCGGGAGAGAAGTAAATAATGAAACTGAATGTTAAAGGAATGCAGTTTAATGCCTGAGTAGATCTATAACCCACTATGATAACATGAACGTAGATAAGTATGTTTATGGAGCAACTCGCAATGTGAACAGACTGATAATGTAGTGGCCAGACTTAGGCTTGGTTACAAGTACTTCTGGCAGTTTGGCAGACACACACATGATGATCAAACCAAATACAAGGTATGTGGCCAGCTCTGTGGTCACTATCTTGAACACTATGTGTTTAATTGTCCACTTATCGAGGAGTATAGAGGTATTCAGTATAATACCCTATGGGACATGTCACTGAAGATATCTTATTAATGAACATAAGATACCAGATATACTAAGCAAATATCTTGAATTTGCTTGTAATCGATAAGTGAACTGTAGATATAAGTAGTCGATTTTTCCACTGGGGGAGGAACTTCCGGTTGGGCCTTTCCCTGGGCGAGGAACTTCCGGTTTGGGCCTTCCACAGAGCGAGGAACTTCCGGTTGGGCCTTCCACTGAGCGAGGTATCCGGTCTAGGACCAGCAGCTGGAGGGTCACCTTTTCACACCTAGGTGTTACTTCCGGTTTTGACCTTGACCTCGCCCTCGAACTACCTCACCCTTGACCCCCCCCCCAACAAAACCCCCACCCACGATCCCCCTTTGCGACCCCCCTCGGCCGCGCGCCCGCGGCCCGCCCGCGCGCCCCCCCCGCGCGCCCCGCCCGCGCCTTCTGCTGGCCTTCTGCAGCGTCATCCGGGTCGCCCCCCCGCTTCGAAT
>NC_069408.1:6986008-7027401 GCF_026875155.1 Cherax quadricarinatus | reverse complement strand
TATGTCGTTATCATGTCCCCCATATCTTTCCTGTGCTCCTGTGTCGTCAGGTAGATTTCCCTTAACCTCTCCTCGTAGGACATACCCCTTAGCTCTGGGACTAGTCTTGTTGCAAACCTTTGCACTTTCTCTAGTTTCTTTAAGTGCTTAGCTAGTTGTGGGTTCCAAACTGGTGCAGCATACTCCAATATGGGCCTAACGTACACGGTGCACACGGTCCTGAACGATTCCTTATTAAGTTGTCGGAATGCTGTTCTGAGGTTTAGGCGCCCATATGCTGCAGCAGTTATTTGGTTGATGTGTGCCTCAGATGTGCCTGGTGTTATACTCACCCCAAGATTTTTTTCCTTGAGTGAGGTTTGTAGTCTCTGGCCCTCTAGACTGTCTTCTTTGCCCTACCCCAATCTTCATGACTTTGCACTTGGTGGGGTTGAACTCCAGGAGCCAATTGCTGGACCAGGTCTGCAGCCTGCCCAGATCCCTTTGTAGTTCTGTCTGGTCTTCGATCGAATGAATTCTTCTCATCAACAGGGACACTTCAGAGTCTATTTCTTCCGTCATGTCGTTCACAAATACCAGAAACATCACTGGTCCTAGGACTGACCCCTGTGGGGTCACAGGCGCCCACTCTGACACCTCGCCACGTACCATGACTCGTTGTTGTCTTCCTGACAAGTATTCCCTGATCCATTGTAGTGCCTTCCTGTTATCCATGCCTGGTCCTCCAGTTTTTAGCATTAATCTCTTGTGTGGAACTGTGTCAAAAGCCTTCTTACAGTCCAAGAAAATGAAATCTACCCACCCCTCTCTCTCTTGTCTTACTGCTGTCACCCTGTCATAGAACTCCAGTAGGTTTGTGACATAGAATTTCCCGTCCCTGAAACTATGTTTGCTGCTGTTGATGAGATCATTCCTTTCTAGGTGTTCCACCACTCTTCTCCTGATAATCTTCTCTATGACTTTGCATACTCTACATGTCAGTGACACTGGTCTGTAGTTTAGTGCTTCATGTCTGTCTCCTTTTTTAAAAAACGGGACTACATTTGCTGTCTTCCATGCCTCATTCACCCTGTTTCGATAGATGTATTGAATATTGTTGTCAGGGGTACACATAGCACATCTGCTCCCTCTCTCAGGACCCATGGAGAGATGTTATCTGGCCCCATTGCCTTTGAGGTATTTAGCTCACTCAGAATCCTCTTCACTTCTTCCTCGGTTGTGTGTACTGTGTCCAGCACTTGGTGGTGTACACCACCTCTCCGTCTTTCTGGAGTCCCTTCTGTCTCCTCTGTGAACACTTCTTTGAATCGCATGTTGAGTTCCTCTCATACTTCACGGTCGCTTCTTGCTGTCTCTCCTACTTCCTTAGCCTGATTACCTGGTCCTTGACTGTTGTTTTCCTCCTGATGTGGCTGTATAACAGCTTCGGTGTGTGTGTGTGTGTGTGTGTGTGTGTGTGTGTGTGTGTGTGTGTGTGTGTGTGTGTTGTGTGTGATGTGTGTGTGTGTGTGTTGTTGTGTGTGTGTGTGTGTGTGTGGTTGTGGTGTGTGTGCCTGTGTGTCTCTGTGTGAGTGTGAGTGGTGTGTGTTACTGTCTGGCCCTGTGTGTGTGCGTATGGTTTGTACTCACCTGAGTTACCTCACCTCGTTGGGCTCAGGGGTCGAGTCCTACTTCTGGTCCTGCCTCTTCAACTAATCGCTACTAGGTCACTCTGATTGACCTGTTCTACGTACTCTGCTGCTAAAGCAGTATGATCCTGCAACTACATCGCTTCCCAAATTCCATTCTCCTCTGTGGCTGAAGAAAACTCCTAATCCTGTGATCATCTGTGTCTTCAGCTTCCAACTGTGTCCCCTTGTTGCTGTGTCCCATCTCTGGAACATCCTGTCTGTGTTGTGTGTGTGTGTGTGTGTGTGTGTGTGTGTGTGTGTGTGTGTGTGTGTATGTGTGTGTGTGTGTGTGTGTGTGTGTGTGTGTGTGTGTGTGTGTGTGGGTGTGTGGTGTGTGCGTGTGTGCGTGTGTGCGTGTGTGCGCGCGTGTGTGTGTGTATGTCTGTGCATGTATGTGTGCGTGTGTATGTGTACTCACCTATTTGTACTCACCTATTTGTGGTTGCAGGGGTCGAGTCATAGCTCCTGAGCCCCGCCTCTTCACTGATTGCTACTAGGTCCTCTCTCTCCCTGCTCCATGAGCTTTATCATACCTCGCCTTAAAACTATGTATGGTTCCCGCCTCCACTACTTCACTTTCTAGACTATTCCACGACTTGACTACTCTATGACTGAAGAAATACTTCCTAACATCCCTTCGATTCATCTGAGTCTTCAACTTCCAATTGTGACCTCTTGTGTCTGTGTCCCATCTCTGGAACATCCTGTCTTTGTCCACCTTGTCTATTCCGCGCAGTATTTTATATGTCGTTATCATGTCTCCCCTGACCCTCCTGGCCTCCAGTGTCGTCAGGCCGATTTCCCTCAACCTTTCTTCGTAGGACAATCCTCGTAGCTCTGGGACTAGTCTTGTTGCAAACCTTTGCACTTTCTCTAATTTCTGACGTGCTTGACTAGGTGTGGATTCCAAACTGGTGCTGCATACTCCAGTATGGGCCTGACGTAGATGGTATACAGTGTCTTGAACGACTCCTTACTGAGGTATCGAAACGCTATCCGTAGGTTTGCCAGGCGCCCGTATGCTGCAGCAGTTATCTGATTTATGTGCGCCTCGGAGATATGCTCGGTGTTATATCACCCCCAGTTCTTTTTCCCTTGAGTGTGGTTTGCAGTCTTTGGCCATCTAAACTATATTGTGTCTGCGGTCTTCTTTGCCCTTCCCCAATCTTCATGACTTTGCATTTGGCAGGGTTAAACTCAAGGAGCCAGTTGCTGTACCAGGCTTGTAGCCTGTCCAGGTCTCTTTGTAGTCCTGCCTGATCCTCATCCGATTTGATTCTTCTCATTAACTTCACATCATCTGCAAACAAGGACACTTCTGAGTCTATCCCTTCCGTTATGTCGTTCACATATACCAAGAACAGCACAGGTCCTAGGACTGACCCCTGTGGAACCCCGCTTGTCACAGGCGCCCACTCTGACACCTCATCTCGTACCATGACTCGTTGTTGCCTCCTTGTCAGGTATTCTCTGATCCATTGCAGTACCTTTCCTGTTATGTGTGCCTGATCCTCTGACTTTTGCAGTAACCTTTTGTGAGGAACTGTGTCTAAGGCCTTCTTGCAGTCCAAGAAAATGCAGTCTATCCACTCCTCTCTCTCTTGTCTTACTTCTGTCACTTTGTCATAAAACTCCAGTAAGTTTGTGACACAGGATTTTCCTTCCCTGAAACCGTGCTGGTTGTCGATTACACACTTGTTTCTTTCCAGGTGCTCCACCACTCTCCTCCTGATGATCTTCTCCATGACTTTGCATACTATACACGTTAGTGATACAGTTCTGTAGTTTAGTGCCTCATGTCTGTCTCCCTTTTTAAAAATTGTGTGTGTATGTGTGAGTGTACTCACCTAGTTGATGTTGCGGGGGTCGAGTCCGAGCTCCTGGCCCCGCCTCTTCACTGATCGCTACTAGGTCACTCTCTCTGAACCGTGAGCTTTATCATACCTCTGCTTAAAGCTATGTATGGATCCTGCCTCCACTACATCGCTTCCCAAACTATTCCACTTACTAACTACTCTGTGGCTGAAGAAATACTTCCTAACATCCCTGTGATTCATCTGTGTCTTCAACTTCCAACTGTGTCCCCTTGCTACTGTGTCCAATCTCTGCAACATCCTGTCTTTGTCCACCTTGTCAATTCCTCTCAGTATTTTGTATGTCGTTATCATGTCCCCCCTATCTCTCCTGTCCTCCAGTGTCGTCAGGTTGATTTCCCTTAACCTCTCCTCGTAGGACATACCTCTTGCTCTGGGACTAGTCTTGTTGCAACCCTTTTCACTTTCTCTAGTTTCTTTACGTGCTTGGCTGGGTGGGTTTCCCAAAATGGTGCCGCATACTCCAATATGGGCCTAACGGACCGGTGTACAGGGTCTGAACGATTCCTTATTAGATGTCGAATCTGTTCTGAGGTTTGTAGGCCCATATGCTGCAGCAGTTATTTGTTGATTTGGCTTCAGGGTGTGCCCGGTGTTATACTCACCCCAAGATCTTTTTCCTTGAGTGAGGTTTATAGTCTCTGGCCCCCTAGACTGTACTCCGTCTGCGGTCTTCTTTGCCCTTCCCCAATCTTCATGACTTTGCACTTGGTGGGATTGAACTCCAGGAGCCAATTGTGGACCAGGTCTGCAGCCTGTCCAGAACCCTTTGTAGTTCTGCCTGGTCTTCAATCGAGTGAATTTCTTCTCCCAACTTCACGTCATCTGAAAAACAGGGACACCTCAGAGTCTATTCCTTCGTCATGTCGTTCACAAATACCAGAAACAGCACTGGTCCTAGGCCCTGACCCCTGTGGGACCCCGCTGGTCACAGGTACCCACTCTGACACCTCGCCACGTACCATGACTCGCTGCTGTTTTCCTGACAAGTATTCCCTGATCCACTGTAGTGCCTTCCCTGTTATCCCTGCTTGGTCCCCCAGTTTTTGCACCAATCTCTTGTGTGGAACTGTGTCAAACGCCTTCTTGCAGTCCAGAATATGCATCCACCCACCCCTCTCTCTCTTGTCTTACTGCTGTCACAATGTCATAGAACTCCAGTAGGTTTGTGCACAGGATTTCCCGTCCCTGAAACCATGTTGGCTGCTGTTGATGAGTCATTCCTTTCTAGGTGTTCCACCACTCTTCTCCTGATAATCTTCTCCATGATTTTGCATACTATACATGTCAGTGACACTGGTCTGTAGTTTAATGCTTCATGTCTGTCTCCTTTTTTAAAGATTGGGACTACATTTGCTGTTTTCCATGCCTCAGGCAATCTCCCTGTTTCGATAGATGTATTGAATATTGTTGTTAGGGGTACACATAGCGCCTCTGCTCCCTCTCTCAATACCCATGGGGAGATGTTATCTGGCCCCTTTGCCTTTGAGGTATCTAGCTCACTCAGAAGCCTCTTCACTTCTTCCTCGGTTGTGTGCACTGTGTCCAGCACATGGTGGTGTGCCCCACCTCTCCGTCTTTCTGGAATCTCTTGTTGAGTTCCTCACATACTTCATGGTCATTTCTTGTTGTCTCTCCTCCTGCCTTCCTTAGCCTGATTACCTGGTCCTTGACTGTTGTTTTCCTCCTGATGTGGCTGTACAACAGTTTCGGGTCAGATTTGGCTTTCGCTGCTATGTCATTTTCATATTGTCTTTGGGCCTCCCTTCTTATCTGTGCATATTCGTTTCTGGCTCTACGACTGCTCTCCTTATTCTCCTGGGTCCTTTCCCTTCTATATTTCTTCCATTCCCTAGCACACTTGGTTTTTGCCTCCTGGGACCTTTGGATAAACCCTGGGGCTCATCCTGGCTTTTTCATTATTCCCGTTTTCCCTTGGGTACAAACCTCTCCTCAGCCTCCTTGCATTTTGTTGCTACATATTCCATCATCTCATTAACTGGCTTCCCTGCCAGTTCTCTGTCCCACTGAACCCCGTTCAGGAAGTTCCTCATTCATTGTATAGTCCCCTTTCTTGTAGTTTGGCTTCATTCGTCCTGGCCTTCCTGCTTCTCCCTCCACTTGTAGCTCTACTGTGTATTCGAAGCTTAAAACCACATGGTCACTGGCCCCAAGGGGTCTTTCATATGTGATGTCCTCAATATCTGCACTACTCAAGGTGAATACTATGTCTAGCCTATCTCTTGTAGTGTCCCTTACGTGTTGGTACATGAAGTTATCCAGTACCACCTCCATCATCTTAGCCCTCCATGTATCTTGGCCCCCATGCGGGCCCAAGTTCTCCCAATCGATCTCCTTGTGGTTAAAGTCACCCATGATCAGGAGCTTTGCCCTGCATGCATGAGCTCTTCTGGCCACTCTAGCCACTGTGTCAACCATCGCTCTATTGCTCTCGTCGTACTCTTGCCTTGGCCTCCTGCTGTTCTGTAGTGGGTTATACATCACTGCTATTACCACCTTGGGACCTCCAGAGTTAAGCGTTCCCGCTATGTAATCACTTTCTTCTCCGCTGTCTCCTCTCTCCAGCTCATCAAAATTCCAGCGATTTTTGATCAGCAATGCCACTCCTCCACCCCCCTGTTCCCTCTGTCTTTCCCTCAGGATTTGGTATCCCATTGGAAAGATGGCATCTGTTATCATACCTGTAAGCTTGGTTTCTGTGAGAGCTATTATGTCCGGTGATGCCTCTTTGGCTCTTTCATGCCACTCCTCCCACTTATTTGTTATACCATCAGCGTTTGTGTACCATACCTTCAGTTTCCTTTCCAACACTGTGGTTTGTGGGGGCCTGTGAGGGTGGGAGACCTGGTGGCATACTGTGGGATTTTTATAGCTCGGTGTTGGGTGGGGGCTGTGGGTGTGGATTGTAGTGTGTGTTGGGATGGTGTGATAGGTTGTATGGTTCTGAGAATAGTTGTGTGTGTGCTTGCCCTTGCTGTTCTATTCTGCTCTGACTGACCTCTGCTGGTTCCATCCTTGTCTCTTTTCCTAGCTCCTTTAGCTTTTTTGTCCTCTCCCTCAGCTGCTGTCGTTTGATTTTGTTCTGTCTCTGTCTAGAACACCCTCTTGTACTCTTCCGAGTATTTCAATCGTGGTTTCTCTTGGAGGATTTCCCGTTCCGCCCCTGTTTCCGTCCTGGAATCAGCTTGATTGGTCGGTTTCTCCCCTTCGAGTACCCCCGTATTCTCTGAAAATTTACAATCTCGTCCATCTCTTCACCTATTTCCGTGATGATTTTCTCAATTCCTTACTTTCTTCCTGCTGCCTTTCAGTGTGTGTCCTTTCCTCTCTCTCCTGAAGCCCATGGATAAACACTGATTTTGCCCCTTTTCCCCCTTCCCACTGCCTCACCCTCTGTGACTCTGGATCCTGCCTGTATGTGGTCAGTTTCTCCCTTGATTTTTCCAGTGGCTCTTTATAGCATGGTTGTGCCTCAGCATTCGACCTATCACCCTCTCCGTCTGCAACCAGCTGTTCTTCCTTCCACTCCTTGGCTTTTTTTTGGCAGGTTGATATGACCTTAGCATAATTCATAATTCCTTCCTGTTCGGGCTCGCAGCTTCATTATTGTGTCTTCTCTGGTCATCCCCCTGTAACTCGCTTCAGCCTATTTATCTCAACTTCTAGGACCCTTATCTTGGCTACTGCAGTTTCGACTTGTGCCTCCCAATTCTTGTGTGTGTGTACTCACCTATTTGTACTCACCTATTTGTGGTTGCAGGGGTCGAGTCACAGCTCCTGGCCCCGCCTCTTCGCTGATTGCTACTAGGTCCTCTCTTCCTGCCCCATGAGCTCTAAACATACCTCGCCTTAAAACTATGTATGGTTCCTGCCTCCACCACATCACTTTCTAGGCTATTCCATGGCCTGACTACTCTATGACTGAAGAAATACTTCCTAACATCCCTTTGATTCATCTGAGTCTTCAACTTCCAATTGTGACCTCTTGTGTCTGTGTCCCATCTCTGGAACAAACCCGTCTTTGTCCACCTCGTTATTCCCGCGTATTTTATATGTCGTTATCATGTCTCCCTGACCCTCCTGGCTCCAGTGTCGTCAGGCCCATTTCCTCAACCTTTCTTCATAGGACAATCCCCCTAGCTCTGGGACTAGTCTTGTTTTCAAAAACCCTTTGCACTTTCTCTAATTTCTTGACGTGCTTGACTAGGTGTGGATTCCAAACTGGTGCTGCATACTCCAGTATGGGCCTGACGTAGATGGTGTACAGAGTCTTAAACGAATCCTTACTGAGGTATCGGAACGCTATCCGTAGGTTTGCCAGGCGCCCGTATGCTGCAGCAGTTATCTGATTGATGTGCGCCTCAGGAGATATGCTCGGTGTTATACTCACCCCAGATCTTTTTCCTTTAGTGAGGTTTGCAGTCTTTGGGCCCTCTAAACTATATTGTGTCTGCGGTCTTCTTTGCCCTTCCCCAATTTCATGACTTTGCATTTTGGCAGGGTTAATTCAAGGAGCCAGTTGCTGGACCAGGCTTGTAGCCTGTCCAGATCTCTTTGTAGTCCTGCCTGATCCTCGTCCGATTCGTTTTCTTCTCTTTTAACTTCACATGTCTGCAAAAAGGACACTTCTGAGTCTTTTCCCTTCCGTTATGTCGTTCACGTATACCAAGAACAGCACAGGTCCTAGGACTGACCCCTGTGGAACCCCGCTTGTCACAGGCGCCCACTCTGACACCTCGTCACGTACCATGACTCGTTGTTTCCTCCCCGTCAGATATTTCTGATCCATTGCAGTGCCTTTCCTGTGTGTGTGTGTTGTGTGTGTGTGTGTGTGTGTGTGTGTGTGGGTGTGTGTGTGTGTGTGTGTGTGTGTGTGTGCGTGTGTACCCGTCCATATGTACTCACCTATATGTGGTTGCAAAGATCGAATCACAGCTCCAGGTCCCACCTCTTCGCTGGTCACTACTAGATTCACTCTCTCCTTGCTTCGAGAGCTTTATCGTACCCCTTCTTCAAGTTATGTATGGATCCTGCCTCTACTACTTCATTCTCCAGGTCGTTCCACTTCCTGACAACTCTAAAACTGAAGAAATACCTCCTAACATCCAACTGACTCATTTGCTTTCAACTTACAGCTGTGCCCTCGTGTACCTGTTTCCCGCCAATCAAACAATCTGTCCTCCGCCCTATCAGTTCCTCCCAGTATTTTGTATATTTCCATACAAAGTACTGGTCCATTTCCTGGATCAAGATCCCTTCGCCAGCATCACAACACTCCCTGCATAAACAGCTCTCAAAGATAAACAATTGTTTTGTTTACGCAGTTTGATTTTCATACAAGCAATTTTCCTTTATTTTATTTAAGAAGTACAAGAATAGTCTGGTTGATCAACATGCTTGTAACTTAATAAGATTTACACTCTCATTATCAGTTTGCTAACGCCATTATCATTTCTCTCTAACATAACAGAAATTATAATCACAAACTATGCAAAAATATTTAAAGTCAGTTTATCACATTGCATAATACCGACTAATAATTCATTCTGTGACATTGACTATAAGGATCAAGAAATTTAGACGAAAGGGTAAACATCTCCACCTAATATGCTGAAGATGATGATGGGTTGTTTCCTAGTCAGGCAAGTATCGTGTAAGGAGACAATCTACCCGTCCTGCCAGTGTAGAGCTCTTATCTTACCTCAGCTCATTTCAAAGCTCATTCTTACCAAACGTTGATTCTTTCGTCTCAGTTATATATAGTCTCACTTGAGTGAATAAAAATGATTCGTAATTGATTTCACGTTGAAAGTGGAAATTATATTTAATGACGTTAATGTACTTCCGAGTTCATAGTTTATTTTTATGGCTGGTAGAGTGGCCATTAAGAGTACACGTAACCCTATTGTAGAAATATACGTAAACTCTAAGTATATACACAGTGAGGGGAAGTCAGCACTGAGTGTACGAACCTTGTTCACTCATCAGATCCCTCAGTGCTATTTTATCTCTCCAGCGTAGGCAAAAAAAAGCATCTGTGAAATTTAATTGTGCTGAATTGACAGCGCTGGAAGCTGTCAGTTGAAAGTTGCTTATCAATTCTCCGCTATTTATATGATATAAATGTTAACAACACTATCTTGTTCTTATTCAAATTTAAAAATAATTGCAGCAAGAGAGGAATATATATATATTATATATATATATATATATATATATATATATATATATATATATATATATATATATAATATATATATATATATGTCGTGCCGAATAGGCAGAACTTGCGATCTTGGCTTAAAAATATATTTCAGTGTTTGTTTAGTATTAAATTATTGTAAACAAGTCTAAAATGTATATAGCTGGGTTGGCTAAAATAAATTGTTCTTGTTATAATAAGGTTAGGTAAGTTTTCTAAGATTCTTTTGGTGCAAAATTAAATTTTTTTATATTAACATTAATGAAAAAAATATATCTTTAAACGTATTAGAGAAAATTTTAGAAAGGACTTAATTTTAAATGAGTTCTTGCTAATTGACCAGTTTTACATATTCGGCACGATATATATATATATATATATATATATATATATATTATATATACCCGGAGGATGTTTCGGGGGTCAGCGCCCAGAGGCCTGGTCCAGAAACAGGCCTCGTGGTAGATCAGGGCCTGATCAACCAGGCTATTGCTGTTGGCCGCACGTAAACCGAAGTACGAACCACAACCCGGTTGGTCGAGTACTGATTTTAGGTGTCTGTCCAGCTCCCTCTTGAAGGCAGCCAGGGGTCTATTGGTTATCCTCCTTATGTATACTGGGAGGCAGTTGAATAGTCTTGGGCCCCTGACATAATTTTCAATGGGGAGATGTTGCATCGCCTGCCGAGTCTTTTGCTTTCGTATTATTATTATTATAATCAAGGGGAAGCGCTAAACCCGTAGGATTATACAGCTTTGCTTTCGTAGAGAGTGATTTCCGAGTGCCAATTTGGGAGTAGTCCCTCTAGGATTTTCCAAGTGTGTATTATCATGTATCTTTCTTGTCTGCATTCCAAGGTGTACAGGACAAAGGACTTCAACCTTTCCCAGTAATTTAGGTGCTTCATTGTACTTATACACGCAGTGAAAGTTCTCTGTACATTCTCCAGGTCTGCAATTTCGCCTGTTTGAGAGGGGCCGTTAGTGTACAGCAGTACTCCAGCCTAGAAAGAACAAGCGATTTGAAGAAAATTATCAATGGCTTGGCATCCCTAGTTTTGAAAGTCCTCATCATTCATCCTATCATTTTCCTAACAGATGTGATATAGACATTGTTGTGATCTTTGAAAGTGAGATTTGCTGACATTATCACTTCTACATCCTTCACATTAGTTTTTCGCTCTATTGTGTAGGTGGAATTTGTTTTACTTTGATCCATATATATTTTTACTAACACACTAGCCGTTTCCCTCATGTACAAAACCTGCAACATATCCCCACCCCTCCTTCACAGAGCAGCACTGTACTTTCCACATCCAGGACTCAAGTCCGGTTATCCAGTTTCCCTGAATTCCTGAATGTTACTTTGCTCACATTCCAACAGCTCGTCATGTCATAAAAAACCATTTGCCTTCACTCGCTCCTATCTAACAAGCTCACGAACGCTTGCTGGAAGTCCAGGCCCATCACACACAAACCCTCCTTTACCCCATCCCTCTAATCTTTCGTAGGAGGACCCCTACCCCATTTTCCTTCCACTACCTCAGCCTTCTGGATAATAATTTTAGAAATCCTGCATCTCCTTCTAATCTCAAAGCAGCGAATTTTCTGCATTATATTCACACTGCACATTGCCCTCAGACATGACATCTCCACTGCCTCCAGCCTTCTCTTTGTTGCAACATTCACCACCCATGCTTCACACCCATATAAGAGTGTTGGTATAACTATACCCTCATACATTCCCCATTATGCTTCCATGGATATCGTTCATTGTCTACAGAGATTCCTCAGTCCACCACTCACTTTTTCCTCTCGTCAATTCTATGGTTCACCTCGTCTTTCATAGACCCAATGCTTACAAGTCCACTCCCAAATATCTGAACACATTCACTTCCTCAGTAGTCCCTCCCTCCAATCAGTTATCCAGTCTTTTACTGCCTATTTTTTTGTTATTCTCATCACCTTTCTCTTTCCTGTGTTCACTTTTAATTTCCATCTTATACACACGATACCAAATTCGTCCAGCAGCCTCTGCAACTTTTTTTTTTTCATAAACTCCCAAAAGCACAGTGTCATCAGCAAAAGGCAACTGTGACAACTCCCACCTTGTGTTACATTCTTTAACTTTTACTCTCACACCTCTTGCCAACACCCGAACATTCACTTCTCTTACAACCCCATCAATAAATATATTAAATAACCATGGTGACATCACACATCCTTGTCTAAGGTCTACTTTTACTGGGGAATAATCTCCCTCTCTCCTTCATACTCTAACCTGAGCCTCACTATCCTCGTAAAAACTCTTCACTACTTTCAGTAACCTACCTCCTATTTCATACATTTGCAACATCTGCCACCCTGTCATACGCATTTTCCAAATCCATATATGCCACAAAAACCTCTTTACCCTATCTATATACTGCTCACCTATATGCTTCACTGTAAACACTTGCTCTACACACCCTCTACCTTCCCTAAAACCTCCTTGTTCATCTGCTATCCTACTCTCAGTCTTACTCTTAATTCTTTCAATAATAACTCTACCATACACTTTACCAGGTATACTCAACAGAATTATTCCCCTATAATTTCTGCATTCTCTTTTGTCCTCTTTGCCTTTGTACAAAGGAACTATGCATGCTCTCTGAGATAAAGCAAACAGTACTATACACACTAAGTCACGCGTTTGCTGGGCACCGAAGTCATCTGTGGTCTGGCTTGCGGTGTACTGTATATACAGCGAACTTTCTCCCAAGTGGTTTTAAAGCAAAGATCAATACTGCAACTGGTTGAGCCTTGAACCTGAGACTTTAGGCAGCCTCCCAGGAAGCCACTAAACGCTCGACGCTGTGAACCACTACACGAACAAATCAGAAAACGTTATATGTCTAGTGAGAATACTTGACATACTTCCTCCTTACTTCCTCCTTCCAATCTGATATCCAGTCTTTAATTACCTATATTTTTTGTTACCCTCATCACTTTTCTCCCCATTCGTGAAGTAGTAAGCTCAGACACTAATTTCAGTCTCCTTCCCTTTGAACACCAGCCTCACGAGCAGTACACAAATCAATACAACTGCTTGTTTCTTGGTTGCACTGATTTGTGTACTGCCCATGAGGTTGGAATCCAAACTAGAAGAGAATGAAATTAGTCTCAGTATCACAGTTCTCAGCTTGGGCATTCCTGGGTCATGAAGCTGATAACTTAAATCAGAGGTTTGTTATCTTAGTGAGAAGTCAGGTCACCCTGATCCTAGCCTGGATCACTCCAGATTGACTTGTTCCCCGGCTGAAAAGCACTGTTTTAGTAACAAGTCATTGAAATACTCTTATTTTGAGATATACAGAGAATCAACACACTCGACTACTTTTCTGCATATAAATGACGCAGTATTTCTTTGTGCAAACTGAATTCACGACTCACAAATCTTAAACCGCCAGACTGTGTACATATAAAGGACATTTTCTAAGTTACGGCGCAATATTACTTATACTTTGCTCATTTCTTCAGCGAGAGGTAACTTTAACTGGATAAAAGAAAACGAAAACTTTGAAACTTCAAAGTGAATTGTGTTTGTTTAGTTAGAACTCAGGTCTCTCCCACAATGACGTGAACATTGCTTCAGAGTTTCTAACACTATTAAGTCTTTCTTAACAAGGTTTCCAGAAGACACACAGATGAGTGCTAGCCTCCCCAAAACTCCGTGCGGTAATTGTGGTAAATGTTACATTGGGGAAACAAATCATAAGCGCTGATCTAATATATATATATATATATATATATATATAATATAAAATATATATATATATATATTAATATTATATATATATATATATAAAATATATATATATTATATTATATATATTATAATATATATATTATATATATTTTTAAATATATATATTATATATATTATATATATAATTTTTATACATATATATATATATATTGTGTAGTAGGTTGGTAGACAGCAACCACCCAGGAGGTACTACCGTCCTGCCAAGTGAGTGTAAAACGAAAGCCTGTAATTGTTTTACATGGTAGGATTGCTTGTGTCTTTTGTCTGTCTCATAAATATGCAAGATTACAGGTAGTCTTGCTATTCTACTTACACTTAGGTCACACTACACATACATGTACACGTTTATTTATACACACTCATCTGAGTTTTTTTTGGGATTTTATCTTAATAGTCTTGGTCTTATTATTTTTCCTTTTATATCCATGGGGAAGTGGAATAAGAATCTTTCCTCCGTAAGCCATGCGTGTTGTAAAAGTCAACTAAAATGCCGGGAACAATGGGTTAGTAACCCCCTTTTTCCTGTAAAAGGGATTACTAAAAAGAATAAAAAGAAGAAAATGTCAAAGTGGGAAGTCTGAATGTGCGTGGATGTTGTGCAGATGATAGAAAGAGATGATTGTGGATGTTATGAATGAGAAGAAACTGGATGTCCTGGCTTTAAGTGAAACAAAGCTGAAGGGGGTGGAGGGGTTTCAATGGAGAGGAATAAATGGGATTAGGTCAGGGGTTTCAAATAGAGTTAGAGCTAAAGAAGGAGTAGCAATAATGTTGAAGGATAAGCTATGGCAGGAAAAGAGGGACTACAAATGTATAAATTCAAGGATTATGTGGAGTAAAATAAAGATTGGATGTGAAAAAGTGGGTTATAGCAAGCGCGTATGCACCGGGAAAGAAGAGAGAAGTGTAGAGGAGAGAGAGAGATTCTGGGAAATGTTGAGTGAATGCGTGGGGAGTTTTGAATCAAGTGTGAGAGTAATGGGGGTTTGGGGGATTTCAATGCTAAAGTGGGTAAAATGTTATGGAGGGATTTAGTAGGTAAATTTGGGGTGCCGGGGGTAAATGTAAATGGGGAGCCTTTAAATTTGAGCTATGTGTAGAAAGAAATTTGGTAATAAGTAATACATATTTTATGAAAAGAGGATACATAAACATACAAGGTATGATGTAGGCACGTAATGAAAGTAGTTTGTTAGATTATGTTAAATTTGTGGATAAAAGGTTGATGGGTAGGCTCCAGGATGTACATGTTTATAGAGGGGCAACTGAAAATATCGGGTCATTATTTAGTTGTAGCTACAGTTAGAGTAAAAGGTAGATGGGAAAAGAGGAAGGTGGCAACAAAAGTAAGAGGGAGGTGAAAGTGTATAAACTAAGGGAGGAGGAGGTTCAGGCGAGATTATAAGCGACTATTGGCAGAAAGGTGGGCTAGTGCAAAGATGAGTAGTGGGGGGTTTAAGAGGGTTGGAATAGTTTTTAAAAATGCAGTATTAGAATGTGGGGCAGAAAATTTTTGGTCATAGGAGGGTGGGGGCAGGAAGAAAGAGGAGTGATTGGTGGAATTGAAGAAGGAAAGGGTGTGATAAAAGAGAAAAAGGTAGCTTTTCAAGAGGTTTTTACAAAGCAGAAGTGTTTAAAAAGAGCAGAGTATAATGGAGAGTAAAAGAAAGGTGAAAGAGAGTGGGAGAGAGTGCAAAAGGAGAGCATTTGAAAGAGTGGGAGAGGCACTGTCAAGAAATTTTAATGAAAATAAGAAAAATTTTGGAGTGGAGTTAAACAAGTTAAGAAAGCCTAGGGAAAGTATGGATTTGTCAGTTAAAAACAGAGTAGGGGAGTTAGTAGATGGGAGAGGGGGGTAAAAGGTAGATGGCGAGAATATTTTGAGGAACTTTTAAAATGTTGAGGAAGAAAGGGAGGCGGGAATTCATGCACTGGCCAGGGAGGTATACCATCTTTTAGGAGTGAAGAAGAGGGAGAATCTAAGTGTGGTGGAGGTACGTGAGGCTTACGTAGAATTTAAAGGGGGGTAAAGCAGCTGGGAAATGATGGGGGTCATGACAGAAATGTTAAAAGCAGGGGGGGATATAGTGTTGGAGTGGTTGGTACTTTTGTTTAATAAATGTAAAGAAAGAGGGGAAGGGGACCCAGGGGTTGGCGGAGAGCCTGTATAGCTCCTTTATTAAAGGGAAAGGGGGCAAAAGAGATTGTAAAAATTATAGAGGAATAAGTTTACTGGTATACAGGAAAAGTATACGGGAGGGTTATAATTGAAAGAATTAGAGGTAAGACAGAATGTAGAATTGCGGATGAGCAAGGGAAGTTTTTATTGCATTTATGGATTTAGAAAAGGCATATGATAGAGTGGATAGAGGAGCAATGTGGCAGATGTTGCAAGTATATGGAATAGGTGGTAAGTTACTAAATGCTGTAAAGAGCTTTTATGAGGATAGTGAGGCTCAGGTTAGGGTGTGTAGAAGAGAGGGAGAATACTTCCCGTAAAAGTAGGTCTTAGACAGGAATGTGTAATGTCACCATGGTTGTTTAATAATTTATAGTTTGGGGTTGTAAAAGAAGTAAATGCTAGGGTGTTCGGGAGAGGGGTGGGATTAAATTATGGGGAATCAAATTCAAAATGGGAATTGACACAGTTACTTTTTGTGATGATACTGTGCTTACGGGAGATTCTAAAGAAAAATTGCAAAGGTTAGGGGATGAGTTTGAGAATGTGTGTAAAGGTAGAAAGTTGAAAGTGAACATAGAAAAGAGTAAGGGATGAGGGCATCAAATGATTTAGATAAAGAAAAATTGGATATCAAATTGGGGAGGAGGAGTATGGAAGAAGTGAATGTTTTCAGATTTTTGGGGGAGTTGAAGTGTCGGCGGATGGATTTATGAAGGATGAGGTTAATCATAGAATTGATGAGGGAAAAAAGGTGAGTGGTGCGTTGAGGTATATGTTGAGTCAAAAAACGTTATCTATGGAGGCAAAGAAGGGAATGTATGAAAGTATCATAGTACCAACACTCTTATATGGATGTGAAGCTTGGGTGGTAAATGCAGCAGCGAGGAGACGGTTGGAGACAGTGGAGATGTCCTGTCTAGGGGCAATGTGTGGTGTAAATATTTATGCAGAAAATTCGGAGTGTGGAAATTAGGAGAAGGTGTGGAGTTAATAAAAGCATTAGTCAGAGGGCAGAAGAGGGGTTGTTGAGGTGGTTTGGTCATTTAGAGAGAATGGATCAAAGTAGAAGGACATGGAAAGCATATAAATCTACAGGGGAAGGAAAGAGGGGTAGGGGTCGTCCTCGAAAGGGTTGGAAAGAGGGTGTAAAGGAGGTTTTATGGGCGAGGGGCTTGGACTTCCAGCAAGCATGCATGAGCGTGTTAGATAGGAGTGAATGGAGACGAATGATACTTGGGACCTGACGATCTGTTGGAGTGTGAGTAGGGTAATATTTAGTGAAGGGATTCAGGGAAACCGGTTATTTTCATATAGTCGGACTTGAGTCCTGGAAATGGGAAGTACAATGCCTGCACTTTAAAGGAGGGGTTTGGGATATTGGCAGTTTGGAGGGATATGTTGTGTATCTTTATACGTATATGATTCTAAGCTGTTGTATTCTGAGCACCTCTGCAAAAGCAGTGATAATGTGTGAGTGGGGGTGAAAGTGTTGAATGATGATGAAAGTATTTTCTTTTTGGGGATTTTCTTTCTTTTTTTGGGTCACCCTGCCTCGGTGGGAGACGACCGACTTGTTGAAAAATACATATATATTTATATATATATATATATATATATATATATATATATATATATATATATATTATATATATATATATATATGTATATATATATATATATATATATAAATATTTTATAAATATAAATATATATAAATATATGTAAGAGAAGTAAACGCGAGGGTCTGACAAGAGGCGTGGAGTTAAAAGATAAAGAATCACATATAAAGTGGGAGTTGTCACAGTTGCTCTTTGCTGATGACACTGTGCTCTTGGGAGATTCTAAAGAGAAGTTGCAGAGATTGGCGGATCAATTTGGTAGGGTGTGCAAAAGAAGAAAATTAAAAGTGAATACAGGAAAGAGTAAGGTTATGAGGATAACAAAAATATTAGGTGATGAAAGATTGGATATCAGATTGGAGGGAGAGAGTATGGAGGAAGTGAATGTATTCAGATATTTGGGAGTGGAGTGTCAGCGGATGGGTCTATGAAGGATGAGGTGAATCATAGAATTGATGAGGGGAAAAGGGTGAGTGGTGCACTTAGGAGTCTGTGGAACAAAGGGAACTTTGTCCCTTTGGGGGCAAAGAGGGGAATGTATGAGAGTATAGTTTTACCAAAACTCTTATATGGGTGTGAAGCATGGGTGATGAATGTTTCAGCGAGGGGAAGGCTGGAGGGAGTGGAGATGTCATGTTTGAGGGCAATGTGTGGTTTTGAATTTAATGCGAGAATTCGTAAGTTTGGAAATTAGGAGGAGGTGCGGGATTACCAAAATGTTGTCCAGAGGGATGAGGAAGGGTTGTTGAGGTGGTTCGGACATGTAGAGAGAATGGAACGAAACAGAATGACTTCAAGAGTGTATCCCGTCTGTAGTGGAAGGAAGGCGGGTAGGGGTCGGCCTAGGAAAGGTTGGAGGGGGGGGTAAAGGAGGTTTTGTGTGGGGAGGGGCTTGGACTTCCAGCAGGCGTGCGTGAGCGTGTTTGATAGGAGTGAATGGAGACGAATGGTTTTTAATTTCTTGACGTGCTGTTGGAGTGTGAGCAAAGTAACATTTATGAAGGGGTTCAGGGAAACCGGGAGGCCGGACTTGAGTCCTGGAGATGGGGAAATACAGTGCCTGCACTCTGAAGGAGGGGTGTTAATGTTGCAGTTTAAAAACTGTAGTGTAAAGCACCCTTCTGGGAAGACAGTGATGGAGTGAATGATGGTGGAAAGTTTTTCTTTTTCGGGCCACCCTGCCTTGGTGGGAATCGGCCAGTGTGATAAATATATATATATAATATATATATATATATATATATATATTATATATATATATATTATATAATATATATTATATATCCCCCCCAGATTGCTCTACCAGCTTTCCCTATCCTCTTCCATAGCATCAAACGAGTTGATAAGACAAATCTTCCCTTTATTCCTCCCCTTGGAACCCATTTTTTTCCTTTTTTTTTAGGGGCCCCCCTTTTCTTTTTCCGTTTAGTAACCAACATTTTTTTCCTCTTTTTTAAAAGTTCAGGAATCACTCATCAACTCTTTTTCGGGGCATATTTTGCCCCCAGAATTTCCCCTTTGAAAAATAAAATTTCCTCGATCAAAAATTTTTAAACCGGGGCCAAAAGTGTAATTAAAAATTTTTTTTTAAGGGGGTTACCCGCCTATATTATTTAATTTTTTGGCCCGGTAAAATTTTTAGCGTAGGAAAAACCTTTAAAAGGGGTTAAAAGAAAATCAAAATTTTTTGGAAACTTCCAAGTAATTTTTTTTTAAAGTTAGAATCACTTTTCCCCAAATTTTCAAAAAAAAGGAAATTTTTTCTAGTTCCCCAAAATTTTTTCCTATTGTTTTCTTAACCAAGGTTTTCCGGGGATAAAAAAAAAAGGTATTTTTAAACCCCGTGGAATTTTTTTTTGGGTTTAGGGGGGAAAAAATTCCCCCAAAGCGTAAATTCTTAATTTTTAAAATATTAATTTTTTAAAATTAAAAAACTTTATATAAAATTTAAATTTTTAAATTTTTTTTTAAAAAAAATATAATATTAATATATATTTTAATATATATGATTTATATTTTTTTAATATATATTTATATATTATATATATTTTTATAATAAATTTTTTTTTTAAAAAAAAATTAAATAAATATATATATTTAATATTTAAATAAATGAAATTGTTTTTAATTAATTGTTTTTTTTTTTTATAAAAATATAAATTAAAATATTTTTATTTTTATATTGGTAACACCCCCAAAAGGTACCCCGTTTAATTGTTAAAACAAAAGTTTTTTGTTTTACTTAATTAGTTTTTGGGTTTTTTTTCCCTTTTTAAAAATTATGGGGGGAAGGGTTTTTTAGGAATCTTTCCTCCTTAAAAATTGGGTTTTAAAAAAAGTAAAAATTTTAAAAATCCGGGAATTTTAAATTTTTGGTTTATTACCCCTTTTTTCCCGGGGTTAAAAAAATTTTTTAAAAAAATAAAAAAGGGAAAATTTTTAAAGAAAACCCCCCCCCCCCCTTTCCCCCCCCCCCCCCCCCCCCCCCCCCCCCCCCCAAAAAAAAAAAAAGAAAATGGGAAAGGTTGAATGTGCGGGGAAATGTTGGGGCAATAAAAGGGAAAGAGATGATTGGGGAAATGTTATAAATTTGAGAAAAAAACTGGGATGTCCGGGGTTTTAAAAGTGAAAAAAAACCCTAAAAAAAAGGGGGGGGGGGGGTTTAGACCAAGGGGAGAGGAATAAATGGGTTTTAGGTCAGGGGTTTAAAATAGTTTTTAAAAGCAAAAGAAGGGGGTAGAAATTTAAATTTTGAAGGAAAAACCCTATGGCGGGGAAAAAGGGGGACTCAAATTTTTAAAAATTTCAAGGATTATGTGGATAAAATAAAGATTGGATGGGGAAAAGTGGGTTTAAGCAAGCGCGTATGACCTGGAGAAGAAAAAGAAGTGAAAGAGGATGAGAGAGTTTTTGGGAAATTTTTGAGTAAATTGCGGGGGGGTTTTTTTAAAATAAAGTTGAGAGTAATGGGGGGTTTGGGGATTTCAAAGTTTAAAGTGGGAAAAAAAGAGGGGAAGGGGAAAAGTAGTAGGTAAATTTGGGGGTCCCGGGGGGTAAAGAAAAGGGGGACCCTTTTAATTGAGCTTTTGTGAAAGAAAAAAATTTTGGGAAATAAGTAATACATATTTTAGGGAAAAAGGGGGAATACTTAAACATAAAAGGTATGATGTGGGAGAAATGAAAGTGTTTTTTTAGATTATGTATTTTTGGATAAAAGGTTGATGGGGGGGGGGCTCCGGGATGTACTTTTTTTTAAAAAGGGGGGCCCAATTTTTTATCGGTTCTTTATTTGGGTTTGTAGCTACAGTTGGGAGTAAGAGGTAGAGGGGGAAAAAAGGGGAAGGTGGAAACCCAACAAGTAAAAAGAGGGAGGTAAAAGTGTTATAAACAAAGGGGAGGAGGGGGTTCGGCGAGATTATAAGCGATATTGGCAAAAAAGGGGGGGTTTGTGCAAAGATGAGTAGGGGGGGGGTTTTGAAGGGGGTTTGGGGAAAAGTTTTAAAAAATTCAGTATTAGAATGTGGGGGGCAGAATTTTGGGGGTCATGGGAGGGGGGGGGCAGGAAAAAGGGGAAAGGATTGGTGGAATGAAAAGGAAAGGGTGGGGAAAAAAGGGAAAAAAAGGTGTTTACAAGAGGTTTTTACAAAGCAAAAAGTGTTATAAAAAGAGCAGAGTAAAAGGGAAGAAAAGAAAGGTGAAGAGAGTGGTGAGAGAGGTCCCAAAAGGAGAGCATAGAAAGGGGGGAGGCACTGTCAAAAAATTTTTAAAAATGAAAATAAAAAAAATTTTTTGGGAGTGATTTAAAACAAGTTAAGAAAGCCTGGGGAAAAAGTATGGTTTTGTCATTTAAAAAACAGAGTAGGGGATTTTAGTAGAGGGGTTTAGAGGGAGTTTTTAGGTAGTTTGGCGAGAATATTTTTAAAAAAAATTTTTAAAATTTTGTTGGAAGAAAAGGGAGGCGGAATTTCATCACGGGTTTTTGGGAGGAAATACCATTTTTTTTGGGGGAGTGAAGAAGAGCAAGAATTAAGTGTGGTGGGGTTTAGTAAAGGCTTTAGTAAAAATAAAAGGGGGGTTTTAAAGGGCAGCGGAACTGAGGGGAAATAAAGACAAAAATTTGATTAAAAGCGGGGGGGGGATTTAGTTTTGGGAGTGGTTGGGAAATTTTTGTTTAATAAATGTATGAAAGGGGGGGAAAGGGTTTAACCTAGGGAAATTTGGCGGAGGGGCATGTAAAGTCTCTTTTATAAAGGGAAAGGGGACAAAAGAAAATTGAAAAAAATTTTTGGAGGAATAAGTTTAGGGAGTTTTACCGGGAAAAAAATACGGGGGGTTTTAATTAAAAAGAATTAAGGTAAGAAAAAAATGTAGAATTGCGGTTTTGAGCAAGGGAATTTTTTTATTGCCCTTTATGGATTTTGAAAAAAGGGATATGATAGAGTGGATAGAGGAGCAATGTGGCAGAAAGTTTGGCCCAAATATTTTGGAATAGGTGGTAAGGGTTTCTAAAAAGCTGTTAAAAAGCTTTTATGAGGATAGTGGGGGTCGGTTTGGGTGTTTTGAAGAGGGGGGAGAATACTTCCCCGGTTTTAAAAATAGGTCCCTTTTCAGGGTTTTGTAATGTCACCCGGGTTGTTTTTATATTTATAGATGGGGTTGTAAAAAAGTAAATGCTAGGGTGTTTGGGGGAGGGGTGGGATTTAAATTATTTGGGGAAACAAATTCAAAATGGGAAATTAAAACCGTTTCTTTTTGCTGATGTAACTGTGCTTACGGGGGATTCTAAAGAAAAAAATTTCAAAGGGTTTGTGGAAAGAGTTTTTTAGAATGTGTGTTTAAAAATTAAGGAAAGTTGAAAGTGAACATAGAAAAAAGTAAGGTGATGGGGGGCATCAAATGATTTAGGGGAAAAAAAAAAATTGGGTATCAAATTGGGGAGGGGGGAGTTGGAAGAATTTGAAAGGGTTTTTTTGATTTTTTGGGGGTTGAAATGTCGGCGGATGGATTTTTTTAAGGTGGGTTAATCATAGAATTTATGAGGGAAAAAAAAGGGGAGTGGTGCCGGGTTTAGGAAAAATTGAGTCAAAAAAAGTTATCTATGGAAGGGCAAAAAAAGGGAAGTATGAAAGTATCATTTTGTACCCAACACTCCCTTTTTTGGGGGTGTGAAGCTTGGGGTGGTAAATGCAGCAGCGGGAGGGGACGGTTGGAGACAGTGGAGGGTGTCCCGTCGGGGGGAAAGGTTTTGGGGGTAAAAAATTATGCAGAAAATTGGATGGGTGGGAAAATTTGGAGAGGGGTTGGGGTGGAGTTAAAAAAAGCATTTTTGTCAGAGGGCAGAAAAAGGGGTTGTTAGGGGGGTTTGGTCATTTAAGAAAAATGGATCAAAGTAAGAGGACAAAGGAAAGCATATAAAACTAACCCGGGGAAGGAAAGGGGGGGGTAGGGTTTTGTCCCCGAAAGGGTTGGAAAGAGGGTGGGAAAAAGGGGGGTTTTTTTGGGCGAGGGGGGTTGGAAATTTTCCCGCAAGCATGCAAAGGGCGTGTTTTGATAGGATTAAAGGAGACAAAAGTACTTGGGGGCCCCGCGATTTTTGTTTTAAAGGGGGTGAGAAAGGGTAATATTTTGTAAAGGGATTCAGGGGAAACCGGGTTTTTTCAAATAGTGGACTTGAGTCCTGGAAAAGGGGAATAAAAATGCCTGCACTTTTAAAGGGGGGTTTTTGGGTATTGGGAAATTTGGGGGGATATGTTGTGTAACTTTTTTAAGTATATATTCTAAGCTTTTTTATTTGAGCACCCCTGCAAAAGCAGTGATAATGTTTTGAGTGTGGTGAAAAATGGTTTAATGAAGATGAAAGTATTTTCTTTTGGGGGGTTTTTCTTTTTTTTTTTGGGTCACCCTTGCCTCGGTGGGGGGGACGACCCCACTTTTTGAAAAAAAACATTTAAAATTTTTATATAATATATTTTATATAATATAAATATATATATTATATATTTTAAAATATTTAATTTAAAATATAAAATGTATATATATAATTTTAAAAATATATTAAAAAAATTTTTAAATATAAAATATATAAAAAATATGTAAAAAAAAGAAAATAAACGCGAGGGCTTGACAAAAGGCGTGAGTTTAAAAAAATAAAGAATCACATAAAAAAAGGGGGGAGTTGTACAGTTGCTCTTTTTCTATGACACTGTTTCTCTTGGGAGATTCTAAAAGGGGGAAGTTGCGAGATTGGCGGATCAATTTGGTAGGGGGGCAAAAAAAAAAATTAAAAGGGAATTTCAGGAAAGAGTTTAAGGGGGTTTTGAGGAAAACAAAAAAAATTAGGGTGAAAGAAAGATTGGGGTATCCCGATTGGAGGGGGAAAAGTATGGGGAAGGGAAAGTATTTAGAAAATTTGGGAGTGGGCGTGTCACGGAATTTGGGTCATGAAGGATGAGGTGAAACAAAAAAAAGATGAGGGGAAAAAAAATTGAGGGTTTCACTTTTGGAGTCTGTGGAGACAAAGGGAAAATTTTTTCCTTGGAGGGCAAAGAGGGGGGAAAGTTTTGAGAAATAAAGTTTTAAAACCCCCCCTCTTATATGGGGGTGAAGCATGGGTGATGAATGTTCAGCGAGGAGAAGGTGGGGCAGGGGGAGGGTGTCATGTTTGGGAGGGCAATGTGTTGGGGTGAAATTTTTTGCAGAGAAATTTGTAGGGGGTTTAAGTTAGGGGGGGTGCGGGGGTTACCAAAAATGTTGTCCAGAGGGGATTTAGGGAAAAAAGGTTTTTTGGGGTGGTTTGGGACATGAAAAGAGAATGGAACGAAACAAAAAGACTTCAAGAGGTAAACAAAAGGGCCGTTTTGGAAGGAAGGCGGGGAGGGGGCGGCCTAGGGAAAAGGTTTGGAAAGGGAGGGGGTAAAGGAGGGTTTTTTTGCGAGGGGGTTGGATTTTATTTCGGCCGGGGCGGGGGCGTGTTTGATAGGAAATGAATTGGGGCCCGGAAAAGGTTTTTAATACTTGAGTGTTTTTTGGGGTGGGGACAAAAAAACAATTTTTGAAGGGGGTTTTAGGGGAAAAACCGGGGGCCGGGCTTGAGTCCTGGAGATGGGAAGAAGTGCCCGCACTCGAAGGGGGTTTAAAGTTGCCCTTTAAAAACTGTTGTGTAAAAACACCCTTTTGGGAAGACGGATGGGGTGAAAGAAGGTGAAAGTTTTTTTTTTTCGGGCCCCCCCTGCCTTGGTGGGAATCGGCCGTGTGATAATTATATATATATATATATATAATTATTTATATATATATATATATATAAAATATATATATATATATATATATATATATCCTCCCAGATTGCTCAAACCAGCTTTCCTATCCTCTTCCATAGCATCAAACGAGTTGATAAGACAAATTCTTCTTGATAACCTCAGTGACTCAGCAGGAATACAGGACCCTAGCTATGCCAGTGCCATCACTGAATCTCTTGCTGCTCCAGCACCAAACGCTAGTGCAGCACTGGCTCACAGTCAAGCTGGGATAGCCCAATCGCTGAAAAGGTGCTTGCCAACATGCTCAGGGCTGTAACATCAGATAGAGAGACTGCCCGTCTGAAGGCTGTGAGCGCACCTAACTCCGGGGACTTCCTCCAAACAGTTCCCATATCGGCAATGGGAAAGCAACTCGACCCTAAGACCCTCCGTACTGCAGTGGCTCTGCACCTTGTTGCCCCAATTCACACAGAATCTACGTGTATTTGCGGCGAAGCGCAAGCAGACCAATATGGTCTACATGGTCATAACTGTTCCAAAACCAAGGGCTGGCATGCAAGACACAATGAGGTCAACGACATCATAAAGAGAACCCTTGCTACAGCTGGATGCCCAGCCGAGAGTGAGCCCCGATCACTTGTAGCCAACAATACCCACAACCCAGCAATCCGCCCCGACGGGATCACCATCTATCCTTGGAAGAATGGCAAGCTCTTAGCATGGGATTATACCGTGTGTCCACACTGGCTGTCACCTATATCCATCACAGTGTTGGGCGACAGGAGGAGCTGCTGACCACAGGGAAGGAGTACAAGATCAGCAAGTACGGGGACATAAGCCAACCAGTATCAATTTGTCCCAGTGGGATCAGAGCCCTTTGGGGATCATGGGGGAAAAAATGCCACATATGTTTCCTTAAAGAACTTGGTCCAGACTCATCGACACCACGGGGCCCCCAAGGGCACCACTTCATGTTCCAGAGCTTCAGTTTTGGCCATCCAGGGGAAATGCTTGCTGCATACTTGGCTCGCGCCCGGGCTTGGAGGAGCTGGAGGAAATTCATGATCTTTAATACATTGTACCATTGTATTCATGTTTGTGTTTTTTCTGTAAATGTATTCTGTTTATTAATAAAGTTCACATAGAATATAAATATAGGGGGTGGTAGAGAAAAAAATATTCAAACAGCTCCGGGGGATTGCGAAAAGGACTTGGGGGGTTATGGTAAGCAGCAACCTTAAACAAAGACAGCAATGCCTAAGCGTACGTAATAAGGCAAATAGATTACTGGGATTTATATCAAGAAGTGTAAGCAACAGAAGTCCAGAGGTCATACTGCAGCTTATACATCATTAGTAAGGCCTCACCTAGATTATGCAGTTTCAGTTCTGGTCTCCATATTACAAAGGGAAACATAAATTCGTTAGAAAACATTCAGCGTAGGATGCCCTAAAATTAATACATAGCATTAGAAATCTTCCTTATGAAGAAAGATTGAAGACTCTTAAGTTACATTCACTTGTTAGACGAAGAATGAGGGGAGACCTGATCGAAGTGTATAAGTGGAAGATAGGTATTAATAAAGGGGATATTAATAAGGTCTTGAGGATAAACTTTCCAAGAGAGAACCGCAGTATGGATTTAAATTAATAAGATTAGATTTAGAAAGGACATAGGAAAGTATTGCTTTGAAATAGGGTAGTAGATGAGTGGAACAGTCTACCTAGTTGGGTTATTGAGGCTAGGACTTTGGGTAGTTTTCAAATTTAGGTTGGATAAATACATGAGTGGGAGAGGTTGGATTTGAGTGGGACTTGCACATCAGAGCTTATTTCTTGGGTAGCATTGAAAATTGGGTTGGTCAAATGTTTGTTAGTGGGATGAATTGTAAAGGATCTGCCTAGTATGGCCAACAGGGCCCGCTGCAGTGTTCCTCCTTTCTTATGTTCTTATGAGAGCCTTGAGTTTTCCCTAAGGTACGTTTATTGTCTTCTCTGAGGATGAGGGTCCCCAGTCCAGCTATAGAGGTGAACTTCCCTATATTTTTATAAATTATTAAAGATATATATAATAATATATATATATAAATATATATATATATATATATTATAAAATAAAATATATATATAATATATATATTATATATATAAATATATAATATAATATTATATATAATATATTTTATATATTATATAAAATATATATAGATATCAAATATATATATATATATATAATATATATTATATATATATTATATAATATAAAATATATTATATATTATATATATATATATATATATATATATTCATAGAACAAGCGATATATTTTAAATAAACATGTATCTCACACTATGGGGAAATCTGATTTGGGGATACACCTTAACAGTACTAGCACGCTAAGCCCCCCAGGGTTTTTGGCTTGGCCCCGAAGTCATGTGTGGGCCTGGTTTGGGGGTTTGTTTAAATGCGTACTTTCTCCCAAGGGGTTTTTTAAAACCCAAAGCTCAAAAACTGCGATTTGGTTTAAACCCCTGAACCTGAACTTTAGGAAAGGCCTCCCGGGAAAAGCCACAAAACTCTGGGCGCTTTTGGGCCCCCAAAAACAACAAATCAGAAAACTTAATTTTGGCCTAGTGATTTGACATCCCTTCCTCCTTACTCTTTTCCTTCCAATTTGAAAATCCAATCTTTCTTTAACCAAAATTTTTTTGGATACCCCTTTCCCCTTCTCTCCCCACACCACACAAACAACCACACATACACCCCACACACACACACCACACCAACACCACACACCACCCCACACAACAAACACAACACCCCAAAATATAATATAAATTTTAAATTTTAAATAAAATTTATATATTTTAATATTCATTACCCTTCTCCCCCCCCCCCACAACACACCAACACACAACATATAAAAATATATAAATTTAATAAAAATATATATATAATATATATAAATAATTTATGTCGTCCCGAATAGCAAAATTTGCGTTCTTGGTTTAAAAATTAGCAACGCTCATCTTCCCTTTGAATAACAAGGGGAAAATTTGTGTATGCAAAAATTTTCCCCCAAAATCATTCTGAACCTAAGGGAAAAAATATTTTTGATTGGTTTTTTTTTTATTTCCCAAAACTATTTTTAAACGTTTTTAAAAATATTTATTTTTGTTTAGGCTAAAAAAAATTTGATTTGTTATAAAAAGGGAGGTAATTTTTTTAAATTTTTTTTGGGTTCAAAATTAAAAAAATTTACATTAACATTAAGAAAAAAAATATATCTTTTAAAAAATATAAGGGGAAAATTTCAGAAAGGATTTAAATTTTAAATGATTTCTTTCCCTAATTGCCCGTTTTTCATATTCGGCCGACAATTTTATATATATATATTATATATATTTTAATATATATATATATATAAAAATATATATATTTTTAACATTCATATTTTGCAGCCCCTTCGGACTGCTTTTCCCAAACCTCCCCTTCCAGGCAAAGGGGACTGTACTTCCCCCCTCCGTAGAGAAAAATAAATTTTTCCAAACAAAACCTTTTTTCCCCTGAATATCTTACCATTCCGATTTACCACTTTTCACACACTCCCCCCAAAATTTTTCCCGGGGAAAAAACCCTTTTTACTCCCCTTTCCCTTTCCCCCTCAGTTTTATCCCTTCCCCTTGGGTTCATCTTATGCTTTTTTTCATCTTCTTTTAAATCCCCCAACCACCTCAAAAGGGCCCCTCCTCAGCCTCCAAGCCCGGCCCAAAAATTTGGGTTCAAAACCTTTTTTCTCCTATGTACGGGTTTTATTTGTGTTTTTTTACAGTTTTTCTCCTTTCTAACCCCAGTATTCGCTCCAGTATCTCAGTTTCCAAAGTATCTGCAAAATACCCACACTATGCTTGTTTATCAAACATGACACCCCGTACCGTCTCCAGCCCCCTTTTCAGGGGTAAGGTTTAAATGCCGTGCCCTCCTTTTCAGAGTGTCTCCCCAATTTGGTGCGACATTGTAACAGCAATTTGGGTTTGGGGAAATTTTCCGCTACGGGTGGCAAGAAAAAGTTGACTAGCGACGACCCCAGTAAAATCTTTAGTTTTTCCGGGGTTGAAGACCTTTGAAGAGCGCACTTTTTGCAGCATAAGGCTTCAAGGATACACCGGGTTGGTTTTTGGGGTACACTTTTACAGCACTGCATAATGTAGTGATCGGGCATCGAGGACTACATACATTTTGGGTTTTGGGCACAACTTTTGCAGCACGCTAATGGAATCCCCCGGGCATAAAGGACTACACCCCTGCTGGTCGGTCTCTCCCCAAGGGGCACAAAAAACACACAATTTAAAGAATAAAAGGGGCCGAGTTAAAATGACACTTTGGAAGATCTTGATAAAATTATATCGCAGAAACGGAAAAGAACCTGTCAATAAACATGAGCGAACCCAACCATGTTTCCCCGAACTGACACTTTGAATAACAACTGTGTGGGGAAAATTAACACGTGGGGCAATACCTTTGTTTTTTTAAATTTTAAATTTAGTTTCGCCAAGCTTGGGGTTTAAACAATTCAGACAGAAGTTTTGTACAAAAAGATAGTGGAAAACGAGGCAAAAACTCTCTCTGCCTTAAAGGGGATATGTAACTAACTATTGTCCTTACGACCAGAGCTTTGGAAAAGGATAGGTAAGGGAAAAGGGTTGGGTAAGGATAGAGATATATAAAAGGGGGGGGAGGGGGAGAGGGGGAAAGGGATTTTAAAAGGGAAGTGAAAAACCCAAATTTTGGGTTTGGCAATTTAAAAAGTGTGTGTGTTTTAACAAAAAATTTTTTTGAAAGGGGGTTAAAAACACTTACCCCTCAAAAGTCAAAAAAAGATATAACAGAAAAATTTTAATTTAAAGGACTCTGAAGGTAAAGTTTTAAAGCTTTTTTTATTTTTATTTTTGTTTTTTATTATTTTTTTTGCGTTTCCCAAAAAACAAAAAATTTAAACAAGCCCAAGGCGATGATTATTTAGCCCAAATTCATGAAATTTTACTGGACAAGTCAGCTCTTTCAAGGGGGTGTCCCCCCCAATAGTAAATATAGTGAATTTTTAATAGTAGTTGGTAAGTAAAAAAGGAAAAAACAAGAAAATTCCCAAAATTTTGGGGCGAAAATATTTTTGGGTAGACAAAAAGGGGTTGTCGTGTTCCCCAAACATCTTCATCTCGGGGGTTTTTGCAAAAAAAACACGGTCGATGGAATCGTCTTTAGGGAAATGGGAAGCAGCCTCTGTGGAAGAGTAAATTTTTGGGGTCCTGGGGGGAAGGAAATTTTTTTATGATTTTGTGGTAGTATTTTCAACTTGGGGGGGATGTTCTCTTCTGGTATGTAGGGTTTCTTGCTTGCAAAAGAGTTCCCTTTTTCTTAATCTTACCAAGGCGTATTTTTAACGGAAAAATATCCTGCTGTAGGTTAAAATCTCCCCATTTTGACTCGTCTCTCCCCCCTGGTCCCCCGAAATTAAAGGGGGAGAGTTTTTTTTCTGGACCCGTTGAAAAATTTAAAGCAGTTTGTCTTTGTTTTTAAAAGCCTTTGGGGACACTTTGGGGTATTCAAAGGAATTGGTTTATCTTTCTTTTTAAATACAGATTTTTTTTTTTGACGTGTGGGGGGGCTTGTTAATTTTTAAAAACTACTAAGACGGCTTTGGTTTATTTTGATTTTTTTACTGAGGGTGAGATTTTGGAGTGGGAGCACCCTGTCTATTTTTTCCCCCCAAGATCTTATTAGGGTTTCTAATGGCTACAGGGGTACCTCTGAGGGGAAAACCCCCTTTTGGGCTTCGAGGGTTGATGCAAAACATTCTATCAAAGCTAACCAGGCCTTTGTCAGGGTTGGTCGTAATTCTCCATTTTTTTTCTAAATTAGTGTTAAACGAATTTCCCAATTTTCCCAATTTTTCTATGGCCCTCTAATAATTAAAATTTTCCTTTTTACAGGATTGACGAGACGACAGGAACCTTCATCTGAAAAATTGGTTAAAATTTGGTTTCTTAAATTTGGGTTTCGGGAAGATTTTTCACAAAAATTGAATAAAAAGGGATTTTAAGACATGAACCTTGTGGGACACCAGTTTGTCGGTTTTAAAAGGCTCTTTTGGGACCTGCCATAAAAGGTTAAAATTTTGATTTTCTTGATTTTAAGAAGTTTTTAAAATTAAATCTGAGAAAGGTCCAGTTAGGGGCTGGTGGGTTAAAAAGGGGTTTGTATTAAAAACCATCATGCCATAAGCAAACAAAAGCTTTATGAACTTCTCGGGGTTGGAAAATTAAAGGGAAAAGATTGCCCTGAGGGTTTTAGGCTCCTACGGGCATCGAAAAAAAAATTTTTTGCGGTTTGGGCACCCCCTTTTGGGGGTTTTTTAAAACCCCAAAATTTGTTTTTCTGAAAAGGGGATGTTTAAAACTCCATATAATATTTTTAATCAAATTGGAATTGTTTTTCTCAAAAATTTTTGCCATGATTAAGAATGTATAGGTCTTTAGTTCCTCAGGTTTTGGTGGATTTTTTTCTGGGGTTTCGCAGTCTTAAAAACCACGGGAAAATCCCCGGAGGTCAATTTGCATTAAAGATATTGACCAAAGGGAATTTTTTTCAATTTCGGGGGTGGGAAAATTTTCTTTTTTAAACTTTATTTTTTTTCATTGTTATTCCAGAGAGACCGGGGGCCCCTATGTGGGCATTTTTCCCAAAAAAAACCTGACTCTTTCTAAAAATTTAGTTTTAATAGGTCTGAAAAGGGGGGTTTGGGCTCTTAAAGGTGGATGTATGGGAGGGAAGGTAGTGGTTAGAGATAAATTTGTTCTCAACCCTCTCCAGTAAATTGCCCAACTGAAAGTGGTTTTTATTAAATCGACGACGGTTATTTGGGATAAAATTTTTCTCCCACAAACACCCTTTCAGCTTAGCCGGGCCCTGTGGATCACCCAAGTTTAATCTCAACCCCCTTTCCTCATCTTCACGTAAAGGTATGAATTTTTAACTGGGGCCTTTTTGCTTTCCCCCCCTAAAAGTTGCCGAATCTTGCCCAAAAATTTTTTGCAGGTTGACGTTTATACGGGTTTTAGCTTGGGGAACTAAAAATTTCCCAAAAAGTCCCCTTTGTAATGACAAAACGGGTAATTAATTTCCCTTTGCCTCAACCCTTTTACAAGTGTTTTGGGGGTTGTCGCTTTTGAAATGCCTTTGTTTACTTTTTTGTTTGATAATTTCTCTTTCAATCTCAAATTTTCCCTATAGGTTTTTTTTTTGTTTGATCTTTGTGGAAGCTAATTGGCAAAGTTGCAAAAAGAAACATCAAGTATACCCGGGTTTTGAAAAAGACCTGATCGCGTCGTCAATTGCGAGGAAGGTAAATTTTTCCCGACACAATTCCATCTTTACCAAAAATGCCCTGAAGGGGCCAAAATCCTTTAAAGGGGAGGGGGTAGGGAAATCAGCAATTAGCCTTTTAAAGGATTTCACTACAGTTAAATTTTTTTATGGGTGAAAACACAGGCAGGAAAATGAACAAATTTTTAAAACTGGGGGGGTTTAGATTTAGATGCAGCTTGAAAAGGCCCTCCGTTTACGGGGGGCGAGGGCCCCCTACTGGAAATAGGTCATACCCACGAGTTGAGCCGAGGGGCTTGGATGACACCCCTCTTCCAGGAATCCCTAGTGTTGCTGTGTTTTTGACAAAATATTTTCCAAAGGTTAAAATTTCCAAACGAGATGCTGAATTATATACTTTTACCTGATTTTCCCTTTAAAACCCGTTTTCCTGTATAAACTCGTTTCTGGACGAAAAAAAAAAGATTATTTTTGGAAAAAACATATTCGAAATTAAGATACCCAAGGGGGGTTGGCAAGGGGTGTTCTTAATGAAAGTGCCGGTTAAAAGGGAGCAATTATTTTAAGGGAAATGCCCTCCAAAACCACTTACAACACGCCTTCAACACCCTTTTCAAAACTGCCCCCAACCCCTTACAACAATGCCTCAACAAACCCTTTTCCCAAAACCCCGCCCTCCACCACTTACAAAACTGGGCCTTTAAAAAACCCTTTTTTAAAACTCCCTCAAAACCCCCTTACAACCTGCCTTCAACCCCCACTTACAACTTTCCCCCAAAACCACTTTCCTTTAAAAAAACTGCCTTTAAAACCACTTTAAAAACACTGGGCCCCCAATTTCCCCCCACAACCTTCCCTTCAACACCACTTAACCCAAAACCGCCTTCAACACCCTTACAACCTGCCTTCAAACTACTTTAAAACACTTTCCCCCCCCCCCTTACAAAAACTGCCCTCAACACCCTTTCCAACACTGCCCCCAAACCCACTTACAACACTTTTCCCTTTAAAAACCACTTACAACACGGGCCCTTTAAACACCCCTTCAACACTAACCCCCAATTTCCAAAACCCACAACATTGCCCTAACCTACTTTCAAAAAACTGCCCCCACACCCTTAAAAACATAGGGCCCCCAGCACCAATACAAAAACCCGCTCCAAAACCACTTACAACACTGCCTTTACAGCACTTTAAAAACCCAAATGCCTTCAATACCATTTTCAACATAACCTTCAACACCACTTACAACACTGCCTTCAATCCCCTTACAACACTGCCTTCAACAAAACTTAAAAACACTGCCCTCAAACCCCCCTTTCAAAAAATTTCCCTCAACACCCGTTCCCAACCCCCCCCCCTGCCTTCCAAAACCACTTAAAAATTTTTCCTTGAACACCCCTTTTTCAAAAAACCGCCTTCAAACACTTGCAAAAACTACCCCCAAAAAAACAAAACCCACAACCCCTGCCCCCAAACCCCACTTAAAACACCCGCCCCCAACACCAAATTAAAAAACATTTGGGGGTCAGCACCACCTACAACACGGGTCTCAACCAAACCCCTTTTCAAACACTGCCTTCAACAACCCCTTACAACCTTTCCTTTAACCCCCGCTTTCCAAAAAAAATGCCTTCAACACCACTTACCATTTCCTTCAACACCCTTACAACACTGCCCTCAACACCCTTACCCCCCCCTGCCCTCACACTACTTACAAACTTGGGCCCCCAAACCACTTACAACACGGCCCTTAATACCCCTTTAAAAAACCCGCCCTCAACACCACTTTCAACCGGCCCCCAAAACCCCTTTCAAAAAAAACGGGCCCCCAAACCACTTAAACATTTCCCCCAACACCACTACAACACTGCCCTCAAACACCACTTACAAAAAACTGTCCTCAAACCGCTTACAAGGGACTGCCCTCAAAACCCTTACAATTTTCTGCCCCAAAACCACTTACAACATTTCCCTCAAAAAACTTACAACCCGGGCCCCCAACACCCTTACCAAAAACTGCCCCAAAATCCCCTTACAATTCTGGCCCTTTAAACCCCAAAAACCCACTTAAAATTCATGCCCCCCCCCCCAACCCCCACTTACAACCTGCCTTCAACACCCCCTTACAACCGCCTTCCCAAAAAACCCCCTTTTAAAAAACCCGCCCCCCCAACACCCCTTAAAAACACTGCCCTCAAAAACCTTTTTTTTTCCCCTGCCCTCAACACCACTTACAACACTGCCTCAAAACACTTTTCAAAAACTGCCCTTTAACACCACCCTTTTTAAAGCCTTCAACACCATTACAACACTGCCTTCAACCCACTTTTAAACACGCCCCCAAAACCACTTAAAAAACCTTTTCCCCAAAACCCTTACAGCACTGCCCTCAAAACCACTTTCAATACTTTTCCCTCACACCACTTTCAACCTGCCCCCAACCCTTAAACACGGGCCCCCCCCATTACAAAAATGCCCTCAAAACCAAATTAAAATACTTTCCTTCAACCCCCGCTTAAAAACACTGCCTTTAAAACCACTTACAATACTGCCTTCACACAAACTTAAAAAAAATGTCTTCAAAACCCCCTTTTCCCAAAATTTCATTTAAAAACCACTTACAACACTGCCTTTTAACACCACTTTAACCAACACTTTCCCTTTAAAAACCACTTTCAACACTGCCTTTTACACCACTTACAACACGCTTCCTTAACACCAATTAAAACCTGCCCTTTAACCCCCAAAATTTCAAAACTTTTCCTTCAACACCCCCTTACAACCCGCCTTCCCCCCCACCCTTTCAAACCCCGCCCTCAAAAATTTCCCCTTACAACACTGCCCCAAAACCCCTTACCCAAAACCCGCCCTTTAACTTTACTTTCAACAATGCTTTTAGCAACCCCTTAAAAAAAACGCCTTCAACCCCTTCAAAACGCCCTCCACCAAATTTTCAACACGCCTTCAAACCACTTAAAAAAACTGCCTTCAACACCCTTTAACAACACTGCCCCGCACCCCTTAAAAACAAATGCCCCTTCCCCACCAATTAAAAACACTTGGGCCCTTTAATTTTTCCCTTTCAACACTGCCCCCAAAAACCATTTTCAGCACTGCCTTCGCCCACTTAAAACAACCACTGGGGGGTTTTACCCCTTCCCAAAACCCCTTACAACACTGCCCTCAAAAATCACTTAAACACTTTCCTTCAACCCCCCACTTAAACCCCTTTCCCTCAACACCCCTTAAAACCTGCCCCTTTAAACAATTTAAAAACTGCCCCCCAAAAACCCCCACTTTTCAAAACTGCCCCCCAACACCAAATTACAACACTGCCTTCACACCCCTTTCAACACTGCCCCCAACCCCTTTACAACACTGCCCTTTAACACCATTACAACACTGCCCCCAAATCCCCTTTTCAACCCCTGCCTTCAAAAACACTTAAAAACACCCCTTTAAACATTACAACACTGCCCTTAAAAACCCCTTTCAAACGCCCTTTAACACCATTTACAACCCCTTTCCCCTTAACACCTTTCAAACTGCCCTCAACACCACTTACAACACGCCTTAACCCCTTACAAACCGGGCCCCAAACCCCTTTCAACACTGCCTTTTCCCCCAAAAACCACTTCCCCAAAAACTTGGGGCCCCCTCCTTACAACACAACACTGCCCTTAACACCACTTACAAAAAACTGCCTTCAACACCCTTCAACACTGCCTTCAACACCCCTTTTTCAAAACCCCCCTTTAACATACTTAAAAACACTGCCTTCCCAAAACCCTTACAAACGGGCCCTTTAACAAAACCCCACAACCCGTAAAAAACAAAAACCCGCCCTTTAAAACCCCTTACAACACTGCCTTCAAAACATCCCTTAAACACCCCTTTAACATTCCCCTTAAACCCCCCTGCCCCCTTTTAACAAACCCCTTAACCCCCCACTTTTCCCCCTTCAACAAACCCCTTACAACAGCCTTCAATTTTTCCCCTTTCAACACTGCCCTTTTAAAAACCACTTTCAACAGCCTTTAACACCACTTACAAAACTTTCCTTCCCAAAACCCCTTAAAAAAACCTGCCCCTTTAAACCCAACCCCCCCTTAAAACACTGCCTCAACAACCCCTTAACATGCCTTCAAAAACCCCAAAACACTGGGGTTAACAAACCCCTTAAACACTGCCTTTTTCACCCCTTAAAAACACTTTCCTTCCCAATCCCCTTTTTTAAAATGCCTTCAAAAAAAACCCTTTAAAACACTGCCCTTTTTCACCACTTTTTAAAAAACTGCCCCCAAAAAACCCTTAAAACACTGCCTTCAAAAACCAAACCCCCCCAAATTAAAACACTGGGCCCTTTAAACCACTTAAAACACGGCCCCTCAACCCTCACTTTTCAACAAATGCCCTTTATACCACTTACAAACATGCCCTTTTAAACACCACAAAAACACTGCCCCAAAAACCACTTACAAAACCCGCCCTTTAAAAAACCCCTTAAAAACTGCCTTCAACACCCTTTTTTAAAACCCTTCAACACCCCTTAAAACCCGCTTCAACAAAAACTTTTAAAAAACTGCCCAACACCCCCTTTCAAAAACTGCCTTTTACACCCCTTTCAACACTGCCTTTAACCCACTTTCAAAAACTGCCTTTTAAAACCCCCTTACCAAAAACGGCCCCCAAAACCCCCTTACAAATCGGCCCTTTTAAAACCCTTAAAAAAAATGGCCCTTTAACACCCCTTACAAACTGCCTTCAAAAACAAATTAAAACAAATGTTTTTCAAACCCTTTCAAAAAACTGCCCCTTTTCCAACCCCTTCAACACTGGCTTTTCACACCCTTACCCAAAAACTTTCCTTTTAACACCATTAAAACACGGGCCCTTTAACCCCCCTTACAACCTGCCCTTTAAAAACCACTTAAAAAACCGGCCCTTTAACACCACTTAAACACTGCCTTTTAATTCCCACTTTCAAAAAATGGCCTCAAACCACTTTCAACACTGCCCTTTAAACCCAAATTTCAACACGCCCTCAATCCCCCCCCAACACTGCCCAAAAACCCCTTCAACACTGCCTTTTAGCACCAACTTTTTAAACACGCCTTCAAAAACCCCCTTACCCATGCCCCCAACCCCCACTTACAAAAAATGCCTTCAACACCAATTTAAAACACTGCCCTTTAAAAAACCCCTTAAACCTGCCCTTTAACACCCCTTACAAACACTGCCCTTTTAAAACCACTTTAAAAACACTGCCCTAAACCCCTTTTTTTTACAACCTGCCCCCCCCAAAACACCTTCAACACTTTCCTTTAACACCCTTACAACAATGCCTTCAACACCCCTTTACAACCGCCCCCAACCAAACAATTAAAAACCTTCCTTCAAAAAACCATTACAAAACTGCCCTCAAATACTTTAACACTGCCTTTAACACCTTTCCAAATTGCCCTTTAAAACACCAACCCCTACCCAACATTCTGCCCTCAAACACACTTACAACCCTGCCCCTTAACCCCTTTCAACCCTGCCCTCAACACCCCTTTCAACCTGCCTTTAACCCTTACAACATGCCCTCAAATCACTTACAAAAACTGCCTTCAAAAACCCCTTACAACCTGCCCAAAAATTACACCCTTTACCCCCAAAAAAATGCCTTTCAACACACTTACAAAACCCGCCTTCCCAACACCCCTTACAACACTGCCCTTTAACAAACCCCTTTTCAAACTGCCCTCAACACCCCTTTTCAAAAACTGCCCTTAATAAACCCCTTTCAAAAAACTGCCCTCAACACTTTTTTTAAACACTGCCCTCAAAACCACCTTTTTCAACCCCTGCCCTTTTAAAACCCCTTACAACAAATGGGCCCTTTAAACAATTACAACAATGCCCTTTAACCCCCACTTGCAACAATGCCCTTCAAAACCCCTTTAAAAACCCCTGCCTTTTTACCCTCCAAATTTAACAAAACACAGCCCTCAACCCCTTAAAACACTGCCTTAAACCCTTACAACACTGGCCCCTTTAACCCCCTTTTCCCCTTTCAACACTGCCTTCAACACCAAATTACCAAAACGCCTTCAAAACCCCTTAAACTGGGCCCCCTACCCACTTACAAACCGCCCTTTAACACCACTTTTAAAAAACTGCCCCCCTTAAAAACCCCCCTTTCAACAAACTGCCTTAACACCACTTACAAAAACTGCCTTCAAACCCCCAAAACCAAATGCCCCCAACAAACCCTTACAACACTGCCTTCAACACCCTTTTAAAACCCCTGCCTTCAAACCCCTTACAAAAACTGCCTTTAACAAACCCCTTAAAAAATGCCTTTTTAAACCACAAAAACACTTTTCCCCCCAAACCCCTTACAACACTGCCTTCAACACCACTTACAAAACTGTTTTTTCCCCTTTTAAAAAACTGGGCCCTTTAAAACCCCTTAAACACTGCCCTTTTAACACCAAATTAAAACACGCCCCTTTAACCCCTTTAAAACCTGCCCCAACACCAATTACAACACTTTCCTTCAAAACCCCTTTTAAAAAACTGCCTTCAAAAACCACTTAAAAAACTTTCCCTCAAAACCCCTTTCAACACTGCCTTTAAAAACCCCCTTAAAACACTGCCCTTTAACACCCCTTTTCAAACACTGCCTTTTAACACCAATTAAAACACTGCCTTCAACACCACTTAAAACCGCCCCCAACAACCCCTTACAACACTGCCTTTCCCAAAACCACTTTAAACCGCCTTCAACACACTTACAAAACTGGGCCTTTAAAAACACTTAAAACACCCGCCTTTAAACCCCCTTACAACATGCCTTTCAACACACCCTTACAACCCCTTCCTTCAACACCCCCTTTCAAAAACTGCCTTTTAACACCACTTAAACCCCTGCTTCCCCAAACCACTTAAAAACTGCCCTTCAAAAACACTTTAAAAACCCGCCCCTTTTAAAAACACTTACAACACTGCCTTCAACACCCCTTACAAAATGGGCCCTTTAACACCACTTAAAACACTGCCTTCAACCCCCACCCTTTTTCCCCTGCCCTCCCCAAACCCCTTACAACACTGGGCCCTTTAACCCATTAAAACACTGCCCTTTAAACACCCAACCCCCACCCTTTAAAAAACTGCCCCCAAACATCACTTACAAAACTTTCCTTCAACACCCCTTAAAACACTGCCTTCAACACACTTACAAAAAACTTTCCCCTTTAAAAAATCCACTTACAACAAAAGCCCTTCCCCAAAACCCCTTAAAAAAACTGCCCTTTAACACCCCTTAAAAAAATGCTTCCCCAAAACACTTACAACACTGCCCCTTCCCAAAAACCCCTTTTCAAACACTGTTAAACCCCCACTTAAAACACTGCCTTCAAACCCCTTCCAAATGCCCTTTAAAAAACTTACAACACTGCCCTTTAAACATTCAACACGCTTCAACACCCCTTAAAAAAATTTAAAATTACACAAACTGCCCCTTAAAATTAAAAATGCCTTAAAACTTAAAAAAAGAAACCCCTTTAAAACCGTAAATAAAAAAATGGGGCTTCAAACATTTTTAAAAAATTTAAAATAAAAAAATTTAAAAACAAAAAAGGTAAATAAAATTTAAAATTTTGGGTTAAAAAATTCCAAAATCAAAACAAAAAAAACTTTAAAATGGGAAAATTTAAAAGAAAAAACTTCAAAATTAAAATTAAAAAAAAAGAATCTTTGAAAGGTAAAACAAACTAAAAATTTTTGGAAAAAAAGGCATTTAAAGGCCCCCAAAAAAAAGAAAAAAAGGGGGAAAGAGGAAACCCCAAAAAATTTTTAAATTTAAAAGGGGGTAAAAAAAAATAAAAAGGATAAGGGAAAAAAAGGAAAGGGGGAAATTAAAATTTTCCGTGGGAAAAAATTCCCAGGTTTAAATTTTTCAAAAAAACCTAATTTTTTGGGGAAAAAGGGAAAAATTTAAAACCCCCCCTTAAATGAAAACGAAACAGAATTTTGCCCCGGGGTTTGACCAAAATAAAATTTTTGAAGAACAAGGGGGGGCAATTTTTTTAAATTTTTGAAATATAGATTTAAGGCCTTTAAAAAAGTTCCCCCGGGAACCCGAATGAAAAGGAGGAACAAATAAAAATTAACTCCTTTAAGTTGGGGCCACAACAAAGGGGTTTCAAAGGAAAAGGGGAAAAAACAAAGGATACCCATTTTAAAATTGGGGTGCCCAGGGGGGGAAAAATTATTGGACACTTTAATAAATAAAAGAGGGGGGTAAAAAGAAAATAAATAATCTTGATGGCCTTCAAAACCCTTCAAATTACAAAAAAAATTTTTTTCCGGGGAAATTAAACACATTTTCCCAATTTTTTTCTTAAAAAAAATTTAAAAAAATTTAACAAATTTTTTTCAGGGGAAGGAAATTTTAAGGGGGGGGGGAAAAAATATTAAAAAATTTTTGTTTAGGGGGTTTTTTTGGTTCTAATAAAAGGGCCACAACTGGAATTTACTTTGGGGGGTTAAAAAATCAGAAAAGTTTAAAAAAGTAAAAATTATTTTCCCGGTTTGAAAGTTTTGGGAAACCATTAAAAAGGGCAAAAGAAATTCTTAACGAAAAAAAAGGGAAGCCTTTTTAAAAATTTTTTTTGCCAAGGGGAAAAAATTGGGGACCCTTTGGTTGTAACCCTTGTAAAAAAAACTGGGGGGGAAACTTTTTAAATAAACCCTTTAATAACCCGTATGGAAAATTTTTTAATTAATGTAAAAGTAACAAAAAAAGAAACCCCTTTTTCCGTGTTCCTAAAAAGCACATTTCCCCAATTCTTTTCCCAAACCAAAAAAAAAAAAGCAATTTTGAAAAGAAACGCTTAAAAAGAAAAGGGCCCGGGACACTTTGGGGGGGCCTTTCCCAAACCAAAAAACCCCAAAATTTCAGGGTTTTTTGCTGGCAAATTATTTTTTTTCAAGGGGTCAAAAGGGATTTGGTTTAGAAAGGTTTCCTTGAAAGGGAAAACCAAAAAGGAAAAAAAGTCACCAACCCCAATTTATTCTTAATGGCATTTGGGGCATTATGTTTGGTCAAACATTAAGCAAGAGCAAACCCGAAGTTCCTTATTTTAAAAGCTCCCCCAAAAAAATGTTTTTAAGGGAAAAGTTATTTTTCCCCGGGCCCTTATGGACCAAGGGGAAAAAAACGGGCAAAATTTTTATGTTTCTTTGAACCCTTTTAAGAGCCCGGGAAAGGTTTTTAAAAAAGGTTCCCTTTTTTATTAAGGGGTTTTTAAAATTTCCCTTAATTTGGAAAAATTTTAAAAGAAAGAAATTTCCCGGGGAAAAATGGCCCCCTAAACCCATTTTAG
>NC_069408.1:6943030-6985508 GCF_026875155.1 Cherax quadricarinatus | reverse complement strand
CCGGGTACGACATCATGTGACACGAGTATCGTTGTACTTGGCAGACTATCATAGGGCACGAGTATCTTTTTACTGGCACAATATGGAGCAGAGTATCTTGTAAGCCACGACTTCATGTGAGCACGAGTATCGTTTTTACTGGACGACTATCATAGTAGCACGATACGTTGTACTGCGACACTTATAGTGACACGGTATCGTTTT
Source organism: Cherax quadricarinatus (assembly GCF_026875155.1). NCBI lineage: Eukaryota > Metazoa > Arthropoda > Malacostraca > Decapoda > Parastacidae > Cherax > Cherax quadricarinatus. Next base: position 6,985,304 of record NC_069408.1, on the reverse strand, counting down.
ACTGCACGATATCTATAGGGACGAGTATCGTTGTACGCCCCGACTATCATAGTGAGCACGATATCGTTGTACTGGCACGACTATCATATGAGCACGAGTATCGGGTTTTTACTGGCAAAGACTATCATAGTGAGCACGAGTATCGGTTTTTACTGGCCGACTATCATAGTGAGCACGAGTAAACGTTGTACTTGCCACGACATCATAGTGAGCACGAGTATCGTTGTACTGCGCACGACTATCATAGTGAGCACGAGTAATCGTTGAAATGCGCACGACTATCATAGTGAGCACGAGTATCGTTGTACTGCGCACGACTATCATAGTGAGCACGAGTATCGTATGTATCTGCGCACGACTATCATAGTGAGCACGTAGTATCGTGTGTACTGCGCACGACTATCATAGTGAGCACGAGTATCGTTGTACTGCGCACGACTATCATAGTGAGCACGAGTATCGTTGTACTGCGCACGACTATCATAGTGAGCACGAGTATCGTTGTACTGCGCACGACTATCATAGTGAGCACGAGTATCGTTGTACTGCGCACGACTATCATAGTGAGCACGAGTATCGTTGTACTGCGCACGACTATCATAGTGAGCACGAGTATCGTTGTACTGCGCACGACTAACATAGTGAGCACGAGTATCGTTGTACTGCGCACGACTATCATAGTGAGCACGAGTATCGTTGTACTGCGCACGACTATCATAGTGAGCAACGAGTATCGTTGTACTGCGCACGACTATCATAGTGAGCACGAGTATCGTTGTATACTGCGCACGACTATCATAGTGAGCACGAGTATCGTTGTACTGCGCACGACTATCATAGTGAGCAGAGTATCGTTGTACTGCGCACGACTATCATAGTGAGCACGAGTATCGTTGTACTGCGCACGACTATCATAGTGAGCACGAGTATCGTTGTACTGCGCACGACTATCATAGTGAGCACGAGTATCGTTGTACTGCGCACGACTATCATAGGAGCACGAGTATCGTTGTACTGCGCACGACTATCATAGTACACGATATCGTTGTACTGCGCACCTATCAATGAGCACGAGTAAGTTGTACGCCACGACTATCATAGTAGCACGAGTACTTTGACGCGCACGACAATCATAGTGACACGAGTACGTTGTACTGCCACGCTATCATAGTGAGCACGATATCTTTGTGCTGCGCCGACATCATAGTGACACGAGTATCGTTGACTGCGCACACTATCAAAGTGGCCGAGTATCTTTACTGCAATCTAAGCAATATCTTCATGCTGACTGGGAAAATTTAGAAATTTTAATAACCCCTATGGCCCCCTTTTGGAAATTTCAAAATTTCCAGTTGAAGCATAAACCCCCTCGTTTCCTTCTTAAAAAATTAAAAGAGATCCTACGGGTTAGTCACCACAGAGGACTAAAAGGATATCTACCCTTCCACCTTTTCTCAAAATTTCTCTCCTCGCCTCCTTCCTTCACCTCACCAACAAAAAAACAGAAAAAACTACTCTATTTTTTTTACTTTTTAATAATTTCATGTTTCTATTACAAATTTTATAATTTTTTTTTTATTTAAAAGATTTAAAAAATGCCTTTCAGCATTTTTTTACCAATTTATATCAATTTTTTAAAATATATTTTTTCACTGTTAAGTGGTTGCATTTAGGACTTAACAAAAACGAGGTTCTAGACCCAATTTTGGGGCCCCTTTCAGCTAAGCCTTTACGGCAGGATGAGGTGCACGAGGGTGGACTTGTTGATTTTTGTAAAAAAATACACAACTTTTTAAACATTTTATTACAAAATTCATCTCCGTTTCTGTAACAGGGGACTTAAGTAGTGTGTCTCAATCATTTGTTCTAAAAATATTTATCAGGGCCTCGCTTTTTTAAACTGCAGAGGCAATCGTTGAAATGATCAAAATACAAAAAATCCCTATTGCCTTGGGGGAAGGGTAAAAATTTGGAAAACAATCAAGCAAACTTCCCATGGCCCTTTGGGAAAGTCTGCACCATACAGGCCAAAAATATTTTCCCCCAACTTTTTTTTTAACAGAAGACCCCGCCAGGGTGGCACACATGGGACCATAACAGCTGCAGTGTCCATGCCAGGGTGAGCAACACAGGTTTGAAAAAGCCGCGTATATAGGGAGCAAAAGGTAACCCCTGAACAGCTGCAGTGATCCCATGCCAGGGTGAGCAACACAAGGGAAAATCATACAAACTTGGCGGACCAAATGACAAAATGTACCATGCCAGCTGGGAGGATCCATCCCAAACAAAACATGGTACACACTAAGCATATCCACCCGGGGGGCAAACCCTGGTACATTGAACACGCAGGATCCTTCCAGGGAAACACCTGAAAAAAATATGAACTAGCTGCAGGAAAATGCGGGTGACAACAATGGTACAATTTTTTTGTGTTAGGGTATGCCAGGGTGAGCAACACATGGTACATCATAACTAAAGAGTGACCATGCCCAGGGTAAACAAACTGGTACATCATGAAATTTCGCAAAGGAAATTTCCCGGGGAGCAACCCTTAATCAAAAGAGGACCGCCAGTTATTTTAAAACCTGGTAACGGAATAGCCAGTACCCCATGCCAGGGTGAAAATGGAATGTGAAACCCCCTTCCATGCCATGAAAAAACCTTACATCTAATGTCAGTGAACCTGAAAGGGTGAGTAACACCGGCAAAATCGGAACTAGTCCCTGATCCATCCAGGGTAATAACAGGACAAAATCGTGAACTAGCTGCAGGATCCATGCCAGGGGGGAAAACACCGGTAATCTGAACAGCTGCGGATCCATGCCAGTGAGAAACCGGGACATCTGAACTAGCTGAATGATCCATGCCAGGGTAAAAACTGTCACTGAACTACTGCAGTGATCCATGCCCTGTTAGAAAAACCTGGACATCATGAAACACTGCATGACCATGCCAGGGGGAGAACACTGGACATCCGGAACTACTCAGGACCATGCCAGGGAGAACACCTGAACATCATGAACTAGCGCAGTATCCATGCGGGGGAGTAACACCTGGGAATCGTGAATAGGCAGTTCAATGCCCCGGGGGAGTAACCCCTGGGACATCGTGAACTAGCGCGTTATCCATCCAGGGTATAAACCGGACATCGGAACTGCTGCAGTATCCTGCCAGGTGAGAACACCTGGGACACGGAACTACTGCAGGGGTCCATGAAGGGGTGATAACACCGGTAAATCGTGAATACGCAGTGATCCATGCCAGGGTTTTTTAAACCTGGTATACGTAACTACTGCAGTGACCCCTGCCAGGTTTAGAAAAAACCTTAATCGTGAACTAGCTGAGGTGACCCAGCCAAGGGATAACACCGGACAAACGTAACTAGTGCAGTGATCCATCCCCGTTTAGTAAAACCTGGTACAAGTGAAAAAGCTGGGAGTGATCCATCCAGGTGATAAAAACCCTGGGACTCGTAACTCTCAGGATCCTTTTTACAGTGTTTGTAACACCGGTACATCTGAACTAGCTGCAGTGACCATAAATGTAGTAACACCTGGACATCGTGAACTACTGATGTCCACCCGGGGGAAAACCCGGTACACGGAACTATGCATGTCCGCCAGGGTAAAAAACCTGGGACAAAACGTGAAAATACTGCAGTGATCCAGCCAGTGAGTAACACCGGGACATCGTGAACTACGAAATGTCCATGCCCGAGTAACACCTGTACATGTGAACTAGCGCAGGACCATGCCGGTTTTTAACACCTGGGACATCATGAACAACTGCAGTGAACCATGCCGGGGGTGAGAACACCGGCACTCGCGAACAAGCTGCGCGATCCATGCCAGTGTTAGTAACCCCTGATACACAGAACTATGCGTGATCCATGTCAGGGGAAAAACCCCTGGACATCGTGAACATTTGCAGTGGTCCATTCGGGGGTGAGTACACCGGGTACATCGTGAACTACTGCGTGTCCATGCCAGGGTGAGAAACACCGTAAAATCGTAACTAGCGCAGGACCCAAATGCCAGGGGTGAGTAACACCTGGTACATCGTGAACAGCCGTGGTCCATTCAGGGGGAGTAACACCGGGTACATGGGAAACACTCGTGATCCATGCAGGGGAGTAACACCGGTAAACGTAAACTAGCGCTTTGATCCATGCCAGGGGATAACACCGGGTACATGTGAACAGTTTAAAAAAATATCCATGCCAGGGGTAAACACCTGGTAAAAACCCGTAAAACTACCCCAGTGGCCCAGTCCAGGTGAAACACCTGGTACATCGTGAACAGAGCTGATCCAGCGGGGTGAGAAAACACCTGGTACATCGTGAACAGCTCAGTGATCCACCCCGGGGTGATAACACCTGGTACATCGGAACTTAGCTGCAGGCCCATGTCAGTGAGTAACACCTGGTACATCGGAACTAGCTGCAGTGATCCATTCGGGTATCACCGGTATATCTGAACACGCATGACCCATGCCAGGTTTAACACCGGGCCATCGTAACTAGCGCAGTGATCCTCCCAGGGAAACCGGGCACCGTGACTGCTGCATTATCCATCCTTTTTTTTTTTAGTAACACTGGACACATAACAGCTCCCGTGTCCATTTCAGGTGAGAAACACCTGGCACATCGGAACTAGCTGCAGTGATCCACCAGGGAAACACCTTTGCACACGTGAACACTGCAGTGATCCATGTCAGGGCGAGACACCGGGGAAAATCATGAACTACACAGGATCCATGTCAGGGGGAGAAACACCGGTAAATGTGAACTAGCTCAGTGATCCATGTCAGGTGAGAAACACCTGTACATCGGAACACTGCAGTGATCCTTTTCGGGTATCCCCCGGGTAAAACGGAACTACTCATGATCCATGCCAGTGTTAGTAACACCTGCACATCGTGAACAGCTGCAGTGATCCATGCCAGGGTAACACCGGGCACATCGTGAACTACTGCAGTGATCCATCCCATTTTAGTAACACCTGGTAAATCATGAACAAGCTGCAGGTCCATGTCAGGGGGGAAAAAACACCGGGCACACGTGAACACTGCAGGATCCAGCCGGAAACCCGGGCACATCGTGAACTAGCTGCAGTGATCCATGTCAGGGAGACCCCGGTAAACAAAACTACACATGACCATTCGGGGAGTAACCCCGGGGACATCGTAAACTGCTGCAGTAAATCCATGTCAGGGTGAGAAACCCTGGTACATGTGAACTACTGCAGTGCCAGTCAGGGGAGTAACACCTGGTACATCGTGAACTAGCTGCAGTGATCCATCCCGGGGGTAACACCTGGCAAAATGGGAAACAGCTGCAGGACCATGTCGGCGAGATCCCGGTATATCATAAACTACAGCATGACCGCCCAGGGTAGTAACACCGGGTACATCGTGAACTAGCTAGTGACCATTCAGGGAGTAACACCGGGTACATCTTAACTAGCCAGTGGTCCATTCGGGGTGAGAAACCCTGGTACATCGTGAACTAGCGCATGATCCAGTCAGGGTAGTCACCGGTACATCGTGCACTACGCAGTGATCCTGTCAGGGTAGTAACACCGGGTACATCGTAACAGCTCAGTGACCATGCAGGTATAAACCTGACATCGTAAACTACGCATGATCCAGTCAGGGTGAAAACCACCTGATACATCGTAACTACTGCAGTGATCCATGCCGGGGTGAAACCCCTGGTACATCTGAACTAGCTGCAGTATCCATGTCGGGGTGATAAACCGGTACATCGTGAACTAGCGTGATCCATCAGGGGGAGAACACCTGGTACACGTGAACTAGCTCAGTGATCCTTCAGGGTAGTAACACCTGGTACCGTGAACAAGCTGCATGACCATGTCAGGGTGAGTATCACCTAGTATATCTAACAGCTGCAGTGATCCAGCAGTTTAGTAACACCGTAAACGAAACTACGCAGTGACCCCGGCAGGGTGATATCACCTGGTATTCGTGAACTACTGCAGTGCCCATGCTGTTTAGTAACACCGGGTTACATCGTGAACTAGCTCAGTGATCCAGGCAGGGGATATCACCTGGTAAATCGGAACTACTGCAGTGATTCACCATTTTAGAACACCGGTACACGTGAACAGCGCTTAAACCACCAGGAAACCCACTGGCACATCGTGAACTAGCGCAGTATCCAAGCCAGGGAACACCTGGCACACGTGAAACTAGCTGCAGTATCGATGTCGGGTTTTTAACCTGGTAAAACATGAAAAACTGCAGGGCCACATTCACTAGTGCCCTTTTTAATTTTTTTTTATTAACACATCGGCCGATCCCACCAAGCGGGGTGGCCTGAAGAAGAAAAACTTTCACCACTTTCCTCCATCACGTCTTCCCAGAAGGTCTTACACACAGTTTTTAAACGCAACATTAACACCCCCCTTCAAGTGCAGGGGCTGTACTTCCCATCCCAGGGCTCAAGTCCCGGGCCCCCGGTTTCCCCCCGAAACCCCCTTTATAAATGTTTCTTTGCTTTCACTCCAACAGCACTCAAGTATAAAAATTAGTTTATAATGACCCCCGCGGAGCTTTAGGGCATCACCCAGGCTTTCCCCCTGGCTTCCCCCATCCCTTAAAAAATTAGAGTTTTTAAGTTCATTTTTAAAACTTTACTTTTTAAATATGAACTTTTAACCCTAATTTTTTAAAGGGGGGGACCGTAAGCCAGCGGAAGGCTCGGGCAGATACCTAAAGGGCCACGGCGGTCATCAATAACAAGACCCGCCCAGAAACACTTTCCTGTTTCCTGAAAACCCCTTTCCTAACCTAACAGTGACTTTAGAAACTAAGTGATGTACCTTCGGGCCCAATTTTGGGACTCAGTACAACAAACTTGGTCGAAGACAACACTGATGAAACTGGGGTTTTAACAGAGTCCGATCTCTTTTCAATGGAAACGTATACTCAAGATCATGTTGGATCTGACCCTTGAGCTTTTTTAAAAGTCCCGGCACTAAAAGGAGGGCAAATATAACTCACCAAAGGGCGAGAAAAGGCATGTGCACCATGTCGACTTCCAGGCAAATGTCCGAGAAAAAGTGAACCCCTTTTGTGAAGACCATCTTGCAATCGTTTTAAAAGGCGTTATCCTGGGAAAAAGGGACCATGGGGCATGACTGTCAATCATGGGCTGAAACGGCAGATATCACGGAAATGTTTAAATCCCGATCAAATCTAATTCTTCTTTCTCTTTTTGAAAATTTGGTTTAGTCCCTTGGGTTTAAAAATCGACTACCAAATGCAGATGCTTAAACTTCCCCAGTTTTTTACACAGGTCGGGACCAGGTGGGGAAAAATTTTTTCCAAGAGGGGGGTAACAGCCCCCTTTACCCCTTTAAACCCTCGAGGGACTCACCCTCCAAGGGGCTGAGGGACTTCCTTTTGCATCCGCTCAAAGCTTTAATTGATTTAGATACATATGACTTGTCAGGTCCCCGTGACTTTTTTTGCAAGAGACCAGTGTTGCAAATAATGATTAATGAACAATCAATCTCTTACTTAGCAGACAATAACGAAAATCCCGCACCCCATTTTTTACCATTTTTAAAAATTGCACATTGTTTCTATGTCCAGATAACAAGAATCGGACTTCGCATGCTTCATGGGGAATTTAGCAAGGAAGGAAAATTGCCCCAATCAGCTTTTCTTTTTGGCTAAGCACTGGCGGGGCAGGGCTGTGGCATCTTTCAGATTTCAAAATGTAGGGGCAGTAAAGACCGTACTTCCCGGAAGAACAAACAAAGGGAAATGAAACGTGCTTGCTTTGTACCCAGACAACCTCCATAATAACTCTAAACCAAAAACCAAGAAATGTGATCAGCTTCTTAAAAAGGCTTACCCTGAAAGACCAAACCCTTTTGAAAATATGACCAGTGTTGCATTCCTAGACTGTGGAAGATGGACATTCAAGAACAGCTGCTTCAATTTTGCACCGATACCTGGGTTTTTAATAAGGGCCCAAACATATACCCATGTAATTAATACTATGACGTATTGTAGTTCCATTGACTGCGCATTTGAAAACCAAGATACATCTAGTAACTTACCATAAACCCCGTTAAAAGGGGGCTTTTTAGCCCAGCACAATTGAGTATAAGGATCTAGTCAGTATTCAGTATGAAAAAAACTGACACAACACTCCCCTAGGTATTTATACTTATACAACATTTTATCCACACTGCCCTTAGGGAGTGCATACGACAGCTTCTCAAAACATCGCCTACAGGACGCTGTGTAGGCGAGAGCTGTCTTTAAAGATAAGTCCCCATTACAGTCCATTATTTACTCTTTGATTTAGCTTGTAGCATTTCCCTAAAACCAGAGCACTAGCGTCTGTGTCAGGTAGAAAGTTTTTTTTCTGCAGAAAAAGAAATTTTAATAGATGACAGAAGTCATCATAAATTAATGTCTGGAAGATCCATATGAAAGGAGCAACTTTTTTAAAAAATTCGGTTAAGAAATCTTAATAATGAAAATAAGATACCTGATTTTTTTAAATAAATGTTTTAAATCTGCTGGTAACAGATGAACCAGAATTGTAAATATGTATCCACATGTACTACTGTTAACCCTATAGTGGCCTAGTTACTGGGCCCTTTTGCATATCCCTTGTTCTTGCGCTACCGTCCATTCGAAGGATATTTTAGATTTTACCACAAAAGCAGCAAAATCTAAAATATTCAATGTCAATATGGAAGAATATTAACCCAAAAACGGCTTGGGGAACTGAAAACATCGCTAGGACAATCTTGGAGTACGCAGCGCCAACGTGAAGCCAAACACGGATCGATACATGAAAACACAAAAAAAATCCCAAAAGGTTGGCAATGAGATAAGAACCAGAACCAAGATGTTCAGAATATGAGAAGAGACTAAGGATTTAAACTAACATAGAGGATATGGAAGATGCAAGAGAGTACACTAGATGATGATTTGGGGGGAGGCAAGCAATATACACAGCTTTAAGGGTGGGTACGATCAAGCGCTAGAGGAAGGAATCAGAGAAACGGTCAAAGGTATTAAGAGTCTGGGCCAGAGCTTATGACTCAAGACTCCAGAAACACGCGCGCACACACACACACACACACACACACACACACACACACACACACACACACACACACACACACACACACACACCACACACACACACATACACACACACACACACACACACGATCTTGGGGTGAGTATAACACCGAGCATGTCTCCGGAAGCACACATCAATCAGATAACTGCTGCAGCATAGGGGCGCCTGGCAAACCTAAACAGCATTCCGATACCTTAGTAAGAATCATTCAAACACTGTACACCGAAATATGTCAGCCCATACTGGAGTTTTGCAGCACCTGTTTGGAACCCGCACTTGATAAAGCACGGGCAGGAAACTAGAGAAAGTACAAAGGTTTTTCGACAAGGTTAATTCCAGACTAAGGGGAATGTCCTATAAGAAAGATTAAGGGAAATCGGCCTGACCTCACTGGAGGACAGGAGGGTCAGGGAGACATATAACGACATATAAAATACTGCGTGGAATAGACAAGGTGGACAAAGACAGGATGTTCCAGGGAGGGGGCACAGAAACAAGAGGGCCCCAAATTTGGGAAATTGAAGACACAAATGAGTCAAGAGATAGTAGGAAGTAATTTCTTCAGTCATAGAGTTGTAAGGCAGTGGGAAAAGCCTAGAAAATGACGTAGTGGAGGCAGGAAACCCTACACATTTTAAGACGAGGTTTGAAAAAAGCTCATGGAGCGGGAGAGAGAGGGGCCCCTAGCAACCGGGGAAGAGGGGGGGCCAGAGCTAAGACTCGACCCCGCAACCACAAATAGGTGATACAAATAGTGAGTACACACACACACACACACACACACACACACACACACACACACAACACACACACAACACCACACACACACACACACACACACACACACACACACACACACACACACACAAACACACAAAAAACACTTATATCTGCACTTATTTTATCCCTCCCCTCCAGATTTTCAGACTCTCTCTCTCTCTCTCTCTCTCAGATCTTTCTCCTCCACTCTTTTCCCCTCTTTATTCCCCCCCTGCACCCCCCTCTCGTATTTTCCTCCCTTCGTCACTACTCCCCTCTCTCTCTCTCTTACTCATTCCTTCCCACCTGCCTCCCGCGGCTCTCCTTCACTACACCTGACCTTGACGTTTGTGGAAAACACAAGTGAATTCCTCTTTTTGTTTCCACTACCATCAAGGTGGGGTCACCTTGATGCTGGTGGTACCTCTCATCAAGGGTGGGTCCCCCTTGATGCTGGTGGTACCTCTCAACAAGATGGGTCACCTTGATGCTGGTGATACCTCTCAAACAAGGGTGGGTCACCTTGATGCTGGTTTGGTACCTCTCATCAAGGGTGGTCACCTTGATGCTTGGTGGTACCTCTCATCAAGGGTGGGTCACCTTGATGCTGGGGGTACCTCTCTCATTCACCTTATGGGTGGGCCTTCAACAGGTGGTCACCTTGAACGGTGGCCTCTCATCAAGGGTGGGTCACCTTGATGCTGGTGTACCTCCCCATCAAAGGGTGGGCCACCTTGATGCTGGTGGTTTCCTCTCAATCAAGGTGTGGTCACCTTGATGCTGGTGGTACCTCTCATCAAAGGTGGGTCACCTTGATGCTGGTGGTACCTCTCATCAAGGTGGGTCACCTTTATGCTGGTGATACCTCTCATCAAAGGTGGGTCACCTTGAGCTGGGGTACTCTCATCAAGGGTGGTCACCTTGATGCGGGTGTAACCTCTCATCAAAGGTGGGGCACCTTGATGCTGGTGGTACCTTTTCATCAAAGTTGGTCACCTTGATTTCTGGTGGTACCTCTTCATCAAAGGGTGGTCACCTGATGCTGGTGGTACCTCTCATCAAAGGTGGGTCACCTTGATGCTTTGGTGGTACCCTCTTCATCAAGGTGGGTCACCTGATTGCTGGTGGTACCTCTCATCAAGGTTTGGGTCACCTTGATGCTGGTGGTACCTCTCATCAAGGGGTCACCTTGAGCTGGTGGAACCTTTTATCAGGGTGGGTCACCTTGATGCTGGTGTACCTCTCATCAAGGTGGTGTCCCCTGATGCTGTGGTACCTCTCATCAAGGGGGGGTCACCTTGATGCTGGGGTACCTCCATCAAGGGTGGGGCACCTTGAAGCGGGGGTACCTCTCATCAAAAGGTGGGTCACCTTGATGCTGGTGGATACCTCTCATCAAGGTGGGGCACCTTGATTTCTGGTGGGTACCTCCATCCAAGGGGGTCACCTTGATGCTGGTGTACCTCCCATCAAAGGTGGGTCACCTTGATGCTGGTGGTACCTCTCATCAAGGGTGGGTCACCTTGATGCTGGTGGTACCTCTCATCAAGGTGGGTCACCTTGATGCTGGTGGTACCCCCTCATCACAAGGGGGGTCACCTTGATGCTGTGGTACCTCTCCCTCAAGGGTGGGTCCCTTGATGCTGGTGGGACCTCTCATCAAAGGTGGGTCACCTTGAATGCTGGTGGTACCTCTCATCAAGGGTGGTCACCTTGATGCTGGTGGTACCCTCATCAAGGGGTCACCTTGATGCTGGTGGTACCTCTCATCAAGGTGGGGTCACCTTGATGCTGGTGGTACCCTCTCATCAAGGGTGGGTACCTTGATGCTGGTGGGACCCCTCATCAAGGGTGGGTCCCCCTGATGCGGTGGGACCTCTCATCAAGGTGGGTCCCCCTTGATGCTGTGGTACCTTTTCATCAAGGGTGGGTCACCTTGAAAGCTGGGGGTCCTCTCATCAAGGGTGGGTCACCTTGATCTGGTTTGGGACCTCTCATCAAGGGTGGGTCACCTTGTGCTGTGGTACCTCTCATCAAGGGTGGGTCACCTGATGCGGTGGGACCTCTCATCAAAAGGGGGTCACCTTGATGCTGGTTGGAACCTCTCATCAAGGGGGGGTCACCTTGATGCTGGGGGTACCTCTCATCAAGGTGGGTCACCTTGATGCTGGTGGTACCTCCATCAAGGGTGGGTCATGATGCTGGGTGGCCTCTCATCAAGGGTGGGTCACCTTTATGCTGGTGGTAACCTCCATCAAGGGTCCACCTTGATGCGGTGGTACCTCTCATAAAGGTGGGTTCACCTTGATGCTGGTGGTACCTCTCATCAAGGGGGTCACCTTTAAATGCTGGTGGTACCTCTCATCAAGGGTGGGCCCACCTTGATGCTGGTGGTACCTCTCATCAAGGGTGGGTCCCTTTGGGGTGTGTGGTGGTACCTCTCATAAAGGGGTTGGTCACCTATTATTATTATATACATATTTTTCTTTCATCTAATATTTTATTTTTGAAATTTTCTTTTTTTTAGCCAAAACTAAAATATATTGTTTTATATTATTATTTGACATATATATACAGGCAGTGTATAAAGGGTAGGATGTAACAACTGCTCTACACTACTAACTGGTTAGACACTTTCCACGGGCTGTCCACACAGAAAATTACCAACTTGTTTTGCTTCCTGACTGCAGGACGTGTGGTAAGCGGGTAGAAGTCACCTACGTTGTATCTGAAGGGCCTCTCTCTCTTCTCTCTCTCTCTCTCCACTCTCTCTCTCCTTCTCTCTCTCACTCTCTCTGTTACATAGGTTTGACAAGGTTAGGTTAAGGATCCCTACTTTATTGACAAATTATTTTGGTAAGCTAAAAACCTGTTACCTACATCAGCTCATTTGAAAGCATTTTTATTGTTTATAAAACATACAAGTAGGGAACAGAATGAAGTTGGAGCCATCTTGGGCCAGCATTTTTCATTTGGGGTAAACTGACTTTATCTCTTGACATCATTAGCTGTACGAATGTTTTCCCATTAACTCGAGTCTTCATGAGGATTCTCTCTCTTTTCTCCTCTCTCTTCTCCCCCTCTCTCTTTTTCCTCTCCCCTCCTCTCTCTCTTTCACACAGCCTCTTCGTTGAAGAAGCATCTCTCTGTTTTGTTTGGAGAACGCTGTTGTCCTTAGCTCGTTTATTTAGACCCCGTTTAGTAGTGTACATGTTCGTGTTTGGTGGGGCAAGAACATGCATCTCGTAACTCTGTCTAGCTCTGTTCACAGATCATTATTCACAGTTATTGATTTCTGACGTTTTCTAGATTGTGTAGTGAGACACTCTCCTCGCCTCTGGTCCTGATAAAACCCTCTTGACCTACTTTGTTCGGGCCCCTACACAACACTGTCACTGTCCAGTCGGGGTTAGGAACTGTTAACTCAGTTTCATTTGAGAAAGTTGTGATGACTGATCCTTCACTGAGAAAGTTGTTGTGATGACCGATCCTTGACTGAGAAAGTCGTTGTGATGACCGACCTTGACTGAGAAAGTCATGTGATGACCGATCCTTGACTGAGAAAGTCATTGTGATGACCGATCCTTGACTGAGAAAGTCGTTTTGGATGACCAAACCTTGACTGAAAAGTCGTTGTGATGACCGACCTTGATTGAGAAAGTCATTGTGTTTACCATCCTTGACTGAGAAAGGGGTGATTAAGCAGGATAACTAGAGAAGAATGATAAACTGTTGCAATGACTCACAATACTAGTAACATCTAGGTGCTAGGGGGGGAATCAATAGGTTGACCTTCTAGTTTTCCCTGGAATATCCATACCTGGAGTATACCTTGAGAGGGTTTCGGGGTAAAACGCCCCCCTTTGGCCAGCATTTTAAAAACAATCCTCCCCTTTCTTCTGCCGAGCCTTTTGCTTTCATAGGCAGGGATTTTCGTGTGTAAGCTTGGAAACTAATCCCTCTAGGATTTTTTCAAGTGTAAAATGATCATTATCTCTCTCTCCTGCTTTCCGGGGAGTAAAAGCTAGGAGCTTCAAGCGTTCCCAGTAACTGAGGTGTTTATCGCAGTTATGTGCCTGTAAGGTTTCCTGTACATTTCTAGGTCAGCAATTTCCCCTGCCTTGAAAGGTGCGTTATTTATCACAAATATTCCAACCTAGATAGAACAAGCAACCTGAAAGTGTCATCATGGGCTTGGCATCCCTAGTTTTGAAGGTTCTCATTATCCATCCTGTCATTTTCTAGCAGATGTGATTGATACAATGTTATTGTGTTTGAAAGGCGAGATCCTTCCGACATAATCAAAAAAAAATAGGAAAGAAGGAACACTGCAGCAGGCCTACTGGCCCAAATGCAGGCAGTTCCAGGGTCAACCCCGGCTTAGACCAATGCCCCACTCAGTCAGGTCACCTCCATTTAAGGGAAAGGAGAAATGGATTCTGACCCAGTAGCACCAGATAGTCAGGTCCAACTCACACCAACTCACACCCACCCACACCCACTCATGTATTTATCTCATCTTTTTTTAAAAATACACAACGACTTAGTTTTCTATGACGGTACTCGGGAGTTTGTTCCACTCATCCACAACTCTATTACCAAACCAGTGCTTTCCTGTCCCCTTCCTGAATCTGAATTTTTCCAACTTAAAGCCATTTCTGCGAGTCCTGCCCTTGGGCTAAATTTTTTCAGCACGCTATTTACATCCCTTTATTTATTCCTGTTTTCCATTTATATACCTTAATCATATCTCCACTAATTCAACGTCTTTCTAGAGATGCAATTCAGGTATTTTACATATGTTTTTCGCTCTATTTTGTAGTTGGAATTTGTTTTATACTCCGATGTATTTATTAATTTCCTCAGTTTTCCATATCGGAGTAATTGAAATTTCTCATCATTGAATTTCCTATTGTTTTCTGCGGTCTATTTAAAGATTTAGTTGATGTCCACCTGGAGTCTTCAATGGAGGACACTCTCATGCAAATTTCAGGTGTCATCTGCAAAGGAAACTCGGCACTGTGGCTAATATCCCTGTCTATGTCAGATATAGGATGAGGAACAAGATGGGAGCGAGTACTGTGCCTTGTAAAAACAGAGATTTTCACCGTCGCCGCCTCAACTACTACTCTTTGTTTTCTATTTGTAAGGAAATTAATATATCCATCAACCAACTTTTCCCGTTATTCCTTTATCACAGCATTTTGGTGCTATTACACTGTGGTCACACTTGTCAAAGGCTTTTGCAAAGTCTGTGTATATTACATCTGCATTTTGTTGTCTTCAAGCATCCAGGACCATGTTATAGTGTTCCAGTAGATGGGCCCAGACAGGAGCGACCTGCTCTAAACCCCGTGTTGCTCTGGGGTTTTGTAATTGATGGGGATCTAGATGGGTGGGCGATTTGCTTCTTTGAACCCTTTCAAAATTTTTATGATATGGATGTTAGTGCTATCAGTCTGTAGTTTTTTTGTTTCTGATTTACTGCCACCTTTAGGAGTGTGGCTATGTCTGTTTTCTAGCAGTTGTGGGAAGACCCCTGTGCCATGCTTTCCTCTCCATAGGGTGTTAAGAGCACGTGATAGGGGCTTCTTGCAATTCTTTATGAACACGGAGTTTTCCCTGATCGGGCCCGGGCAAAAGTTCATGGGCATAACATTTATCGCCTTCTCGAAGTCATTTGGCGTCAGGGTGATGTCAGAGAGGTGTGTATCTACCAAATTCTGTCTCTCTTAGAAACTTCATTTAGGGCTTCGACTCTCAGTCCCGGGTTTGCGGCTCACTAAAAACCCAGTCATTTGGGACTTTAGAGCTCACTCATTTCCCTGCTGTCATCTGTGTAGGACCCATCGATAAAACCCTCAATTACTGGGAACGCTTGAAGTTCCTAAACCTGCACTCCCTAGAACGCAGGCAGGAGAGATACATGATCATAATACACTTGGAAAATCCTAGAGGGATTAGTAACAAACTTTCACACGAAAATCACCCCTATGAAAGCAAAAGACTCGGCAGACGATGTAACATTCCCACAATGAAAAGCAGGGGGGTCACTAGCACGATAAAGACAGCACAAAAAATGTCAGGGGCCCAAGACTGTTCGTCTGCCTCCCAGCATACATAATGGGTTACCAATAGACCCTTGGCTGTCTTCAGGCAGGCCTGGACAAGCATCTTAAGTCAGTACCTGACCAGCCGGCTGTGGTTCGTACGTCGGTTTGCGTGCGGCCAATAGTAACAGCCTGATTAATCAGGCCCTGAGCCACCATGAGCCTGGTTACAGACCGGGCCCCGGGGGCGTTTACCCCCGGAACCCTCTCCAGGGAATACTCCAGGTATTATCCAGGGTTGGGGTAAACCCTTCAAGGTACCTTAATGGCTCTTCATCCAAGGAACTTGCAACCTGGAGTCAAACCCAAGTTTTGTGGCTCTGAGGGAGTGGTTCCACCGA
This sequence comes from Cherax quadricarinatus, assembly GCF_026875155.1. Taxonomy (NCBI): domain Eukaryota; kingdom Metazoa; phylum Arthropoda; class Malacostraca; order Decapoda; family Parastacidae; genus Cherax; species Cherax quadricarinatus. The sequence goes on along the minus strand of NC_069408.1, from coordinate 6,968,961 downwards.
GGAGTTAGTGGTTCACTGAGGTAGCTAGTGTTCACTGAGGTTTAGTAGTTTCGCCAACGTAGCGTTCCACCAAGATTGCTAGTGGTTCCACCAAGGTATTTCGTTGGGTTCACCGAGGTAGATAGTGGTTCACTCGAGGGGGTTCTCCCTAAGTAGTGGTTCATTCAAGGGTTCCCCGAGGTATTGGTTCACTTGAGTGGTCCCCCCAAAGCATCAGTTTCCACGAGGTGGCGGTTTCATTCCCAGGTGGGTTCCCCCCGAGATAGTGGCTCACTGAAAGTGGTTCCCCCGAGGTAGTGGTTCCCCCGAGGTAGGGTCCCACAAGGTAGTAGACCCCCAGGTAGTGGTTGTGGAGAAATTTTCTCCAGGAGGGGATATTAGCCCCCTTCACCCATTTCAGCCCTTTTCCCGCCCTGAGGGTCCCAGCCCTCTCACAAGGGGCAAAGGATCTTGTTTACTTCCACAAACAATTACAACAGATGTTAACCAGCGTGTGCCATCACAAGTCACGCAACTCCTTGCAAGAGACCAACATTGCAACCAATTTAGTTAACGCAAGTTAATGTGAGTAATAACCTCTGTACTGCAAAAGGAAAGGTACAGGGAAAACTTCTACCATCACTTTTTTCACATATGGAACATAATGAACTCTAAGTGATTGAGACATATCTGGAAATCAAGCAGAGGAAATATACTCTGTCAGCTTTTCTTCGTAGCTGAGGGCAAGCGAGGGGCGGCGAGGGGAGTTATAACTCAATGACTTTTTAACCCACCAAGGGAGAATTAAAAGCCGGGATAACGAAAAAAGAACACTGATTTCGAACGAATTTGTACAAAAAGTATCTCAATAGACACAGCAGATACAAGAAGTGTGATCAGGTTCTTTAGTGATAAGACTGTGAATGATAAACAATACTTGATGAACAGTGAGTAACAACGATTTTGGGGATCCTGACGGAATGTAAATGCGACATTCTTCAAAGAACACTCTGGGTTCAATCAAGACGACCTATATCCGAGTTCAATATGGGTCCGAGCAGACACCCAGGGAGGTCTAGTCATAAATTTGCTTTAAACAGATCAGCTGCGCAGCAGATAGCTAATTCATTTCTCTCGAGAAGTACCATACACTCGATTATAGGCGGGCTTTTTAGCCCAACACAAGTAAGAAAAGAGTCCCGTCAGTACTCAGTTTTTTGAAATACTGACACAACACCCCCTAGGGTAAATTTTGTCAGTTTTTCCACACACAGCCACTTAGGGAGTGCATACGACACCTTCTCAAGACATCGCCTACAGTCCCATTACTAACCTAGTCTAGTGCCATCACTGGAACTATTGCGTCTTAACAACTCTTCCCTCATTCACCCGGCATTCTTTTTTGTCCTCGGCTCTATTTCCTCTCATCGTCTTCTCTAAATCCAATATGTCCCTCCTTCATTATATTCCTCGCATGTGAATGTTCCTTCGTTCTAAAAGATGCTAGATCCTCCTGTCGTTCGCATCAGCCTCCCTTTTAATTTCATTTTCGAGTCGTAAACTGCAATTTCTCATTAAAACCCCCAAACTGCCGGGTTTTTAGTGTCAGGGGACCCCAAATGAGTTGGCGTTATTCCCCTCGGAAATTTTTTAAAAAAAAAAACTTTCAGCCCCGGATCGAAAAGTAAATTTTTCTATAAACCAAAAAATTTCTTTCTGGAGGTCCATTTCTGTGGTTAATTTTATTGTTTTAAAAACCAAGAATGTCGGGGAAAAGAGAATAATCAAAAAGGGATTCGAATCAGGGGGTTTGTTAGTACTTATACTGTTCCGGCATAGTGTGTGCTTGCTTTAAATATTCTGGTTTTTTTGCGGGTAAAAACCGGGGGGGGGTTTGGTTGTTTTCCACTGCCATTATCGCTGTACCATTTGTTATCTTTTTTTTGCATTTGCATTTTTTTTAGTATTTTTTCTCCATCCCCAAAAAAAAAAAATAATTCTCATTACCTTATTTTCATTTTCTGATTTTTAAATTTTTACAGCATTTTTTTTTTTAAAAGAGAAATTCGGGGCATTTAAAAACCCAACCATTTTCTGACAAATTTTTTTAATTTGCACATTGGTGAAAATAACGTTTGGGTTTCCAACTTCGATCATTTTACAAAGTCACACTGGTACGGGTAAAGGGTCCACTCGGAACGAAACGTCGTCGAAGCTTTCTCTTTTATTGGGGGTTATTTGTATACCCTTGTTTAGACTGGAACCTTTCACTGTGACCAGCACCTTGCACCGCCCAATACAACGAAGCAAAATCCTTCCTTATTTTTTTTTTCGTTCAATCTTTTAAAACTGAAAACATTTTCCCCATGAATCTCAGATTTACATTTAGACGTTTTTTTAGGGCAGAACACGCCCCCCCAAAGGGAAACACATTTTTCAACAAGTCAACAAAACGGGGCGCTCCCCGGGTCCTGGAAGACCGGTGATGTGAACCCCCCCCTAATATATAACCCACAGACTCAAAGAGCAAACCCAAATTACCAACTCTGGGAGATTTCATTACACGGGAACAAAATTTAAAAGCCCCAATGAACGTCAAAAACAGACACACACCACTGTGGACCTTCACACTAAAAGAACACAACCCCGTGGGACCTTCACACTACAGTACACACACCATGTGGGGCCTTCACACTAAAAACACAACACCACTGTGGAACCTTACACCAGACACAGCACCACTGTGGGCCTTTAAACTACAGTACACAACACCACTGTGGAAATTAACACCCTACACAACCCACTGTGGAACCTTTACACTACATACACAGCACCCCGTAACCTTTACACAAATCACAGCCCACGGGAACCTTCACCTACAGTACACAACACCACTGTGGAACCTTTACACTACAGAAACCACAGAAACCACGGGGACCTTCACACTACAGTACACAACACCACTGTGGAACCTCACACTACAGTACACAACACCACTGTGGAACCTTCACACTACAGTACACAACACCACTGTGAACCTTCACACTACAGTACACAGCACCACTGTGGAACCTTCACACTACAGTACACAACACCACTGTGGAACCTTCAAAACTACAGTAAAACAACACCACTGTGGAACCTTCACACTACAGTACACAACACCACTGTGGAACCTTCACACTACAGTACACAACACCACTGTGGAACCTTAAACACTACAGTACACAACACCACTGTGGAACCTTCACACTACAGTAACACAACACCACTGTCTCTCCAGGCTGGTCCCTGAACTAGGAGACAGGATATGCAAGAGGAAAAAAATGTAGATGGCAGACAATGCAACAACAATCCTGGAAAAAACGCAAAATGAAGAGTAGACATGACCACGTCATACAAAATACCTCGTGACAAAGATAGAATTTTTTTAAACCAAGAAGTCAGAACCAGGGACACAGGGCAAGATGAGTAATAAAGGAAGTCATGGGAACTTTTGAAAGTATTTATTGAAGGCAGGGGAATGATAAAACCCGGAGTAAGTAAGACAACACAGGGGAATGATAACCTGGAGTAAGACAACACAGGACAATGATAACCTGGATAAGAAGACAACACAGGGCAAGATAACCTGGAGTAAGTAAGACAACACAGGACAATGATAACCTGGAGTAAGTAAGACAACACAGGACAATGATAACCTGGAGTAAGTAAGACAACACAGGACAAAGATAACCGGAGTAAGTAAGCAACACAGGGGAATGATAACCTGGAGTAAGTAAGACAACACAGGGCAATGATAACCTGGAAATAAGTAAGACAACACAGGGCAATGATAACCTGGAGTAAGTAAGACAACACAGGGCAAGATAACCTGGAGTAAGTAAGACAAACACAGGGCAATGATAACCTGGAGTAAGACAACACAGGACAACGATAACCTGGAGTAATAAGACAACACAGGACAATGATACCCTGGAGAAGTAAGGACAAAAACAGGACAATGATAACCTTTGGGTTAAGTAAGACAACACAGGGGAATGATAACCTGGGCAAGTGAAACAACACAGTGCAATGATAACCGGAGTAAGTAAGACAACACAGGCAAAAGATAACCTGGGGCAAGTGAAACAACACAGGGCAATGATAACCTGGAGTAAGACAACACGGACAACGATAACCTGGGGTAAGTAAGACAAAACAGGCAAATGATAACCTGGAGTAAGACAACACAGGACAACGATAACCTGAGAAGTAAGACAACACAGGCAATGATAACCTGGGGCAAGTGAAACAACACAGGGCAATGATAACCTGGGGTAAAAACAACACAGGGGAATGATAAAACCCGGAGTAAGTAAGACAACACAGGGCAAGATAACCTGGAGTAAGTAAGAAAAACACAGGGCAATGATAACCTGGGGCAATGAAACAACACAGGGCAATGAAAACCTGGAGTAAGACAACAAGGGGGAAGAAAAACCTGGAGTAAGAAACAACCAGGCAATGATCCTGGAGTAAGAAAAAACAACACAGGGCAATATAACCTGGAGTAGTAAGACAAAAAAAAATGAAACCTGGGGGAAGTGAAACAAAACAGGGCAATGATAACCTGGGGTAAGTAAGACAACACAGGGCAATGATAACCTGGAGTAAGTAAGACAACACAGGACAATGATAACCTGGAAAAGTAAGACAACACAGGGCAATGATAACCTGGAGTAAGAAAAGACAACACAGACAATGATAACCTGGAGTAAGACAACACAGGACAATGATAACCTGGAGTAAGTAAGACAACACAGGACAATGAAACCTGGAGTAAGTAAACAACACAGGGCAATGATAACCTGGAGTAAGTAAGACAACACAGGACAAATGATAACCTGGGGCAAGTGAAACAACACAGGGCAATGAAACCTGGAGTAAGTAAGACAACACAGGGCAATGATAACCTGGGGCAAGTGAAACAACACAGGACAATGATAACCTGGAGTAAAGTAAGACAACACAGGACAACGATAACCTGGAGTAAGAAAGACAACACAGGGCAATGATAACCTGGGGCAAGTGAAAAAACACAGGGCAATGATAACCTGGAGTAAAGTAAGACAAACAGGACAATGATAAACTGGAGTAAGACAACACGGGACAAGATAACCTGGGGGCAATTTAAGACAACACAGGGCAATGATAACCTGGAGTAAGACAACACAGATTACTCCTTCATAATAAAGTGATAAGTCAGCCAAGAAAATTACTCTGAAGGAGAATGTAAATAATAAGTTTGGTATAACTGTTGTCTAGCATTAGGAATAATATTGGGAGAGAAGTAAATAATAAAAACTGAATGTTACGGGAAAATGCGTAGAAGCCAGAATAATCTATAACCCAAACTATGATAACATGAACGTTAGATAAGTATTTTTATGGAGCAACTTGCAATGTGAACAGACTGATGTTGTAGTGGCCAGACTTAGGCTTGGTTACAAGTATTTCTGGCAGTTTGGGAGACACACAGATGATGATCAAAACTAAATGTAAATTAGTATCAGAAATATGGTCACTCTCTTAAACCACAATGTGCTTAATTGTCCACTTATTGAGGAATACAGAGACAGACAGTATAATAACCTATGTGACATGTCAAGATATCTTATAATGAAAATAAGACATCAGAATACTAAGCAAATTTCCTAAATTGCTTGTAACAGATAAGTGAACTGTAGAAATAAATCCAATTGTACCCCTGTAACCCTTTTGGGGCCAATTCCTAGGCCTTTTTGTGTATCCATATGGTCTTGTGCTACCGTCCACAGGATGGATATTATGGTGCACAATAAACTAGCCACTTCGGTGGCAAAATTTTAAATCACAGGGCAATGAAAACCTGCAGCAGTACTCAGATAACCCCTACATAGGCGAAATGAGCTTACGGGCATGTTTCGGTCCAACTTGTACTATTTACAAAGTCACACAGATTGCGACCTTAATTCAAGGTCACAGATTGTGTCCTTAATCAAGGTCACAGATTGTGTCCTTGACTCAAGGTCACATTTGTGACCATGACTCAAGGTAACAGACTGTGTCCGTGGTAGAGCACTTGGCCTCCCCCACCATTGGTGTTATCCCCAAATTCAAGAAGTACCTAGAGTTACCTGGCCCTAAACCCGGCCTTTCCCCCCGGGTGAAGGGTTTCGGGTAAAAATTTTCTAGGCCCTTTCCCAAGAACCCCAACGTAATAACCACAGCCGGGCTGAAAAGGAAATTTCTGGTAGGTAAAGGAAAGATTTTGGGAGGTGGGCTGGGTCTGGCAGGTAAGCTGATAGGGGGATATATCGATTCTCAATGTCATTGACAGTCTAATAGGGGGGTGTTTTTAATTGTCACAGTGGTAGAAAGCAGGTGTTTTGTTTCAGTGTTTTCTGCCCATTTCTAACGGTGATTATCAGTTTTAAACTGACAGTCAAACAGGTAAAACGTTTAAATCTGACAGTCTAAAAAAAAGGTTTACACAGTGTTATTTGACAGCCCTAACAGTTACAAAGGGTTTTTATCTGACATTCTAACGGGTTCCCACGTTTTTACTGACAGTCAAACCCAGGAAACACAGTGTAGTGCTGTTTTTGTGCTTTTACAATTTTTCCTGTTTTTTTTTCTTTTGTTTTTGGTATGAGGGCGTAGTGGCTAAAGCGGGTGCTGTTTTTTGGGGTTTCAAAAAAAAATTTTTGGGGGTAAATTTTTGGGTACTGTAAAACCCCTTTAAAACCCAAAATTTTTGAGGGTTTTTGTATATAGAGGACCTTCGTGTTTTTTTTTACAGTGTTCGGGGCCCATTTGTTTAATGTGTGGGAAGGTTTTGGCGGGTAGGGGGGCAACTACGGGGCTCATATATTGGGGTTTTAATTTTGGCTCAACATTTTGCGGGCCCTCTTTTCCCTTGGAACCAAAAAGGCTTGAGTGTTTTTTTCCCACTTTCCCTTTAAACCTAGGAACCTTTACGTCTAGGACCTGTACCTAACCTGTGGCCCGTTGTGACGTCACATGTTTACCGCTAAGCCAAAAAGGGGGGGCCAAAATTTTAAAATTTTTTGGATTTCCCAAAAACTTTGTACTCACAATGTAAAAAAATTTATCCCGGGATCAGAAAACTATGCACATTTTACAGCCTTTTGATTTCTGGGGCCGGGTGCTTTTTAGGGCCTGGTTCTGGGGCCCCTGTGTGTCCTAACCCGTCCCTCTAGGAAACCCTGTGCGTCGGGCCTTTGTGTCTAGAGCCTGTGCTCTGGGAAATTTGTACACCTTTTGCTCAAGAATATGTGTAACAAGTTTTGGGGGTGGTGAGGTAAAAGTGTGCTGGAGTGACTGGAGAGTAGTTTGGACTCTGTGTGAAAAAAAACAAACCTTTTTTATTCGTTCTAAAACGAAGTTTACTACTTGTGGAAATGTCCCTACCCTTTGGGTTGAAAAATTTTGAACCCAAAGGGCGGGGTCTCCCAACCCCCGTTTTTGCATCATGAACAAATTCCCCCTTTTTTAAAAACACCCGTTTAAACTGGGGGGCCACTCAGCTACACCGGGGAACACCCTTTGGCTTTATATCGCGGGAGTAAAAAAGGATGTCTGTTTTGCACAGACATTTTTTTCATTCGGGGCACATTATACAATTTCCGCCGGTTGAAACCCCTGGGTATTTAATTTACCCCCTGCATCGACAAAGTTTTTTCGGCCAAATGTTGCCATGAGAAAACCCTTCTCTTATTTAAAAACCAAGAAGAATTTTTTTTTGCGGAAAATTTTCTTGTTGGGTGGAGGGTTTTTGGTCACAGCAAAATTAAAGAAACAAAGGGGTTTAACCCCTACCTAGACAGGAACGTTTAGGGCCACTGGGGTCCTGAAAACATGGGCAGAAATTTTAAAATAAAAAACTGTACTTGATATTAAGTGTTTTAAAAAAAGAAATAGACAAAAGCCCCTACAAATTTACTGAAAAGTTTTAGAAAAAATACCTACTGTGAATGGAATTTTGAAAACTTGCACGAACTGTTCACTTAAGACAACAAAAGGGATTTCGTCATTTCCCGGAAAAATGTGTTCAATTTTAAAATACCTGCAAAACACGGGAAAACTTTAACCCCATCACGGAAAGGGCGGAACCCCGGGGGCGTTGAAACCCCCAAAAACCTTTAAGAAAACTAGTAATCCTTTCCTAAAAAAACTTGCAAAGGGAAATGCTCAAGAAGATAGTTCTCACTTAAATGTTAGTAATAATCTATGGATCTAAGCGGGAGTATACTGGCAGGGCTGCGTCTACTCTTGTTGCCACTTCTCTAGATAAGAACGATGTTCACTCAGCACTACTGACTAGCCCTGTGTCAGCTTGGAAGGGAAGTAGGGCTGTGGACTCCTCTCTGTCGAGTGCCTGGATTAATCTTCCAAGAAAATTAACTCTGGCATGCCTATTACAAAGCTGCTTCGATCCATGCCAGAAGGTGGTCTGAAGTCCCTTGCTCAACAGCGAGGAAAGGATGGTGACTGCTCTGACAAGCTCGACATTAAGAAAAACCTACTGTACTGGAGGATTACTTGCCACGTCACTGAGTAATGAAACAATACTTTCAGTTGTGCCTACGTCTCGGGTGAAGCCAGTGATATGTTTGTGGAGGCAGAGGGTAATGCTACGCAGGTACTACACTTACACTCAACCACACCGACACATGTACCTGTCCAACCTACTTTTAAAGCTACCCAAAGTTCTCCCTTCAATTCCGCTACTTTGTAGTGCCAAACCAGTAAATTTATCCATCTTTAATCCACAACTAAGAATCCAGTCTTGGCAAGACACTTTTAACACTTTATTTATACCCCCATTAATTATTCCAACTTTCCATTTATACATTTCAGTCATATCCTCCAAATTACCTGGTGTACCTGTAACATCCTGGTGTAATGTACCATCCTGGTGTAATGTACCATCCTGGTGTAATGTACCATCCTGGTGTAATGTACCATCCAGGTGTAATGTACCATCCTGGCGTAATATACCATCCTGGTGTAATGTACCATCCTGGTGTAATGTACCATCCTGGTGTAATGTACCATCCTTGTGTAATGTACCATCCTGGTGTAATGTACCATCCTGGTGTAATGTACCATCCTGGTGTAATGTACCATATAGGTGTAATGTACCATCCTGGCGTAATATACCATCCTGGTGTAATGTGCCATCCTGGTGTAATGTACCATCCTGGCGTAATGTACCATCCTGGCGTAATATACCATCCAGGTGTAATGTACCATCCTGGGGTAATGTACCATCCTGGTGTAATGTACCATCCTGGTGTAATGTACCATCCTGGTGTAATGTACCATCCTGGTGTAATGTACCATCCTGGTGTAATGTGTCGTCCTGGTGTAATGTACCATCCTGGTGTAATGTACCATCCTGGTGTAATGTACCATCCTGGTGTAATGTGTCGTCCTGGTGTAATGTACCATCCTGGTGTAATGTACCATCCTGGTGCAATGTACCATCCTGGTGTAATGTACCATCCTGGTGTAATGTACCATCCTGGTGTAATGTACCATCCTGGTGTAATGTACCATCCTGGTGCAATGTACCATCCTGGTGTAATGTACCATCCTGGTGTAATGTACCATCCTGGTATAATGTACCATCCTGGTGTAATGTACCATCCTGGTGTAATGTACCATCCTGGTGTAATGTACCATCCTGGTGTAATGTACCATCCTGGTGTAATGTACCATCCTGGTGTAATGTGCCATCCTGGTGTAATGTGCCATCCTGGTGTAATGTACCATCCTGGTGTAATGTACCATCCTGGTGTAATGTACCATCCTGGTGTAATGTACCATCCTGGTGTAATGTTTCCAAACCTGGTGTAATGTACCATCCTGGTGTAATGTACCATCCTGGTGTAATGTACCATCCTGGTATAATGTACCATCCCGGTGTAATATACCATCCTGGTGTAATGTACCATCCTGGTATAAAGTAAACCCTCCTAGTGTAATGTACCATCCTGGTTAATTATACCACCCTGGAGTAATGTACCATCCTGGTGTAATGTACCATCCTGGTGTAATGTACCATCCTGGTGTAATGTACCATCCTGGTGTAATGTACCATCCTGGTGTAATGTTCCATCCTGGTGTAATGTACCATCCTGGTGTAATGCACCAGTCCTGGTGTTAATGTACCATCCTGTGTAATGTACCATCCTGGTGTAATGTACCATTCTGGTGTAATGTACCATCCTGGTGTAATGTACCATCCTGGTGTAATGTAACCATCCTGGTGTAATGTGCCATCCTGGTGTAATGTACCATCCTGGTGTAATGTACCATCCTGGTGTAATGTACCATCCTGGTATAATGTACCATCCTGGTGTAATATACCATCCTGGTGTAATGTACCATCCTGGTATAATGTACCATCCTGGTGTAATGCTACCATCCTGGTTAATTACCGTCCAGGAGTAATGTACCATCCTGGTGTAATGTACCATCCTGGTGTAATGTACCATCCTGGTGTAATGTACAATCCTGGTGTAATGTACCATCCTGGTGTAATGTTCCATCCTGGTGTAATGTACACCTCCTGGTGTAATGTTACCATCCTGGTGTAATGACCGATCCTGGTGTAATGTACCATCCTGGTGTAATGTACCATCCTGGTGTAATGTACCATCCTGGGTAATGTAAAGTACCATCCTGGTGTAATGTACCATCCTGGTGTATATGTACCATCCTGGTGTAATGTACCATCCAGGTGTAATATACCATCCTGGTGTAATATACCATCCGGTGTAATGTACCATCCTGTGTAATGCATCTCCTGGTGTAATGTACCATCCTGGTGTAATGTACCATCCTGGTGTAATGTACCATCCTGGTGTAATATACCATCCTGGTGTAAGTACCATCCTGGTGTAATGTCCATCCTGGTGTAATGTATCCTTCTGGTGTAATGTACCATCCTGGTGTAATGTACCATCCTGGTGTAATGTACCATCCTGGTGTAATGTACCATCCTGGTGTAATGTGCCATCCTGGTGTAATGTGCCATCCTGGTGTAATGTACCATCCTGGTGTAATGTACCCATCCTGGTTAATGTAACCATCCTGGTGTAATGTGCCATCCTGGTGTAATGTACCATCCTGGTGTAATGTACCATCCTGGTGTAATGTACCATCCTGGTATAATGTACCATCCTGGTGTAATATACCATCCTGGTGTAATGTACCATCCTGGTATAATGTACCATCCTAGTGTAATGTACCATCCTGGTATAATATACCGCCCTGGAGTAATGTACCATCCTGGTGTAATGTACCATCCTGGTGTAATGTACCATCCTGGTGTAATGTACCATCCTGGTGTAATGTACCATCCTGGTGTAATGTTCCATCCTGGTGTAATGTACCATCCTGGTGTAATGCACCGTCCTGGTGTAATGTACCATCCTGGTGTAATGTACCATCCTGGTGTAATGTACCATCCTGGTGTAATGTACCATCCTGGTGTAATGTACCATCCTGGTGTAATGTACCATCCTGGTGTAATGTGCCATCCTGGTGTAATGTACCATCCTGGTGTAATGTACCATCCTGGTGTAATGTACCATCCTGGTATAATGTACCATCCTGGTGTAATATACCATCCTGGTGTAATGTACCATCCTGGTATAATGTACCATCCTGGTGTAATGCACCATCCTGGTATAATATACCGCCCAGGAGTAATGTATCATCCTGGTGTAATGTACCATCCTGGTGTAATGTACCATCCTGGTGTAATGTACAATCCTGGTGTAATGTACCATCCTGGTGTAATGTTCCATCCTGGTGTAATGTACCATCCTGGTGTAATGCACCGTCCTGGTGTAATGTACCATCCTGGTGTAATGTACCATCCTGGTGTAATGTACCATCCTGGTGTAATGTACCATCCTGGTGTAATGTTCCATCCTGGTGTAATGTACCATCCTGGTGTAATGTACCATCCTGGTGTAATGCACCGTCCTGGTGTAATGTACCATCCTGGTGTAATGTACCATCCTGGTGTAATGCACCGTCCTGGTGTAATGTACCATCCTGGTGTAATGTACCATCCTGGTGTAATGTACCATCCTGGTGTAATGTACCATCCTGGTGTAATGTACCATCCTGGTGTAATATACCATCCTGGTGTAATGTACCATCCAGGTGTAATGTACCATCCTGGTGTAATGCACCGTCCTGGTGTAATGTACCATCCTGGTGTAATGTACCATCCTGGTGTAATGTACCATCCTGGTGTAATATACCATCCTGGTGTAATGTACCATCCTAGTGTAATGTACCATCCTGGTGTAATGTATCATTCTGGTGTAATGTACCATCCTGGTGTAATGTACCATCCTGGTGTAATGTACATCCTGGTGTAAATGTACCAGTCCTGGTGTAAATGTACCATCCTGGTGTAATGTACCATCCTGGTGTAATATACCATCCAGGTGTAATGTACCATCCTGGTGTAATGCACCGTCCTGGTGTAATGTACCATCCTGGTGTAATGTACCATCCTGGTGTAATGTACCATCCTGGTGTAATGTACCGTCCTGATGTAATGTACCATCCTGGTATAATGTACCATCCTGGTATAATGTACCATCCTGGTATAATGTACCATCCTGGTATAATGTACCGTCTTGGGATGATGTACCATCCTGGTGTAATGTGCCATCCTGGTATAATGTACCATCCTGGTGTGATATACCATCCTTGTGTAATGTACCATCCTGGTATAATGTACAATGCTGGTAAAATGCACCATCCTGGTGTAATGTACCATCCTGGTGTAATGTACCATCCTGGTGTAATGTACCATCCTTGTGTAATGTACCATCTGGTATAATGTACCATCCTGGTATAATGTACCATCCTGGTGTAATGTACCATCCTGGTATAATGTACCATACTGGTATAATGTACCATCCTGGTATAATGTACCATCCTGGTGTAATGTATCATCCTGGTATAGTGTACCATCCTGGTGTAATGTACCATCCTCGTATAATGTACCAACCTGATATAATGTACCATCCTGATATAATGTACCATCCTGGTATAATGTACCATCCTGGTATAATGTACCATCCTTGTATAATGTACCATCCTGGTATAATGTACCATCCTGATATAATGTACCATCCTGATATAATGTACCATCCTGGTATAATGTACCATCCTGGTATAATGTACCATCCTGGTATAATGTACCATCCTGGTATAATGTACCATCCTGATATAATGTACCATGCTGGTGTACATATTGGATACCATATAGGTGTAATGTACCATCTGGTATTATGTACCATCCATGTGCTTAATGAGATCCTATACCTGGTGTATGACGTCACGGTATGTAGCCTGGTGAGTAATGCTATCCTCCTGGGATAGACATGATAGCAGGAAACACTGGGAGTTGGTACCATCTCATCCCAGTGTTAATGTTACATCCAAAAGGGGTTTACCATCCCCCCGTATCTCCTTAATGATACCACCTCGACCTGGTAATGTACCATCCTGGTATAATGTACCATCCTGGTATAATGTACCATCCTGGTATAATGTACCATCCTGGTATAATGTACCATCCTGGTGTAATGTACCATCCTGGTATAATGTACCACCTGGTATATGTTTAAATCCATGGTATAATGTTACCATCCTGGTATAATGTACCATCCTGGTATAATGTACCATCCTGGTATAATGTACCATCCTGGTGTAATGTACCATACTGGTGTAATGTACCATCCTGGTATAATGTACCATCCTGGTGTAATGTACCATCCTGGTGTAATGTACCATCCTGGTATAATGTACCATCCTGGTGTAATGTACCATACTGGTGTAATGTACCATCCTGGTATAATGTACCATCCTGGTATAATGTACCATCCTGGTATAATGTACCATCCTGGTATAATGTACCATCCTGGTATAATGTACCATCCTGGTATAATGTACCATCCTGGTATAATGTACCATCCTGGTGTAATGTACCATCCTGGTATAATGTACCATCCTGGTATAATGTACCATCCTGGTATAATGTACCATCCTGGTATAATGTAACATCCTGGTATAATGTGCCTTCTTGGTATAATGTACCATCCTGGTATAATGTACCATCCTGGTATAATGTACCATCCTGGTATAATGTACCATCCTGGTATAATGTACCATCGTGGTATAATGTACCATCCTGGTATAATATACCATCCTGGTATAATGTACCTTCTTGGTATAATGCACCATCCTGGTATAATGTACCATCCTGGTATAATGTACCATCCTGGTATAATGTACCATCATGGTGTAATGTACCATCCTGGTATAATGTACCTACTGGTATAATGTACCATCCTGGTATAATGTACCATCCTGGTATAATGTACCATCCTGGTATATGTACCATCCTGGTATAATGTACCATCCTGGTATAATGTATCTATCTTGGTAAAGTAACCATCCTGGTATAATGTACCATCCTGGTATAATGTACCATCCTGGTATAATGTATCTTCTTGGTATAATGTACCATCCTGGTATAATGTACCATCCTGGTATAATGTACCATCCTGGTATAATGTACTTCTTTGGGATAATGTACATCCTGGTATAATGTACCATCCTGGTATAATGTACCATCCTGGTATAATGTATCTTCTTGGTATAATGTACCATCCTGGTATAATGTACCATCCTGGTATAATGTACCACCTGGTATAATGTACATCCTGTATAATGTACATCCTGGGATAAGTACCATCCTGGTATAATGTACCATCCTGGTATAATGTACTATCCTGGTATAATGTACCTCTGGTATAATGACCACCTGGTATAATGTACCATCCTGGTATAAAGTACTATCCTGGTATAATGTACTATCCTGGTATAATGTACATCCTGGTATAATGTACATCTGGTAATAAGTACCATCCTGGTATAATGTACCATCCTGGTAATGTACTATCCTGGTATAATGTACTATCCTGGTATAATGTACTATCCTGGTATAATGTACTATCCTGGTATAATGTACTATCCTGGTATAATTGACCATCCTGGTATAATGTACCACCTGGTATAATGTACCATCCTGGTATAATGTACCATCCTGGTATAATGTACCATCCTGGTATAATGTACTATCCTGGTATAATGTACCCTCCTGGTATAATGTACCATCCTGGTATAATGTACCATCCTGGTATAATGTACCATCCTGGTATTAATGTACCATCCTGGTATAATGTACCATCCTGGTTTTAATGTACCATCCTGGTATAATGTACCATCCTGGTATAATGTACCATCCTGGTATATGTACCATCTGGTATAATGTAACATCCTGGTATAATGTGCCTTCTTGGTATAATGTACCATCCTGGTATAATGTACCATCCTGGTATAATGTACCATCCTGGTATAATGTACCATCCTGGTATAATGTACCATCCTGGTATAATGTACCATCCTGGTATATATACCATCCTGGTATAATGTACCTTCTTGGTATAATGCACCATCCTGGTATAATGTACCATCCTGGTATAATGTACCATCCTGGTATAATGTACCATCATGGTGTAATGTACCATCCTGGTATAATGTACTATCCTGGTATAATGTACCATCCTGGTATAATGTACCATCCTGGTATAATGTACCATCCTGGTATAATGTACCATCCTGGTATAATGACCATCCTGGTATAATGTACCATCCTGGTATAATGTATCTCTGGTATAATGTACCATCCTGGTATAATGTACCATCCTGGTATAATGTACCATCCTGGTATAATGTACCATCCTGGTATAATGTACCATCCTGGTATAATGTACCATCCTGGTATAATGTACCATCCTGGTATAATGTATCTTCTTGGTATAATGTACCATCCTGGTATAATGTACCATCCTGGTATAATGTACCATCCTGGTATAATGTATCTTCTTGGTATAATGTACCATCCTGGTATAATGTACCATCCTGGTATAATGTACCATCCTGGTATAATGTACCATCCTGGTATAATGTACCATCCTGGTATAATGTACCATCCTGGTATAATGTACCATCCTGGTATAATGTACCATTCCTGGTATAATGTTACCATCCTGGTATAATGTACATCCTGGTATAATGTACATCCTGGTATAATGTACCATCCTGGTATAATGTACCATCCTGGTATAATGTACCATCCTGGTATAATGTACCATCCTGGTATAATGTACTATCCTGGTATAATGTACTATCCTGGTATAATGTACTATCCTGGTATAATGTACTATCCTGGTATAATGTACCATCCTGGTATAATGTACCATTCCTGGTATAAATGTACCATCCTGGTATAATGTACCATCCTGGTATAATGTACCATCCTGGTATAATGTACCATCCTGGTATAATGTACCATCCTGGTATAATTACTATCCTGGTATAATGTACCATCCTGGTATAATGTACCATCCTGGTATAATGTACCATCCTGGTATAATGTACCATCCTGGTATAATGTACCATCCTGGTATAATGTACCATCCTGGTATAATGTACTATCCTGGTATAATGTACCATCCTGGTATAATGTACCATCCTGGTATAATGTACCTTCCTGGTATAATGTACCATCCTGGTATAATGTACCATCCTGGTATAATGTACCATCCTGGTATAATGTACTATCCTGGTATAAATGTACCATCCTGGTATAATGTACCATCCTGGTATAATGTACCATCCTGGTATAATGTACCATTCCTGGTATAATGTACCATCTGGTATAATGTACCATCCTGGTATAATGTACCATCCTGGTATAATGTACTTCCTGGTATAATGTACCATCCTGGTATAATGTACCACCTGGTATAATGTACCATCCTGGTATAATATACCATCCTGGTATAATGTACCATCCTGGTATAATGTTACCATCCTGGTATAATGTACCATCCTGGTATAATGTACCATCCTGGTATAATGTACCATCCTGGTATAATGTACCATCCTGGTATAATGTACCATCCTGGTATAATGTACCTCCTGGTATAATGTCCTCTGGTATAATGTACCATCCTGGTATAATGTACCATCCTGGTATAATGTACCATCCTGGTATAATGTACCATCCTGGTTAATAATTGGTATAGTACCATCCTGGTATAATGTACCATCCTGGTATAATGTACCATCCATGTATAATGTACCATCCTGGTATAATGTACCATCCTGGTATAATGTACTATCCTGGTATAATGTACCATCCTGGTATAATGTACCATCCTGGTATAATGTACCATTCCTGGTATAATGTACCATCCTGGTATAATGTACCATCCTGGTATAATGTACCATCCTGGTATAATGTACCTTCCTGGTATAATGTACCATCCTGGTATAATGTACCATCCTGGTATAATGTACCATCCTGGTATAATGTACCATCCTGGTATAATGTACCATCCTGGTATAATGTACCATCCTGGTATAATGTACCATCCTAGTATAATGTACCATCCTGGTATAATGTACCATCCTGGTATAATGTACCATCCTGGTATAATGTACCCTCCTGGTATAATGTACCATCCTGGTATAATGTACCATCCTGGTATAATGTACCATCCTGGTATAATGTACCATCCTGGTATAATGTACCTTCTGGTATAATGTACCATCTGGTATAATGTTACCATCCTGGTATAATGTACCCATCCTGGTATAATGTACCTTCCTGGTTAATGTACATCCTGGTATAATGTACCATCCTGGTATAATGTACCATCCTGGTATAATGTACCATCCTGGTATAATGTACCATCTGGTATAATGTACCATCCTGGTATAATGTACCATCCTGGTATATGTACTATCCTGGTATAATTGTACTATCCTGGTATAATGTACTATCCTGGTATAATGTACCATCCTGGTATAATGTACCATCCTGGTATAATGTACCATCCTGGTATAATGTACCATCCTGGTATAATGTACCATCCTGGTATAATGTACATCCTGGTATAATGTACCAGCCCGGATAATGTACATCTGGTTAATGTCCATCCTGGTATAATGTACCATCCTGGTATATTGTACCATCCTGGTATAATGTACCATCCTGTATAATGTACCATCCTGGTATAAATGTACCATCCTGGTATAATTACCATACTAGTATAATGTACCATCATGGTATAATGTACCATCCTGGTATAATGTACCATCCTGGTATAATGTACCATCTGGTATAAATGTACCATCCTGGTTAATGTACTATCCTGGTATAATGTACCATCCTGGTATAATGTACCATCCTGGTATAATGTACCTTCCTGGTATATGTACCATCCTGGTATAATGTACATCCTGGTATAATGTACCATCCTGGTATAATGTACCTTCCTGGTATAATGTACCATCCTGGTATAATGTACCATCTGGTATATGTACCATCACTGGTATAATGTACCATCCTGGTATAATGTACCATCTTGGTATAATGTACCATCCTGGTATAATGTACCATCCTGGTATAATGTACATCCTGGTATATGTACCATCCTGGTATAATGTACCATCCTGGTATAATGTACCATCCTGGTATAATGTACCATCCTGGTATAATGTACCCATCCTGGTATAATGTACCATCTGGTATAATGTACCATCCTGGTATAATGTACCATCCTGGTATAATGTACCATCCTGGTATAATGTACCATCCTGGTATATGTACCATCCTGGTATATTGTACCATCTGGTATAATGTTACCATCCTGGTATAATTGTACCATCCTGGTATAATGTACCATCTTGGTATAATGTACCATCCTGGTATAATGTACCATCCTGGTATAATGTACTATCCTGGTATATTGTACCATCCTGGTATAATGTACCATCCTGGTATAATGTACCATCCTGGTATAATGTACCATCCTGGTATATTTACCATCCTGGTATAATGTACCATCCTGGATATAATGTACCATCCTGGTATAATGTACCATCTGGTATAATGTACCATCCTGGTATATGTACCATCCTGGTATAATGTACCATCCTGGTATAATGTACCATCCTGGTATAATGTACCATCCTGGTATATTGTACCATCCTGGTATAATGTACCATCCTGGTATAATGTACCATCCTGGTATAATGTACCATCCTGGTATAATGTACCATCCTGGTATAATGTACCATCCTGGTATAATGTACCATCCTGGTATAATGTACCATCCTGGTATAATGTACCATCCTGGTATAATGTACCATCCTGGTATAATGTACCATCCTGGTATAATGTACCATCCTGGTATAATGTACCATCCTGGTATAATGTACCCTTTCCCGGTATAATGTACCATCCTGGTATAATGTACCATCCTGGTATAATGTACCCTCCTGGTATAATGTACCTCCTGGTATAATGTACCATCCTGGTATAATGTACCTTCCTGGTATAATGTACCATCCTGGTATAATGTACCATCCTGGTATAATGTACCATCCTGGTATAATGTACCTTCCTGGTATAATGTACCATCCTGGTATAATGTACCATCTGGTATAATGTACCATCCTGGTATAATGTACCATCCTGGTATAATGTACCATCCTGGTATTTAAAGTACCATCCTGGTATAATGTACCATCCTGGTATAATGTACCATCCTGGTATAATGTACCATCCTGGTATCCAGAAAGTCAATATTAAACCTTCCATGACAGTTTTAAAATCTATACAATAAGTTATGAATTATTACGTGTGATTGTAACTTTGTATATTAATATCAGTTTAAGGTACACTTGTGTTTGTAAGAATATAAGTTATCAGTAAGGGTCGTCACTGATAACGTCACTTGATAACGTCACAATGACGTCATTGATAACTTCACTTCAATGACGTCACTTCAGAACATCACTGCCGGAGGCGAGCAGAGATGTCCTAGGTGTCAGCTGAATGAAATTACTCAGGAAGAGAGTACAAGCAGGATGCCAACTTGCCTGTTTGCCTCAGCGGAGGATTTACCTCTGCTGAGGAAATTTGCCGCTGGTGGTGGTAAATAATAAAGAACTAGTCTGCAGGACTATGCACATGTCCAGAGTATTGAAACCCAGAGACATGCAAATAGCGTCGTAGATAGCGATGAAAGGGCCTTTGAGTGTACACGATCAACATGCAGAGCAGCGTGACGTTCTGAATTGATATCTATTAATACTAAACACGAGAACACGAGACTCGGGTGACATAACTTCAGGAACAATGGAAGTCGGGTTGAAGGACACTTACATCGGCTCCTAGATATACAGGAATACACACATGTAACTCGAACGATAATACAAGAAGACTTGCTGTCTGAGGCTCGTCTTTCAAGATTCTGCAGCATCTTGTTACTTCGGGTTACAGCCTATAAAACGAGCGCCTAGTGGAGCAGTGACAGGCAGCTCAGCCCGAGGAAACATGCGATAACCTTGAATAATGAGTACATCTGTTATGGGGGAAAAATGATGAAAGCCACCGTGGTTTTTTATGCCGTCAGCCACGGATAATTCACACCTGTCTTGTCGAAGGTGGGTGCTGAGAGAT
Organism: Cherax quadricarinatus; assembly: GCF_026875155.1. Classification (NCBI taxonomy): domain Eukaryota; kingdom Metazoa; phylum Arthropoda; class Malacostraca; order Decapoda; family Parastacidae; genus Cherax; species Cherax quadricarinatus. Next base: position 6,948,296 of record NC_069408.1, on the reverse strand, counting down.
GTTTCGCTTGTCCGTGAATGAAACATCGTTAAAATTACCAGAGGATACTCACCAGATGCCTGGGAACGAGTGTGGTGAGTGTCAGTACCGGGTCCCAGCACTCACCTGGGTCCCAGCACTCACCTGGGTCCCAGCACTCACCTGGGGGAGGAAAAAGAAATCATGTTAAGAATACATTACCTGTAAATACCTCTTACTGTTTTCAGGATCTGCTCTCTCCTCATCTGGTATATGTTTCTTGAGAAAATGCATTACATATATAATATATTATAATAATAATATAATAATAATAATAATAATAATAATAATAATAATAATAAAAAATAAAAAAAAAAAATAATAATAATAATAATAATAATAATAATAAATAATAATAATAATTATAATTATTATTATATTTATTTTATTATTATTATTATTATTATTATTATTATTATTATTATTATTATTATTATTATTATTATTATTATTATTATTATTATTATTATTATTATATATTATTATTATTATTATTATTATTATATTATTATTATTATTATTATTATTAGCATTCGCCAAGTATGTTATATCTTATTCAGTGTTCATCACACAAGTTTGCTCTCTGCCAAACCAAGCCAATAGTTATGCGGTGCAATTGCTGGGGCTCCCAACAACACTGCATGGCTGCAATCAAGGTGAGCAGTTGACGTTATACTTAACCCAGTGACTGGGGCCAGTCTCTCACTAGCTGGCTGAGAACACATACTGCTCTCTCTTATGTGACTTAGACAACAATAGCCGTGAGAGAATTCACTTTCCACTTAATTATTGTAGTTGTCAGCTGCACAGTATCTGCCCATACTGCTGCAGTACTCAACTCTCTACATGTTGTAAACACTGGTGGTGGGAATATATGAAAGTAAAAGAAAAAAACCTGAGTCAGTCTTTATTATTCCTGATACATTCTCTGCACAATGTTTTAATTAACGTATGACCACGTACTGCTGACCTTCCATTTGTACCTGTCTTCGTAATAATAATAATAATAATAATAATAATAATAATAATAATAATAATAATAATAATAATAATAAATAATAATAATAATAATAATAATAATTAATATTATTATTATTATTATTATTATACTGAAGTAAGCTGACCACTTGGTCCAACAGGCTTTTGGTGCTAGCAGTTCGCAGGGCCACAAATCCAAGTTAAGCCGGCTGAGATAGTTTTCTTTGCAGCAATATTTCTGATATCCACTGATAGCAAATTCAAGAGCCTGGGAACACGGATGTTGATACAGTGGTCTCTTACTGTGTCCATGGTCACCATGTTTTTCATTGAGGCTAGTCTACACTTTCTTCCGTAACTGTCGCACACACACAAACGTACACACCACACACACACACACACACACACACACATACACACAGAGGCACACACACACACACACACACAGAGGCACACACACACATACACACACACAGAGGCACACACACACACACACACACACACACACACACACACACACACACACACACACACACACACACACACACACACACACACACACACACACACACACACACACAAGGACAACACCATGGCTGCAGTACTTATAAAAAAAGCATAAAGAGTGAAGAAGTCCACTGCAAAGCTATTGATCATAGGGGAGGGAGAGACAGAGAGAGAGAGAGAGAGAGAGAGAGAGAGAGAGAGAGAAGAAGAGAGAGGAGAGAGAGAGAGAGAGAGAGAGAGAGAGAGAGAGAGAGAGAGAGAGTGAGAGAGAGAGAGAGAGAGAGAGAGAGAGAGAGAGAGAGAGAGAGAGAGAGAGAGAGAGAGAGAGAGAGAGAGAGAGAGAGAAAGAGAAAGTGAGAGAGAGAGAGAGAGAGAGAGAAGAGTGAGAGAGAAGCGGAGAGAGAGAGGAGAGAGAGAGAGAGAGAGAGAGAGAGTGAGAGAGAGAGAGAGAGAGAGAGAGAGAGAGAGAGAGAGAGAGAGAGAGAGAGAGAGAGAGAGAGAAGAGAGAGAGAGAGAGAGGAGAGAGTGAGAGAGAGGAGAGAGAGAGAGAGAGAGAGAGAGAGAGAGAGAGAGAGAGAGAGAGAAGAGAGAGAGAGAGAGAGAGAGAGAGAGAGAGAGAGAGTAGAGAGGAGAGAGAGAGAGAGAGAGAGAGAGAGAGAGAGAGAGAGAGAGAGAGAGAGAGAGAGAGAGAGAGAGAGAAGAGAGAGAGAGAGAGAGAGAGAGAGAGAGAGAGAGAGATGCTGGGAGAGCTGAGAACTCGTGTAAGTTTTCACTGCCACGACGAGAGGAACATGATAGGATGGATAACGAGAATCTTCAAAACAAGAACTACCGAGCCAATGATGGTTGTGTTTCAGTCACTTGGGCTGGAATATTGATGTACACCAACAGCTTCTTTCAAGACAGGCGAAACAGCAGAACTAGAGAACATAGAGAGAACCTTCACCTAAATTACTAGGAAGGTTTGAAGTTCTTGGACGTGTACTCCCTGCAACGAAGGCGACAAAGATGCATATATTTTACATCTGGGAAATCCTAAAGGGACTACTCTCAAATATGAAAAAAGAAATCACTCTACGAAGCAAGATATTTAGCAGGCGGTGCGAGCTACCAACAATAAGTGTAAGGGGCCCAAGACTTGTCAACAGCCTTCCTTCATATATATGGGGGATTACCAACAGATCCATAGCTGATATATTCATCAAGTTAGTTCCAGGTTGGCCGAAGTGTGTCTGGTAGATAGTACGACGTGCGGCCAGCAGTAACAACTAGGTTGATCAGGCATGGAGCTATAAGGAAGTCTGGGCTGAGACCGGGTCACGAGGATGTTACCGCCAGGAAACATTCTCCAGGCTTCCCTCAGGTAGATGTGAGAGAGAGAGAGAGAGAGAGAGAGAGAGAGAGAGAGAGAGAGAGAGAGAGAGAGATGGCTACTGGGAGCTGAGGGAAGGTCAACTGAGAGAGTATAATCAACAGTTAACTCTCTCAGTGTTACTAAACACAAGACCATTGTCTTGTGTCTACTGGTATTCCTGTTTTCCTTAGAAGTTCCTGTTGGTGCTATGTTTCCGTTGTTGCTCGTTTTGATGTTACCGTTGTTGATTTGTGCTGGTGTAGATGTTACTGTTGTTTTGCTTCTGGTGACATTTCTACTGTTTGTGCTGGTGTCGATATTACTGTTGCTAGTAGTGACGTTCATGGCGTTTGTTACTGTAGTTTGTTACTGATGTTACTGCTGCTAGTAGTGACTGCTTTGGTGTTAGTTACTGTTGTTTGTGTTATTGATGTTACTGCTGCTAGTAGTGACGTTTATGGTGTTTGTTACTGTTGTTTGTGTTACTGATGTTACTGCTGCTAGTAGTGACTGTTTTGGTGTTTGTTACTGTTGTTTGTGTTATTGATGTTACTGTTGCTAGTAGTGACTGTTTTGGTGTTTGTTACTGTTGTTTGTGTTATTGATGTTACTGTTGCTAGTAGTGACTTTTTGGTGTTTGTTACTGTTGTTTGTGTTATTGATGTTACTGTTGCTAGTAGTGACTGTTTTGGTGTTTGTTACTGTTGTTTGTGTTATTGATGTTACTGTTGCTAGTAGTGACTGTTTTGGTGTTTGTTACTGTTGTTTGTGTTATTGATGTTACTGTTGCTAGTAGTGACTGTTTTGGTGTTTGTTACTGTTGTTTGTGTTATTGATGTTACTGTTGCTAGTAGTGACTGTTTTGGTGTTTGTTACTGTTGTTTGTGTTATTGATGTTACTGTTGCTAGTAGTGACTGTTTTGGTGTTTGTTACTGTTGTTTGTGTTATTGATGTTACTGTTGCTAGTAGTGACTGTTTTGGTGTTTGTTACTGTTGTTTGTGTTATTGATGTTACTGTTGCTAGTAGTGACTGTTTTGGTGTTTGTTACTGTTGTTTGTGTTATTGATGTTACTGTTGCTAGTAGTGACTTTCTTGGTGTTCGTTAGTTTTTTGTGTTATTGATGTTACTGTTGCTAGTAGTGACTGTTTTGGTGTTTGTTACTGTTGTTTGTGTTATTGATGTTACTGTTGCTAGTAGTGACTTTCTTGGTGTTCGTTAGTTTTTTGTGTTATTGATGTTACTGTTGTTGCTGGTGTTGATGTTCCACACATACACACACACATCTGCCTTACTGTTACGCATCATAATCGCGACAACGGTAGACAACGGTAGACAATGGTAGACAACGGTAGACAACGGTAGACAATGGCAGACAACGGTAGACAACGGTAGACAACGGTAGACAATGATAGACAACGGTAGAAAACTGTAGACAACGGTAGACAATTTTAAACAACGGTAGACAATGGTAGACAACGGTAGACATTGGTAGACAACGGTAGACAATGGTAGACAACGGTAGACAACGGCAGACAACGGTAGACAATGGTAAACAACGGTAGACAATGGTAGACAATGGTAGACAACGGTAGACAACGGCAGACAATGGTAGACAACGGTAGACAATGGTAGACAACGGTAGACAATGGTAGACAACGGTAGACAACGGTAGACAACGGTATACAATGGTAGACAACGGTAGACAATGGCAGACAATGGTAGACAATGGTAGACAATGGTAAACAACTGTAGACAACGGTAGACAACGGTAGACAATGGTAGACAACGGTAGACAATGGAAGACAACGGTAGACAATGGTAGACAACGGTAGACAACGTATACAACGGTAGACAATGGTAGACAACGGTAGACAATGGTAGACAATGGTAGACAACGGTAAACAACGGTAGACAACGGTAGACAATGGTAGACAACGGTAGACAACGGTAGACAATGGTAGACAATGGCAGACAACGGTAGACAACGGTAGACAATGGTAGACAATGGTAGACAACGGTAGACAACGGTAAACAACGGTAGACAATGGTAGACAATGGTAGACAACGGTAAACAACGGTAGACAACGGTAGACAACGGCTGCTGCACATACTATTCTTCACACAACGGAAGCGCCTGTAACTATTAATATAACTCGACGTATCAGGAGAACACAACAAAGCTAAGTTAACCTTGAACAAGGAAATTATAGGGCGGACTCTGAGAACTTTAAGACGAGTCACCACAGTGTTAAATACCAGTACTCTCCTTAACACTTAGCCTTTGTTGTTCACTGCTACACTGTCTCGTTCACTGCTACACTGTCTCGTTCACCGATACACTCTCTCGTTCACTGCTACACTGTCAAGTTCACTGTTACACTCTCTCGTTCACTGCTACACTCTCTT
>NC_069408.1:6923030-6940530 GCF_026875155.1 Cherax quadricarinatus | reverse complement strand
CAGCTTAGCCAATTTATCAGTTCTATCATGCATCTGAAGACCAATGTGAGATGGAATCCACAACATGTGCACTCTGACTCCACTGTCCACAATCTTACCATACCTGTGTCTGGCTTCTGACACAAGCGTGCCACAATTATACTTGATGAGTTGACAGAGTATTTATGGATGACAGAGAATCAGTTACAATTAAAGTGTCAACCTTAGATACATGGACGCATTTGAGTGCAAGGAGTATGGCAACAGTTCTGTTTGAAGGGTAGAGGCCCAGTTATTTGATGCATGCTGGAAATATAAACACATATGCAGTATAATATGATCCTTATTGTCAACGTTTCGCTCATACAGTGGGCTTTATCAAGTCACAAACAGATCTACCTGGGTAGAAGGTACATGAGTATTTATAGGATGAAATCAGGTTGAGAATGCTGGGTCAGGTGGAGAATGTTGCATGCGACTGTCTACCGAGCTGGGTTGTCGAGTCTAATACCTTGGGTAGCTTGGAAGAGAGATTGGATAAATATATGAGTATATACTTATCCAATCTCTCTTCCAAGCTACCCAAGGTATTAGACTCGACAACCCAACTCGGTAGACAGTCGCATGCAACATTCTCCACCTGACCCAGCATTCTCAACCTGATTTCATCCTATAAATACTCATGTACCTTCTACCCAGGTAGATCTGTTTGTGACTTGATAAAGCCCACTGTATGGGCGAAACGTTGACAATCAAGGATCACATTATACTGCATATGTGTTTATATTTCCATTGTGTCGGTATTTTATACCATTTATTTCCATTGATGCGTGCTCAGATTTCTTTATGAGAGCCATCACTCTGTATGACAACAGCAGCACTACCAGCTGCACCAGTGGATTGGTGAACAGAACCATCAACGTAAATAATTTGTGAAAGAGTGTGCTGTGTGACTTGTTATCAATACAGCTTAAGGCATCATGTCTGGCTTCAAGGCGAAGCTTTGGTTGTGAGGGAAAAAGGAGGGATGGTAGTTTGGAATGGGGTAATATTCCATGGAGCGGAAAAGTGCAGCTGTTGCCTTACTTGACATAAATCATGTATCTGGCCATGCGGAGGTCGGTTCCAGTTTTTTCGATCCATCTGGAGGAGTGCTCACCAGTGCTGAGGAAAGTTTGGAGGGCTTCTGTGCAGGGGTTTGAATGGGCTAATCTGAGCATATTTACCCTAATGAGGATATTTCTTTCAGTAACACGATCTCTGATGCTTGGAATTTCAAGTTCTTTTCGCATATTTAAAATTTTCGCAGTACGAGGGCATCCTAGAATGATCCTCATTGCCTCGTTCTGCAGTTTTTCCAGCCCTCCAAGCTTCCAGTCAGACACAAGAGCAAGTAGTGGCGCAGCATAATCAACCAATGATCTAATATAAGCAAGATACATCATTTTCACAATTTTAACATTAGCACCATGCCTGCCACAACTCTAGGTGCTCTCAGCTTTTCTTTGTATTGGCGACAAAGTCCCGTTACAACAGGTCCAAGTAGTGGGACCTCAAAGCCTAGATACCTGTATCTGGTTACATATTCTAGAAGAGATCCATCATGCAATTGGATCTGACGAACTGTGCCTCTCTGTCGAGGAGGACGCCTGTTGAGTATCTTTGTTTTATCAGTAGAGTTTATCAACCCCAGGTCCTGACACGAGGCTAGTACATGGTTAGGAATGTTTTGAGTGTTGGAGGCTGGCTGGTGAAGCATTGATTAAAATATTGAATAGAGTGGGACTGAGCACACCTCCCTGTAGGGGTTCCTAATTCAAAGTCTTTAGTTACACTTCTATTCCAACAGAAGACTCTGTTGGACAGGCAGCCTTTGATTCAACAGAAAAGCCATCCTCCAACATTTATTCTGGCAAGTTCACTAATGATTACATGTCGGTTGGCTACATTAAAAGCAGATTTAAGGTCAAAGAAGGCAGTGTATGAGCTGTCAGTATGCAGGGTGAGAAAGGTAGTAGTTATGCAATGATGCACACTCCTTCCATGCATGACACCATGCAACCGGGAAACAAAAATTATTTGAATCTGTACATGAGACAATTAAGAATACTCTCGAATGTTTTAAACAAGCAGCTAGTAAGAGATATTGGGCGAAATGCATTTTGTTGATTGGTAATCAACATAGCAATGTGAGTATGTTGTAAGTAATACCATCCTCCCCAGGCGACGTGGAGTTGCTCTTTGTTAATGCTGCATCAAGTTCAAAGTTAGTGAAAGGAATGTTATAATCATCTTCCTTGCTGAGTATAAAACAAATCAATCTCTCCCTTGCATCATGTTTGTCCATTAATTTTGCCTGTGTGGTACTGGGAAGATTGTCATAGCTAGATGTAGCAGCCCAAGCACTGACTAACTCATTCGCCCTATGTAAGGGATGAGGGTGCGCGATCTGACTAATTCTGTTACCCTTAATTCTATTTATGTCCCTCCATGCCCGGCTAACTGGGGTGTAAGCATTAGGACCGTTGACAAATTGTTCCCAGTCTGTTTGTTGCAGTTCTGTCATACGCTCTCTGGCAGCAGCGAGGGCAGTTTGGAAGAGTCTCAACCTTTCACGGGTGCGATGTTTTCTATAGGCTAGGCCTAGTTTACGAGCAGTACGTATCAATGTTCAAAGTTTACGATCATTGTAAAAAGTATGGTTTTTATAGGAGGTATGATTATTATGGAAGTTAGTTGGGTTTAGAGTACCAAGACATGTCAGTGGCGGCTCTAAGTAGTTCTGAATACTGCTCACAAGGTCATTGTTAAAGATTTCAACAGAGGAACACTCATAGGAATTTTACCAGTCTGTCACATGTGCGACACAGTCATCATGCTGATCAGGAGGAACATGAAAGCGTTTCCGTTTGAATATCCCACCAGGAAGGATAGTGGTTAATCTTGGGAAATGATTTGATGATGTATGTGCTACATTGGAAGACTCACAGCTGGCAGAAGTAATGTTGAAGCCCAGGCACAGATCAAGGACACCTCCATAGATATGTGTGGGTTCAAGGTCACCTAAAATTTGAACATTATCATGACTGTTTAAGAGTGACAACAGTTGATTACCATTACGATTACCAAACTGTGAGTTTACAATGCTTTTGTCTTGCATTATAATCGCCAATAATAAGAGCAGGTTCAGAATGAGCACAAGTTGGGAGCTCCAAGTAATTAAACTTATCAGCAGGAGCATACAAGTTAAATATGTTGAGAGCAGAGTTCCCAATATAAATCCTAACACCGTGATATTGTAGCCCCTCTGTTTTCTTATGTGCAAGAAGTTGATGGGGAAGTGATTTTTTAATATATAGAACACAAGAGTTAGTAGATTTGAGGTTATATGCAACAAATGATGGTAATTTAGGGGGTTGGGATTTTTCAGGGACTCTAAGTGATGCAATATTCCAGCTTAATATAGAAAGTTTATACGAGTTTTGATCCATTATAGTAGTCCTGGGATATTGTTGAGTTTCTCAGGATAAATAAAAAATGTTCATATAAATAGCAGAGGTTATCAAAAGAGGAGAGGGGCAATTAAGAAATCGATATATTCAGTTAAAGAGAGAAATAAAAAAGGGAATTAGAAAAGCAAAAAGAGATTATGAGGTTAAAGTTGCAAGAGAATCGAAGACTAACCCAAAAGGATTCTTTCAGGTATACAGAAGTAAGATCAGGGACAAGATAGGCCCACTCAAAAGTTCCTCGGGTCAGCTCACTGACAGTGATAAGGAAATGTGTAGAATTTTTAACACATACTTCCTCTCAGTTTTTACACAGGAGGATACCAGTGATATTCCAGTAATGATAAATTATGTAGAACAGGACGATAATAAACTGTGCACTATTAGGGTCACAAGTGACATGGTCCTTAGGCAAATAGATAAATTAAAACCTAACAAATCCCCAGGCCCTGATGAACTGTATGCAAGGGTTCTAAGGAATGTAAAGAGGAGCTTAGCACACCTTTGGCTAATCTTTTCAACATATCACTACAAACTGGCATGGTGCCAGATAAGTGGAAAATGGCAAATGTGATACCTATTTTCAAAACAGGTGACAGGTCCTTAGCTTCGAACTATAGACCAATAAGCCTAACCTCCATAGTGGGAAAATTTATGGAATCAATAATTGCCGAGGCAGTTCGTAGCCCCCTTGAAAAGCATAAATTAATCAACGAATCTCAGCATGGTTTTACAAAGGGACGTTCCTGCCTTACGAATTTATTAACTTTTTTCACTAAGGTATTTGAGGAGGTAGATCATGGTAACGAATATGATATTGTGTATATGGACTTCAGTAAGGCTTTTGACAGGGTCCCACATCAGAGACTATTGAGGAAAATTAAAGCACATGGAATAGGAGGAGAAATTTTTTCCTGGATAGAGGCATGGTTGACAAATAGGCAGCAGAGAGTTTGCATAAATGGGGAGAAATCAGAGTGGGGAAGCGTCACGAGCGGTGTTCCACAGGGGTCAGTGTTGGGCCCCCTGCTGTTCACAATCTACATAAACGACATAGATGAGGGCATAAAGAGCGACATCGGCAAGTTTGCCGATGACACCAAAATAGGCCGTCGAATTCATTCTGACGAGGACATTCGAGCACTCCAGGAAGATTTGAATAGACTGATGCAGTGGTCGGAGAAGTGGCAGATGCAGTTTAATATAGACAAATGCAAAGTTCTAAATGTTGGACAGGACAATAACCATGCCACATATAAACTAAATAATGTAGATCTTAATATTACGGATTGCGAAAAAGATTTAGGAGTTCTGGTTAGCAGTAATCTGAAACCAAGACAACAGTGCATAAGTGTTCGCAATAAAGCTAATAGAATCCTTGGCTTCATATCAAGAAGCATAAATAATAGGAGTCCTCAGGTTTGTTCTTCAACTCTATACATCCTTGGTTAGGCCTCATTTAGATTATGCTGCACAGTTTTGGTCACCGTATTACAGAATGGATATAAATTCTCTGGAAAATGTACAAAGGAGGATGACAAAGATGATCCCATGTATCAGAAACCTTCCCTATGAGGATAGACTAAGGGCCCTGAAACTGCACTCTCTAGAAAGACGTAGAATTAGGGGGGATATGATTGAGGTTCATAAGTGGAAGACAGGAAGAATAAATAAAGGGGATGTAAATAGTGTGCTGATAATATCTAGCCTAGACAGGACTCGCAGCAATGGTTTTAAGTTGGAAAAATTCAGATTCAGGAGGGATATAGGAAAGTACTGGTTTGGTAATAGAGTTGTGGATGAGTGGAACAAACTCCCAAGTACCGTTATAGAGGCCAGAACGTTGTGTAGCTTTAAAAATAGGTTGGATAAATACATGAGTAGATGTGGGTGGGTGTGAGTTAGACCTGATAGCTTGTGCTAACGGGTCGGTTGCCGTGTTCCTCCCTTGAGTCAATGTGACCTGACCTGACTAGGTTGGGTGCATTGGCTTAAGCCGGTAGGGACTTGGACCTGCCTCGCATGGGCCAGTAGGCCTTCTGCAGTGTTCCTTCGTTCTTATGTTCTTATGTTCTTATGTTCTTATCAATGTCAGCAGTGTTACCCTGGTCCATGAGTTTTTTAAGTGCACTTCCAGTTGTAAGGCCTCGTGGGAGTCTTTGTTTACACAGAGCACGACGCTGTTCATGTGTGAATGTATGATAGGTGACACCACCACTCACATTCCCTCCTCCACTAACATTACAAGCATCACTATAACTGTCATCACCAACACCACTACCAGCAGCAAACAGCAACTATACAGTCTGAATCCTTTTCCAGAACATCGTTTCTTCTGAGATTATTCATTTCTAGAATGATTCGAGTCTGGAACATGTTCGTACAGCATAATGCCATTGATGACAAAGTCAGTTGACAAATAAAATCCCTGGACCACAGATGACTCCAACTTCTTCCTGTTCCCTGTTTGTAAGTCTCACAACATTAAAAAGGCTTTCCACTGAGCTGAGGTAAGTAACATTTCTTAGCTTGTAAATAAAGTTAGGAACCTTTACCCTAAACTTGTAAAACCCTATGTAAATAAAATAAAATAGAGAGAGAGAGAGAGAAAGAGAGAGAGAGAGAGAGAGAGAGAGAGAGAGAGATTATAATCTACAAAGTAAAGAAGACTATAAGGGATTTTGTTATTATCAATGTCAGATTATCTTACTTTCAAGGATCACGATGTTATTATCACAGATTCAAGGAAAATGATGAACTGGTTAATTAGAACCTTCAAAACAAGATACGCCAAATCAATTATGAAAATCTTCAAGGCACTTGTACTCTCTAGACAGGAACATTGCTATACAATTATAGATTTTATTTAAGGCAGGAAAAATTGCAGATTTAGAGAATGTACAAAAAACTTTCACTACCCATATGAATTTAAACACCTATATTTTCAATAGGATTAACATCACATGTCACAGTTTTTGAGTGTGTAGTGACATATAAAATTGCAAATTTTAAAGAAAACATGATCTGCAGAACTCTGGTGTAACAGGAAAAGTAGGAAAAAAATAGATATTCAATTTGCCAACAGAACACAAAACGTATCAGTGAATAAAGCAAAATCAAGCCTTAGCAAAATAAAAAGTTCTGTACCCCAAGACACAGTCCTGGTACCTTTACTGTTTTTCTTCCTTATATCAGACATAGATATAAAATATCATTTGCAGACAATGCGGAAATAAGCATGAAATTCGCCTTTATAGAAGACAAGGAAAATTTGCAAGCAACAATTCAAGGAACATCTATTGAAAATTGATTACTATCTGGAAATAATGTGGTAAATAATGTGGCAAATATTATAGCGGAGATAACCCCAGGAGGCAGCTAAGACGAAAATTCTCACAAACATGAGTTGTTGGATCTCTGGAAGAAATTCACCTTAATCCAGCAAATAGTGGAACCAACAAGACTGGAAAATACACTTGACCTTATTTTCACTAATAATGACGACTTGGTACGAAATATAACACTATCGAAAACAATTAATTCGGATCACAACCTAATTGAAGTTCAGACTTGCATGCAGAGGGGTCCTGACCAACAAAATAACATCAGTTATGAGGATACCTTTACCAAATTCAGCTTCAACACAAAGAACATCTAGTGGGAACAAATTAAGCATGTTGGGAAGATATCTTAAAACAACACAGTTCCTGACCAGTGCCTAGAAAGAATAAACTCTGTAGTACTTGAGGTATACTCAAGGCACATTCTTTTAAGGAAAAAGAAGAGAAGATGTAAACTAGAGAGACAGAGACACTCCCTCTACAAGTGAAGGAGAAGAATTGCAGGGCTTCTCTGAAAGGCTAGTATATCTGATATACGGAAGGAGGCACTAGCTGGAGAAATAGAAAATACTGAACTTTACATAAATCAGTGATACAGGATCCAAGAGAGACAGAAATTAATAAAAATGAAAGGAATCCAAAATAATTCTTTTCATTTGAAAAATTTAGGGTAAAAATCCACATCCAGTGTGGGTCCCTTGCTTAAACAAGATGGAACTTACCCCAACGACAGGAAAGAATTCAGTGACATACTGAAGTCTCAATAATACTCACTATTTAGAGAACCATTAATTAGACTATAGGTCGACAATCTGGACGAATTTTTTATGACTGATGGCATATCTAAGCACGCTGCCCCATACTCCTGGAACTCCGTGTTAATCAAGAACTGCAAGAAACCCCTTCTGCGTGTCTTAAATAATCTATGGAGAGGGAGCCTACACATGGGGGTCATCCCACAGTCAATAAAAACAACAGATATACCCGCTGTCCACAAACGTGGCAACAAAGCAATAGCATTGTTCCGTAGTCTGAAACAATATATTGTTTCAGACTACGGAACAATGCTCTTCTCCAGACTGAGGGACTGACCACCTCAAAACTTTAAGGGTGATGGACTGATTACATCGTCTTCAAGTCTCTTCTGCTTCTATCAACTTTTCTGTACTCGACTGACGAAGCCTACTGTGTAGGCGAAACGTTTCGAAATAAAGATACCTAACTGTTGCATATGTGTCTTACCTAACAACCTGTCGGTATTTTATACCATTTTAATGTTCAACAAAGCAATAGCAAAGAATTATAGACCGATAGCACTAACGTCCTGCATCACAAAAATCTTTGAAAGGGTTCTAAGAAGCATGATTCCCAGCCACTTGGACTGGAGTTTACCTGGAGAGAGTTCCGGGGATCAACGCCCCCGCGGCCCGGTCTGTGACCAGGCCTCCTGGTGGATCAGAGCCTGATCAACCAGGCTGTTGCTGCTGGCTGCACGCAAACCAACGTACGAGCCACAGCCCGGCTGATCAAGAACTGACTTTAGGTGCTTGTCCAGTGCCAGCTTGAAGACTGCCAGGGGTCTGTTGGTAATCCCCCTTATGTGTGCTGGGAGGCAGTTGAACAGTCTCGGGCCCCTAACACTTATTGTATGGTCTCTTAACGTGCTAGTGACACCCCTGCTTTTCATTGGGGGGATGGTGCATCGTCTGCCAAGTCTTTTGCTTTCGTAGTGAGTGATTTTCGTGTGCAAGTTCGGTACTAGTCCCTCTAGGATTTTCCAGGTGTATATAATCATGTATCTCTCCCTCCTGCGTTCCAGGGAATACAGGTTTAGGAACCTCAAGCGCTCCCAATAATTGAGGTGTTTTTATCTCCGTTATGCGCGCCGTGAAAGTTCTCTGTACATTTTCTAGGTCGGCAATTTCACCTGCCTTGAAAGGTGCTGTTAGTGTGCAGCAATATTCCAGCCTAGATAGAACAAGTGACCTGAAGAGTGTCATCATGGGCTTGGCCTCCCTAGTTTTGAAGGTTCTCATTATCCATCCTGTCATTTTTCTAGCAGATGCAATTGATACAATGTTATGGTCCTTGAAGGTGAGATCCTCCGACATGATCACTCCCAGGTCTTTGACGTTGGTGTTTCGCTCTATTTTGTGGCCAGAATTTGTTTTGTACTCTGATGAAGATTTAATTTCCTCATGTTTACCATATCTGAGTAATTGGAATTTCTCATCGTTGAACTTCATATTGTTTTCTGCAGCCCACTGAAAGATTTGGTTGATGTCCGCCTGGAGCTTTGCAGTGTCTGCAATGGAAGACACTGTCATGCAGATTCGGGTGTCATCTGCAAAGGAAGACACGGTGCTGTGGCTGACATCCTTGTCTATGTCGGATATGAGGATGAGGAACAAGATGGGAGCGAGTACTGTGCCTTGTGGAACAGAGCTTTTCACCGTAGCTGCCTCGGACTTTACTCTGTTGACGACTACTCTCTGTGTTCTGTTAGTGAGGAAATTATAGATCCATCGACCGACTTTTCCTGTTATTCCTTTAGCACGCATTTTGTGCGCTATTACGCCATGGTCACACTTGTCGAAGGCTTTTGCAAAGTCTGTATATATTACATCTGCATTCTTTTTGTCTTCTAGTGCATTTAGGACCTTGTCGTAGTGATCCAATAGTTGAGACAGACAGGAGCGACCTGTTCTAAACCCATGTTGCCCTGGGTTGTGTAACTGATGGGTTTCTAGATGGGTGGTGATCTTGCTTCTTAGGACCCTTTCAAAGATTTTTATGATATGGGATGTTAGTGCTATTGGTCTGTAGTTCTTTGCTGTTGCTTTACTGCCCCCTTTGTGGAGTGGGGCTATGTCTGTTGTTTTTAGTAACTGTGGGACGACCCCCGTGTCCATGCTCCCTCTCCATAGGATGGAAAAGGCTCGTGATAGGGGCTTCTTGCAGTTCTTGATGAACACAGAGTTCCATGAGTCTGGCCCTGGGGCAGAGTGCATGGGCATGTCATTTATCGCCTGTTCGAAGTCATTTGGCGTCAGGATAACATCGGATAGGCTTGTGTTAATCAAATTTTGTGGCTCTCTCATAAAAAATTCATTTTGATCTTCGACTCTCAGTCTGGTTAGCGGCTTGCTAAAAACTGAGTCATATTGGGACTTGAGTAGCTCACTCATTCCTTGCTGTCATCTGTGTAGGACCCATCTTGTTTAAGTAGGGCCCAATACTGGACGTTGTTCTCGATTTTGATTTGGCATAGGAGAAGAAATGCTTTGGGTTTCTTTCGATTTCATTTATGGCTTTTAGTTCTTCCCGCGATTCCTGACTCCTAAAGGATTCTTTTAGCTTAAGTTCGATGCTTGCTATTTCTCTGACCAGTGTCTCCCTACGCATTTCAGATATATTGACCTCTTTTAGCAGCTCTGTTATTCTTTTCCGTCGCCTGTAAAGAGAGCGCCTGTCTCTTTCTATTTTACATCTACTCCTCCTTTTTCTTAGAGGAATAAGCCTTGTGCATACATCGAGTGCCACAGAGTTAATCTGTTCTAGGCATAAGTTGGGGTCTGTGTTGCTTAGTATATCTTCCCAGCTTATATCGGTTAGGACTTGGTTTACTTGGTCCCACTTTATGTTTTTGTTATTGAAGTTGAATTTGGTGAATGCTCCTTCGTGACTAATCTCATTATGTCGGTCTGGGGCTCCGCGCATACATGACTGAACCTCAGTTATGTTGTGATCTGAGTATATTGTTTTGATATGGTGACATTTCTTATCAGATCATCATTGTTAGTGAAGATGAGGATCTAGTGTATTCTCCAGTCTAGTAGGCTCTATTATTTGCTGGTTTAAATTGAATTTTGTGAAGAGATTTAAAAGCTCGCGTGAGTGTGAGTTTTCATCAGAGCTGCCTCCTGGTGTTATTACTGCAACAATATTATTTGCTATATCTCCCATTTTAGGTGCCTTAAGTTGAAATCCCCCAGGAACAAGATGTTGGGTGCAAGAGCTGGAAGATTTTCCAGAGAGTGGTCAATTTTTAACAGCTGTTCCTGGAATTGCTGGGATGTTGCATCCGGAGGCTTGTAGACTACCACAATGACTAGGTTTTGGTTATCGACCTTTACTGCTAAAACTTCCACTACATCATTTGAGGCATTTAGCAGTTCTGTGCAAACAAGTGACTCTGCAATGTACAGGCCAACCCCCCCCCCCTTTTTCCTGTTCACTCTGTCACATCTGTATAGGTTGTAACCTGGGATCCATATTTCGTTGTCCAAGTGATCTTTTATGTGGGTCTCAGTGAAAGCCGCGAACACTGCCTTTGCCTCTGCAAGCAGTCCACGGATGAGAGGTATTTTGTTGTTTGTTGCTGGCTTTAGACCCTGTATATTTGCCAAGAAGAATGTTATCGAACTGGTGGATCGATCTTGCCTCTCACAACTACTAGACCACTATGACACATCTTGGATGCCCTAGAGAACAAACAGAATGCAGATGTAGCATATACAGACTTTGCGAAAACCTTTGACTAATGTGATCAGAGTGTACTAGCACACAAAATGCGTGATAACGGAATAACAGAGTAAGTGGGAAGATGAATCTTTAACTTTCTAACGAATATAACACAGAGTAATAGTAAACAGAGTTAAATCAGAGGCGGTTACAGTGAAAAACTTTGTTCCAAAGGGTACAGTACTCGCTCCCATTCTTTTCGTTATTCTCATATCTGATAAAAACAGAGAAGGAAACCATAGCATTGTGTCTTGCTTTGCTGACGATACTAGAATTTGCACCCGAGTGTCATCTACCGAGGATACTGTAAATCTCCAAGCGGATATAAACCATATCCTTCAGTGGGCCATAGAAAACAATATGAAGTTTAATGAGGACAAATTTCAATTACTCCGCTATGGAAAACTCGAGGAAATAAAAGCTTGTGATGTAGTTCAGCTGGGCTTGTGAGGTCTCTTGGGAGACCTAATTTAACCAATTATATGGTCACCTTGTCTTGGCAAATGTCTGTCAGAGACACGCCTTTTCGACTTATGTATCAGCTCCTTTGTTCGTCACTGGCGTCAGATCCAGGCGTCAGGCCGTACACGTGGTTGTGGAGGTGCTTGGACCACCATATAAGCCCAAGGAACAGCTGAGCAGAGCAGATTCGTGCGGAGCTCTGGCCTGGGTACAGAGCTCTGAGCAGAGAGACTTCGAGCGGAGCTGCTGCTGGAGTGCAGGGCTCGGGAGAAGGCTGGAGGAGACTGTTGGAGGCATTGGGCAGAGTACTGGCTTGGCGCAGTACTCGTGCTGTGTAGGTCTTGGAACCTGTGGCTTAGTTCCTGTGATGAACTGTCCTCTGAACCATATTGTAAGTTATATTCATTTTCGCCAAGTTGATTGTACTCCCTGTCTCACTGCTTATATATACCGCCCCATTTATCTAAACACAATAATGTACTCCTGTTCCCAAATATATTATTGTACAAGGACTTAATAATAAACTAATATATTTGGGAATAGAATAGTAATATTCACTGTCCCCGTTATTTGCTCTTTTATTCATTATTTTATTTCAAGCAGTGAGAGAGTGAGTAGTGTGGTGGGTAGAGTAATGAGAGGTGAAGATGTAGTCACCAGTGACCTCACGTTACCTACCTATCTCCGCCGCGCGTCACCTACCTCCGCTAATCATCTCACTCCTACCACCTCGCCTGCCTCTCCCCTGCCTACATAATCCCTTACTCCCATATTCCCCACATATCCTTACGATCCATGGCCCCCCTACATGACAAGCTAGACCTGACTATATAACAAATTCTAATCATACAACAGAGCAGAAAACTATTGTGAAGGACTTAGGGGTGATAATACCAGAGGATCTCACTTTCAAAGATCACGACAATGTCATCATCGCATTTGCTAGGAAAATAACAGGATGGATAATGAGAACCTTCAAAACAAGGGATGCCAAGCCAATGATAATCCTCTTTAAGACACTTGTTCTCTCTAGGCTGTACACTAATGGCCCCTTCAAGGCAGGCGAAATAGCATATCGAGAGAATATACCAAATCTGTACAAAGATCACTACTAACGAAAGCAAAAGACTCGGCAGACGGTGCAGTATACCCTCAATGAAAAGCAGGGGCGCCGTGAGTACACAAAGAGAAAACACAGTAAGAACCAGGGCCCCAAGACTGTTCAACTGCCTCCCAGCATACGTAAGGGGGATTACCAATAGACCCCTGGCTGTCTTCAAGAGGGAACTGGACAGATGCCTACAGTCAGTACATGACCAGCTGACAGTAACAACCTGGATGATCAGGCCCTGATCCAACATGAGGCCTGATCATGGACCGGGCAACGGGGGCATTGACCCCCGGAACACCCTTCAGGTAGATTCCAGGTTTCCGACGGCCAACACAAAATGACATGGCAAATTACAATTGTTCAGATATGGAAAAAAAGGAACTCAGAAAATAAGAAGTGGAAGTAAGACACAGAATGAAAGAAAGAAAGAAAAAAGAAACAATAATAATACAAATGTCAGTTGAGCTATCATTGAACACAAGGCAAATGACAAGGAGACCAGAAAATGACTGGGTGGGTCTGACAGCAGCTGCCGGTCACCATCAACACCATCGCTTAGGACATCTTCAAGCACGTCCCTAAAGGACGTCCTGTACCCTTCAAGATTACCAATATTTTGCCAGAGATGCTCCGTGAACAATGAACAATCAAGATAAATATTAAATGGTTACATGGTAGTTCTGTTGAACCTTCATTTTACAGAACTGTTGAACCTACATGTTACAGAACTGTTGAACCTACATGTTACAGAACTGTTGAACCTACATGTTACAGAACTGTTGAACCTTCATTTTAAAGAACTGTTGAACCTACATGTTACAGAACTGTTGAACCTACATGTTACAGAACTGTTGAACCTACATGTTACAGAACTGTTGAACCTACATGTTACAGAACTGCTGAACCTACATGTTACAGAACTGTTGAACCTACATGTTACAGAACTGTTGAACCTACATGTTACAGAACTGTTGAACCTACATGTTACAGAACTGTTGAACCTACATGTTACAGAACTGTTGAACCTACATGTTACAGAACTGTTGAACCTACATGTTACAGAACTGTTGAACCTACATGTTACAGAACTGTTGAACGTACATGTTACAGAACTGTTGAACCTACATGTTACAGAACTGCTGAACCTACATGTTACAGAACTGTTGAACCTACATGTTACAGAACTGTTGAACCTACATGTTACAGAACTGTTGAACCTACATGTTACAGAACTGTTGAACCTACATGTTACAGAACTGCTGAACCTACATGTTACAGAACTGCTGAACCTACATGTTACAGAACTGTTGAACCTACATGTTACAGAACTGCTGAACCTACATGTTACAGAACTGTTGAACCTACATGTTACAGAACTGTTGAACCTACATGTTACAAAACAGTTGAACCTACATGTTACAGAACTGTTGAACCTACATGTTACAAAACTGTTGAACCTACATGTTACAGAACTGTTGAACCTACATGTTACAGAACTGTTGAACCTACATGTTACAGAACTGTTGAACCTACATGTTACAGAACTGTTGAACCTACATGTTACAAAACTGTTGAACCTACATCTTACAGAACTGTTGAACCTACATGTTACAGAACTGTTGAACCTACATGTTACAGAACTGTTGAACCTACATGTTACAGAACTGTTGAACCTACATGTTACAAAACTGTTGAACCTACATGTTACAGAACTGAACCTACATGTTACAGAACTGCTGAACCTACATGTTACAGAACTGCTGAACCTACATGTTACAGAACTAAACCTACATGTTACAGAACTGCTGAACCTACATGTTACAGAGCTACTGAACCTACATATTACAGAACTACTGAACCTACATGTTGCAGAACTACTGAACCTACATGTTACAGAACTACTGAACCTACATGTTACAGAACTACTGAACCTACATGTTACAGAACTACTGAACCTACATGTTACAGAACTACTGAACCTATATGTTACAGAACTACTGAACCTATATGTTACAGAATTACTGAACCTACATGTTACAGAACTACTGAACCCACATGTTACAGAAAAACTGAACCTACATGTTACAGAACTACTGAACCTACATGTTACAGAACGACTGAACCTACATGTTACAGAACTAATGAACCTATATGTTACAGAACTACTGAACCTATATGTTACAGAACTACTGAACCTACATGTTACAGAACGACTGAACCCACATGTTACAGAACTACTGAACCTACATGTTACAGAACTACTGAACCCACATGTTACAGAACTACTGAACCCACATGTTAAAGAACTACTGAACCTACATGTTACAGAACTACTGAACCCACATGTTACAGAACTACTGAACCCACATGTTACAGAACTACTGAACCTACATGTTACAGAACTACTGAACCCACATGTTACAGAACGACTGAACCTACATGTTACAGAACTACTGAACCCACATGTTACAGAACTACTGAACCTATATGTTACAGAACTACTGAACCTACATGTTACAGAACTACTGAACCTATATGTTAAAGAACTACTGAACCCACATGTTACAGAACTGCTGAACCTACATGTTACAGAACTACTGAACCTATATGTTAAAGAACTACTGAACCCACATGTTACAGAACTACTGAACCTACATGTTACAGAACTACTGAACCTATATGTTAAAGAACTACTGAACCCACATGTTACAGAACTACTGAACCTACATGTTACAGAACTACTGAACCTACATGTTACAGAACTGTTGAACCTACATGTTACAGAACTACTGAACCTACATGTTACAGAACTACTGAACCTACATGTTACAGAACTGTTGAACCTACATGTTACAGAACTACTGAACCTACATGTTACAGAAATATTGAACCTACATGTTACAGAGCTCTTGAACCTACATGTTACAGAACGACTGAACCTACATGTTACAGAACTACTGAACCCACATGTTACAGAACTACTGAACCTACATGTTACAGAACTACTGAACCCACATGTTACAGAACTACTGAACCTACATGTTACAGAACTACTGAACCTACATGTTACAGAACTACTGAACCCACATGTTACAGAACTACTGACCCCACATGTTACAGAACTACTGAACCCACATGTTACAGAACTACTGAACCTACATGTTACAGAACTACTGAACCCACATGTTACAGAACTACTGAACCTACATGTTACAGAACTACTGAACCTACATGTTACAGAAATACTGAACCTACATGTTACAGAACGACTGAACCTACATGTTACAGAACAGCTGAACCCACATGTTACAGAACTACTGAACCTACATGTTACAGAACGACTGAACCTACATGTTACAGAACAACTGAACCTACATGTTACAGAACTACTGAACCTTTATGTTACAGAACTACTGAACCTACATGTTACAGAACGACTGAACCTACATGTTACAGAACAACTGAACCTACTTGTTACAGAACTACTGAACCTTTATGTTACAGAACTACTGAACCTACATGTTACAGAACTACTGAACCTTTATGTTACAGAACTACTGAACCTACATGTTACAGAACGACTGAACCTACATGTTACAGAACAACTGAACCTACATGTTACAGAACTACTGAACCTTTATGTTACAGAACTACTGAACCCACATGTTACAGAACTACTGAACCTACATGTTACAGAACTACTGAACCTACATGTTACAGAACAGCTGAACCCACATGTTACAGAACTACTGAACCTACATGTTACAGAAATACTGAACCTATATGTTACAGAACTACTGAACCTACATTCCACAGAGCTGTTGAACCTACATGTTACAGAACTACTGAACCTACATGTTACAGAACTACTGAACCTACATGTTACAGAACTGCTGAACCTACATGTTACAGAACTACTGAACCTACATGCTACAGAACTACTGAACCTACATGTTACAGAACTACTGAACCTACATGTTACAGAACTACTGAACCTACATGTTACAGAACTACTGAACCTACATGTCACAGAACTACTGAACCTACATGTTACAGAACTGCTGAACCTGTATGTTACAGAACTACTGAACCTACATGCCACAGAGCTGTTGAACCTACATGTTACAGAACTACTGAACCTACATGTTACAGAAATACTGAACCTATATGTTACAGAACTACTGAACCTACATGCCACAGAGCTCTTGAACCTACATGTTACAGAACTACTGAACCTACATGTTACAGAACGACTGAACCTACATGTTACAGAACTACTGAACCTACATGTTACAGAACTACTGAACCTATATGTTACAGAACTACTGAACCTACATGTTACAGAAATACTGTACCAATATGTTACAGAACTACTGAACCTACATGTTACAGAACTACTGAACCTACATGTTACAGAACTACTGAACCTATATGTTACAGAACTACTGAACCTACATGTTACAGAACTACTGAACCTATATGTTACAGAACTACTGAACCTACATGTTACAGAACTACTGAACCTACATGTTACAGAACTACTGAACCTATATGTTACAGAACTACTGAACCTA
>NC_069408.1:6880530-6918030 GCF_026875155.1 Cherax quadricarinatus | reverse complement strand
GAGCGCTTTCCATGCTGCAGTTCGCCAAACAAGAGTTTCTTTGGCAGCCGGTGGTCTGGCATGCGAGCAACGTGACCTGCCCAGCGAAGCTGTGTCTGCATTAGGATGGTGTAGATGCTAGGCAGGCCAGCTGTAGTCAGCACTTCTGTGTCTGGGATCTTATCTTGCCATTCCACTAATCATTCCACTAATGGGCCTCGCCCACATGTGACCACATCTGCTACTGATCCACCGCTCCACTTCTTCTACTGCCTCCACTGTACAAGGTTCCGTCTTAGTGTGTCTGTAATAGATAGATAAAGCCCTTGATGGGCGAAACGTCTCTCAGTAAAGACACACAGGTGTTGCACATTATAATTCTTAATTAACTTTGATCTACTGATTCTTAAGTTTTGTTGACCACCATCATTCACTTGTGACCTCTGACCCTGTCATACCTGCTCCTGAAACTGTTTATTGATTTTTTCCGACCATTTACACAGCGAATTAATTCCTGTTCACTCACACTCTACAACAAGTACGTTCTAATTGTGCTGTCATTCTTACTTTTATGTTTCCTTATTCCTGATCCTCAGAATTCAAAAGTTTGTCCTTATTCTCTCTATTATTTCCTTTAAATATTTTGAATGTCGTGATCATATCTTCCTCTGATTCTTTCTTCCAAAGTTGAGTTTACACTTTTCAACTGTTGGACTAGTTTAGTCGTAAACCTTAGGAGGTATTCAAGGTGGTAAAGGTGTTTGATCAGGTGAGGGCTTGAGGCACCACCTGCTCTAAGATGGTCTTCAGCGACGCTCTTTATATAGTCCTCAGGTTGTAAAGAATACTTGATGAACACTTTTGAAAGATATACTGAGACTCGCTAGTTATACAAAGGCTGTTTGAGAAGTGTATGTTTGATGTGTGTGTGTGTGTGTGTGTGTGTGTGTGTGTGTGTAATCACCTAGTTGTGGTTGCAGGGGCCGATTCATAGCTCCTGGCCCCACCTCTTCAACCCCACTTGGTGAAGGGAGGGAGGGAGGGAGGGAGGGATTGAGGGAGGGAGGGAGAGAGGGAGGGAGGGAGGGAGGGAGGGAGGGGAGGGAGGGAGGGAGGGAGGGAGAGAGAGAGAGAGAGAGAGAGAGAGAGAGGGGGGGAGGGCTGGAACTCCCTATACAGGTGAAAGTGAGACTGTGATATAAGTGGTTTAGAAAGCTCGCAAGTTGAAGAAGAAGACACTTGTGTAACATTTAGGAGTCTTTATTGTGGAAACGTTTCATCAGCCAGTGGATTCATCAGTCCAATACAAAGAAGAACAGTGGAAGATGAGGAGTTTGAGGTAATCATTCCCTCACCCTGGAGTCGATGTAGTCCATCATTCCTGATGGACGGTACACATCATCTCCAGGCTGAGGGAATCATTACCTCAAACTCCCCCTCATCTCCCACTGTTCTTCTCTGTATTGAACAGAACGACTGGCTGGCGAAACGTTTCCACAATAAAGATTCCAAAATGTTGCACAAGCGTCGTCAGCTCCTCAAGACGGAAGAGAAACATTAGTCACAGAAACGGAAAACTTTTAGCACACACTGAATGCATCACACGAGGCCCTGGAAAACACAAGAAGCAAAAAAAGCCCATAATGGAATTGATAATAACCCAAAATACTTGATCTTACAAGCATAACCCATTGTTGTGTAACATATCTTGTAACAACACTGCTATATAGCGCTGTTACGCTCCTCCCAGTAACATATCTTGTAACAACACTGCTATATAGCGCTGTTACGCTCCTCCCAGTAACATATCTTGTAACAACACTGCTATATAGCGCTGTTACGCTCCTCCCAGTAACATATCTTGTAACAACACTGCATATAGCGCTGTTACCTCCTCCCAGTAAATATCTTGTAACAACACTGCTATATAGCGCTGTTACGCTCCTCCCAGTAACATATCTTGTAACAACACTGCTATATAGCGCTGTTACGCTCCTCCCAGTAACATATCTTGTAACAACACTGCTATATAGCGCTGTTACGCTCCTCCCAGTAACATATCTTGTAACAACACTGCTATATAGCGCTGTTACGCTCCTCCCAGTAACATATCTTGTAACAACACTGCTATATAGCGCTGTTACGCTCCTCCCAGTAACATATCTTGTAACAACACTGCTATATAGCGCTGTTACGCTCCTCCCAGTAACATATCTTGTAACAACACTGCTATATAGCGCTGTTACGCTCCTCCCAGTAACATATCTTGTAACAACACTGCTATATAGCGCTGTTACGCTCCTCCCAGTAACATATCTTGTAACAACACTGCTATATAGCGCTGTTACGCTCCTCCCAGTAACATATCTTGTAACAACACTGCTATATAGCGCTGTTACGCTCCTCCCAGTAACATATCTTGTAACAACACTGCTATATAGCGCTGTTACGCTCCTCCCAGTAACATATCTTGTAACAACACTGCTATATAGCGCTGTTACGCTCCTCCCAGTAACATATCTTGTAACAACACTGCTATATAGCGCTGTTACGCTCCTCCCAGTAACATATCTTGTAACAACACTGCTATATAGCGCTGTTACGCTCCTCCCAGTAACATATCTTGTAACAACACTGCTATATAGCGCTGTTACGCTCCTCCCAGTAACATATCTTGTAACAACACTGCTATATAGCGCTGTTACGCTCCTCCCAGTAACATATCTTGTAACAACACTGCTATATAGCGCTGTTACGCTCCTCCCAGTAACATATCTTGTAACAACACTGCTATATAGCGCTGTTACGCTCCTCCCAGTAACATATCTTGTAACAACACTGCTATATAGCGCTGTTACGCTCCTCCCAGTAACATATCTTGTAACAACACTGCTATATAGCGCTGTTACGCTCCTCCCAGTAACATATCTTGTAACAACACTGCTATATAGCGCTGTTATGCTCCTCCCAGTAACATATCTTGTAACAACACTGCTATATAGCGCTGTTACGCTACTCCCAGTAACATATCTTGTAACAACACTGCTATATAGCGCTGTTACGCTCCTCCCAGTAACATATCTTGTAACAACACTGCTATATAGCGCTGTTACGCTCCTCCCAGTAACATATCTTGTAACAACACTGCTATATAGCGCTGTTATGCTCCTCCCAGTAACATATCTTGTAACAACACTGCTATATAGCGCTGTTACGCTCCTCCCAGTAACATATCTTGTAACAACACTGCTATATAGCGCTGTTACGCTCCTCCCAGTAACATATCTTGTAACAACACTGCTATATAGCGCTGTTACGCTCCTCCCAGTAACATATCTTGTAACAACACTGCTATATAGCGCTGTTATGCTCCTCCCAGTAACATATCTTGTAACAACACTGCTATATAGCGCTGTTACGCTCCTCCCAGTAACATATCTTGTAACAACACTGCTATATAGCGCTGTTACGCTCCTCCCAGTAACATATCTTGTAACAACACTGCTATATAGCGCTGTTACGCTCCTCCCAGTAACCTTGTCTCAGTGGTATACCTCCCAGTAACCTTGTCTCAGTGGTATACCTCCCAGTAACCTTGTGTAAGTGGTATCCCTCCCAGTAACCTTGTCTCAGTGGTATACCTCCCAGTAACCTTGTCTCAGTGGTATACCTCCCAGTAACCTTGTCTCAGTGGTATCCCTCCCAGTAATCTTGTCTCAGTGGTATACCTCCCAGTAACCTTGTCTCAGTGGTATCCCTCCCAGTAACCTTGTGTAAGTGGTATCCCTCCCAGTAACCTTGTCTCAGTGGTATACCTCCCAGTAACCTTGTCTCAGTGGTATACCTCCCAGTAACCTTGTCTCAGTGGTATCCCTCCCAGTAACCTTGTCTCAGTGGTATCCCTCCCAGTAACCTTGTCTCAGTGGTATACCTCCCAGTAACCTTGTCTCAGCGGTATCCCTCCCAGTAACCTTGTCTCAGTGGTATACCTCCCAGTAACCTTGTCTCAGTGGTATCCCTCCCAGTAACTTTGTCTCAGTGGTATACCTCACAGTAACCTTGTCTCAGTGGTATCCCTCCCAGTAACCTTGTCTCAGTGGTATACCTCCCAGTAACCTTGTCTCAGTGGTATCCCTCCCAGTAACCTTGTCTCAGTGGTATCCCTCCCAGTAACCTTGTCTCAGTGGTATACTTCCCAGTAACTTTGTCTCAGTGGTATACCTCCCAGTAACCTTGTCTCAGTGGTATACCTCCCAGTAACCTTGTCTTAGTGGTATCCCTCCCAGTAACCTTGTCTCAGTGGTATACCTCCCAGTAACCTTGTCTCAGTGGTATACCTCCCAGTAACCTTGTCTCAGTGGTATACCTCCCAGTAACCTTGTCTCAGTGGTATACCTCCCAGTAACCTTGTCTTAGTGGTATCCCTCCCAGTAACCTTGTCTCAGTGGTATACCTCCCAGTAACCTTGTCTCAGTGGTATACCTCCCAGTAACCTTGTCTCAGTGGTATCCCTCCCAGTAACCATGTCTCAGTAGTATACCTCCCAGCAACCTTGTCTCAGTGGTATACCTCCCAGTAACCTTGTCTCAGTGGTATACCTCCCAGTAACCTTGTCTCAGTGGTATCCCTCCCAGCAACCTTGTCTGTGGTATACCTCCCAGTAACCTTGTCTCAGTGGTATACCTCCCAGTAACCTTGTCTCAGTGGTATACCTCCCAGTAACCTTGTCTCAGTGGTATACCTCCCAGTAACCTTGTCTCAGTGGTATACCTCCCAGTAACCTTGTCTTATTGGTATCCCTCCCAGTAACCTTGTCTCAGTGGTATACCTCCCAGTAACCTTGTCTCAGTGGTATACCTCCCAGTAACCTTGTCTCAGTGGTATCCCTCCCAGTAACCTTGTCTCAGTAGTATATCTCCCAGCAACCTTGTCTCAGTGGTATACCTCCCAGTAACCTTGTCTCAGTGGTATACCTCCCAGTAACCTTGTCTCAGTGGTATCCCTCCCAGCAACCTTGTCTGTGGTATACCTCCCAGTAACCTTGTCTCAGTGGTATACCTCCCAGTAACCTTGTCTCAGTGGTATACCTCCCAGTAACCTTGTCTCAGTGGAATACCTCCCAGTAACCTTGTCTCAGTGGTATACCTCCCAGTAACCTTGTCTCAGTGGTATCCCTCCCAGTAACCTTGTCTCAGTGGTGTACCTCCCAGTAACCTTGTCTCAGTGGTATCCCTCCCAGTAACCTTGTCTCAGTGGTATTCCTCCCAGTAACCTTGTCTCAGTGGTATACCTCCCAGTAACCTTGTCTCAATGGTATACCTCCCAGCAACCTTGTCTCAGTGGTATCCCTCCCACTAACCTTGTGTGGCAGGCAAAGAATATGTTACAATTTATTCGGTGT
The DNA here is from genome assembly GCF_026875155.1 of Cherax quadricarinatus. Classification (NCBI taxonomy): domain Eukaryota; kingdom Metazoa; phylum Arthropoda; class Malacostraca; order Decapoda; family Parastacidae; genus Cherax; species Cherax quadricarinatus. The sequence goes on along the minus strand of NC_069408.1, from coordinate 6,912,650 downwards.
ACATCACACTCCCATATAGGCTGCCTCGAAACCAGCGAACCAGGTGCTAAGAGTTTAAATATTGTGGCATGCAAAGAGTACGTAACCTTTATTCGGCGCATGTACACACTCTCATTTACAGGCTATCTCCCCCAACCAGCGAACCAGGTGACTGAGGGTTGACGATGGGGCCCCGTCGTTCAACCAGTACCCAGGTTCCAGCCAATAAGAAGATGGTTTTGGCAATCGCAGAGGTTATGTGGGTACCACTTTCCTGTCTGCCCTTGTCATTCCCATTCTAGAGCTGGTTGAAGCACGGTCTACTCTCTAGTGCAGTGGTTCCCAAACTTTTTCAGCTTGTTACCCAATTTAACATGCCACATAAAGCATGTTACCCCTTCCACAAAATTTTGTTATTATTGATATATATGGCTAAACGTGAACGTATACAGCCTCGCATACTCTGCTAATCCTAGCAAAACCATTGAAAACGTAAGAACCACACATACATTATATATATAATTAATAATAGCTACAAATTCAGAGTAACAGTGGGTAAATACTAACTATATACTGCACAGGGCAGTACACATACATACCAGCTTATGTCTACCTCGGCTGATGCTCACAGATAAACTGACAGTGTGAAATAGAGGCAGCCTCAGGAAGTGAGTGACGCATACTGGACAGGTCGATCTGGGCTACTGAGTGACTTTTGTCCTGAAGCATACTTGTCAAAATACTTTTGGGTTTCCACACACTTAGCTATATATTTCTTCTTTTCTAATACTGTATATTAGTTTTTGATGTTTATTGTTATTTGGTTTAACTTTATTACTTACTTATAATAGGTTTACTTTACAACTTTATATACTAAGACAAAGTTAACAATTATCCTCATACCGGGTACTGCATTGTTTTCTTGATTTTCAGAATTTATAACTTTTTTTCTGTCACCCCTCCATTACCCCCCAAAAATGGTTAAATTACCCCCAGGGGGTAATATACCCCCAGTTTGGGAACCACTGCTCTAGTGGCTTCTATTCTGCCTTGCTTACCGTGGAGTGCACTAATACCTATCACTGTACATAGTGTATATAGTGTACATACTTCTGTTCTAAATTTCTGAAGGATAATATAAGTCAAGTTTTTCTGCTGTGTTTATTTTGCTCCCTTTACACCCAGGATAACAGGTCATTTGAACTCCTGGGTTGTAATAAATATCAATAGGTTAACCATCGTTAAATCAGTTCCTTGGCTCATTGACCAATCACAGATAAGTCCGACAAAGCTGAAGCAACGTGGTTCACTTGTGCCAAGCGAACTGGCAGACTTGTCTGAGCTGCTGGTTGACTTCTGCTTTTGCCATCTTTTTGTCACCATGTGGTACACTTACTATTCCACCTCTGTACATAGTGTACATACTTGTCAAATTATATCTGGTGAAGGAAATACAAGTTATATACTATTGTTGAGTTTTGTTTGCTCCACCATAAATCCCGTTACGACCAGGTCGCAGACCATACTATACCTGCGTTCGTAACACCTTGTCTCAGTTGTACTCCTCCAGTAATTCTATATTCCCTGCACTTTAATTTGTCTTATTAATAATTATTTGGGAATATCATATATGGGAATGTTATTTTCTTTAAAATTATTTTCCTGACTATAAACTGACACATTCTTCCTATTCAATGGAGAACCTTCATGTAGTGTAGTAAGAGAGTGAAGCTCGGTACTCAACTATATTTAATAAGTGCAGTGTTAGAACATAACTGCAATGATTAGAGTTCATATAGTTAAAAGTACTCAGTCAGGAAGGGAGGACGAAATGTGAACCTGTCTTCCCCGTGGCTCTCTGTGTTACTGTCTTAATTTGTGTACACTCTGAAGCATACATAAAGGTGAGGCGTGCTAGCAGTATATTATATTTTATTCGGTGCGTCACACATCCATATAGGCTGCCTCCTGACCAGTGAACCAGATAGTCAGGGTTTAACGATCAAGGGCCTCGTTGTTATATCAGTACCTTGGTTCAACCAGCCAATCACAAGGAAGCTGAGCAAAGCTGTGAAGCGATGTTGGACACTCGGGGAACAACTTGGCAGACTTGCTTAAACTGCTGGTCGCTGTGCTTCTCACTGTCTTCTGCTTGCATTTTTACCTCATTTTACATAGCTGTAAATATTGTACATAGGATACCAGGATGCGTAAAGGGTACCAGGATACATGAAGGATACTTGAAGGATATATGAAGGGTACCAGGATACATGAAGGGTACCAGGATACATGAAGGACATACGAAGAATACTTGGATACATGAACAATACGTGAAGGATACATGAACAATACGTGAAGGATACATGAAGAATATCTGAAGGATACATGAAGGATGCTTTTTGAGTCATCGCTCCTGCGGTCCGGTCCCAGACCGTACAGTGGAGTGTACACTGTTGGAGTGTACAGTATTGAAGTATACACCGTTGGAGTGTACACTACTGGAGTGCACACTCCAGTCACCTGGAAATGATTTCAGTGTTCACTGCCTCAGCGACCTGCTCCTAAGCTTCCAGGTTGCTGACCTGATCAATCAGACTGTTGGTACCAACCATGAGCAAAACAGCATTTGTAACACAGCCTGGCTGATTAGGAACCAATATGAGGAACTTAAGTTCCTTCTTGAAGACAGCAATGAGTTTATTGGTCTTCCCTTTATGCACGAAGAGCCTTGGGTCCCTTATATTACTGAGTTCCCTTTTAGTTAACTCATCACGCCTCTATTTTTCATTCAAGATAATTTGCATCACTTGCTAAACCTCTTACTTTCACACTGAATGATTTAGTGTGTAGCTTTGAGACCAGTTCCTTTAGCATTTTCCAGATGTAGATTATGACGTATCTTTCTGGCAATATATTCCAAGAAGTGCAACTCAAAGGACGTCAGGCAGGTCCAGTAGGATGTCTGTTTAAATCTATGTGAGCAGTGAAGATTATCTTGTAAGTTTCTGGATGTGCAGTTTGACCTGCCTTGAAGGAGGCCGCTGGTTTATTGCTATATTCCAGTCTGGAAGAAAATCATAAATGACTCGTCATCACTTGTTTACAATATTCAACTTGTCCAGCTAATCATCTTCTTGAAGTTAGAATAATAAAGTTGATATGATCTTTGAATATAAGTTTGTCCTACATTGTCACTTCCAAGTCTCAAAAACTGAACTTACACTCTATGGACTGATTCAAGTTTGTTTTGTACTCCATTTTAGTTTTCAATTTCTCAATTTTCCCAAAGTGGAATAATTAAATTTGTCGTCACTGAGCAATATGATATTGTTATCAGCAACACTTTATGTCAGCGTCAAGGTTCGCTGTGTCCTCGATGGACACCATTCTCATATAAATTTTAATATTATTTACGAAAGATTATATGGTGCTTTGCTTTACGTCTCTCTGACGGATGAAAAAAATAAGTGGGGGGATTACTGTGGCTTGAGTAACAGAACTCTTTATCGTGGCAGCGCCTCTGTTTACTATTACTCTCCGGTTCTATTTGTTAGAAAGTTAAAAATCCGTCTGCAGACTTTTCTAGATATTTCTTTTATACATATTTTATGCACTGTTACACCATGAATGCATTGTCGAAGACCTTTGCAAAGTCATTGTACACTTCATCTACTTGTTTTCTAGTGCATCCCACAAGCATGTCGTCATGGTGCAACAAGACAATGTGACCTGCCCTGTATTGTGCCACTGTTGTGATTCCATACGATTAGCAATTATGCTTAAAAGTTTTTTAAATTATTATTATTATTATTATAATCAAGGGGGAATCGCTAAACCCGTAGGATTATACAGCGCCCGAGGGGGGAGGGATGTGGAAGGCATTCAGGCTTAATTCGGGGAACTGTAGCACAGATCCAATTTCCTAAATCAAGAGCCCCTCACCAACATCAAGGAACCTTCCATGATGGGAAAGTTTTTTAAAGATTTTGATTATATGTGACATTAGCACTATCGGTCTAGAGCATTTTGCAATTGATTTACTGGTTGTTGGTGATTGTTAGTGACTGCGATGACGCTTGGGTCCAGGCTCCTCCACAGTATATTTACAGCACGAAGTACTGGTTTCTGGCAAGTCTTGACGAATACTGAGCTCCACAAGTCTAGGATTGTGACAGAGGCCATAGTTATGCTATCAAGTATCGAGTCTCGAGTCTTGATCTTAAAAAAAGTCATTTGGATCATCAGTGTTTAAACTGATTAATGTCTCGTTGAACACAATTAATGTCGCTTCCTTTTTATTAGTGTGTATATTTTATGTGTGTATACTATTTTTATGTACATTCTTGCTTGGAGTGTATACTATTGAGACAAGTCTGGGGTCCAAATATGTCTGGAGTCACACACACACACACACACACACACACACACACACACACACACACACACACACACACACACACACACCACACACACACACACACCACACACCACACACAAAAAAAACATACACAAACACACATACATATACGCACACACACACAAACACACATATACGCACACACACATACGCACACACATACACACACACATCTTGGATCTAGACAGCCCAAGGAGTCACGTCTGCTGCACCTCAGCAAATACCTCCACATTGTCACCGTTGTAATGTAGAAAATTTATTGTCGTTGCAGCCGTTGTGTGTGACAAGTCCTGAGACTCTTTGCACTTTTCTACACCTTCGACACACCTGACACGTGGTACACACACACCTGACACGTGACATAGACACACTGACACGTGATACAAGCACACACCTGAAGTGATACACACCTGACAGGTGACACATGCACCTGACACGTGACACAGACACACCTGACACGTGACACAGACACATACCTGACACATGACAGATACACACCTGATGCTTGTAGTCTGCAAGTGGGAACTGAGAGCTATCTCTTAACTCATCTTAAGGAGATAAAAATTAAATCGAGTGTATACACACAGGGCACCTTTACTGAAGACATTTCGCTCCTTAGACCTTGATCACTTGTAGTGATCAAGGTCTTAAATGCATATATTAGTGTCCATTTCCACAAGTTGCTGTATTTACAACATTCTTTCCATAAATTTACCTCTAACAAAACTTTCACATCCGTTAATGCATCAAGCACTGGCTGCTCTGGGTAGGTGCACCTAATTCAGCTATATGTCCGTGGCCACTCGTCCTGCATTCCACGTACGCCATACAGAACCACTTTCCTGCATATCTCCGTAACATCGTCCAACAACACATCAAGTCCTAAAAACATTTGTCTCCATTCGGTCCTATCTAACACGCTCACGCGTGCTTGCTGGAAGTCAAAACCCCTCGCACACAAAACCTCCTTTATAACGTTCCTCCAACCTTTCCTAGGCCGACCTCTGCCCCGCCTTCCCTCCACTACAGATTTATACACTCTCGAAGTCATTCTATTTTGTTCCATCCTCTCTCTCTCTCTCTCTCTCTCTCTCTCAACTTATGCATTACTTCGAGCCGATATCATTTAATATCATATTGCTATTTACCTGTTAGTAGGTAAAATAAGCAAGTCCGACTGTGTAATATTATGTGTGGCCTCATATGAGTTACCAAATGGAATCATGTAAATTTATGTATATAGTAGAATTATTTAGGTTAGGTGTAAGAGTGCGATATGTGAAGCACTTATGTAACAGCCAGTGTCTAGTTAACACACTCACCCTCTAAGTGTACGTCACGTGACGTACCTTATGTCACCCCCTCCCCCACTACAGTCACTAGCTGCCGATCCACACATCAAGGTGCACTTAAGGTGCTCTTGGGGGACTTATCTGTATATTGCGTCAAATGTCAACTATGTGATATATTCACCGGTGATCTGAAAACCTCCGGGTAATAACTAGTAACTTTATTTGTGTGGTAATTAAACTTTAAGGTCCTGTACATAGTTATTTGTAAATATAATTGTGTACTCGTAAGATACGAGATATAAGCTTAATATTTTATTATTGATATCCCCTCGAGGGAGGTTCCTTGATGCTGGTGAGGGGCTCTTGATCTAGGGAATTAGATCTGTGCTCCGGTTCCCTGAATCGAATCTGAATACCTTCCATCCCCCCCACAGGCGCTGTATAATCCAACGGGTTTAGCGCTCCCCCATGATTATAATAATATGTTCTAAGTAACAATATATTAAAGGCCATAAAGTTTTACTTGTGATTTTTTGACTCCCTGTGAACGTAGTTAGAATTTAACTTATTGTACCTCGACTCGACATCCTGTACAGTGAAAAGCTGTAAGCCTTCTCCCTGAAAGCTGGCTGCCTTGGATCAAAGTCTAGCGCAAGCTGGACTCCAAGGTATTGGTCCAGTGTGGGTAGATTGGTAAAGCACTGCGTACCTTGTTCCAAGGTTCGTAGGTTCGAGTCTCCTTCAGCCAGAGATCAGTGTTTGTATATATTTCGCCTGCTCTTGCGAATTCCTTATATTATTTATATATATATATATTATATATATATATATATATATTTATATATATATTATATATATATATATATATAAGAGAGTTATAAATCGGTCATTGTTGAATTTCCTGAAATATCATCCTTAAATCAGCCAGTCTGACATTTCCTGCCGTGGTTATTATATACTCAGAACAATACTCGCCCTGAAGTCCTCTTTCAGGTAAATGTTCTGCCTTTCTCATCTGAATCTCTATTTTTTCAGTCGTCTCTTTTTCTCCCCAGTTTTCCGTTGTTCTGATTAAATTCTAAAAGTGATTTATACCGTATAATTCCGCATCTTGTCTAGATCAGTTTTTAATCTGTCCTGGAATGTTTCTCTTTGTAGTCTCCTCGTTAGTTTTGCGTCATCCGTGAACATGGACACCTCTCACCCTATATATTCAGTCATGTCGCTTACGTATACAAAAACAGTACTGGTCCTAGTGCCGACTCTTACGTCCATTCCGACACCTCCAATTTTCACTCTCACCAGAACTCTATTCACCATTAACTTTGTGGCCCTGTACTCTGGAGGCCTAAGCTGTAACAGGAGGAGGCCTAGTTTATAACCTGGCCGCAGTGGCGGTGTATTACTGAAAATATCCTTCAGATATTCGTAAAGTATTTCTCAGGTATAGTTGTGCAGTAGACGAACTTAGGTTGAGCTAAACTATCTTACCATATGTAATTTATACTTTGTTTCTTGTGTTTAACCTTGGTGTACAGTACCACCTGGTACTGCAGCGCCTCTGTAAGTACCTGTGTTGATAGTACCACCTGGTACCGCAGTACCTCTGTAAGTACCTGTTTTGATAGTACCACCTGGTACTGCAGTACCTCTGTAAGTACCTGTTTTGATGATAGTACCACCTGGTACTGTACTACCTCTGTAAGTACCTGTTTTGATGATAGTACCACCTGGTACTGCAGTACCTCTCAAAGTTATTAAGAGAAGGATTTTAATAGGCCAGAGTTTATAACCCAGGATATCATAAGATAACCCATAATAATCCTAAGAAAGCCAGGCAGTGTGGCTTATTCCAAGTGGAATCCGTAAGTCCTTCACCAGGATGCGACCCACAAGAGTTGAGTAACACTCTGGTACCTACTTTCTGCTAGGTGAACAGGGGAAAGCAGTCATTACCAGGCTTGTCTGGCCCACCCCGGGATTGATGCCGGGTCCTTCTGGTTGATGTGAAGTATGCATCAGAGGGATGAGAATCTCAGAAAACATATTCAATCCCTAATAATCCCCCACTCCTTCCTTCTCTCCAATCATTCTCAACCCCTTCCTTCCCTTTCCAGTCATCCCCCTCCCCCACCCCGTTCCTTCCCTCCAAAATCATTTCCCATCTCCTCTATCCCTTCCCCAATCATCCCAAAACCCATTAATCCCCCTCCCCATCATCCCCATCCTTCCATTTAACAATCATCCTCCACCCCTTCCTTCCCCTCCCCAATCATTCCCCATTCCTCCCTTCCCCTCCCCACTCATCCCTAACCCCTCTTCCCCTCCCCACTCATCCCTAACCCCTCTTCCCCTCCAATGTAGGATCATTACGGTAACGTCAAGTAACGAACAAGAGGTAATTACATTGTTTGTCAGGGAGGTGTTAATTCCCTGTTTACAGTGAGTGCCACACTGGGCAGAAGATGTGCTAGTAGCAGTGAGAGTGGTGTGAGTGCCACACTGGGCAGAAGATGTGCTAGTAGCAGTGAGAGTGGTGTGAGTGCCACACTGGGCAGAAGATGTGCTAGTAGCAGTGAGAGTGGTGTGAGTGCCACACTGGGCAGATGTGCTAGTAGCAGTGAGAGTGGTGTGAGTGCCACACTGGGCACAAGATGTGCTAGTAGCAGTGAGAGTGGTGTGAGTGCCACACTGGGCAGAAGATGCGCTAGTAGCAGTGAGAGTGGTGTGAGTGCCACACTGGGCAGAAGATGTGCTAGTAGCAGTGAGAGTGGTGTGAGTGCCACACTGGGCAGAAGATGCACTAGTAGAAGTGAGAGTGGTGTGAGTGCCACACTGGGCAGAAGATGTGCTAGTAGCAGTGAGAGTGGTGTGAGTGCCACACTGGGCAGAAGATGTGCTAGTAGCAGTGAGAGTGGTGTGAGTGCCACACTGGGCAGAGATGTGCTAGTAGCAGTGAGAGTGGTGTGAGTGCCACACTGGGCACAAGATGTGCTAGTAGCAGTGAGAGTGGTGTGAGTGCCACACTAAGCACAAGATGTGCTAGTAGCAGTGAGAGTGGTGTGAGTGCCACACTGGGCAGATGTGCTAGTAGCAGTGAGAGTGGTGTGAGTGCCACAATGGGCACAAGATGTGCTAGTAGCAGTGAGAGTGGTGTGAGTACCACACTGGGCAGAAGATGTGCTAGTAGCAGTGAGAGTGGTGTGAGTGCCACACTGGGCAGAAGATGCGCTAGTAGCAGTGAGAGTGGTGTGAGTGCCACACTGGGCACAAGATGCGCTAGTAGCAGTGAGAGTGGGTTTTGAGTGTACACTGGGCAGAAGATGTGCTAGTAGCAGTGAGAGTGGTGTGAGTGCCCACTGGGCACAAGATGTGCTAGTAGCAGTGGGGAGTGGTGTGAGTGCCACACTGGGAGAAGATGTGCTAGTAGCAGTGAGAGTGGTGTGAGTGCCACACTGGGCAGAAGATGCGCTAGTAGCATAGGTGGTGTGATTGCCACATGGGCAGAAGTGTGTAGTGCAGTGGAGTGGTGTGAGTGCCCACTGGGCAGAAGATGTGCTTAGTAGCAGTGAGAGTGGTGTGAGTGCCACACGGCAGAAGATGCGCTAGTAGCAGTGAGAGTGGTGTGAGTGCCACACTGGCGAAGATGTGCTAGTAGCAGTGAGAGTGGTGTGAGTGCCACACTGGGCAGAAGATGCGCTAGTAGCAGTTTAAGAGGGGGTGTGAGTGCCACACTGGGCAGATGATGTGCTAGTAGCAGTGAGAGTGGTGTGGTTTCCACACTGGGCAGAAGATGTGCTAGTAGCAGTGAGAGTGGTGTGAGTGCCCCACTGGGAGAAGATGCGCTAGTAGCATGTGAGAGTGGTGTGAGTGCCACACTGGGCAGAAGATGTGCTAGTAGCAGTGAGAGTGGTGTGAGTGCCCCACTGGGCAGAAGATGCGCTAGTAGCAGTGAGAGTGGTGTGTGAGTGCCCACACTGGCAGAAGATTTTGTAGTAGCAGTGAGAGTGGTGTGAGTGCCAACTGGGCAGAAGATGCACTAGTAGCAGTGAGAGTGGTGTGGAGTGCCACACTGGGGAGAAGATGTGCTAGTAGCAGTTGAGAGTGGGTGTGAGTGCCACACTGGGCAGAAAAATGTGCTAGTTTGCAGTGAGAGTGGTGTGAGTGCCACCTGGGCAGAAGATGTGCTAGTAGCAGTGAGAGTGGGAGTGAGTGCCACACTGGGCACAAGATGTGCTAGTAGCAGTGAGAGTGGTGTGGGGTGCCACACTAAGCACAAGATGTGCTAGTACAGTGAGAGTGGTGTGAGTGCCACACTGGGCAGATGTTGCTAGTAAACAGTGAGAGTGGTGTGAGTGCCACACTAAGCAAAGATGTGCTAGTAGCAGTGAGAGTGGTGTGAGTGCCACACTGGGCAGAAGATGTGCTAGTAGCAGTGGAGTGGTGTGAGTGCCCAACCCGGGCACAAGATGTGCTAGTAACAGTGAGAGTGGGTGTGAGTGCCCCCAAATGGGGACAAGATTTGTAGTGCAGTGAGGTGGTGTGGTGCCCCACTGGGCCAAAAAATGGCTAGTAGCAGGAGGTGGTTTGAGTGCCACAGGGAGAAGAGCATAATGCAGGGGTGGGTGAGTGCCACATGGGCACAAGTTGTGCTAGTAGCAGTGAGAGTGGTGTGAGTGCCACACTGGGGCCAAAAGGGGCAAATAGCAGTGAGAGTGGGTGAGGCCACACTGGGAAAGATGTTTGGGGAGCATGAGAGTGGTGTGAGTGCCACTGGCAATGTGCTAGTAGCGTGAGAGTGGTGTGGTGCCACCCTGGGCGAAGATGTGTAGAGCAGTGAAAAGTGGTGTGGTGCCCACTGGGGGAAGATGTGTAGTAGCATGAGAGTGGGTGAGTGCCACACTGGGCAGAAGATGTGCTAGTGCAGGAGAGGGGGTGATGCCCCCCGGGGAGGTGTAGTACAGGAGAGTGGTGTGGTGCCACACTGGGGACAAGATGAGCTAGAACATTGAGAGTGGGTGGGGCCACATGGGGAAGATCGTAGTGCAATGGAAATTTGGGGGGGTGCCCCACTGGGCAGAAGATTGCTGTAGCAGTGAGAGTGGTGTGATGCCCCACTGGGGAGAAGATGTGCTAGTACAGTGAGAGTGGTGTGAGTGCCACACTGGGAAAGATGGCTAGTAGCAGTGAGAGTGGGGAGTGCCAATGGGACAAGATGTCTAGAACATTTAGAGTGGGTGAGTGCCACACGGGCAGAAGATGCGTAGTAGCAGTGGAGGGTGGAGTGCCACATGGGCAAAGATGCCTAAAAGCAGTGAAGTGGTGTGATTGCCACCTGGGGAGAAAAATGCGCTAATAGCAGTGAGAATGGGGTGGTGCCCACTGGGGAGAAGATGCCTAAACAGTGAGAGTGGTGTGAGTGCCCCAAATGGGCACAAAACGTGCTGTAGCAGTGAGAGTGGTGTGGTGCCCCATGGGGGACAAATTGGGGTAGTAGAGTGAGAGTGGGGGGTGCCCCACTGGGCAGAAGATTGCTAGTAGTGGAGAGTGGGGTGAGTGCCACATGGGCAGAAGAGTGTATGCAGTGAGAGTGGTTGGGGTGCCACACTGGGGGAGGCTAGTAGCAGTGAGGTGGTGTGAGTGCCACATGGGCACAAAAAGGGTGTGTATGCAGTGAGAGTGGGTGAGTGCCCCACGGGCACAAGAGTTCTATACAGTGAGAGGGTGTGGGGCCACACTGGGCACAAGATGTGCAGTACGTGAAGTGGGGGAGTGCCCCAATGGGGACAAAATGTGCTAGTAGCGTGGAAATGGTGTGATGCCACATGGGCCAAGATTGCTAGTGCAGTGAGGTGGTGTGAGTGCCCACTGGGCAGAAGATGTTAGAGCAGTGAGAGTGGCGTGATGCCACACTGGGCAGAAGATGTGTGTACAGTGAGAGTGGTGTGAGTGCCCCACTGGCAGAAGATGTGTATACAGTGAGAGTGGCGTCAGTGCCACCTGGGCAAAGATGTGCTAGTGCAGTGAGAGTGGGGTGAGTGCCACACTGGGCAGAAGATGTGCTAGTGCAGTGAGAGTGGTTGGAGTGCCACACGGGGGAGAAGTGGTAGTACAGTGAGAGTGGCGGGGTGCCACACGGGGGGAAGATGTGCTAGTAGGTGAGAGTGGCCCGGGTTTCCACACTGGGAAAGATGTCTAGTAGCATGGAGTGGTGTGAGTGCCACACTGGGCAGAAGATGCGCTAGTAGCAGTGAGAGGGGTGTGAGTGCCCACTGGGCACAAGATGTGCTAGTGCAGTGAGAGTGGTGTGAGTGCCACACTGGGCACAAGATGTGCTAGTAGCAGTGAGAGGTGGTGTGAGTGCCAACTGTGCACAAGATGTGCTAGTGGCAGTGAGAGTGGTGTGAGTGCCACACTGGGCACAAGATTTGCTATAGCAGTGAGAGTGTGTGAGTGCCACACTGGGCAGAAGATGCGCTAGTACAGTGAGAGTGGTGTGAGTGCCACACTGGGCAGATGTGCTAGTAGCAGTGAGAGTGGTGTGAGTGCCACACTGGGCAGATGTGCTAGTAGCAGTGAGAGTGGTGTGAGTGCCACACTGGGCAGATGTGCTAGTAGCAGTGAGAGTGGGTGGTGTCTGAGTGCCACACTTGGGCACAAGATGTGCTAGTAGCAGTAGAGTGTGGGAGTGCTACAACTTGGGCGAGAAATGCGCAAGTAGCGAGTGAGAGTGGTGTGAGTGCCTACACTGGTCAGAAGATGTGCTAGTAGCAGATGATAATGGTAGTGTTGAGTGCCACACTGGCAAGAATGTGCTAGTAGCAGAGAGAGTGCGTGTGAGTGGCCACACTGGGCACAAGATGTGGCTAGTAACAGTGATAGTGGTGGTGAGTGCACACTGGCACAAGAATGTGCTAGTAGCATTTAGAGTGGTGTAGTGCACACAGGGCGACAAAGATGTGCAAGTAGCAGTGATAGTTGGTGAGTGCCAAACTGGGCACATGATTGCAAGTTGGCATTGGAGAGTGGTGTGAGTGGCCACACTGGAGCCAAAGATGTGCTAGTAGCAGTGAGAGTGTGTGAGTTGCCACACAGGGCACAGATGCGCTAGTACTGTGGAGTGATGTAAGTCCACACTGGGGCAGAAGATGTGCTAGTAGCAGTGAGAGTGGTGTGAGTGCCACACTGGTCAGATGTGCTAGTAGCAGTGAGAGTTTTGTGGTGCCACACTGGGCACAAGATGTGCTAGTAGCAAGTGAGGAGTGGTGAGAGTGCCACACTGGGCACAATGGACATGTGCTAGAAGCATGAAAGTGGTGTGAGTGCCACACTGGGGCACAAGATGTGCTAGTAGAAGTGAGAGAGGTAGTGAGTGCCACACTGGGCCAGAAGAATGTGCTATAGCAGTGAAGTGGCGTTGAGTGCCAACACTGAGGCTAAAGATGTGCTATGTAAGCAGTGAGAGTGGTGTTGAGTGCCACACTGGGCATAAGATGTGCAAGTAGCAGAGAGACGGTGTTAGTGCCCACACTGGGCCACAAGATGTGCAGTAGCAGTGAAACAGTGTGAGTGCCATAAATAGTTGAAACAAACACCTTGGTTCAGAGAAGAAGTGCTAGTAGCAGTGAAGAGTGGTGTGAGTACCACACTGGGCAGAAGATGTGCTAGTAGCAGTGAGAAAAGGGTGTGAGTGCCACATCTGGGATGGCTGAAGATTGTGCCAGTAGGCAGTGAGAGGTGGTGTGAGGCCACACTGGGCAGAAGATGCGCTAGTAGCATGAGAGTGGTGTGAGTGCCACACTGGGCAGAAGATGTGCCAGTAGCAGTGAGAAGTTTGTTGTGAGTGCCACACTGGGCAGATAGTATGTGCTAGTAGCAGTGAGAGTGTTGAGTCCACACTGGGCAGAATATGTGCGTAGTAGAAGTGAGAGTGGGAGTGAGTGCCACACTGGGCCGAAGATTTGCAAGTACGAATAACGGTTGTGAGATGCCATCACTGGCAGAAGAGTGCTAGTAGCCAGGAGACACGGTGCTGAAGTGCCACACTGGGCAGAAATGTGCTAGTAGTCAGTGAGAGTGGAGTGAGTGCCACGCTGGGCAGAATATGTCCAAGTATCAGTGAGAGTGTGTGAAGGTGGCCACAACGGGCACAAGATGCGCTAGTACAGTGAGAGTGGTGTGAGTGCCACACCTGGGCCAGAAGATGTGCTAGTAGCAGTGAGAGTGTGTGAGTGCCGACACTGGGCAGAAGATGTGCAAGTACAGTGAGTAAAGGGCGGTGTAGTGCCACACTGGGCAGAAGATGTGCTAGTTAGCAGTTGAGAGTGTGTGATTGCCACAGCTGGCACAAGATGCGGCTAGTAGCAGTGAGAGTGGTGTGAGTGCCACACTGGGCAATGTGCTAGTAGCAGTGAGAGTGGTGTAGTGCCACACCTGGCACACAAGATTTGCGCTAGTAGCAGTGAGAGTGGTGTGAGTGCCACACTGGGCAGATGTGCTAGTAGCAGTGAGAGTGGCGTGAGTGCCACACTGGGCAGATGTGCTAGTAGCAGTGAGAGTGGGTGTGAGTGCCAACACATGGGCAGATGTGTCTAGTAGCAGTGAGAGTGGCGTGAGTGCCACATCAGGGCAGAAGTGCCTAGTACCGTGAGAGTGGCGTGAGTGCCACACTGGGCAGAATGTGCGCCTAGTAGCATTGAGAGTGGCCCGAGAGGTGCCACACTGGGCAGATGTGCTAGTAGCAGTGAGAGTGGTGTGAGTGCCACACTGGGCAGATGTGCTAGTAGCAGTGAGAGTGGCGTGAGTGCCACACTGGGCAGATGTGCTAGTACAGTTGAAGTTGTCGTGAATGCCACATCCTGGGCAATGTTGCAAGTAGCAGTGAGAGTGGTGTGAGTGCCACACTGGGCAATGTTCTAGTAGCAATTGAGAGTGGGCGTGAGTGCCAACATTGGGCAGGATGTGCTAGTAGCAGTTGATAGTGGCGTGTAGTGCCAACTGAGTCATATGTGCTAGTATGCATTGAAGTGGCGTGAAGATGCCACACTGGGCAGATGTGCTAGTTAGCAGTGAAGTGGCGTGAGTGGCCACACTGGGAGTATGTGATAGTATCAGTAGAGTGGTGGTTTTTGAAAAACATGAAAGCCGGTGTGGTTTCACGTCTCAATCCGTCTGAAAGGAGACAAGATTTTATGTGCGAAGGATTACGTCGTTAGGGTACGTGGAGGGTGTGGAGTGAGGGGTGGGCAGAGTTAGGGGCACGCGAGAACGGGGAGGGGCAGTGAGGGAAGCGGGAGCGGGGGGAGTTGTGAGGAGAAGGAGTCTAATCATAGACACACAGGGTACTCTTAGAGGGCGTCTCTGTTAGCGATAGAGGGAGCAGTACTACAACAGACGAGAACAGAAGACAGGAAGCAACGTGCACAGCACTGAGGTGCTGATCGACGTACGTCGAGGCTGAGCGTGTGCTATAAAACTCGAGAGCGAGAGCAACTACAACAACTCCCACCAGCAGAGATCGTGCGGGGAGTGTTGAAGACACGAGAGGAGTACACTAACAGTCAGAATGTTCGAGGTCTGGGCACGTGCTGTATATTAGCTACAGCAGAAAACAGACAGCAAGACTAGCTATGCAGGTGTGCGGAGTGAGAGTGAAGCACACAGGACGAATTCATCCCTGTTACAACAGCCTAGCAACACGTTAGCGGCGTCGTCGGGAGAATGAACGGAGTCCACTCCCTATACGGACGATAGAACGTGAGGAGAGTATTGTCATGAGAGACACGAGGAGTATATACACAGATGTACTACGTCCCATGTGACAGCCTTACTCCGAACGCCTGTGAAGAGACGACTGGGCACTAAGAGCGGTTTGGGCTAAAAGGACACGTAGTGCGGATCGTGTAGTAGAGAAGAGAGAATAACTCGAGACAATGGTGGGGGAGTGGAGAAGAGGAATAATAAAGAGAACGTGGAGGTGAGTGTGAGAGAAGAGGTAGAATAAGAGAGAACGGTGGTGGAGTGTGAGAGAAGAGGAGAATAAGAGAGAACGTGGGGGAGTGTGAGAGAAGAGGAGAATAAGAGAACTGGGGGAGTGGGTAAGAGGATAATAAGAGATTAACGTGGGGGAGTGTGAGAGAAGCGGAGTATATAACAGAGAACAGTGAGGGGAGTGGGGCAAGGATAATAAGAGAAGAACGTGGGTGAAGTGTGAGAGAAGAGGAGAAATAAGAAGAACGTGGGTGGAGTGTGAGAGAAGAGGAGAATAGAGAGAACGTGGGGGGAGTGGAAAGAAGAGAGAATAAGAGAGAACGTGGGTGGGAGCGTGATAGAAGAGGAGAATAGAAGAGAACGTGGGGAAGTGTGGGATAGAAGAGAGAAATAAGAGAACGTGGGGAGTGGGGAAAGAGGATAGATAAAGAGAACGAGGGGGAGTGTTAAGAAGAGGAGAATAACAGAGAACGTGGGGGGAGGTGGGAAGAGGATAATAAGAGAGAACGTGGGGGAGAGGGAGAGAGAAGAGTGAGAATAGAGAGAACGTGGGAGGAGTGTTGTAGAGAAAGGGAATAAAGAGAGAACGTGTGGGAAGGTGAGAGAAGAGGAGATTTAAGAGAACGTGGGGGGAGTGGGGAAGAGGATAGTAAGAGAGAAACGTGTGGGGAGTGTGAGAGAAGAGGAGAATAACAGAGAACGTGGGGAGTGGGAAGAGGATAATAAGAGAGAACGTTGGGCTAGTGTGAGAGAAGAGGAGAATACGAAAGAACGTGGGTTGAGTGTGAGAAAAGAGGAGAAAAAGAGAGACGTGAGGGGAGTGGAGAGAAGAGGAAATAAGAGAACGTGGGGGAGTGGTGAGGGAAAAGGAAACATAGAGATGAACGTGGGGGAGTGTGAGAGAAGAGAGAATAAGATAGAACGAGGGTTGGACTGTGAGAGAAGAGGAGAATTAACAGGAGAACGTGGGAGAGTGTGAGAGAAAGGAGAATAACATGACGACACGTGAGTCTGGGGAGTGTGAGAGAAGAGGAGAATAACAGAGTGAACGTGGGGTGATTGTGGAGAGAAGAGGAGAATAACAGAGAACGTGTGGGGGGAGTGGGGGAGAAGACGAGAATAACAGAGAACGTGGGGGGAGTGTGATAGAATAGGCGAATAACAAAGGAACGTGGGGGAGTGTGAGAGAAGAGGAGAATAACAGAGAAACGTTGGGAGGAAGTGGAGAGAAGAGGAGAATAACAGAGAACGTGGGGGGGAGTGTGAGAGAAGAGGAGAATAACAGAGAACGTGGGGGGGAGTGTGGGAAAGACAGAATTATACGAGAGAACGTGGGGGAGTGTGTGAGAGAAAGGAGAATAACATAGAAACGTGGGGGAAGTGTGAGAGAAGAGGAGAAAAACATAGAACGTGGGGGGGAGTGTGAGAGAAGAGAAATAACAGAGTGAGACGTGGTGAGGAGGAAGTGTGTAGAAGAGAGGCGAATAACAGAGAACGTGGGGGAGTGTGAGAGAAGAGGAGAATAACAGAAATAAGGTGGGAGTGTGAGAGAAGAGAATAACAGAGAACGTGGGGGGGATGTAAAAAGGAGAATAGAAATAATAGAGAACGTGGAGGGGAGTGGTAGTAGAAGACGAGAATAACAGAGAAAGGGGGGGTGGAGAAGAGGAGAATAACAGAGAACGGGGGGGAGTGTGCAGAGAGAAGAGGAGAATAATAGAGAACGTGGGGGGGTGTGAGAGATTGAGAAGAATAACATTGATCGTTGGGGGGGGGGGGTGAGAGAAGAGGAGAATAACAGAGAACTGGGGGGAGTGAGAGAAGAGGAGAATAATAGAGTACTGGGGGGGTGGAGATGAGTAAGATAACATTGAACGTGGGGAGTGTGAGAGAAAGAGGAGAATAACAAGAACGTGGGGGAGGGAGTGTGAGACACAAAAGGAGAATATCAAGAACGTGGGGAATGTGAGAGAAGAGAAATAACAAGAACGTGGGGGGGAGTGTGAGAGAAAGAGGAGAATCTACAGAGAACGTGGGGGAAGTGTGAGAGAAAGGAGAATAACAGATGAACAGTGGGGGAGTGTGAGAGAAGAGGAGAATAACAGAGAACGTAGGGGGAGTGTGATAGAAGAGGAGAATAACAGAGAACGTGGGGGAAGTGTGAGAGAACAAGAAACAGCGAAGAAAGTGAGGAAGAGAGAACAGGAGAATAATGGAGGAGAAAGTGAAGAGAAGACAAGAAAATAACAAAGGAGAAAGTGGAGAAAGAAGAAGAGAATAATGGAAGAGACAATGGAGAGAGAAAGTTAGAATAACGGAGGAGAAAGTGCAGAAAAGAGAACAGGAGAATAAAGGAGGAGAAAGCAAAGAAGAGAGAATAAAAATGTGAAAGGAAGATTTTTTTATTTTATATTATTACCAACATAATACTGCTTCTCCTGGAGCCAGATTTTTATGATGATTGTTCAAGCAGGCTGTTGTTGTTGGCAACCTCCTGGCCCACACAGCCTGGTTAACCTGGTGGGGGCTGTGATCCAGTCTCCTCTTGAAAACATCTACATTTAAGAACATAAGAAAGAAGGAACACTGCAACAGGCCTACTGACCCATGCAGAGCAAGTCCATGTCCCCCCCCCCGGATTAACCCAATAACCCACCCACCCCCGAATAGCCCAGTGACCCACCCAGTCTGGTCACCCCCACTCAACGAAGAAGCACGGCACCAGACCCAGCAGCACAAGCTAGTCAGGTCCAACTCACATCCACCCACACCCACTCATGTATTTATCTAACATATTTTTAAAACTACACAACGTTTTAGCCTGAATAACTGTACTCGGGAGTTTGTTCCTGTATCCTTACTGAATCTGAATTTTTCAAACTTGAAACCATTGCTGCGAGTCCTGTCTTGGCTGGAAAATTTCAGCACTCAATTTACATCCCCTTTATTTATTTCCCGTTTTCCATTTATACACCTCGATCATATCCCCCTAATTCTACGCCTTTCGAGAGAGTGCAGATTCAGGGCCTCAGTCCATCCTCATATGGAAGATTTCTGATACATGGGATCATCTTTGTCATCCTCCTCTGTACGTTTTCCAGAGCATTTATATCCATTCTGTAATACGGTGACCAGAACTGAGCAGCATAGTCTAAATGAGGCCTAACCAAGGATATATAGAGTTGAAGAACAACCTGAGGACTTCTATTATTTATACTTCTAGATATGAAGCCAAGAATTCTGTTAGCTTTATTGCGAACACTAACGCACTGTTGTCTTGGTTTTAGATTACTACTAACCAGAACTCCGAAATCCTTATCGCAATCAGTAGTATTAAGATCTACATTATTTAGTTTATATGTGGCATGGTTATTTAACTGTCCAACATTTAGAACTTTGCATATGTCAATATTAAACTGCATCTGCCACTTCTCCGACCACTGCATCAGTCTATTCAAATCATCCTGGAGTGCTCTAGTGTCCTCATTAGAATGAATTGGACGGCCTATTTTGGTGTCATCAGCAAATTTGCTTATGTCGCTGTTTATTCCCTCATCTATGTCGTTTATGTAAATTGTGAACAAAAATGGGCACAACACTGACCCGTGAGGAACACCGCTTGTGATTTGCCCCCATTCTGATTTCTCCCCAGTTATGCAAACTCTCTGCTGCCTATTTGTCAGCCATGCCTCTACCCAGGTAAAAATTTCTCCTCCTATTCTGTGTGCTTTAAGTTTCCTCAGTAGCCTCTGGTGTGGAACTCTATCGAAAGCCTTACTGAAGTCCATATACACAATATATTCATTACCATGATCTACCTCCTCAAACACCTTAGTGAAAAAAATTAGAAAATTCGTAAGACAGGAACGCCCTTTTGTAAAACCATGTTGAGATTCCTTAATCAATCTGTACCTATCAAGATGGCTACGAATTGCTTCGGAAATTATTGATTACATAAATTTTCCCACTATGGAGGTAAGGCTTATTGGTCTATAGTTCAAAGCCAAGGACCTGTCACTTGCCTTGTAAATAGGTACTACATTTGCCATTTTCCACTTATCAGGCACTATGCCAGTTTGTAGTGATATGTTAAAAAGATAAGCCAAAGGTATGCTAAGTACCTCTTTACATTCCTTTAACACCCTTGCAAACAGTTCATCAGGGCCTGGGGATTTGTTAGGTTTTAGTTTCTCTATTTGTCTGAGGACCATGTCACTACTTACCACAATCGTACATAGTTTATTATCATCCTGTTCTACATAATCTATTATTACAGGAATATCGCTAGTATTTTCCTGGGTGAAAACTGAGAGGAAGTAGGTATTGAGAATTTCACACATATCCTTATCACTGTCAGTGATCTGATCAGACTTACTCTTAAGTGGGCGTATCTTGTCCCTAATCTTACTTCTTTATACCTGAAAGAACCCTTTTGGGTTAGTCTTTGAATCCCTTGCGACCTTAGCCTCATAATTCCTTTTTGCTTTTCTTATTCCTTTCTTTATTTCTCTCTCTAATTGAATATATTGATTTCTTAACTGCCCATCCCCTCTTTTGAGATGAGATGTTTTAATCTATTGTTTATCCATTTGGGATCATTTTTGTTAGATCTAATTTCCCTACTCAGAACAAAAGTTGTCTGGGCAGCTAGAACTATGCTCTGAAAAACATCATATTAGCAACCAAGATCATCTACCTGACCCATAGTCAGGACATCCCAATTTAGCCCACCCAGGTAATTTTTCAGTCCCATGAAGTCGGCCAAGTGAAAATCTGGGACAGAGATTTGATTGCAGTTACCTGGGTGATTCCATGATATTGAAACTAGGTGTTGCAACCCTTGAATGGGTTACAATGTATATTATGTATATATATATATATGAAGGAGGGGTGTTAATGTTGCAGTTTAAAAACTGTAGTGTAAAGAACCCTTCTGGCAAGACAGTGATGGAGTGAATGATGGTGAAAGTTTTTCTTTTTCGGGCCACCCTGCCTTGGTGGGAATCGGCCAGTGTGATAAAAAAAAAATTACATGTATATTGCCTTTTCATATAATTTTATATTGCTTATATTTGCGATAATAGCTAAATCGTGAATATATTGCTTTATATTATTATTTGACTTAGTTAAATTTTGTTAGGTAGGATGTAACATATTATTATGTGCCCAGTTCAAGTCTTGATTGTCTAACTACTGTAATTATCGCTCTTTGCTCGTTACTCTGCCGGCTTCTCGTTGTTGCTGAGCAGCAGCTGTCCACGGAGCTATCACGTGATCGAGGGGGGGTGTTCTCACCTAGCCTGAAGTATTCAGTCTGGTCTAGACTCTCTTGGTGGTTGGACGTATTCTAGACAAGACGAGCCTAAATCTCCCTTATTGGCCCTTGTTGGAAGATCGTCTCTTGTCTCATTATTGTTGTATGTTCTGTAGAACTCTGTTCACAGAACACTGTCGAGACTTAGTGATTTTCGACGTTGTACTGAGGTTGTGTGTCGCATAGACACTCTGAGCAACTCAGGTCCTGAGCTGTAGCTTCTGACCTAATTTGTACTGGTATCTGTGTACTGTCACAGTCGGGGATTTTCTTATGCTGAACTTAGATTCAGTAGTATGGGAGCTTGGTGACTTTTGTGGAGGATCTGCTGATGGTCCCTACTTAGTGTCGTTATATTATCTCCTTGTTCCTGATTCTGTGTCGCAGTTGCTTGTTATATTGCTATTGGGCTTAGCATTCTTTTTATTGTTCAAGCAGACTGTTCTGATTGCCAGTCGGTCAAGAAGTTAGTTTATGTGAGGACTTTGTCAGTCACTTGTTTAAGTCTAGTCGAGTCGTGAGACATAGCGAACTACTTAGAGCACTTACACACATACACACACTTATTTGTATATAGTATTAAATGTTAATGTACCAGACGGTACTTTAGACTTATAAATGAGATATGTGCTTTCAGCACAATAATACTGTACACGAGAGAAGTGATTAATATTATTTTGATTACTGTGATTAATTTAATTTAATTTGATATACGCCTAGACAACTTAATAATTAATAAATATATTAAATTTTGATTTCTCTAGTTAGTAGCCTACCAGTTGTAATCCTGAAGCACTATTGAATCATACTGAATTCTAATGGACAATTGGACAAGGATACTGACTACTTGTTACGAAAACCCAGTAACAGGCTGGATGCTAGAAGGGCAGTCCTTTCTAGTATTCACTGGAGATCTCTAAGCTTTTAGAATCGCGTTTTTTGTAACACTAGGTGATTTGTGATCACTTTCCCCAAGCTCATCATTAACATCAAGATTGTTAATTAGTGAATCTTTGTTGGCAACAACCAAGTCAAGCAGATTGTTTCCTCTAGTTGGTTCTGTCACAACCTGTTCTAAAAAGCAATCCTGAACCGTATTAAGAAAGTCACTAGACTCAAGATTTCCTGTCATATTGTTCCAATCAATTTGTCTAAAATTAAAATCTCCCATTATCACAACATTTTCATATCTAGATGCCTTATGAATTTCGTCCCATAACAGCTTACTGCCCTCCCTATCAAGGTTTGGGGGCCTATAAATCACACCCAAAATTAATTTGTCACGTCCCTCGAGAAACTGTAGCCGAACACATTCTGTGTTCGATGTTTCTAATCTTACATCATGTCTAAGACAACAATTTAAATTTTTTCTGACATACATCGCCACTCCACCACCCTTCCTGTTGACCCTATCAGTGTGGAATAGTTCATAACCCTGTATGTTGCATTCAGAAGGCATTTCTCTATCTTTCAGGTTGAACCAGGTCTCTTAGACTATACAACAAACATTGTCCTATAAAAACAAAACAGATCATGAATAAACGGCTTGCTTGCCCTTGTCTAGCCAGCAGCATTCTGAAATCCATTGATAAGAAACACCAATATGAAAAGCAATATAGGCAGGGCTTAATACACAAAAATATTCTTAATAATCATCAGTTCTCACCAAATTAATAAAGAAAGACAAACAACTGTACTACTCCAGCAGATTCACTGATAAAAGAGGAGATATAAAAAAGACCTGGAAAACACTTTCCCAGATTCTGGGGACCCACAAACTAAAAAAAAAACAAGAATATTGTTCTAACTAAACCTCATGAAACACCACTGCATCCCAATGACACAGCTAACAAGATGCACGACTTCTTTTCAAACATAAGATCTGATCTCGCCAGTAAAATCCCACGTACCAACGCCCGTGCTGGGGACTACCTAGATGGGAATTTTCCAAATTCCTTCTATTTTGTACCAGCTGAGCCCACGGAAGTCACCGCGATTATAAAGTCACTCAAAAATAACTCAGGGAATCTGTCTCATGTCCCACCATTATTGTACAAGCGAGCTGCCCATGTCCTTTCGCATGCTATTACATTACTTTTTAACAAGTCACTAGAAACTAGCACCTTCCCGATACTACTCAAGACAGCAAAGGTTACACCAATACATAAAGGTGGTGACCCTACAGATGTAAACAACTATAGGCCAATATCAAACTTACCATTGCTATCCAAAATCTTCGAGAAACTTGTGCACAGGAGACTATATTCATTTATAATGGCACAAAACATACTCAACCCCTGCCAATTTGGATTCAGGAAAAATAAAAGCACTAATGATGCAATTGTAAAAATGCTAAACCTGCTTTACACAGCATTGGAAAATAAGGAATATCCGCTAGGAATTTTTATTGACCTAAGAAAAGCGTTTGACACAGTAGACCACGGCATCCTACTCCACAAACCTGACCATTATGGTATAAGAGGCCATGCACTTGCATATTTCAAATCCTACCTTACTAATAGTCATCAGTTTGTCACCATTAAAGACACAGCCTCATCAACACGGCCACTTGATACTGGAGTTCCGCAGGGAAGTATCCTTGGTCCCCTGCTCTTCCTCATTTACATTAATGATCTTCCAAATGTATCCCAACACCTGAAGCCTATTCTCTTTGCTGACGACATGACTTACGTCATCTCCCACCCTAATCTTGCCACCCTCAACACAATTGTCAACGAGAAGCTGCTCAAAATTCTGACTTGGATGACAGCCAATAAACTTACACTTAACACTGACAAAACCTACTACATTATGTTTGGTAGCAGAGCAGGTGTTGCACAACTTAACATTAAGATCGACAACACTCTAATTGCCAGACATAATGAGGGCAAATTCCTAGGTCTATACCTCGACAACCTAAATTTCAGCACCCATATCCAACACATAACAAAAAAAGTATCCAAAACGGTGGGGATCCTCTCCAAGATATGATATTACGTGCCGCAAACTGCCCTTCTCACACTATACCATTCACTCATTTATCCATACCTCACCTATGCTATTTGTGCTTGGGGTTCAACTGCAGCAACACATCTAAAGCCAATAACAACTCAACAAAAAGCTGCAGTAAAAATAATCACTAAATCCCATCCCTGACAACCACCCCCCCCCCCCCCCTCCACTCTTCATAGATCTAAACTTACTCCCTGTTCAGAACATCCACACTTACTACTGTGCAAATCTACATCTACAGGACCTTAAATTCCAATATTAACCTTGACCTAAAATGCTTTCTTGATAGTTGTGACAGAACCCACAGGCATTATATAACACCAGACACAAACATCTTTATGACATTCCCCGTGTCCGACTAAACCTTTACAAAAATTCAATGTGTGTCAAAGGACCTAAAATCTGGAACACTCTACCTGAAAACTCTAGAACTGCAGACACATTCATCACTTTCAAAACTACAGTTAGAAAACATCTTATCTCCCTGATACACCCCATCAACTAACTACATGTAAACCACCTGATGGTTCACACTTACACTCACTCACCCATCGACTATAAACACAGAAATACGAATCTTAATCTTAAAATAATGAACCCTAACTAGTCATAAGCTTGCCTATGATACTCTAATATAGACACTATGTATTGTGCCAAAACAAAAGCATTCATATTGCTAAACTTACAAACTATAATGTAGTCACTTAGCCTTAATACCATAATCTGTAATAATTTAAAGTTTAGAATTAATCTAAGACTGCCCGAAATGCCTAGCCATGCTAGGTGTCTTAGTGGCCCCCTCTGTAATTAGTATTTTAAAACATGTAAACCACACAATATGCAAAATCTGTAAACCTCACATTGTAATCTTTATAGAGAATAAACTTGATTGATTGATTGATTGATTGAATAATATCTATATTACCTACACTTGCAAGTAATCTTAGTTCATCTATCTTATTTCTTAGACTCCTACTAGTTGTATAGTAAACCTTAAGGGAGCTAGTCACTCGTTGCCCTCTACTATCTCTCTTTGCTTGTTGATCAATTAATTTGCCATTACTAGCAACTTTATTTTGAATATTGTCTTTTAAACATATTCCTGAGGTATCCTGGTAATAACTGCTGTTTTTAACACTAATACTGCAGCCTGATTGTTTCCCACAAACACCCATACCTCTATAATTTATCAGTTTAAATTCCTAAACAAGTCATCAGTTACCCTCTCAATCGAATTGGCTAATGCAACCACTCCATCCCCAGAGAGATGAACCCCCATCCCTTACATACATATCACGTTTGCCAAAGAATAGGTCCCAGTTATCAATGAATGGGATTGCAAGTTCCTTGCAGTATCTGTCTAGCCAGCAATTTATACCAATTGCCTTAGACATCCATTCATTGCCCACTCCCTTTCTAGGCAAGATGCTAGATATGACTGGGATCCCTCCCTTAGACCTAACTACTTCTATGGCTGACCTGTACTTATCCAGCAGCTCCTCTCTCCTGCCCTTCCCAATGTCATTACCCCCAGCACTAAGACAGATAATGGGCTTGTTTCCATTACCTGCCATAATATTATCCAACCTGCTGACTATGTCACCAACACCAGTTTCAGGAAGACACACTCTCTGTCTGACCTTTCTGTCTGTTACAAAATGCACGGTCCATATATTTTACCTGAGAATCGCCTACTATTAAAATATTCTTACCTTGATTAGCAGGGGAATCAGTGGTACCTTCAACCTCACTAACCACTGAAGTGCACTTGTCTTGGAGAACAGAGAATCGATTTCCTACCTTCACATCTTCTCTATCAACTCTCCTCATCTTCCTTCTCCCTGAACTGTGAACCACTTGCCACTTAAATCGGCTGCCACTATCACTGCTGGCGACCATTTCCTCCTTACCAGCTAAATCCTTCTCACACTCACTCCCAAACTCATCTATGCGAAGCTTCAGCCTCCTATTTTCCTCCTGAAGAAGTAGAATCTCCTTCTTCAACACTTGAACCTGAGATTCTAAAACACTACAACAAGCCATGGTGCTTGGTAACAGCCCACGCTAACTCCCAAGAGCTTAGGCAGGTATGACCGCAGGTGACCACTGACCACACGTGACCACTGACCACACGTGACCACTGACCTCAGTGGCCAAACGTCTCCAGAATAACGATACTTGTTGCACAGGTGTCTGGTATATCAACTCGTGGGTTTACTAAACCATTTATTCAGTCTTGTATACTTGTTGAGGAAGTATCACTGACTTGTGCTGCTTGATGAGATTTCACCATGGATGTTGACACAGTGTTGCTTGATGAGTCTTCACCATGGATGATGACACAGTGTTGCTTGATGAATCTTCACCATGGATGATGACACAGTGTTGCTTGATGAGTCTTCACCATGGATGTTGACACAGTGTTGCTTGATGAGTCTTCACCATGCATGTTGACACAGTGTTGCTTGATGAGTCTTCACCATGCATGTTGACACAGTGTTGCTTGATGAGTCTTCACCATGCATGTTGACACAGTGTTGCTTGATGAGTCTTCACCATGGATGTTGACACAGTGTTGCTTGATGAGTCTTCACCATGCATGTTGACACAGTGTTCTCTGCAACAAAATCTTCACTGATGAACCATACCCCCGGCCGGGATTGAACCCGCGGTCATAGGGTCTCAAAACTCCAGCCCGTCACTGATGAAAACAATGTTAGGTTGACATTGCAGGCAGTATTGCACCAGTAATGTCAGATCACAACTGAAGGCCATTAAGCGCCAGTGTAGAGAGGGAGGAGCATGGAAGTAGTAGTAGTAGTAGTAGTAGTAGTAGTAGTAGTAGTAGTAGTAGTAGTAGTAGTAGTTAATAGTAGTAGTAGTAGTAGTTAATAGTAGTAGTAGTAGCAGTTAATAGTAGTAGAAGGAGTTAATAGCTGTAGTAGTAGTAGTAGTAGTAGTAGTAGTTAATAGTAGTAGTAGTAGTAGTTAATAGTAGTAGTAGTAGCAGTTAATAGTAGTAGTAGGAGTTAATAGCTGTAGTAGTAGTAGTAGTTAATGGTAGTAGTAGTAGTAGCAGCAGCAGTAGTAGTAGTTAATAGTAGTAGTAGTAGTAGTACTCGAAGTACTAGTAGTAGTAGTAGTTAGTAGCAGTAGTAGTAGTATTAGTAGTAGTAGCAGTACCAGAAGTACTAGTAGTAGTAGTAGTAGTTAGTAGTAGTAGTAGTACTAGTAGTAATATTAATTAGTAATAGTAGTAGTAGTACTAGTAGTGCTAATAGCAGTAGTAGTACTAGTAGCAGTAGTAGCAGCACTAGTAGTACTAGTAGTAGTAGTTAACAGTAGTAGTTAGTAGTAGTCGTAGTACTAGTACTAGTAGTAATAGAAAGTAGTATAAGTATTAGTACTAGTAGTAAGTAGTAGTAGTACTAGTAGCAGTAATAGTACTGGCAGTAGTAATTAATAGTAGTAATACTATTAGTAATAGTACTAGTAGTACTAGTATCATTAGTAGTACTAGTAACAGTTGTAGCACTAGTAGTAATAGTACTAGTAGCAGCAGTAGTTGTAGCAGTACTGGTAGTAGTAGTAGTTATTAGTAATAATAGTAGTAGTGATGGTAAAACAAGTGGTAGAATAGTAAAGAGAGCAGTAGTAGTAGTAGTCGTGAGTAGTAGTAGTACTAGTAGCAGTAATAGTACTGGCAGTAGTAATTAATAGTAGTAATACTATTAGTAATAGTACTAGTAGTACTAGTATCATTAGTAGTACTAGTAACAGTAGTAGCATTAGTAGTAATAGTACTAGTAGCAGCAGTAGTTGTAGCAGTACTGGTAGTAGTAGTAGTTATTAGTAATAATAGTAGTAGTGATGGTAAAACAAGTGGTAGAATAGTAAAGAGAGCAGTAGTAGTAGTAGTAGTAGTCGTGAAAGAATTAATAAGAATGGTAGTGTGAAAGAACGTGTAAACAGAGGAGCACTGAAGGAGGTCTACTGGTTCAGGGCAAAACTCCCACGGGACAAACCTAGGAACAGAACTCAGGGACAGAACCCAGGGACAGACCCAGGGACAAAACCCAGGGACAGAACCCAAGGACAGAACCCAAGGACAGAACCCACCAAAGCCGTAGACAGTAAAGGCAAAGATAAATATAAACGCAGAAGACAAATATAGTGAAAGTAGGAGGAGGAGGAGGAGGCTGTGAAGTTCAGGTCAGTGTACAGGGTACCAGGATCATCATTATAATCATGGGGGAGCGCTAAACCCGTAGGACTATACAGCGCATGTGGGAGGGGGGTGGTATTGGAAGGTAGTCAGACTCAATTCAGGGAACCAGAGCACAGATCCAATTCCCAAGATCAAGAGCCCGTCACCATCATCAAGGAACCTCCCTTGATAGGAGGTAACAGGAGAGCCAGACAACTACAATAGCACAGCCAGAGCCAAGAAAACTTGCGTGTAAGAGTTGTGTTAAGAAGACAATGTGTTGAGAGGCTGGGAGAACTGCAGGTAGCGGACGATCAGTAATGGAATCACAAACACATCTTTTATGCTCTTTAAGTCTGTCAGAAAGACAGAGCGGCCATCTTAATTTTTAATTAAAGAGTCATCAACCGTTTTGAATAATTTCTCTGTTAAAAAATATTCAATACTACTGAATGAAACTGTTATTGAGAGTTAGTGTTGGGAAATACGCTGCGTCATGATGGCTGCGTCATGATGGCTGTGTCATGATGGCTGTGTCATGATGGCTGTGTCATGATGGCTGTGTCATGATGGCTGCGTCATGATGGCTGTGTCATGATGGCTGTGTCATGATGGCTGCGTCATGATGGCTGCGTCATGAAGGCTGTGTCATGATGGCTGCGTCATGAAGGCTGTGTCATGATGGCTGCGTCATGATGGCTGCGTCTAGCATTTGATGGCTGCGTCATGAAGGCTGTGTCATGATGGCTGCGTCATGATGGCTGCGTCATGATGGCTGCGTCATGATGGCTGCGTCATGATGGCTGTGTCATGATGGCTGTGTCATGATGGCTGCGTCATGATGGCTGCGTCATGATGGCTGCGTCATGATGGCTGTGTCATGATGGCTGTGTCATGATGGCTGCGTCATGATGGCTGCGTCATGATGGCTGCGTCATGATGGCTGCGTCATGATGGCTGCGTCATGATGGCTGTGTCATGATGGCTGTGTCATGATGGCTGTGTCATGATGGCTGTGTCATGATGGCTGTGTCATGATGGCTGTGTCATGATGGCTGCGTCATGATGGCTGTGTCATGATGGCTGTGTCATGATGGCTGCGTCATGATGGCTGTGTCATGATGGCTGTGTCATGATGGCTGTGTCATGATGGCTGTGTCATGATGGCTGTGTCATGATGGCTGTGTCATGATGGCTGGTCTGATGGCTGTGTCATGATGGCTGTGTCATGATGGCTGTCATGATGGCTGGTCATGATGGCTGGTCATGATGGCTGCGTCATGATGGCTGTGTCATGATGGCTGTGTCATGATGGTCATGTGGTGTGTCATGATGGCTGCGTCATGATGGCTGCGTCATGATGGCTGTGTCATGATGGCTGGTCATGATGGCTGTGTCATGATGGCTGCGTCATGATGCTGTGTCATGATGGCTGCGTCATGATGGCTGTGTCATGATGGCTGTGTCATGATGGCTGTGTCATGATGCTGGTCATGATGGCTGGTCATGATGGCTGCGTCATGATGGCTGGTCATGATGGCTGCGTCATGATGGCTGTGTCATGATGGCTGTGTCATGATGGCTGCGTCATGAAGGCTGTGTCATGATGGCTGTGTCATGATGGCTGGTCATGAATGGCTGCGTCATGATGGCTGTGTCATGATGGCTGTGTCATGATGGCTGCGTCATGATGGCTGTGTCATGATGGCTGTGTCATGATGGCTGTGTCATGATGGCTGTGTCATGATGGCTGTGTCATGATGGCTGTGTCATGATGGCTGCGTCATGATGGCTGCGTCATGATGGCTGCGTCATGAAGGCTGTGTCATGATGGCTGCGTCATGATGGCTGTGTCATGATGGCTGTGTCATGAGGCTGTGTCATGATGGCTGTGTCATGAGGCTGTGTCATGATGGCTGCGTCATGATGGCTGTGTCATGATGGCTGTCGTCATGATGGCTGTGTCATGATGGCTGCTGTCATGATGGCTGCGTCATGATGGCTGGTCATGAGGCTGTGTCATGATGCTGTCATGATGGCTGTGTCATGATGGCTGTGTCATGATGGCTGCGTCATGATGGCTGTCATGATGGCTGTGTCATGAGGCTGTGTCATGATGGCTGTGTCATGAGGCATGTGTCATGATGGCTGTCATGAAGGCTGCGTCATGAAGGCTGCGTCATGAAGGCTGCGTCATGAAGGCTGCGTCATGAAGGCTGCGTCATGAAGGCTGCGTCATGAAGGCTGCGTCATGACTTTCTTGGGTTATTTTTCCCTAGAGACTTAATTATTTCACAAGTTTCTGGTTTACCTGTAGTGTGGGGGCGGTGCCCCCCGCAACTGTGGGGGAGGTGCCCACGCAACTGTGGGGGCGGTGCCCCTCGCAACTGTGGGGGAGGTGCCCACGCAACTGTGGGGGCGGTGCCCCCGCAACTGTGGGGGCGGTGCCCCCCGCAACTGTGGGGGAGGTGCCCACGCAAGCTGTGGAGTAGGTGCCCCGCACTGTGGGGGAGGAGCCCACGCAACTGTGGGGGCGGTGCCCCCGCAACTTGGGGCGGTGCCCACGCAACTGTGGGGGCGAGTGCTCCCTCGCAACTGTGGGGGCGGTGCCCACGCAACTGTGGGGGCGGTGCCCCCCGCAACTGTGGGGGAGGTGCCCACGCAACTGTGGGGGCGGTGCCCCCCACAACTGTGGGGGCGGTGCCCCCCGCAACTGTGGGGGCGGTTCGCCCCGCAACCGTGGGGGCGGTGCCCCCCGCAACTGTGGGGGAAGTGCCCTCGGAACTGTGGGGGAGGTGGTCCCCGCAACTGGGGCAGGTGGCCCCCCGCAACTGAGGGAGGTGGTCCCCGCACCTGGGGTTAAACACCTAACTTAATTTCCTATGTGAATTACTCTACGTTTGTCATACCTGTGACTGGTTTCGAGGGTTCTTCTATCCTCGGAGCCCATCAACCGTGGTGACCACTGGTCAACCAGGTTGTTTGTGCTGGCAGCCTTACATAGCTGACTGATCAGGAATTTGCAGGATATACTGGTTCTGTTCCCTCAACAAAACTTGTAACATCTCTGCTAGTAGTTCTATTTTCTGGTGTAGGTGTCGATACTTAGGTTCTACCATGAGCAGTCACTCGCCACTAGCTCACCTAGACCCCAGCCATCTACGACTGGGCTGTGTTACTGCTAAATATCCTGGTTACTTGCTACTTACCATTCTGGTGTCTCTGACCACACCTGGCACCTGGTCCATTATCCAGGCCTAAGATATCCAGGAAGTTCAGTCTCTGGCGGAGTGAACGTGAATTTCATGGCGTTCTTGCCACACTCGCTGACACACACTGATAGCTCTGACACTGACTCCCAGTAGTCTTGCCACACTCGCTGACACACACTGATAGCTCTGACACTGAGTCCCAGTAGTCTTGCCACACTCGCTGACACACACTGATAGCTCTGACACTGAGTCCCAGTAGTCTTGCCACACTCGCTGACACACACTGATAGCTCTGACACTGACTCCCAGTACTCTGAACCAATACCACTCTGCCTCGAACAACACTGTTATGGACTGCAGTCTACATTAGACAAGGTTGCAAGATAGACCAACGATTGGCAGCAGTAGACGTCAGGGTAAACCGTCTATCACTCCAGTCTTGTCTAATGAGCGGTCATCATGTCTGTCATCCAAATCCTTGTGGATGACATTCACTTTCACAACAGACGGGTAACGTCCCAGGGTCACCTTCACTAGACACGACTATAAATCCACAAGCAATATTAAAGTTAACGGTTGGCCTTAGTGCCATGAGTACGGCCTCGCTGGCCGTACTCATGGCACCTTACATAGTGTCAGGTAAATGAACAAAGATGCAGCTTATGCGACCCCTGGTGAGAGAAAGTCGCTACATATC
>NC_069408.1:6866913-6880030 GCF_026875155.1 Cherax quadricarinatus | reverse complement strand
ACAATGACACCGTGGTACATTACACCCGGTGGTATATTACACCAGGATGGCACATTACACCAGGATGGTACATTACACCGGTGGTATATTACACCAGATGGTACATTACACCAGGATGGTACATTACACCAGGATGGTACATTACACCAGGATGTACATTACACCAGGATGGTACATTACACCCGGGTGGTATATTACACCAGGATGGTACATTACACCAGGATGGTACATTACGCCAGGATGGTACATTACACCAGGATGGTACATTACACCAGGATGGTACATTACCCCAGGATGGTACATTACACCTGGATGGTATATTACGCCAGGATGGTACATTACGCCAGGATGGTACATTACACCAGGATGGCACATTACACCAGGATGGTATATTACGCCAGGATGGTACATTACACCTATATGGTACATTACACCAGGATGGTACATTACACCAGGATGGTACATTCACCAGGATGGTACATTACACAAGGATGGTACATACACCAGGATGGTACATTACACCAGGATGTACATTACACCAGGATGGTATATTACGCCAGGATGGTACATTACACCTGGATGGTACATTACACCAGGATGGTACATTACACCAGGATGGTACATTACACCAGGATGGTACATTACACCAGATGTTACAGGTACACCAGGTAATTTGGAGGATATGACTGAAATGTATAAATGGAAAGTTGGAATAATTAATGGGGTATAAATAAAGTGTTAAAAGTGTCTGCCAAGACTGGATTCTTAGTTGTGGATTAAAGATGGATAAATTTACTGGTTTGGCACTACAAAGTAGCGGAATTGAAGGAGAACTTTGGGTTAGCTTTAAAAGTATGTTGGACAGGTACATGTGTCGGTGTGGTTGAGTGTAAGTGTAGTACCTGCGTAGCATTAACCCTCTGCCTCCACAAACATATCACTGGCTTCACCCGAGACGTAGGCACACTGAAAGTATTGTTTCATTACTCAGTGACGTGGCAAGTAATCCTCCAGTACAGTAGGTTTTTCTTAATGTCGAGCTTGTCAGAGCAGTCACCATCCTTTCCTCGCTGTTGAGCAAGGGACTTCAGACCACCTTCTGGCATGGATCGAAGCAGCTTTGTAATAGGCATGCCAGAGTTAATTTTCTTGGAAGATTAATCCAGGCACTCGACAGAGAGGAGTCCACAGCCCTACTTCCCTTCCAAGCTGACACAGGGCTAGTCAGTAGTGCTGAGTGAACATCGTTCTTATCTAGAGAAGTGGCAACAAGAGTAGACGCAGCCCTGCCAGTATACTCCCGCTTAGATCCATAGATTATTACTAACATTTAAGTGAGAACTATCTTCTTGAGCAGTTGCCTTTGCAAGTGATTTTAGGAAAGGATTACTAGTCTACTTAAAGGTGTTCGGGGGTCAACGCCCCCGTGATCCAGTCCTTGACCAGTGATGAGCTTCATGTGTTCGTGATTGCAGGTATGTTAAATGAACACAGTTTCCAGGGATGACGAAATGCTCTTGTTGTCTTAAGTGATACAGTTCGTGCAAGTTTTCATAATCCATTCACATGTATGTGTATTTATTTCTAGACATTCAGTAAGATTTGTAGAGACAGTGTCTAGTTCATTTTTTAACACTCTAATATCAAGTACAGTGTTTATCTTAATTCTGTCACTGATATCAGGAACACCAGTGGACTAAACGTTCCTGTCTCAGGCTAGTGGTTCAACTCCTTGCTCTCATGATTGCTGTGACCGAAATCCTCCATCCACAAAGAGATTTTCCCGCAAAGAAAAATTCTTCTTGGTTCTTAATCAGAGAAGGGTTCTCTCCACTGGCAACATTTGGCCGAGAACTGTTGTCGATGCAGTGGTAAACTTACTACCCAGGGAGCTGCAACCGGCGGAAATTGTCATAATGTGTCCGCAATGATAAAATATCTGTGCAACACAGACATCCTCTTACTCCGCGCGATATGAAGCCGAAGGTGTTACCAGTGTAGCTGAGTGGACCCAGATAACAGGTGTGTAACAAGTGGAATCGTTCATGATGCACAAACTAGGGGATGGAGACTCCCTGACCATTGTTCAGTACTTCAAGCTGAGGTAGTGACACTCCAGCAAGTAGTAACTTACGTTTTAGAACAGAATAAACAGGATGTTGTTCTTCACACAGAGTCCACAACTACTCTCCAGTCACTCCAGCACACTTTTACCTCACCACCACCTAAAACTTGTTACACATATATCTTGAGCATAGGTGTACATTTCCTAGACGCACAGGCTCTAGACACACAGGCCCTAGACGCACAGGTCCTAGACGCACAGGCCTTAGACACACAGGCCCTAGAAGCACAGGCCCTAGACGCACAGGCCCTAGACTCACAGGCTGTAGATGTCAGCATAGTTGCTGATCCTCTGTATATGTTGTGTAGCATAGCTGAGTATCAAAGTTAGTACCATCCATATGTATTATATAGGCCGACCCCTTGTTAGACTTAGCGGCTAACATGTGACGTCACACAAGACTCACAGGCTCTAGATGTACAGGTCCTAGACGTAAAGGTCCTAGACGTACAGGCAAGTGAAACAGCACTCAAGCCTTTTTGGTATCCAAGGAAATGAGGCTGCAGATGTTGATGCCAGATTAACCACAATATATGAGCACGTAGTTGTCCCCGTACCAGCCAACCTACGACACATTAAACAAATGACCCAGAACACTGTAAAACAAACACGAAGGATCCTCTACTATACATCACCATCAAAGTTGTGTTATGAAAGTGTTTGACAGTACCAACTCTCACCCACCAACAGTTATCGTACCAAACAACAGCACAGCTATTCAGCCACTACGCCCTCACTACCATAACAAAAGAAAAAATAACAGAACGTTGTAAAAGCACAACAACAGCAGCTACACTGTGTACCTGTTAGACTGTCAGATAACACTGTGTACCTGTTAGACTGTCAGATAACACTGTGTACCTGTTAGACTGTCAGATAACACTGTGTACCTGTTAGACTGTCAGATAACACTGTGTACCTGTTAGACTGTCAGATAACACTGAGTAATCACCTGTTAGACTGTCAGAAAACACTGAGCAATCACCTGCTACTACCACTGTGACATTAATACACTACCTATTAGACTGTCAGATGACATTGAGATATCGAGATATCACCTATCAGTCTTACCTGCCAGACCCAGCCCCACCTCCAAGATCTTGCCTTACCTACCAGATTGCCTGGTCAGCCAGGCTGTGGTGATTACGTTGGACTTCGTGTGGCAAGGACCTAGAATCTGATTGACCAGACCATTCACCGGGAGGCGTGGTCAGGGACCAGGTAGACTCTAGGTACTTCTTGAATAGAGATACACACCAATGGTGAGGAGAGCCAAGTGCTCTACCACGGACACAGTCTGTTACCTTGAGTCATGGTCACAATATGTGACCTTGAGTCAAGGACACAATCTGTGACCTTGACTTAAGGACACAATCTGTGACCTTGAATTAAGGTCGCAATCTGTGTGACTTTGTAAATAGTACAAGTTGGACCGAAACATCGTCGTAAGCTCATTTCGCCTATGTACGGGTTATCTGAGTACTGCTGCAGGTTTTCATTGCCCTGTGATTTAGATTTTGCCACCGAAGTGGCTAGTTTATTGTGCACCATAATATCCATCCTGTGGACGGTAGCACAAGACCATATGGATACACAAAAGGCCTAGGAACTTGGCCCCAAAAGGGTTAACAGTAGTACAATTGGATTTAT
Organism: Cherax quadricarinatus; assembly: GCF_026875155.1. Classification (NCBI taxonomy): domain Eukaryota; kingdom Metazoa; phylum Arthropoda; class Malacostraca; order Decapoda; family Parastacidae; genus Cherax; species Cherax quadricarinatus. Next base: position 6,876,255 of record NC_069408.1, on the reverse strand, counting down.
ATCTACAGTTCACTTATCTGTTACAAGCAAATTTAGGAAATTTGCTTAGTATATCTGATGTCTTATTTTCATTAATAAGATATCTTGACATGTCACATAGGTTATTATACTGTCTGTCTCTGTATTCCTCAATAAGTGGACAATTAAGCACATAGTGTTCAAGAGAGTGACCATATGCCTGATCACATAATTTACATTTAGTTTGATCATCATCTGTGTGTCTCCCAAACTGCCAGAAGTACTTGTAACCAAGCCTAAGTCTGGCCACTACAACATCAGTCTGTTCACATTGCAAGTTGCTCCATAAACATACTTATCTACGTTCATGTTATCATAGTGGGTTATAGATCTATTCAGGCTTCTAACTGCATTCCTGTAACATTCAGTTTCATTATTTACTTCTCTCCTAATATTATTCCTAATGCTAGACACAGTTATACCAAACTTATATTCTACATTCTCCTTCAGAGTAATTTTCTTGGCTGACTTATCACTTTATTATGAAGGAGTAATCTGTGTTGTCTTACTCCAGGTTATCATTGCCCTGTGTTGTCTTACTTGCTCCAGGTTATCATTGTCCTGTGTTGTCTTACTCCAGTTTATCATTGTCCTGTGTTGTCTTACTTACTCCAGGTTATCATTGCCCTGTGTTGTTTCACTTGCCCCAGGTTATCATTGCCCTGTGTTGTCTTACTTACTCCAGGTTATCGTTGTCCTGTGTTGTCTTACTTACTCCAGGTTATCATTGTCCTGTGTTGTTTCACTTGCCCCAGGTTATCATTGCCCTGTGTTGTCTTACTTACTCCAGGTTATCATTGCCCTGTGTTGTTTCACTTGCCCCAGGTTATCATTGTCCTGTGTTGTCTTACTTACTCCAGGTTATCATTGCCCTGTGTTGTCTTACTTACTCCAGGTTATCATTGTCCTGTGTTGTCTTACTTACTCCAGGTTATCATTGTCCTGTGTTGTCTTACTCCAGGTTATCATTGTCCTGTGTTGTCTTACTTACTCCAGGTTATCATTGCCCTGTGTTGTCTTACTTACTCCAGGTTATCATTGTCCTGTGTTGTCTTACTTACTCCAGGTTATCATTGCCCTGTGTTGTCTTACTTACTCCAGGTTATCATTGCCCTGTGTTGTTTCACTTGCCCCAGGTTATCATTGTCCTGTGTTGTCTTACTTACTCCAGGTTATCATTGCCCTGTGTTGTCTTACTTACTCCAGGTTATCATTGCCCTGTGTTGTCTTACTTACTCCAGGTTATCATTGCCCTGTGTTGTCTTACTCCAGGTTATCATTGCCCTGTGTTGTTTCACTTGCCCCAGGTTATCATTGCCCTGTGTTGTCTTACTTACTCCAGGTTATCATTGCCCTGTGTTGTCTTACTTACTCCAGGTTATCATTGCCCTGTGTTGTCTTACTCCAGGTTATCATTGCCCTGTGTTGTTTCACTTGCCCCAGGTTATCATTGCCCTGTGTTGTCTTACTTACTCCAGGTTATCGTTGTCCTGTGTTGTCTTACTCCAGGTTATCATTGCCCTGTGTTGTCTTACTTACTCCAGGTTATCGTTGTCCTGTGTTGTCTTACTCCAGGTTATCATTGCCCTGTGTTGTTTCACTTGCCCCAGGTTATCATTGCCCTGTGTTGTCTTACTTACTCCAGGTTATCATTGCCCTGTGTTGTTTCACTTGCCCCAGGTTATCATTGCCCTGTGTTGTCTTACTTACTCCAGGTTATCATTGTCCTGTGTTGTCTTACTTACTCCAGGTTATCATTGTCCTGTGTTGTCTTACTTACTCCAGGTTATCGTTGTCCTGTGTTGTCTTACTCCAGGTTATCATTGTCCTGTGTTGTCTTACTTACTCCAGGTTATCATTGCCCTGTGTTGTCTTACTTACTCCAGGTTATCATTGTCCTGTGTTGTCTTACTTACTCCAGGTTATCATTGTCCTGTGTTGTCTTACTTACTCCAGGTTATCATTGCCCTGTGTTGTCTTACTTACTCCAGGTTATCATTGTCCTGTGTTGTCTTACTTACTCCAGGTTATCATTGTCCTGTGTTGTCTTACTTACTCCAGGTTATCATTGTCCTGTGTTGTCTTACTTACTCCAGGTTATCATTGCCCTGTGTTGTCTTACTTACTCCAGGTTATCATTGTCCTGTGTTGTCTTACTCCAGGTTATCATTGCCCTGTGTTGTCTTACTTACTCCTGGTTATCATTGCCCTGCCTTCAATAAATACTTTCAAAAGTTCCCATGACTTCCTTTATTACTCATCTTGCCCCTGTGTCCCCTGGTTCTGCACCCATTCTTGGTTAAAAAATCTATCTTTGTCACGAGGTATTTTGTATGACGTGGTCATGTCTACTCTTCATTTGCGTTCTTCCAGGATTGTGTTGCATTGTCTGCCATCTACATTTTTTTCCTCTTGCATATCCTGTCTCCTAGTTCAGGGACCAGCCTGGAGAGACAGTGGTGTTGTGTACTGTAGTGTGAAGGTTCCACAGTGGTGTTGTGTACTGTAGTGTGAAGGTTCCACAGTGGTGTTGTGTACTGTAGTGTGAAGGTTCCACAGTGGTGTTGTGTACTGTAGTGTGAAGGTTCCACAGTGGTGTTGTGTACTGTAGTGTGAAGGTTCCACAGTGGTGTTGTGTACTGTAGTGTGAAGGTTCCACAGTGGTGCTGTGTACTGTAGTGTGAAGGTTCCACAGTGGTGTTGTGTACTGTAGTGTGAAGGTTCCACAGTGGTGTTGTGTACTGTAGTGTGAAGGTTCCACAGTGGTGTTGTGTACTGTAGTGTGAAGGTTCCACAGTGGTGCTGTGTACTGTAGTGTGAAGGTTCCACAGTGGTGTTGTGTACTGTAGTGTGAAGGTTCCACAGTGGTGCTGTGTACTGTAGTGTGAAGGTTCCACAGTGGTGCTGTGTACTGTAGTGTGAAGGTTCCACAGTGGTGTTGTGTACTGTAGTGTGAAGGTTCCACAGTGGTGTTGTGTACTGTAGTGTGAAGGTCCCACAGTGGTGCTGTGTACTGTAGTGTGAAGGTTCCACAGTGGTGTTGTGTACTGTAGTGTGAAGGTCCCACAGTGGTGCTGTGTACTGTAGTGTGAAGGTCCCACAGTGGTGTTGTGTACTGTAGTGTGAAGGTCCCACAGTGGTGCTGTGTACTGCTGTTTGACGTTCACTCTGGGGCTGTGTAATTCTGTTACCGTGTCACTGAAATCTGCCAGAGTTGGTAAGTTGAGTCTGTCATCTTTGAGCCTCATGCTGGTGTTATATATATAGGGGGGGGATCACATCACCGGTCTTCCAGGTATCCGGGAGACGCTCCGTTTTGTTGACTTGTTGTAACTGATGCTTCCTTTGGGGCTGGGCAGTGTTCTGCTCCTCTCAAAAACGTCTAAATGTAAATCTGAGATTACATGGGGAAGTGTTACAGTTTTAACTGATTGAACGAAACAAAAATAAGTGAATGGATTTTGCTTCGTTGCTATTGGGCGGTCGCAAGAGTCAGCTGAGTCACAGTGAAAGTGTTCCAGTCTAAACAAGGGTATACAAATAACCCGCACATAAAAGAGAGAAGCTTACGACGACGTTTCGTTCCGACGTGGACCATTTACCAGTCACCAGTGTGACTTTGTAAATGATCGAAGTTGGACCGAAACGTTATTTTCACCAGATGTGCAAATTAAAACTTCTGATCAGAAAATGGTTGGCTTAAAGTGCCCAGAATTTCTCTTAAAAAAAGAAATGACTGTAAAATTAAATATCAAGAAAATGAAAATAAGGTAACTGAGAATTATTTTTTTTTTAGGAGCATGGAGAAACATACTAAAAAAAATGCAAATGCAAAAAAAAGATAACAAGTGGTACAAGCAGATACATGGCAGTGGAACACAACCAACAACAACACAGTGTTACTGACACCGCAAAGAACCAGAATATTTAAAGCAAGCAACACACTACCTGCCGGAACAGTATCACAGATACTAACAAAACCCAGTGATTCAGAATCCTTTACGATTCATTCTCTTTTCCTGCTGACATTCTTGGTTTTTAAAACAATAAAATTAACCACAGAAATGGACCCCTCACAGAAAGAAATATTTAGAGCTTTCATAGAAACATTTACTTTTCGATCCCGGGACTGAAACGTTTTTTTGATAAATATTTCCGATGAGGGAATAAACAGCCACACTCATTGAGAGTACCCATGACACTAAACCTGGCAGTTATGGGGTTTAATAGAGACAAATTGCAGCTTCTACGACTCGATGACTGAAGAATTCAAAAGGGAGGACTGAATGCAGAACGACAGGAGGATCTAGCATCTTTTAGAACGACAGGAACATTCACATGACTGAGGAATAATAATGAAGGAGGTAGACATATTGGATTTAGAGAAGACGATGAGAGGAAATAGAGCCGAGGACAAAAAAGAATGCCAGGGTGAATGATGAAGAGTTGTTAAGACGCAATAGTTCCAGTGATGGCACTAGCTAGGTTAGTAATGGGACTGTAGGCGATGTCTTGAGAAGGTGTCGTATGCACTCCCTAAGTGCTGTGTGGAAAAACTGACACAATACCCTAGGGGGTGTTGTGTCAGTATTTCAATAACTGAGTACTGACGGGACTCTATACTTACTTGTGTTGGGCTAAAAAGCCCGCCTATAATCGAGTGTATGGTACATCTCGAGAGAAATGAATTAGCTATCTGCTGCGCAGCTGATCTGATTAGCAACATTTATGACTAGACCTACCTGGGTGTCTGCATCGGACCCATATTGAACTCGGATATAGGTCGTCTTGATTGAAGCAGACGTGTTCTTTGAAGAATGTCGCACTACATTCCGTCAGGATCGCAACACTCGTTGTTACTCACTGTTCATCAAGTATTGTTTATCATTCACAGTCTTATCACTAAAGAACCTGATCACACTTCTCTGTATCTGCTGTGTCTATTGAGATACTTTTATGTACAAAATCGTTCGAATCAGTGTTCTTTGTTCGTTATCCCGGCGTTAATGTCTCCCTTGGTAGGGTTAAAAGTCATCTGAGTTATAACTCCCCTCGCCGCACCTCGCTTGCCCTCAGCTACGAAGAAAAAGCTGACAGAGTATATTTCCTCTGCTTGATTTCCAGATATGTCTCAATCACTTAGAGTTCATTATGTTCCATATGTGAAAAAAGTGAGGTAGAAGTTTCCCTGTACCTTTCCTTTTGCAGTACAGAGGTTATTACTCACATTAACTTGCGTTAACTCACATTGGTTGCAATGTTGGTCTCTTGCAAGGAGTTGCGTGACTTGTGACTGGCACACGCTGGTTAAACATCTGCTTGTAACTGATGTGGAAGTAAACAAGATCCTTGCCCCTTGTGAGAGGGCTGGGACCCTCAGGGCTGAAAAGGGCTGAAATGGGCTGAAGGGGGCTAATATCCCCCTCCTGGAGAAAATTTCTCCACAACCACTACCTCGGGGGTCTACTACCTTGTGGGACCACTACCTCGGGGGAACCACTACCTCGGGGGAACCACTTTCAGTGAGCCACTATCTCGGGGGGAACCACCTAGAATGAACCGCCACCTCGTGGAAACTGCTGCTTTGGGGGGACCACCTCAAGTGAACCAATACCTCGGGGAACCACTTGAATGAACCACTACTTAGGGAGAACCACCTCGAGTGAACCACTATCTACCTCGGTGAACCACGAAATACCTTGGTGGAACCACTAGCAATCTTGGTGGAACCGCTACGTTGGCGAAACTACTAACAACCTCAGTGAACCACTAGCTACCTCAGTGAACCACTAACTACCTCGGTGGAACCACTCCCTCAGAGCCACTAAACTTGAGGTTTGACTCCAGGATGCAAGTTCCTTGGATGAAGAGCCCTTCAGGTACCTTGAAGGTACCCCAACCCTGGATAATACCTGGAGTATACCTGGAGAGGGTTCCGGGGGTCAACGCCCCCGGGGCCCGGTCTGTAACCAGGCCTCATGGTGGCTCAGGGCCTGATTAATCAGGCTGTTACTATTGGCCGCACGCAAACCGACGTACGAACCACAGCCCGGCTGGTCAGGTACTGACTTAAGATGCTTGTCCAGTGCCTGCCTGAAGACAGCCAAGGGTCTATTGGTAACCCCATTATGTATGCTGGGAGGCAGACGAACAGTCTTGGGCCCCTGACATTTATTGTGCTGTCTTTATCGTGCTAGTGACACCCCTGCTTTTCATTGTGGGAATGTTACATCGTCTGCCGAGTCTTTTGCTTTCATAGGGAGTGATTTTCGTGTGCAAGTTTGTTACTAATCCCTCTAGGATTTTCCAAGTGTATATGATCATGTATCTCTCCTGCCTGCGTTCTAGGGAGTGCAGGTTTAGGAACTTCAAGCGTTCCCAGTAATTGAGGAGTTTTATCGATGGGTCCTACACAGATGACAGCATGGAAATGAGTGAGCTACTCAAGTCCCAAAATGACTGGGTTTTTAGTGAGCCGCTAACCAGACTGAGAGTCGAAGACCTAAATGAAGTTTCTAAGAGAGACAGAATTTGGTAGATACACACCTCTCTGACATCATCCTGACGCCAAATGACTTCGAGAAGGCGATAAATGATATGCCCATGCACTCTGCCCCAGGCCCAGACTCATGGAACTCCGTGTTCATCAAGAATTGCAAGAAGCCCCTATCACGTGCTCTTAACATCCTATGGAGAGGAAGCATGGACACAGGGGTCTTCCCACAACTGCTAAGAACAACAGACATAGCCACACTCCTCAAAGGTGGCAGTAAATCAGTAACAAAAAACTACAGACTGATAGCACTAACATCCCATATCATAAAAATCTTTGAAAGGGTTCTAAGAAGCAAAATCGCCACCCATCTAGATACCCATCAATTACACAACCCAGAGCAACACGGGTTTAGAGCAGGTCGCTCCTGTCTGTCCCATCTACTGGACCACTATAACATGGTCCTGGATGCTCTAGAAGACAAACAAAATGCAGATGTAATATACACAGACTTTGCAAAAGCCTTTGACAAGTGTGACCACAGTGTAATAGCACACAAAATGCGTGATAAAGGAATAACGGGAAAAGTTGGTTGATGGATATATATAATTTCCTTACAAATAGAACACAAAGAGTAGTAGTCTGAGGCGGCTACGGTGAAAATCTCTGTTCTACAAGGCACAGTACTCGCTCCCATCTTGTTCCTCATCCTCATATCTGACATAGACAGGGATATTAGCCACAGTGCCGAGTCTTCCTTTGCAGATGACACCTGAATTTGCATGAGAGTGTCCTCCATTGAAGACTCCAGGTGGACATCAACTAAATCTTTAAATAGACCGCAGAAAACAATAGGAAGTTCAATGATGAGAAATTTCAATTACTCCGATATGGAAAACATGAGGAAATTAAAACTACATCGGAGTATAAAACAAATTCCAACTACAAAATAGAGCGAAAAACATATGTAAAATACCTGAATCTGCACTCTCTAGAAAGACGTAGAATTAGTGGAGATATGATTAAGGTATATAAATGGAAAACAGGAATAAATAAAGGGGATGTAAATAGCGTGCTGAAAATATCTAGCCAAGACAGGACTCGCAGAAATGGCTTTAAGTTGGAAAAATTCAGATTCAGGAAGGGTACAGGAAAGCACTGGTTTGGTAATAGAGTTGTGGATGAGTGGAACAAACTCCCGAGTACCGTCATAGAAGCTAAGTCGTTGTGTATTTTTAAAAATAGATGAGATAAATACATGAGTGGGTGTGGGTGGGTGTGAGTTGGTGTGAGTTGGACCTGACTATCTGGTGCTACTGGGTCAGAATCCATGCTCCTTCCTTAAGTGGAGGTGACCTGACTGAGTGGGCCATTGGTCTAAGCCCGGGGTTGACATGGAACTGCCCTGCATGGGCCAGTAGGCCTGCTGCAGTGTTCCTTCTTTCCTATGTTTTTATGATTATGTCGGAAGATCTCGCCTTCAAACACAATAACATTGTATCAATCACATCTGCTAGAAAACTGACAGGATGGATAATGAGAACCTTCAAAACTAGGGATGCCAAGCCCATGATGACACTCTTCAGGTTGCTTGTTCTATCTAGGTTGGAATATTGCTGCATAATAACGCACCTTTCAAGGCAGGTGAAATTGCTGACCTAGAAAATGTACAGAGAACCTTCACAGCGCACATAACTGCGATAAAACACCTCAGTTACTGGGAACGCTTGAAGCTCCTCAGCTTTTACTCCCTGGAATGCAGGAGAGAGAGATACATGATCATATACACTTGAAAAATCCTAGAGGGATTAGTACCAAGCTTACACACGAAAATCCCTGCCTATGAAAGCAAAAGGCTCGGCAGACGAAAGGGGGAAGGATTGTTGTAAAATGCTGGCCACGGGGGCGTTGACCCCCGAAACCCTCTCCAGGTATACTCCAGGTATGGATATCTCCAGGGAATACTAGAAGGTCAACCTATTGATCCCCCTCTAGCACCTAGCATGTTACTAGTATTGTGAGTCATTGCAACAGTTTATCATTCTTCTCTAGTTATCCTGCTTAATCACCACTTTCTCAGTCAAGGATCGGTCATCACAATGACTTTCTCAATCAAGGATCGGTCATCACAACGACTTTCTCAGTCAAGGATCGGTCATCACAACGACTTTCTCAGTCAAGGATCGGTCATCACAATGACTTTCTCAGTCAAGGATCGGTCATCACAATGACTTTCTCAGTCAAGGATCGGTCATCACAACGACTTTCTCAGTCAAGGATCGGTCATCACAACAACTTTCTCAGTGAAGGATCAGTCATCACAACTTTCTCAAACTGAAACTGAGTTAACAGCTTCCTAACCCCGACTAGGACAGTGACAGTGTTGTGTAGATGCCAGAACAAAGTAGGTCAAGAGTTTTACTCAGGACCAGAGGCGAGGAGAGTGTCTCACTACACAATCCTAGAAAACGTCAGAAATCAATAACTGTGAATAATGATCTGTGAACAGAGCTAGACAGAGTTACGAGATGCATGTTCCTGCTCACCAACACGAACATGTACACTACTAAAACCGAGTCTAAATAACACGAGCTAAGGACAACAGCGTTCTCCCAAACAAAACAGAGAGATGCTTCTTCAACGAAGAGCTGTGTGAAAGAGAGAGAGAGAGAGAGAGAGAGAGAGAGAGAGAGAGAGAGAGAGAGAGAGAGAGAGAATCCTCATGAAGACTCGAGTATGGAATACATTCGTACAGCATAATGATGTCAACGAGATAAAGTCAGTTGACCAAATGAAAATGCTGGCCCACAGATGGCTCCAACTTCATTCTG
>NC_069408.1:6804413-6861913 GCF_026875155.1 Cherax quadricarinatus | reverse complement strand
TAAAGAAGCTGATCACACTTCTTGGTAATAGGTTTATGGTTATTATGGAGGTTGTCTGAGGTACAGCAATGCACGATTCACTTCCTTTGTTTGTTCTTACCGGGAAGTACGAGTCTTTACTGCACCATTACATATTGCAATCTGAAGATGCCACAGCCCCTGCGCCGCCAGTGCTCTAGCCACAAAGAAAAGCTGATTCGGGCAAATTTTCCTTCCTTGCTAAACTTCCACCATGAAGCAATGCAGAAGATCCGATTCTTGTTATCTGGACATAGACAACAATGTGCACTATCTTTAACATGGTAATAAAGTGGGTGCAGGATTTTCGTTAATTGTCCTGCTAATGTAAGAGATTGATTGTCTCATTAAACTACATTATTTGCAACACTGGTCTCTTGCAAAGAAGTCACGTGACCGTGACAAGCTCATACTGTATCTGAAATCAATTAAAGCTTTGATGCAGAGATGCAGAAGGAAGATGCCATCAGCCCCTCTGGAGGGCTGAGTCCCTCAGAGGGCTGAAAGGGGTGAAGGGGGCTGATACCCCCCTCTTGGAGAAAATTTCTCCACACCTGGTGCCGACCTAGTGTACAAACTGAGGGCAAGTTTAACGCATCTGCATTTGGTAGTCGAGTTTTAACCAAGACTGAACCAAATTATTCTGTAACTGAGCAAGAAGAATTAGCAGTTGATCGGGATTTAAAACATTTCCGTGATATCTGCCAGTTCTCAGCCATGTATTGACAGATCATGCTCCACTGGTACCCCTTGTTCCAGGATACACAGCCTATTGAACGATTAGCAAGATGGTCCTTCACTACGGGAGTTCACTTCTTTCTCGGCACATTTGCCTGGCAAGTCGAGCATGGTCGCACATGCCTTTTCTCGCCACATTGGTGAGTTATAGTTGATCCTCCATTTAGTGCCGAGGACGTTAAAAATGCTCAAGGGTCAGATCCAACATGATCTTGAGTAATACGATTCCATATGAAAAGAGATCGGACTCTGTTAAAACCCCCAGCTCTCATCAGTGATTGTCTTCGACCAAGATTTGTTGTACTGAGTAGCCGAACTTGGCCGAAGAGTACATCACTTAGTTATACTCAAGTCACTAGTTAGGTTAGGTAAGGTTTGTCAGGAAACAGGACAAGTGTTTCCTGGCGCGAGTCTTAGTTATATGATGACCCGCCGCTGGACCTTTAGGTCATCTGACCGAAGCCTTCCGCTGGCTTACCGGTCCACCCCTTTAAAAATTAGGGTTATAAGTTCATATTAAAAAGTCAAGTATTAAAATGAACTTATAACTCTAATTTTTTAAAGGGATGGACCGGTAAGCCAGCGGAAAGCCTCGGTCAGATGACCTAAAGCTCCAGCGGCGGGTCATCATATAACTAATACTTTTATACTTGACGTGCTGTTGGAGTGTAAGCAAAGTAACATTTATGAAGGGGTTCAGGGAAACCGGCAGGCCGGACTTGAGTCCTGGAGATGGGAAGTACAGTGCCTGCACTCTGAAGGAGGGGTGTTAATGTTGCAGTTTAAAAACTGTAGTGTAAAGCACCCTTCTGGCAAGACAGTGATGGAGTGAATGATGGTGAAAGTTTTTCTTCTTCAGGCCACCCTGCCTTGGTGGGAATCGGCCGATGTGTTAATAAAAAATATTAAAGAGTCACTAGTGAATGTGGCCCTGCAGATGTTTCATGATATACCAGGTGATACTCACCCTGACATCGATCACTGCAGCTAGTTCACGATGTGCCAGGTGTTACCCTGGCATGGATCACTGCAGCTAGTTCACGATGTGCCAGGTGTTACCCTGGCATGGATCACTGCAGCTAGTTCACGATGTACCAGGTGTTACTAACACTGGCATGAATCACTGCAGCTAGTTCACGATATACCAGGTGATACTCACCCTGCCATGGATCACTGCAGCTAGTTCACGATGTACCAGGTGTTACTAACACTAGCATGGATCACTGCAGCTAGTTCACGATATACCAGGTGATACTCACCCTGCCATGGATCACTGCAGCTAGTTCACGATGTACCAGGTGTTACTAACACTAGCATGGATCACTGCAGCTAGTTCACGATATACTAGGTGATACTCACCCTGACATGGATCACTGCAGCTAGTTCACGATGTACCAGGTGTTACTACCCTGACATGGATCACTGCAGCTAGTTCACGATGTACCAGGTGTTACTCACCCTGGCATGGATCACCAGCTAGTTCACGATGTACCAGGTGTTACTCACCCTGACATGGATCACTGCAGCTAGTTCACGATGTACCAGGTGTTACTCACCCTGGCATGGATCACTGCAGCTAGTTCACGATGTATCAGGTGTTACTCACCCTGACATGGATCACTGCAGCTAGTTCACGATGTACCAGGTTGTTACTCACCCTGACATGGATCACTGCAGCTAGTTCACGATGTACCAGGTGTTACTCACCCTGACATGGATCACTGCAGCTAGTTCACGATGTACCAGGTGTTACTCACCCTGACATGGATCACTGCAGCTAGTTCACGATGTACCAGGTGTTACTCACCCTGACATGGACCACTGCAGCTAGTTCACGATGTACCAGGTGTTACTCACCCTGACATGGATCACTGCAGCTAGTTCACGATGTACCAGGTGTTACTCACCCTGACATGGATCACTGCTGCTAGTTCATGATATACCAGGTGATACTCGCCCTGACATGGATCACTGCAGCTAGTTCACGATGTGCCAGGTGTTACCCTGGCATGGATCACTGCAGCTAGTTCACGATGTACCAGGTGTTACTCACCCTGACATGGACCACTGCAGCTAGTTCACGATGTACCAGGTGTTACTCACCCTGACATGGATCACTGCAGCTAGTTCACGATGTACCAGGTGTTACTCACCCTGACATGGATCACTGCTGCTAGTTCATGATATACCAGGTGATACTCGCCCTGACATGGATCACTGCAGCTAGTTCACGATGTGCCAGGTGTTACCCTGGCATGGATCACTGCAGCTAGTTCACGATGTGCCAGGTGTTTCTCACCCTGACATGGATCACTGCAGCTAGTTCATGATGTACCAGGTGTTACTAACACTGGCATGGATCACTGCAGCTAGTTCACGATGTGCCAGGTGTTACCCTGGCATGGATCACTGCAGCTAGTTCACGATGTGCCAGGTGTTACTAACACTGGCATGGATCACTGCAGCTAGTTCACGATATACCAGGTGATACCCTGACATGGATCACTGCAGCTAGTTCACGATGTACCAGGTGTTACTCACCCTGACATGGATCACTGCAGCTAGTTCACGATGTACCAGGTGTTACTCACCCTGACATGGATCACTGCTGCTAGTTCATGATATACCAGGTGATACTCGCCCTGACATGGATCACTGCAGCTAGTTCACGATGTGCCAGGTGTTACCCTGGCATGGATCACTGCAGCTAGTTCACGATGTGCCAGGTGTTTCTCACCCTGACATGGATCACTGCAGCTAGTTCATGATGTACCAGGTGTTACTAACACTGGCATGGATCACTGCAGCTAGTTCACGATGTGCCAGGTGTTACCCTGGCATGGATCACTGCAGCTAGTTCACGATGTGCCAGGTGTTACTAACACTGGCATGGATCACTGCAGCTAGTTCACGATATACCAGGTGATACCCTGACATGGATCACTGCAGCTAGTTCACGATGTACCAGGTGTTACTCACCCTGACATGGACCACTGCAGCTAGTTCACGATGTACCAGGTGTTACTCACCCTGGCATGGATCACTGCAGCTAGTTCACGATGTACCAGGTGTTACTCACCCTGACATGGATCACTGCATCTAGTTCACGATGTACCAGGTGTTACTCACCCTGACATGGACCACTGCAGCTAGTTCACGATGTACCAGGTGTTACTCACCCTGGCATGGATCACTGCAGCTAGTTCACGATGTACCAGGTGTTACTCACCCTGGCATGGATCACTGCAGCTAGTTCACGATGTACCAGGTGTTACTCACCCTGACATGGATCACTGCAGCTAGTTCACGATGTACCAGGTGTTACTCACCCTGACATGGACCACTGCAGCTAGTTCACGATGTACCAGGTGTTACTCACCCTGGCATGGATCACTGCAGCTAGTTCACGATGTACCAGGTGTTACTCACCCTGGCATGGATCACTGCAGCTAGTTCACGATGTACCAGGTGTTACTCACCCTGACATGGACCACTGCAGCTAGTTCACGATGTACCAGGTGTTACTCACCCTGACATGGATCACTGCAGCTAGTTCATGATGTATCAGGTGTTACTAACACTGGCATGGATCGCTGCAGCTAGTTCGCGATGTGCCAGGTGTTACTCACCCTGGCATGGATCACTGCAGCTAGTTCATGATGTACCAGGTGTTACTAACACTGGCATGGATCACTGCAGCTAGTTCACGATGTACTAGGTGTTACTCTGGCATGGATCACTTCAGCTAGTTCACGATGTACCAGGTGTTACTAACACTGGCATGGATCACTGCAGCTAGTTCACGATGTACCAGGTGTTATTCACCCTGGCATGGATCACTGCAGCTAGTTCACGATGTACCAGGTGTTATTCACCCTGGCATGGATCACTGCAGCTAGTTCACGATGTACCAGGTGTTACTAACACTGGGATGGATCACTGCAGCTAGTTCACGATGTACCAGGTGTTACTAACACTGTCATGGATCACTGCAGCTAGTTCACGATGTGCCAGGTGTTACTCACCCTGGCATGGATCACTGCAGCTAGTTCACGATGTACCAGGTTTTACTAACACTGGCATGGATCACTGCAGCTAGTTCACGATGTACCAGGTGTTACTCACCCTGGCATGGGTCACTGCAGCTAGTTCACGATATACCAGGTGTTACTCACCCTGGCATGGGTCACTGCAGCTAGTTCACGATATACCAGGTGTTACTAACACTGGCATGGATCACTGCAGCTAGTTCACGATGTACCAGGTGTTACTCACCCTGACATGGACCACTGCAGCTAGTTCACGATGTACCAGGTGTTACTCACCCTGGCATGGATCACTGCAGCTAGTTCACGATGTACCAGGTGTTACTCACCCTGGCATGGATCACTGCAGCTAGTTCACGATGTACCAGGTGTTACTCACCCTGACATGGACCACTGCAGCTAGTTCACGATGTACCAGGTGTTACTCACCCTGACATGGATCACTGCAGCTAGTTCATGATGTATCAGGTGTTACTAACACTGGCATGGATCGCTGCAGCTAGTTCGCGATGTGCCAGGTGTTACTCACCCTGGCATGGATCACTGCAGCTAGTTCATGATGTACCAGGTGTTACTAACACTGGCATGGATCACTGCAGCTAGTTCACGATGTACTAGGTGTTACTCTGGCATGGATCACTTCAGCTAGTTCACGATGTACCAGGTGTTACTAACACTGGCATGGATCACTGCAGCTAGTTCACGATGTACCAGGTGTTATTCACCCTGGCATGGATCACTGCAGCTAGTTCACGATGTACCAGGTGTTATTCACCCTGGCATGGATCACTGCAGCTAGTTCACGATGTGCCAGGTGTTACTCACCCTGGCATGGATCACTGCAGCTAGTTCACGATGTACCAGGTTTTACTAACACTGGCATGGATCACTGCAGCTAGTTCACGATGTACCAGGTGTTACTCACCCTGGCATGGGTCACTGCAGCTAGTTCACGATATACCAGGTGTTACTAACACTGGCATGGATCACTGCAGCTAGTTCATGATGTACCAGGTGTTGCTCACCCTGGCATGGATCACTGCAGCTAGTTCATGATGTACCATGTGTTGCTCACCCTGGCATGGATCACTGCAGCTAGTTCATGATGTACCATGTGTTGCTCACCCTGGCATGGATCACTGCAGCTAGTTCATGATGTACCATGTGTTGCTCACCCTGGCATGGATCACTGCAGCTAGTTCATGATGTACCAGGTGTTGCTCACCCTGGCATGGATCACTGCAGCTAGTTCATGATGTACCAGGTGTTGCTCACCCTGGCATGGATCACTGCAGCTAGTTCATGATGTACCATGTGTTGCTCACCCTGGCATGGATCACTGCAGCTAGTTCATGATGTACCATGTGTTGCTCACCCTGGCATGGATCACTGCAGCTAGTTCATGATGTACCATGTGTTGCTCACCCTGGCATGGATCACTGCAGCTGTTCATGATGTACCATGTGTTGCTCACCCTGGCATGGATCACTGCAGCTAGTTCATGATGTACCATGTGTTGCTCACCCTGGCATGGATCACCAGCAAGTCCATGATGTACCATTGTTGCTCACACCTGGCCTGGACTTTCTTAAACAAGTTAGGTGGAAAAAATTTTTGGCCTCGTAGGAGCAACATCCCAACGGCCATGGGAAGTTTCGCTTGACTTGTTACCAATTTCCACCGTTCCTCCAAGGCAATAGAAATTTTTTGTGATATTTGATCATTAAACACGATCGCTTGCAGATAAAACTGCAGAGGCCTAGATAAATCATTTAGAACAAATTATCTGAGACACACTACATTAAGTCCATGTTACAGAAAACGAGATGAATTTTGTAATAAAGTTTAAAAAAGTTGGTGTATTTTATACAATCAAAAAGTCCAACCATCGTGCACCAACACCTGACAGAAGGCATTAGCTGAAAGGAAATTGGGTCTGGGAACTGTTCTTTATAGCCCCCTAAATGCCCCACTTAACAGTGAAAATTATTTAAAAAATATGATTAAAATTGTAAAAGTGCTGAAAGTGAAATTTAAACTCTTGAATAAAGAATATCATAAAATTGTAATGAAAAAAACATGAAATTACTTCAAAAGTAATAAAAATAGATATTTACCAGTTTAGTGTTGGTGAGGAAAAGGACAGGATGGCAGAGGAGGATTACTGAAAAGGTGGAAGGAGTAGATTCATCCTTCCTATCCTCCTGTGGTGACTAACCGTGGTCCTTTAAACTTTTTTAAAGAAGGAATCGGGTTGACGCTTCAACCGGAATCTGAATTTTCCCAAAAGTGGGCCATCCAGGTGTTATTAAAATTACTAAGTTTCCACAGTACCAGCATGAAGATATTGCTTAGATCTGCAGTACAACTTACTCGTGCTCATATGATAGTCGTGCGCAGTACAACGATACCGTCCCTCACTATGATAGTCGTGCGCAGTACAATGATACTCGTGCTCCTATGATAGTTCTTTGGCGCAGTACAACGATACTCGTGCTCACTATGATAGTCGTGCGCAGTACAACGATACTCGTGCTCACTATGATAGTCGTGCGCAGTACAACGATACTCGTGCTCACTATGATAGTTCGTGCGAAAGTACAACGATACTCGTGCTCACTATGATAGTCGTGCGCAGTACATACGTACTCGTGCTCACTATGATAGTCGTGCGCAGTACCAACGATACTCGTGCTCACAAAGATAGCGTGCGCAGTACAACGATACTCGTGCTCACTATATAGTCGTGCGCGTACAACGATACTCGTGCTCACTATGATAGTCGTGCGCAGTGCAACGATACTCGTGCTCACTATGATAGTCGTGCGCAGTACAACGATACTCGTGCTCACTAGAAGTCGTGCGCAGTACAACGATACTCGTGCTCACTATAAATAGTCGTGCGCAGTCCCAACGATACTGTGCTCACTATGGATAGTCGTGCGCAGTACAAACGATACTCGTGCTCACTATGATAGTTCGTGCGCAGTAAAAACGAACTCGTGCTCACTATGAAAGTCGTGCGCAGTACAAACGATACTCGTGCTCACTATGATAGTCGTGCGCAGTACAACGATACTCGTGCTCACTATGATAGTCGTGCGCAGTACAACGATACTCGTGCTCACTATGATGTCCGTGCGCAGTACAACGATACTCGTGCTCACTATGATAGTCGTGCCAGTACAACGATACTCCGTGCTCACTATGATAGTCGTGCGCAGTACAACGATACCGTGCTCACATATGATAGTCGTGCCAGTACACGATACTCGTGCTCACTATGATAGTCGGCGCAGTACAACGATACCGGTGCTCACAATGATAGTGTCCCGAGTACAAACGATACTCGTGCTCACTATGATAGTCGTGCACAGTAAAAACGATACTCGTGCTCACTATGATAGTCGGGGCCAGTACAACGATACTCGTGCTCACTATGATAGTCGTGCACAGTACAACGATACTCGTGCTCACTATGATAGTCGTGCGCAGTAAAAAACGATACTCGTGCTCACTATGATAGTCGTGCACAGTACAACGATACCGTGCTCACTATGATAGTCTGCGCTTTACAACGATACTCGTGCTCACTATGTTTAGTCGGGGCGCAGTACAACGATACTCGTGCTCACTATGATAGTCGTGCACAGTACAACGATACTCGTGCTCACTATGATAGTCGTACGCAGTACAACGATACTCGTGCTCACTATGATAGTCGTGCGCAGTACAACGATACTCGTGCTCATATGATAGTCGTGCGCATAAAAACGAACTCGTGCTCACTATGATAGTCTTTGCACAGTAAAAACGATACTCGTGCTCAATATGATAGTCGTGCACAGTACAACGATACTCGTGCTCACTATGATAGTCGTGCACAGTACAACGATACTCGTGCTCACTATGATAGTCGTGCACAGTACAACGATACTCGTGCTCACTATGATAGTCGTGCGCAGTACAACGATACTCGTGCTCACTATGATTAGTCGTGCCAGTACAAAAATACTCGTCACATACTATGATACTCGTGCGCAGTAAAGATACTCGTGCCAGAACAATGAACTCGTGCCAGTACAAAAACTCGTGCGCAGTACAATGATACTCGTGCACAGTACAATGATACTCGTGCACAGTACAATGATACTCGTGCACAGTACAATGATACTCGTGCACAGTACAATGTACTCGTGCACAGTACAAGATACTCGTGCACAGTACAATGACTCGTGCGCAGTACAATAATACTCGTGCGCATGCAATGATACTCGTGCGCAGTACAAGGAAACTCGTGCGCAGTACAATAACTGTGCACAGTACAATGATACCGGGCGACAATGAACACGTGCGCAGTACAATGATACCCTGCTCAGTACAATGATACTCGTGCACAGTACAATGATACTCGTACGCAGTATAATGATACTCGTGCGCAGTACAATGATACTCTTGCGCAATACAATGATACTCCTGCTCAGTACAATGATACTCGTGCGCAGTACAATGATACTCGTGCACAGTACAATGATACACGTGCGCAGTACAATGATACTCCTGCTCAGTACAATGATATTCGTGCACAGTACAATGATACTCGTGCGCAGTACAATGATACTCCTGCTCAGTACAATGATACTCCTGCTCAGTACAATGATACTCCTGCTCAGTACAATGATATTCGTGCACAGTACAATGATACTCGTGCGCAGTAAAATTTGATACTCCTGCTCATACAATGATACCCCTGCTCAGTACAATGATACCCCTGCTCAGAAAGATACTCCTGCTAAAGAAAATTTAAATACCGTGCACTACAAGAACTCGTGCACGTACATGATACTCGTGCACAGTACAATGATACTCGTGCGCAGTACAATGATACTCGTGCGCAGTACAATGATACTCGTGCGCAGTACAATGATACTCGTGCGCAGTACAATGATACTCGTGCTCACTATGATAGTCGTGCGCAGTACAACGATACTCGTGCTCACTATGATTGTCGTGCGCAGTACAACGATACTCGTGCTCACTATGATAGTCGTGCGCAGTACAACGATACTCGTGCTCACTATGATAGTCGTGCGCAGTACAACGATACTCGTGCTCACTTGATAGTCGGGGCGCAGTACAACGATACTCGTGCTCACTTGAAAGTCGTGCACAGTAAAAACGATACCGTGCTCACTATGATAGTCGTACACAGTAAAACCCGATACTCGTGCCCCACTATGAAGTCGTGCGCAGTAAAACGTTTAACTGCTCACTATGATAGTCGTGCGCAGTACAAACGAACTCGTGCCACTATGATAGTCGTGGCGCAGTACAACGATACTCGTGCTCACTATGATAGTCGTGCGCAGTAAAAACGATACTCGTGCTCACTATGATAGTCGTGCACAGTACAACGATACTCGGGGCTCACTTTTGATAGTCGGCACATTTAAAACGATTACTCGTGCTCACTATGATAGTCGTGCGCAGTACAACGATACTCGTGCTCACTATGAATAGTCGGCGCATACAACGATACTCGTCCCCCTCACTATGATTCGTGCGCATGCAACGATACTCGTGCTCACTATGATAGTCGTGCGCAGTACAAACGATACTCGTGCTCACTATGATAGTCGGGCGCAGTACAACGATACTCGTGCTCACAATGAAGTCGTGCGCAGTACAACGATACTCGTCTCACTATGTAGTCGTGCGCAGTGCAACGATACCTCGTGCTCACTATGATGGGTCGTGCGCAGTACAACGATACTCGTGCTCACTATGATAGTCGTGCGCAGTACAACGATACTCGTGCTCACTATGATAGTCGTGCGCAGTACAACGATACTCGTGCTCACTATATAGTCCGTGCGCAGTACAACGATACTCGTGCTCACTATGATAGGTCGTGCGCAGTACAACGATACTCGTGCTCACTATGATAGTCGTGCGCAGTACAACGATACTCGTGCTCACTATGATAGTCGTGCGCAGTACAACGATACTCGTGCTCACTATGAAATCGTGCGCAGTGCAACAAATACTCGTCCCTCACTATGATAGTCGTGCGCAAGTACAAAACGATACCGTGCTCACTATGATAGTCTGCGCAGTACAACGATACTCGTGCTCACTATGATAAGTCTTTGCGCAGTACAACGATACTCTTTGCTCACTATGATAGTCGTGGCAGTGCAACGATACTCGTGCTCACTATGATAGTCGTGCGCAGTACAACGATACTCGTGCTCACTATGATAGTCGTGCGCAGTACAACGATACTCGTGCTCACTATGATAGTCGTGCGCAGTACAACGATACTCGTGCTCACTATGATAGTCGTGGCGCAGTACAACGATACTCATGCTCACTATGATAGTCGTGCGCAGTAAAAACGATACTCGTGTCACATATGATAGTCGTGCGCAGTACAACTACTCGTGCTCACTATGATAGTCGTGCGCAGTACAACGATACTCGTGCTCACTATGATAGTCGTGCGCAGTACAACGATAACTCGTGTCACTATGAAGTCGTGCACAGTAAAAACGATACTCGTGCTCACTATGATAGTCTGCGCAGTACAACGATACTCGGTTGCTCACTATGAATAGTCGGGGCGCAGTACAACGATAATCGTGCTCCACTATGATAGTCGTGCGCAGTACAACGATACTCGTGCTCACTATGATAGTCGTGCGCAGTACAACGATACTCGTGCTCACTATGATAGTCGTGCGCAGTACAACGATAGTCGTGCTCACTATGATAGTCGTGCGCAAAACAACGATACTCGTGTCACTATGATAGTCGTGCGCAGTACAACGAAAACTCGTGTCACTATGATAGTCGTGCGCAGTACAACGTACTCGTGCTCACTATGATAGTCGTGCGCAGTACAACGATACTCGTGCGCTGTACGATACTCGTGCGCAGTACAATGATAGTCGTGCTAGTACAACGATACTCGTGCGCAGTACAACGATACTCGTGCGCAGTACAATGATACTCGTGCACAGTACGATAGTCGTGCGCAGTACAATGATACTCGAGCGCAGTACAACGATAGTCGTGCGCAGTACAATGATACTCGTGCACAGTACGATAGTCGTGCGCAGTACAATGATACTCGTGCGCAGTACAACAATACTCGTGCGCGGTACGATACTCGTGCGCAGTACAATGATAGTCGTGCTAGTACAACGATACTCGTGCGCAGTACAACGATACTCGTGCGCAGTACAATGATACTCGTACGCAGAACGATACTCGAGCGCAGTACAACGATAGTCGTGTGCAGTACAATGATACTCGTGCACAGTACGATAGTCGTGCGCATTTACAATGATACTCGTGCGCAGTACAACGATAGTCGTGCGCAGTACAATGATACTCGTGCACAGTACGATAGTCGTGCGCAGTACAATGATACTCGTGCGCAGTACAACGATAGTCGTGTGCAGTACAATGATACTCGTGCACAGTACGATAGTCGTGCGCAGTACAATGATACTCGTGCGCAGTACAACGATAGTCGTGTGCAGTACAATGATACTCGTGCACAGTACGATAGTCGTGCGCAGTACAATGATACTCGTGCGCAGTACAACGATAGTCGTGCACAGTACAATGATACTCGAGCGCAGTACAACGATAGTCGTGCGCAGTACAATGATACTCGTGCGCAGTACAACGATAGTCGTGCGCAGTACAACGATACTCGTGCGCAGTACAATGACACTCGTGCGCAGTACAACAATACTCGTGCGCAGTACAATGATACTCGTGCACAGTACAATGATACTCGTGCACAGTACAATGATACTCGTGCACAGTACAATGATACTCGTGCACAGTACAATAATACTCCGTGCGCAGTACAATTTGATACTCGTGCACATTTACAATGATACTCGTGCGCAGTGCAATGATACACGTGCGCAGTACAATAATACTCGTGCGCAGTACAATGGTACACGTGCGCAGTACAATAATACTCGTGCGCAGTACAATGATACTCGTGCGCAGTACAATGATACTCGTGCACAGTACAATGATACTCGTGCACAGTACAATGATACTCGTGCGCAGTACAATGATACTCGTGCGCAGTACAATGATACTCGTGCGCAGTACAATGATACTCGTGCGCAGTACAATGATACACGTGCGCAGTACAATGATACTCCTGCTCATTACAATGATACTCGTGCACAGTACAATGATACTCGTGCGCAGTACAATGTTACTCGTGCGCAGTATAATGATACTCGTGCGCAGTACAATGATACTCGTGCACAATACAATGATACTCCTGCTCAGTACAATGATGCTCGTGCGCAGTACAATGATACTCGTGCGCAGTACAATGATACACGTGCGCAGTACAAAGATACTCCTGCTCAGTACAATGATACTCGTGCACAGTACAATGATACTCGTGCGCAGTACAATGTTACTCGTGCGCAGTATAATGATACTCGTGCGCAGTACAATGATACTCGTGCGCAATACAATGATACTCCTGCTCAGTACAATGATACTCGTGTGCAGTACAATGATACTCGTGCGCAGTACAATGATACACGTGCGCAGTACTATGATACTCCTGCTCAGTACAATGATACTCCTGCTCAGTACAATGATACTCGTGCACAGTACAATGATACTCGTGCACAGTACAATGATACTCGTGCGCAGTACAATGATACTCGTGCGCAGTACACTGATACTCGTGTGCAGTACAATGATACTCGTGCGCAGTACAATGATACTCGTGCGCAGTACAATGATACTCGTGCGCAATACGCAATACGCCCAACCAATATTTTCAGTTTTATAGGGAAAACCGTTCATTAAGTAAATATTCGTTATATAAACCGTTCGTTATACCATACTTCACTCTACTCGATGCTTTACGAGCAGCGATTAAACGTAACAGCGAAACCTGGGACGAAGCAATACCTGGTGTTCAGTGTGCAGTTCATTAAATATACAATGTGAAAGTTAAAACACATGTGGAAAATAAATTCCCATAATTATACTGTATATTTTTTTATAATGTAAATATACCTGATTAATTCATTAGTGTTGTTCTTTATTGTATTTTAAAGAGAACCAACAGGGAAGCTCTTCGCCTGCGCTGATGGGGAGGGAGAGGTCGAGACGGGGCATCAGGGAGCGGGAGTGTTTGGAATGGAGTTAAGAGGCTGTGAAAACATGGGACCAGGAAATTGGCGTTCACTGCGGCCTAAGGATTAATATAGGCTTCATTTCATAATAGGAAGTGTCATAATTGTTCCTGGTGAAGAGTGAGGGAACGTGATTTACGGGACCACCGTAATAAAGTGGAAAAATTAGTGAATAATGCTGGGACCGGTGGTGACTGGTACGCCGCCATGCAGTGTGTCCAGGGGAAAATACCCGTGATTTAATCCTCACTCATCGGTCTCAGATCTTAATGGAGTGACCTCTAATGTGTATAATAATTATGAGACATTAAATCATCTTGTGAATTGTAATGTAATCAGTGATAATAACACTAAGTTAAGAGAATGCGTGAAGTAAAATAAGTCGCCATGTTCTTAGTGAACACATTAGACCTTGTGGTTCCTGTCCCGAGGGTAGTGAAGTTTTTATGGAGTCACGACTTGTAAACCGGGACAAACCAACGAATACCTGGAGTTTACCTGGAGAGAGTTCCGGGGGTCAATGCCCCCGGGGCCCGGTCTGTGACCAGGCCTCCTGGTGGATCAGAGCCTGATCAACCAGGCTGTTGCTGCTGGCTGCACACAAACCAACGTACGAGCCACAGCCCGGCTGGTCAGGAACTGACTTTAGGTGCTTGTCCAGTGCCAGCTTGAAGACTGCCAGGGGTCTGTTGGAATCCCCCTTATGTATGCTGGGAGGCAGTTGAACAGTCTCAGGCCCCTGACACTTATTGTATGGTCTCTTAACGTGCTAGTGACACCCCTGGTTTTCATTGGGGGGATGTTGCATCGTCTGCCAAGTCTTTTGCTTTCGTAGCGAGTGATTTTCGTGTGCAAGTTCGGTACTAGTCCTCTAGGATTTTCCAGGTGTATATAATCATGTATCTCTCCCGCCTGCGTTCCAGGGAATACAGGTTCAGGAACCTCAAGCGCTCCCAGTAATTGAGGTGTTTTATCTCCGTTATGCGCGCCGTGAAGGTTCTCTGTACATTTTCTAGGTCAGCAATTTCACCTGCCTTGAAAGGTGCTGTTAGTGTGCAGCAATATTCCAGCCTAGATAGAACAAGTGACCTGAAGAGTGTCATCATGGGCTTGGCCTCCCTACCTTCAAAGGTTCTCATTATCCATCCTGCCATTTTTCTAGCAGATGCGATTGATACAATGTTATGGTCCTTGAAGGTGAGATCCTCCGACATGATCACTCCCAGGTCTTTGACGTTGGTGTTTTGCTCTATTTTGTGACCAGAATTTGTTTTGTACTCTGATGAAGATTTAATTTCCTCGTGTTTACCATATCTGAGTAATTGAAATTTCTCATCGTTGAACTTCATATTGTTTTCTGCACCCCACTGAAAGATTCGGTTGATGTCCGCCTGGAGCCTTGCAGTGTCTGCAATGGAAGACACTGTCATGCAGATTCAGGTGTCATCTGCAAAGGAAGACACGGTGCTGTGGCTGACATCCTTGTCTATGTCGGATATGAGGATGAGGAACAAGATGGGAGCGAGTACTGTGCCTTGTGGAACAGAGCTTTTCACCGTAGCTGCCTCGGACTTTACTCTGTTGACGACTACTCTCTGTGTTCTGTTAGTGAGGAAATTATAGATCCATCGACCGACTTTTCCTGTTATTCCTTTAGCAAGCATTTTGTGCGCTATTACGCCATGGTCACACTTGTCGAAGGCTTTTGCAAAGTCTGTATATATTACATCTGCATTCTTTTTATCTTCTAGTGCATTTAGGACCTTGTCGTAGTGATCCAATAGTTGAGACAGACAGGAGCGACCTGTTCTAAACCCATGTTGCCCTGGGTTGTGTAATTGATGGAATAAGAACCATGTCGGTGTAGCAGGACATCGAAATGAGATGGTGAATGAAGGAAATAAGGAGTATCAATCTCCCGCAGTTAAGTAACCCTTCTAGTTATAGCAGACTGATACTGGCCAGTTAGGTATGTTGTAATTGGATAGGTTATGGGTGATCCAACTACATCAAGTGACCACCAGAGAATATCTGGTAAGTGGTGGGATTATGGACAAGTGTTTTTCCTTGATGAATATATCCATGTGTAACCTACCCCCCTTCCCCTTCATTCAGTTAAACTAATATAATCTATACAGTCCACAATTAATTAGTAGCGCCGTACTTGTGGGTGCTATCCAATTTATACTGGTCTCGGATAGATATGGATAAGATTGTGAGGTCGAAGGGACCACCTGCAGTGACCAGGGGTGGTTAAGTTTTCTCACATGTCTACACGGGGTGACTACGGTAAACAATATGGTTGTTGTCTCCCAATGAGATTACTTGTATGTATATAATGTTGAGGTACATACAGGTAACCCCCTATAAAATTTTCCATACATGTGCAACATCTGGGTATCTTTATTGTAGACGTTTGGTCATCCAGTGGCTTTATTAACACAGATTCTAGGACATAATTTGAAGACAGTAGAACTATATACAAAAGATGAGGTAATCGGTCCCTCAGTCTTGGAGTTGGTGTTGAGAGCACCGTGGTTGTAGAGATTCTGGGGCAAAGACAAGGAGACTGGCGCTTATATAGGCTTCAGTGGGTAAGGACGTGTAGCAGACGAGGGCATAGTCACTGGTAGGCGGGATTCCCCAGTGGAAGTAGGTCCTACTCAAAGGGATGGGTTAGTTGTAGTAGCCGTGAAGAAGGTCTTGTAGATGTCCTCTGAACCAAGAATCCGTGATGTTGCAGTGTCTGACAAGTTGTGCAAGACAGGTATACAATACCGATGAGATGAAAGTTAAGACACATGTGCAACATCTAAGTATCTTTATTGTAGACGTTTCGCCATCCAATGGCTTTATCAATACAAATTATAGGACATAACTAGAAGATAATAGAACTATATATAAAGATATATAGTAGAACTATATATAAAGATACCCAGATGTTGCACATGTGTCTTAACTTTCATCTTGTCGGTATTGTATACCTTTCTTGCACAAATATACAATGTCTTTGTAGATGATACTCCACATTTTGCTGTGTATGGTGTAACAGCGCACAGAATGCGTGATAAAGGAATAACAGGAAATGTTGGTAGATGGCTCTATAACTTCCTGACAAACAGAACACAAAGAAAAGTGAACAAAGAAAAGTCTGAGGCAACTACGGTGAAAAGCTCTGTTCCACAAGGCACAGTACTGGTTCCCATCTTATTCCTCATCCTCATATCTGACCGTCGATGGATGTCACTGTCATGGCAATTCGGGTGTCATCCACTAAGGAAGACACGGAGCTAACTCCGTGGATGGCACACTGCAAGACTCCAAGCGGATATCATCCATATCTTCAAATGGGCCACTTAAATAGCTTGTACTCTCTAGGCTGGAATACTTCTGTACACTAACTGCCCTCTTCAAGGCTGGCGAAAATGCTGACCTGGAGAGTGTACAAAGAACATTCATGGCACACATAAGTACCATAGTGGGATTGGTTGAAGTTCCTTGATTTGTATTCCTTGGAACGCAGGCGAGAGAGATGCATGATTATATACACTTGGAAAATCCTAGAGGGATTAGTACCAGACTTGCACATGATAATCACTCAATATGAAAGCAAAAGACTCGGCAGGAGATGCAACATTCCCTCAGTGAAAAGCAGGGGCTCCACGAGTACACTGAGAGACAATAAGTGTCAGGGGCCCAAAACTGTTCAATTGCCTCCCATCATACATAAGTGGGATTACCAATAGACCTCTGACTGTCTTCAAGAAGGCACTGGACAGGCACCTAAAGTAAGTACCTGGCCAGCCGGACTGTGGTTCCTACGTCAACTTGCGTGCGACCAGCAGTAACAGCCTGGTTGATCAGACCCTGATCCACCACGAGGCCTGGTCTCAGACCGGGCCACGGGAGCGTTGACCCCCGAAACCCTCTCCAGGTATCTCCAGGTGTACTCTACGAGTTGCTGTCCCGTAGTTTACAACTTAATTACAATTGGGCTGTAAACTACTCTCAGAGCCCGGCCATGGTCCAGACTCGTCTTTGCTCATGCTATGTTTAGGAGTTTACCTGGAGAGGGTTCTGGGGGTCAACACCCCCGCGGCCAGGTCTGAGACCAGGCCTCGTGGTGGATCAGAGTCTGATCAACTATGCTGTTACTGTTGGCAGCACATAAACCTGACATATGAACCACAGCCCGGCTGATCAGGTACTGACTTTAGGTGTCTGTCCTGTGCCTTCTTGAAGACATCCAGGGGTCTATTGGTAATCCCCCTTATGTATGCTGGGAGGCAGCTGAACAGTCTTGGGCCCCTGACACTTATTGTGTTGTCTCTTAGTGTACTCGTGGCGTCCCTGGTTTTCACTGGGGGAGTGTTGCATCTCCTTTAGAGATTCAGCATCACATGTGTGACTTTTCATACTAGCCGCTATAACATTATTTCCTATATTCTTCCGTTTTGTATGTCTTAGATTCAAATCACCAACCAGCAAGATGTTTGGGGATTGGGCTGGAAGGTTTTTCCAGACAGTAATCAATTTTCTATAGCTGTTCCTTGAACTGTGGGAAGTTGCATCTGGTGGCTTATATACAATCACAATGACTAACTTTTGGTTCTCGATCTTTATTGTTAGAACTTCAAGTACATCATTTGTGGTCTTCAGTAACTCTGTGCACATGAGCTATTCTTTGAGGTGCAGGGCAACCCCTTCTTGTTGCCTGTTCTTTCTGTTGCATCTAAAAAGTTTGTACCCAGTTATCCATATTTCATATTTCTTTGTCAAAGTGATCTTTTGCGTGGGTCTCTATGAAGATTGAAAACATTGCATTTGACTCCTCTAGAAGTCCACTGATGAAAGGTATTTTGTTGATGGTGGATGGCTTACGCCATGTATATTAGCAAATATAAATGAAGCTGTATTGCGTGTTTGTTGGGGGGAGTTTGTTGTTGGCATCAGTAGTTGTGGTCCTGGAGGGACGGAGGGAACGAAGGGGGCCATTGACTGTGCCTCCAGTCCAACAAGGCTCCAAGGTGGACTATTTTGATTATTTTTATCTATTTTCTTTATCGTTTCCTAACACTACAAAATCACTTAGACTCGAGGTTGTCGTAACTACTTTGGTTTGTTTAATAAG
Source organism: Cherax quadricarinatus (assembly GCF_026875155.1). Taxonomy (NCBI): domain Eukaryota; kingdom Metazoa; phylum Arthropoda; class Malacostraca; order Decapoda; family Parastacidae; genus Cherax; species Cherax quadricarinatus. The sequence goes on along the minus strand of NC_069408.1, from coordinate 6,842,786 downwards.
GCCTGTACTTCCTGATTGCTTTTAAAAGGTATGGGGTGCAGTTGGTGTTATAGCTTTGTTTTTTGAGGATTGATGAGTGGCACATTTCAGGCTGGAAGGATTTGAAGGAGGTAGAATGACACACTCCTCTTGACTAGAAGGTCGCGGCATTTTTTGGGATGCTCAAAGTTGCATGTCCCATTTGTTTTTCCTGATATTCCATGCTTACAGATGCCCCAAGCATAGAATTTGCACCATTTTGCTTTTTGTTGGCTAAAAATTATGGTAGATACATTCTCAAATTGTGAAGTTTCCAGAACTGCACTAGTATCTTCGGTAGCCAAGCCAGAAAAAGACTCTTCCTCATGTAGGGGGAGGGTAATGGAACGTAATTATTAATCAGGAAATATGGGAGTAAGAGAGTCAGTAGACAGGGGACGGGCAGGCGAGGTGGTAGGAGAGATGATTAGCAGAGGTAGGTAATGTGAGGTCACTGGTGACTACATCTTCACCTCTCATTACTCTACCCACCACACTACTCACCCTCTCACTACTTGAAATAAAATAATGAATAAAATAGCAAATAACGGGGACAGTGAATATTACTATTCTACTCAAACACAGTTTATTATTAAGTCTTTGTTCAATAATATATTTGGGAACAGGAGTACATTATTGTGTTTAGATAAATGGGGCGGTATATATAAGCAGTGAGACAGAGAGTACAATCAACTTAACCAAAATGAATATAACTTACAATATAGTTCAGAGAGACAGTCCATCACAGGAACCAAGCCACAGGTCCCAAGACCTATACAGCACGAGTACTGCTCCAAGCCAGTACTCTGCCCAATGTCTCCAACAGAGAGCCCCATCAGATCAGAGCTCTGCCCCACGCCGCAGCTCTGCTTGACTCTCCCGAGCCCTGCACCCCAGCAGCAGCTCCTCCTGAGCTCTGCACACAGCAGCAGCTCCACTCGAAGTCTCCCGATCATGCTCTTCCTTGGGCTTATATGGTAGTCCAAGCGCCCTCCACAATGAGGTGTGCACCAAGTGTACGACCTGACGCCGAGATCCGACGCCAATGACGAACAAAGGAGCTGAGACTTAAGCCGAAAAGGCGTGGCTGCTTAACCACTTGCTAAGGCAAGGTGAGACCATATAATTAGGTCTCCCCAGAGACCTCACAAGCCCAGCTGAACTACATGTATAATAGTCGCTGTTTTTTTTTTTTAAGACTGTAGTAGTGGCTGAGGCAGAGTCTTTAGCTGAGTGTGAATCAGCCCTGGGGCTGGCGCTGAGCTGCCTGATGTTTTTTTCTTCTGTATTTTTTTTTTCAACAGGTGTTTATTTTTGGGTCAACTGTTGTAGTCTGGACATTTTGAATGTTAAACTTTATTCCTCTCACATCCTCCCATGTTCTATATATGTTGGGTAGACTGTCTAAGAGTTCCTCTTTGTTCTCTTACTTATTATTTATTACCCTCCTGAGTACCTGCCTAAAGCTCCATATCCTTATTGCAAATCCAGAAGCAAATTGCTAGTTGAATGTCATTTTTGGTAATGTTTATTCTTGCACAAGAGACGCGGTGTTTGGAAAAACACAAATTGCATGTGATCCTGGATTTTTTTTCCCAAGGGCTTCATCACATGCTCCACAGCTATACTGTATTGCCATCCTGCCCATATCCTACTTACACTCTGGTTGCCACGAAACATGATCTCTACTTTACCTTTCTGCTCTGCATGCAGGGACGTGGCGCTGTGGTGTATAAGGATGACAGTGATATGGGTATGTGGACCAGTGTCTACCCATGTCACTAACTTTGATTGCTCTCAGTCACGGCAAGTGTCAATCATCACTGAACTTGACCCCCTAGATCAGATAAACACTGTATGTGTAAATCTTACCCAAGCAGTGTTGTGATTCAATTTGAATACTTTGTACACAAAGTTATTTCAGTCATTACCTTACGATCTTTAACTTTTCTGTACTTTGTTATATTGATGGACTGTCATTTTACAGTTGCTCTGTGTCTGTGTGTGTGTGTGTGTCTGTGTGTGTGTGTGTGTGTGTGTGTGACTGTGTGTGTGTGTGTGTGTGTGTGTGTGTTGTGTGTGTGTGTGTGTGTGTGTGTGTTTGTGTTTGTGTGTGTGTGTGTGTGTGTGTGTGTGTGTGTGTGTGTGTGTGTGTGTGTGTGTGTTTATGTAATTTTGTTGATTACATGCTTAGACTTTAAGACTTGCTCTGCGTGGCTATGTCATTTTATATGACTGTATTGTGTCAATCTATTTTATTTTGGTTCATTTTCTATTGTACATTGATGATTCATGTCTTGTACGAGTTCTGAACCTCAACAAATATGACTTGTGCACCAGGTTACCCTTGTATGTTCAGTACTCTACTGTTTTAATTTACTCCAGAATTCTTAGATCACCTAAGTACTGATCGATCAATGTCCTCTGATTTCCACTACGATCCATTAAATAAAATTCACTATGCTTTCCATATGATCTACTCGTGTAGAATAGAGGGTATATGTGGGTGTGTATGACTAATAAGCTAGTGATCCAATCAATTCAGTATTGGAATTCAGCCTAAGAAGCCTGTCATCCCATTTCTGAAACTAAATCATACCTCGATTTCTACCCCAGGGCAGTGTACACCAGTTGCAGGTTCATCTCTGGTGAGCTGGAGGCTGTGGTACGACCCTTCACAGTGGTCACCCCCCACAAAATACAAAAACAAAGCGAGCATTTAATGATACTGTTAATGGGTACTTACCATCGTGAAGTTTGGGGGGTCTAGGGTGCTACCGTAGGGACACCTGAGATACCTTGTATGAGTCACAGATCAGCAACTAGCTTTGTTCACGAAAGAAGCTACAAATTAGCTTCGTAGGTAACAGTGAAGGGGTCTAATTCACACTGTAATGCGTGATAGAATAATAAAGTACTTCACTGCGCAAATGCATGTCGTAGGATAAGCCGTCGTAATTAACTAGGCTGTTAATTGATCGGCACAATTAGGCAGAGTCTGGCCACCCGCCTCGCTCTTGAACAGTTTTTGTGACTAAAGCTCGGGTGCCCGGTGTATGCAACTGTGTCTGGTCACCGGCACAGCTGGCTGTTGTCAGTTTGTGAAGGATGTGAAAGGTAATTGTAGATACTGAGCTAAATTACTTTATGTCTAAATCTAACTTAGATTAAATACTTATAAGTAGTAGTAGTGATTTTAGCCTATAGAGGCTTCTTTACTAAATTAGTCTTATAAATTAAGATTATACAAAGAAATATGTCAGCGTCGAGGTACAGGCATAGGGAGATAAATGGTATTATTACAACCTAGGATTTCAAAGGCCTGTTATTCCAGGTGTAATGGGAGCAAAAGAAACGCAGCAGAAAAAGTTTAGACTTATATTATCCTTCACCAATTTAGAACAGCAATATGTACACTATGTACAGTGATAAGTATAGTGCACGTCACGGTAAGCAAGGCAGAAATAGAAGCCACAAGATAGCAGACCATGCTCAACCAGCTCTAGAATGGGAATGACAAGGGCAGACAGGAGAGCGGTATCCACATAACCTCTGCGATTGCCAATCCCACCTTCTTATTGGCTAGAACCTGGTCACTAGTTGAACGATGGGGCCCCATCACCAACTCTTAGCAACCTGGTTCACTGGTTGGGGGAGATAGCCTGTAAATGAGGGTGTGTACATGCGCCGAATAAAGGTTACGTACTCTTTGCATGCCACAGGTATAAAATACCGACACAATGTAAATATAAACACTTAAGCAGTATAATATGATCTATTGACTACGTTTCGCCCACATAGTGGGCTTTATCAAGTCACAAATAGATCTGTTTGTGACTTGATAAACCCACTGTGTGGGCGAAACGTTGTCAATAAAGGATCACATTATACTGCGTATGTGTTTATATTTCCATAGGCATATAGATCAAGTTACAGTCTATCCCTGACTGTCGTGATCTCAACCTTCCCCTCCTGTCTCCTAACAGGTACGGGAAATCATTCCTGATATTAGTCTCGGGTGCATCTGCCAGTCCATTTATATTGTATTAAACTATCTGCGTGCATGACTAGGTTATCCTGCATGCACATAGCATGATCCAAGCTGTTAGGGGTATGCCATGTCACTGGTATGTCGTGTCAGTGGTATATCATATCAGTGCTATGTCATGCCAGTGGTATTCAAGAATTCGAGTGTCTGATTCCGACACTCGTGTCACAGCTTAGTAATGTGATGGTTGAGTTTGAGTCAAGTCAGTGATGGTGCCCCGGCAGTGCCCACGGGCCTGGGCAGTTACGATGTAGTAAACATCGGACAGACGTGCTGACACACCACACATAATATTCTACCTAAACCCCAGTGTAGTGCTACAACCCATCTACAACACATACAACATGGGTCACATATAGCATGTGTCACATACAGTATGGGTCACACAGTATGAGTCACCTACAGCATGGGTCATCTGCAGAATGGGTCACAAAAAGTATTGATCACATGCAGCATGGCTCATGAATAGTATCTGTCATATACATTCTGGCTTAATGATTATGGGTCACATACAGCATGTGTCACATACATCATGGATCATGAACAGCATTTGTCACAGTATGGGTTACATGGTATGGGTCACATTCAACGTACATTACATATAACATGGGCCACACACAGCATGAGTCACAATGTGTCACAAGCAAGGTGTGTCGCATTCAGTATGAGTTACATACAATGTGAGCCATAGGCAGCATGGGCCACGTACAATATAAGCCATAGGCAGCATGGGTCACATACAATGTAAGCCATAGGCAGCATGGGTCACATACAATGTAAGCCATAGGCAGCATGGGCCACATACAATATAAGCCATAGGCAGCATGGGCCACATACAATATAAGCCATAGGCAGCATGGGTCACATACAATGTAAGCCATAGGCAGCATGGGTCACATACAATGTAAGCCATAGGCAGCATGGGTCACATACAATGTAAGCCATAGGCAGCATGGGTCACATACAATGTGAGCCATAGGCAGCATGGGCCACATACAATATAAGCCATAGGCAGCATGGGTCACATACAATGTAAGCCATAGGCAGCATGGGTCACATACAATATAAGCCATAGGCAGCATGGGTCACATACAATGTAAGCCATAGGCAGCATGGGTCACATACAATGTAAGCCATAGGCAGCATGGGTCACATACAATGTAAGCCATAGGCAGCATGGGTCACATACAATGTAAGACATAGGCAGCATGGGCCACATACAATGTGAGCCATAGGCAGCATGGGTCACACAGTATGGGTCATATACATCATGGGTCACAGTAGCATGGATCACAGCAGCATGGATCACAGCAGCATAGATCACAGCAGCATGGATCACAGCAGCATGGGTCACAACAGCATGGATCACAGCAGCATGGGTCACAGCAGCATGGATCACAGCAGCATGGGCCACAACAGCTTGGGTCACAGCAGCATGGGTCACAACAGCATGGATCACAGCAGCATGGGTCACAGCAGCATGGATCACAGCAGCATGGGCCACAACAGCTTGGGTCACAGCAGCATGGGTCACAACAGCATAGATCACAGCAGCATTGGTCACAGCAGCATGGATCACAGCAGCATGGGTCACAACAGCATGGATCACAGCAGCATGGGTCACAGCAGCATGGATCACAGCAGCATGGGCCACAACAGCTTGGGTCACAGCAGCATGGGTCACAACAGCATGGGTCACAACAGCATGAGTCACAACTGCTTATTTCCAGTTCCGTCATAAAACTCTGGGAATTTCCTGAGACAAGTTTTGTCATCTCTGATCTCAAAGAACTCATCTTGTCTCACTCTTATCGTTTTGTATTATGCTAGGAGTGTGTGTGGGTAGGTGGGTGAGTCAGTGTGGGTGTGGGTGAGTGCGTGTATGGGTGTGTGGGTGAGTGTGAGTGTGAGTGAGTGTGAGTGTGGGTGAGTGTGAGTGTGGGTGAGTGTGAGTGTGGGTGAGTGTGAGTGTGGGTGAGTGTGAGTGTGGGTGAGTGTGAGTGTGGGTGAGTGTGAGTGTGGGTGAGTGTGGGTGTGGGTGAGTGTGAGTGTGGGTGAGTGTGGGTGTGGGTGAGTACGTGTATGGGTGAGTGTGGGTGAGTGTGAGTGTGAGTGAGTGTGAGTGTGGGTGAGTGTGGGTGTGGGTGAGTACGTGTATGAGTGAGTGTAAGCGTGGGTGAGTGTGGGTGTGGGTGAGTGCTTGTATGTGTGATTGTGAGTGTGGGTGAGTGTGTGTGCGTGAGTGTATGTGTGGGTGAGTGTGGGTGTGGGTGAGTGCGTGTATGGGTGAGTGTGAGTGTGGGTAAGTGTGAGTGTGGGTGAGTATGAGTGTTGAATGCGTGTGGGGGTAAGTGTGGGTTTGGGTGAGAGTGTGACTGTGCGTGACTTTGGTGTGATTGTGAATGTGATTGTGAGTGTAATTGTGGGCGTGATTGTGAATGTGATTGTGAGTGTGATTGTGAGTGTAATTGTGGGCGTGATTGTGAATGTGATTGTGAGTGTGATTGTGAGTGTAATTGTGGGCGTGATTGTGAATGTGATTGTGAGTGTAATTGTGGGCGTGATTGTGAATGTGATTGTGAATGTGATTGTGAGTGTAATTGTGGGCGTGATTGTGAATGTGATTGTGAGTGTGATTGTGGGAGTGATTGTGAATGTGATTGTGGGTGTGATTGTGAGTATGATTGTGAGTGTGATTGTGAGTGTGATTGTGGGCGTGATTGTGAGTGTGATTGTAAGTGTGATTGTGAGTGTGATTGTAAGTGTGATTGTGTGATTGTGAGTGTGATTATGGGTGTGATTGTGAGTGTGATTGTGATTATGATTGTGAGTGTGATTGTGAGTGTGATTATGGGTGTGATTGTGAATGTGATTGTGAGTGTGATTGTGAGTGTTACTGTGGGTGTGACTGCGGGTGTGATTGTGGGCATGATTGTGGGTGTGATTGCGAGTGTGGCTGTGAGTGTGACTGTGTGATTGTGAGTGTGACTGTGGGTGTGATTGTGGTTATGATTGTGGGTGTGATTGTGGATGTGACTGTGGGTTGGATTGTGGGTTTGATTGTGGTTATGATTGTGGGTGTGATTGTGGGTGTGATTGTGGGTGTGACTGTGGGTGTGATTGTGGGTGTGATGGGAGAGAGAGTGACTGTGGGTGTGATGGGTGAGATTGTGACTGTGGGTGTGATGGGTGAGAGTGTGACTGTGGGTGTGATGGGTGAGAGAGTGACTGTGGGTGTGATGGGTGAGAGTGTGACTGTGGGTGTGATGGGTAAGAGTGTGACTGTGGGTGTGATGGGTGAGAGTGTGACTGTGGGTGTGATGGGTGAGAGTGTGACTGTGGGTGTAATGGGTGAGAGTGTAACTGTGGCTGTGACTGTGGGTGTGATGGGTGAGAGTGTAACTGTGGGTGTGATGGGTGAGAGTGTGACTGGGTGTGATGGGTGAGAGTGTGACTGTGGGTGTGAGGTAGGCGAGTGAGAGTGTTGGTGTGGGTGAGTGGGAGAGTGGGTGAATGAGTGTGGGTATGGGTGCGAGCGAGCTTTGGTTATTCAGACTGTGGGTGTGGGTGTGGGTGTGGGTGTGGGTGTGAGGCTGGGGTATTCAGCAGGTGCAGAGGATAGCGTGGGTGGTCAGCTGTCAGCCTCTAACTGCTCCTTATATCTCTCTTTAACCTCCCCCTCTTTTCCTCCCCCACTCACCCCCTCCCCCACTCACCCCTCCCCCACTCACCCCTCCCCCACTCACCCCCTCCGCTCTACCCTCTCTGCTTTCTGCTTTCATCTCATCCATAAGAACTTGGTTGAGTTAGGCATAAAAATTAACAACTGGGCGTCTACACTGTAAACTGAATTGTTTGCCATCCTAATGGCGCTAAAGCTAACTTATGACACTTACTGATTCTATGTCATCACTGAAGGTTCTTGACTCACATAGTAACAACATACTCAAAAATCCCGGGAAAAAGAAATTAATGTACAATTGTTATGGATTTCATCACACGTTGGATTATTCCTTCATGATAAACTTGATAAAGTAGCCGAGAAAATTACCCTGAAGGAAAATGTAGAATATAATTTTAATGTGTCTGTGTCTAGCATTAGGAAAAATATTAGGAGAGAAGTAAATAATGAAACTGAATGTTATAGGAATGCAGTTTAATGCCTGAGTAGATCTATAACCCACTATGATAACATGAACGTAGATAAGTATGTTTATGGAGCAACTCGCAATGTGAACAGACTGATGTTGTAGTGGCCAGACTTAGGCTTGGTTACAAGTACTCCTGGCAGTTTGGCAGACACACAGATGATGATCAAACCAAATACAAGGTATGTGGCCAGCTCTGTGGTCACTATCTTGAACACTATGTGTTTAATTGTCCATAGAGATAACAGTATACTAACAAATGTGACATGTAACTGAAGATATCTTATTAGTGAAAGTAAGATAATAGATATATTAAGCAAATTTCTTAAATTTGCATGTAACAGATAAGTGAACTTTACATATAAATCCAGACGTACTCCTGTTAACCCTTTTGGGTCCTAGTTCCTAGGCCTTTTCTGCATCCATATGTTCTTGCGCTTCCGTCCACAGGATGGATATGGAGTGCACATTAATATATCCATTTCGGTGGCAAAATCTAATCTCAATCTTCTAATCGGGTGTTATTCTAAGTGACTTAATAACATTCTTGGAATAATTGTAACAGTAAGAGAGGATGCCAAGAGTGCCTGGAGAGTGTAGGAGTGTCTGGAGAACATGTTAAGTGTCTGAAGACGTTTATAACCTGCTCCACTACGTTAGTCAGGTATATTTCACCTGCCGTGTAAGAGAAACCTTCTAACAGTAAAGATACACAACTGTTGCACATGTGTCTTACTCTCCTACTTGTCGGTATTGTGTAAGTTTGATACAACACAAGAGGATCACCAAATACATAGAATGAAAGGAAAGTGTGAAAGAACTCGCTTTAATAATGTCAAGTGATCGTTCTTTCGAAAAACACGATAAGGCAAATATCACAAAATCTAGAAAAATGAAACACAAATAACCCGCACATAAAAGAGAGAAGCTTACGACGACGTTACGGTCCGACTTGGACCATTGACAAAGTCCAATGACAATGGTCCAAGTCGGACCGAAACGTCGTCGTAAGCTTCTCTCTTTTATGTGCGGGTTATTTGTGTATCGTTCCAGTCACGGTATTGTGCCTTTTTGTTATTTATTTAGAAAAATGAAGAGGGAGCGGGGGGAGGAGGGGGGAATAAGAAAATTCTAAACAGGGGAAATAATGCGAGTGATGGAACTTTTCAAATCGCTTGTGCTCTCTCGCTTAGAGTAATATTCAGTGTTGACGGCACCTATGAAGGAAAGAGAAAGAGCTGGAACAGGTACCAAGATCGTTTACGGCCCGCATAGAGCCAATAGAGCATTTAAATTACTGTATTCACTGGAGCAGAGGAGAGAGAGATACATGATAACATATAACAGGAAAGCACTTCAGAGTCTGGTCCCACACCTACACACTCCTATAACAACAAAATAGAATGAGAGATATGGAAGAATATGTAAATATACCCAGTAAAAAGCAGGGGCAACGTGGGCACCATTAGAAAATATTGTATCAATATCCGTGGACCAGACTGTTTAACTCTGCCACAATATAACACGAACATTGCAGTGAGAAGTGTACAACTTTGCAAGTGGAAATCGGGCATATACCTCCACCAAGCACCAGATCAACCAGGATGTGATGGATATGTGGGCTAGCGGGCAGCCGGCAGTAACAGGCTGGTTGATCAGGCAAGCACCAGACAAGCCTGGACTGGGACCGTGCTGCGGGAGTAAGAAAACTCTTGAAACCCTTCAGGGGTTTATCAGTGGTATATCAAAGGTGTTGTATGATGAAAAACTCAGTAAATGTAAAGGGACCAATACTCTTCAACATCCTTACTGAACACTTCAGTGGAACTACCAACAAAGCTCTCTCGTTGCCTTCAACTATGCACCTCGATGCGCGGTGCATAGTTGGACTGTGTGGGGCTGCCACAACCAGCCTGCTTGATCAAGTTATCAACAAGGAGACCAGGTCTGGGACGGGGCCGCGGGGGCGGTGACCCCCCAGAATCGTCCTCAGCTGTTCAGGTATTCCCAGCAGAGGAGGAAATTACCTGTAAACGTCTTCTCCGTCTGCCCAGCTTGTGTACATTCCTCGCGGGAATAACATCAACACTTGAAGAGTCAACACCCGAGGTGTTGTCAACCTTCCTCTGACTTTAATGTTACATTAACACCTCTGTTACAAATGAACAATGTCAAACTCTTACGGGTTCTCTGGGGAGAACATACAAGCATGTTCTCTGGGGAGAACATATAAGCATGTTCTCTGGGGAGAACATACAAGCATGTTCTCTGGGGAGAACATACAAGCATGTTCTCTGGGGAGAACATATAAGCATGTTCTCTGGGGAGAACATACAAGCATGTTCTCTGGGGAGAACATATAAGCATGTTCTCCTGTGTTCCTGGTGTGGAGGTTCAGTGACTAAACTGACGGAGAGTGAGATAACGTTGTCAGGTGTTGACGGTGTTGGTAACTGATCACTGTTGACTGTGTTGGTAACTGATCACTGTTGACGGTGTTGGCAACTGATCCCTGTTGATAGTGTTGGTAACTGATCACTGTTGACGGTGTTGGTAACTGATCCCTGTTGATACTGTTGGTAACTGATCACTGTTGACGGTGTTGGTAACTGATCCCTGTTGATAGTGTTGGTAACTGATCACTATTGATGGAGCTGGTAACTGATCACTGTTGATGGTGTTGGTAACTGATCACTGTTGATGGTGTTGGTAACTGATCACTGTTGATGGTGTTGGTAACTGATCACTGTTGACGGTGTTGGTAACTGATCCCTGTTGATAGTGTTGGTAACTGATCACTATTGATGGAGCTGGTAACTGATCACTGTTGATGGTGTTGGTAACTGATCACTGTTGATGGTGTTGGTAACTGATCACTGTTGATGGTGTTGGTAACTGATCACTGTTGATGGTGTTGGTAACTGATCACTGTTGATGGTGTTGGTAACTGATCACTGTTGACGGTGTTGGTTACTGATCACTGTTGATGATGTTGGAAACTGATCACTGTTGATGGTGTTGGTAACTGATCACTGTTGATGGTGCTGGTAAGTAATCACTGTTGACGGTGTTGGTAACTGATCACTGTTGACGGTGTTTTAACTGATCACTGTTGACGGTGTTGGTAACTGATCACTGTTGACGGTGTTGGTAACTGACCATTGTTGGTAACTGATCACTGTTGATGGTGTTGGTAACTGATCACTGTTGACGATGTTTTAACTGATCACTGTTGACGGTGTTGGTAACTGATCACTGTTGATGGTGTTGGTAACTGATCGCTGTTGATGGTGTTGGTAACTGATCACTGTTGATGGTGTTGGTAACTGATCACTGTTGATGGTGTTGGTAACTGATCACTGTTGACGGTGTTGGTAACTGATCACTGTTGATGGTGTTGGTAACTGATCACTGTATATGGTGTTGGTAACTGATCACTGTTGATGGTGCTGGTAACTGATCACTGTTGATGGTGCTGGTAAGTAATCACTGTTGACGGTGTTGGTAACTGATCACTGTTGACGGTGTTTTAAATGATCACTGTTGACGGTGTTGGTAACTGATCACTGTTGATGGTGTTGGTAACTGATCACTGTTGACGGTGTTTTAACTGATCACTGTTGACGGTGTTGGTAACTGATCACTGTTGATGGTGTTGGTAACTGATCGCTGTTGATGGTGTTGGTAACTGATCACTGTTGATGGTGTTGGTAACTGATCACTGTTGATGGTGTTGGTAACTGATCACTGTTGATGGTGCTGGTAAGTAATCACTGTTGACGGTGTTGGTAACTGATCACTGTTGACGGTGTTTTAACTGATCACTGTTGACGGTGTTGGTAACTGATCACTGTTGACGGTGTTTTAAATGATCACTGTTGACGGTGTTGGTAACTGATCACTGTTGATGGTGTTGGTAACTGATCACTGTTGACGGTGTTTTAACTGATCACTGTTGACGGTGTTGGTAACTGATCACTGTTGATGGTGTTGGTAACTGATCGCTGTTGATGGTGTTGGTAACTGATCACTGTTGATGGTGTTGGTAACTGATCACTGTTGATGGTGTTGGTAACTGATCACTGTTGATGGTGCTGGTAAGTAATCACTGTTGACGGTGTTGGTAACTGATCACTGTTGATGGTGTTGGTAACTGATCACTGTTGACGGTGTTGGTAACTGATCACTGTATATGGTGTTGGTAACTGATCACTGTTGATGGTGCTGGTAACTGATCACTGTTGGTGGTGCTGGTAAGTAATCACTGTTGACGGTGTTGGTAACTGATCACTGTTGACGGTGTTTTAAATGATCACTGTTGACGGTGTTGGTAACTGATCACTGTTGATGGTGTTGGTAACTGATCACTGTTGATGGTGTTGGTAACTGATCACTGTTGACGGTGTTGGTAACTGATCACTGTTGATGGTGTTGGTAACTGATCACTGTATATGGTGTTGGTAACTGATCACTGTTGATGGTGCTGGTAACTGATCACTGTTGGTGGTGCTGGTAAGTAATCACTGTTGACGGTGTTGGTAACTGATCACTGTTGACGGTGTTTTAAATGATCACTGTTGACGGTGTTGGTAACTGATCACTGTTGATGGTGTTGGTAACTGATCACTGTTGACGGTGTTTTAACTGATCACTGTTGACGGTGTTGGTAACTGATCACTGTTGATGGTGTTGGTAACTGATCGCTGTTGATGGTGTTGGTAACTGATCACTGTTGATGGTGTTGGTAACTGATCACTGTTGATGGTGTTGGTAACTGATCACTGTTGACGGTGATGGTAACTGATCACTGTTGATGGTGTTGGTAACTGATCACTGTTGATGGTGTTGGTAACTGATCACTGTTGACGGTGTTGGTAACTGATCACTGTTGATGGTGTTGGTAACTGATCACTGTTGATGGTGTTGGTAACTGATCACTGTTGATGGTGTTGGTAACTGATCACTGTTGACGGTGTTGGTAACTGATCACTGTTGATGGTGTTGGTAACTGATCACTGTTGATGGTGTTAGTAACTGATCACTGTTGACGGTGTTGGTAACTGATCACTGTTGATGGTGTTGGTAACTGATCACTGTTGATGGTGTTGGTAACTGATCACTATTGACGGTGTTGGTAACTGATCACTGTTGGCGGTGTTGGTAACTGATCACTGTTGATGGTGTTGGTAACTGATCACTATTGATGGTGTTGGTAACTGATCACCGTTGATGGTGTTGGTAACTGATCACTGTTGACGGTGTTGGTAACTGATCACTGTTTACGGTGTTGGTAACTGATCACTGTTGATGGTGTTGGTAACTGATCACTGTTGATGGTGTTGGTAACTGATCACTGTTGATGGTGTTGGTAACTGATCACTGTTGATGGTGTTGGTAACTGATCACTATTGACGGTGTTGGTAACTGTTCACTGTTGGCGGTGTTGGTAACTGATCACTGTTGATGGTGTTGGTAACTGATCACTATTGATGGTGTTGGTAACTGATCACCGTTGATGGTGTTGGTAACTGATCACTGTTGACGGTGTTGGTAACTGATCACTGTTTACGGTGTTGGTAACTGATCACTGTTGATGGTGTTGGTAACTGATCACTGTTGATGGTGTTGGTAACTGATCACTGTTGATGGTGTTGGTAACTGATCACTGTTGATGGTGTTGGTAACTGATCACTGTTGATGGTGTTGGTAACTGATCACTGTTGATGGTGTTGGTAACTGACCACTGTTGACGGTGTTGGTAACTGATCACTGTTGACGGTGTTGGTAACTGATCACTGTTGATGGTGTTGGTAACTGATCACTGTTGACGGTGTTGGTAACTTATCACTGATGATGGTGTTGGTAACTGATCACTGTTGATGGTGTTGGTAACTGACCACTGTTGATGGTGTTGGTAACTGATCACTGTTGACGGTGTTGGTAACTGATCACTGTTGATGGTGTTGGTAACTGATCACTGTTGATGGTGTTGGTAACTGATCACTGTTGATGGTGTTGGTAACTGATCACTGTTGATGGTGTTGGTAACTGATCACTGTTGGCGTTGTTGGTAACTGATCACTGTTGACGGTGTTGGTAACTTATCACTGTTGACGGTGTTGGTAACTGATTACTGTTGACGGTGTTGGTAACTGATCACTGTTGGCGGTGTTGGTAACTGATCACTGTTGATGGTGTTGGTAACTGATCACTGTTGGCGGTGTTGGTAACTGATCACTGTTGATAGTGTTGGTAACTGATCACTGTTGATGGTGTTGGTAACTGATCACTGTTGATGGTGTTGGTAACTGATCACTGTTGGCGGTGTTGGAAACTGATCACTGTTGATAGTGTTGGTAACTGATCACTGTTGATGGTGTTGGTAACTGATCACTGTTGATGGTGTTGGTAACTGATCACTGTTGATGGTGTTGGTAACTGATCACTGTTGATGGTGTTGGTAACTGATCACTGTTGATGGTGTTGGTAACTGATCACTGTTGATGGTGTTGGTAACTGATCACTGTTGATGGTGTTGGTAACTGATCACTGTTGACGGTGTTGGTAACTGATCACTGTTGATGGTGTTGGTAACTGATCACTGTTGGCGGTGTTTGTAACTGATCACTGTTGATGGTGTTGGTAACTGATCACTGTTGATGGTGTTGGTAACTGATCACTGTTGATGGTGTTGGTAACTGATCACTGTTGACGGTGTTGGTAACTGATCACTGTTGATGGTGTTGGTAACTGATCACTGTTGATGGTGTTGGTAACTGATCACTGTTGATGGTGTTGGTAACTGATCACTGTTGACGGTGTTGGTAACTGATCACTGTTGATGGTGTTGGTAACTGATCACTGTTGATGGTGTTGGTAACTGATCACTGTTGATGGTGTTGGTAACTGATCACTGTTGATGGTGTTGGTAACTGATCACTGTTGGCGGTGTTGGTAACTGATCACTGTTGATGGTGTTGGTAACTGATCACTGTTGATGGTGTTGGTAACTGATCACTGTTGATGGTGTTGGTAACTGATCACTGTTGACGGTGTTGGTAACTGATCACTGTTGATGGTGTTGGTAACTGACCACTGTTGATGGTGTTGGTAACTGATCACTGTTGATGGTGTTGGTAACTGATCACTGTTGATGGTGTTGGTAACTGATCACTGTTGACGGTGTTGGTAACTGATCACTGTTGATGGTGTTGGTAACTGACCACTGTTGATGGTGTTGGTAACTGATCACTGTTGATGGTGTTGGTAACTGATCACTGTTGATGGTGTTGGTAACTGATCACTGTTGATGGTGTTGGTAACTGATCACTGTTGATGGTGTTGGTAACTGATCACTGTTGATGGTGTTGGTAACTGATCACTGTTGACGGTGTTGGTAACTGATCACTGTTGATGGTGTTGGTAACTGACCACTGTTGATGGTGTTGGTAACTGATCACTGTTGATGGTGTTGGTAACTGATCACTGTTGATGGTGTTGGTAACTGATCACTGTTGACGGTGTTGGTAACTGATCACTGTTGATGGTGTTGGTAACTGACCACTGTTGATGGTGTTGGTAACTGATCACTGTTGATGGTGTTGGTAACTGATCACTGTTGATGGTGTTGGTAACTGATCACTGTTGACGGTGTTGGTAACTGATCACTGTTGATGGTGTTGGTAACTGACCACTGTTGATGGAGCTGGTAACTGACCATTGTTGGTTGTTCTGTGGCTTACTCTCCCCAGGTGTGGTCTCAGACCATGGCATTGTCTCAGACCATGGCTTGGTCTCAGACCATGGCTTGGTCTCAGACCATGGCGTGGTCTCAGACCATGGCATTGTCTCAGACCATGGCGGGGTCTCAGACCATGGCGTGGTCTCAGACCATGGCGTGGTCTCAGACCATGGCGTGGTCTCAGACCATGGCATTGTCTCAGACCATGGCGTGGTCTCAGACCATGGCGTGGTCTCAAACGATGGCGTGGTCTCAGACCATGGCGTGGTCTCAAACGATGGCGTGGTCTCAGACCATGGCGTGGTCTTAGACCTTCTAGGTTTGATACGATATATCACAGAATTAATAACTAATAAAAAGCACAAAGGAGAGTAGGGTTATGGGTACATGAAATTTTTCCGAGACTGAAGCCTAAAACGACATTTCGGTTCAACTTTGAGCATTAGTCACACAGACTTGTGACTAATTAATGGTCCAAGTCTGACCGAAACGTCGCCATAAGTTTCAGTCTTCCAAGCGCGAGTTATTTGTGTATTGTTTAGTAAAAGTTTGTAAACTTTACCTGTGTGAACTGTACCTGAACTGTACATAAGTGTCTTTTTCCACATTTTACCTGTGATGTTGTGTCCACGAGACGGAGAGAAAACATCAGTAATCCTGCCAGAGTGGAGAAATTAACAGATTCTAATTTCACACTTACTTGAGGAGGGCAGATCCTCCTTGGATGGTTGTATTATAACCAGAGGTTTGGTAAGTTGGGGGAGGAAGAAGCAATATGAAAGATGGGTTGGTGGGTGGTTGAGGAGAGGGGGTATTAATGGTAAGTGGCCTAACCACTTCTGTGTATATTAATAAAGGTGTGTGTGTGTGTGTGTGTGTGTGTGTGTGTGTGTGTTTGTGTTGTCTTAAGCATAACAGTCAGATGACTGGGTATATCACACCGCCCATCAGTTTCACACATGTATACAAGGTACATACCTGCATGACGGTGAATTGTTGATACGTACATTTTGTTATGGTTGTGATGCGGTGCCCCGTTATAGGTGACTTTCAGCTGCTACTTGGTTACATATAAGATATCATCAGTAAGAATGGTTTTATCTGTCTTAAACATAAGTTATAATTGTGGTACTCATTCTTCTATATCTTCAGGCAGATTACTTAGAATCTTTTGTTTTGGGTAGTCCTATATTTAAACACCAGAGTCTTTTTATGGAGGGACATCCTGTGAGTTCTGTTGGGAAGTGTATTGATTATGTAGTCAGTGGTGTTCGTTGACCGGGGTGGCTTTTCTTTATCTGATATATAGAGTTCTTGCTTGGTATATAGGTGCCACTTATTTAGTTTGTCAAGCCTGACATTCATTGCATCGATCTCTTGTTGGATGTGCAGATCTTCCATAGGGATTATGTCCCTCAGTCTGGTGCCTGTGATGAAGGGGAGTGACTTATTCTGGACTCTTTGCAGCTGTAACATGTTGTTTTTGTTAGCGACATGAGCACACAAGGATATTCAAGGACAGGTTTTATTTTCATATTACATAGGTGCTTCTTGATATGAGAGGGAGCCTGGTTAACCCTGTATGGCTGACTGAGTCGGATTTTTTGCTATGTTGACTTTTTGGTGACATGTGATGTAAGGTGGAGTAGTCTGTATATCTCATAGCCCAGGATCTTATTTGGGTTTTCATTGGTGATATCCATCAAGTGTACCCTTGATGGAGATATCCCCATTGTTTTCGGTTGTTGTGGCAAAACATCCGATGGTACTGATGACGATTTTGTCAGGGTTGATCATGATTCTTCACACTCCTTCACCGACGAAGAGGATGAGGAAGTATCCATCCCTTGATGACTCGCAAGACCAAGCCAGTTTGATGGGTGAAGTGTGGGAGAAAACCCTCTCACACAATGGCAGCAGAAGATTCAACAATGACCACTACCAGTGGGTCAACCAGTGGAGAGATAATAATCTCGAGGACCTCCGACCGCTACCATTAACTGACACATCAATTCTCGAAGAAGACCACCCCCCTTACTAGACCCATTATTTTCAGGGAGATGTGCCAAATCATAGGCGGAATGAGGCATAAAGCCCCTGGCCTCTCAGGTATAACAGTAAAGCAAATAAAGGACCTACCTCGAAACTATCAGAAGTCTCTGGTAAACATCTATAATGCTCCTGGCCCCTGGACACTTCCCCGTGGCATTTAAACAGCAATGATGATACTCATTGCAAAATCCAGTAAAGACAAACATAAGCCAGAGAACTACATTATTATTATTATTATAATCAAAAAGAAGCGCTAAGCCACAAGGACTATACAGCTCAGAGAACTACAGACTTATCTCCTTACTTGCGGTCATTGGTAAAGTCTTTGAAAAAAAAAATAATCTCTAATAGGCTGAACTATCACATGGATTTCCATCACCTCTTCAGTGAAAAGCAGTTTGATTTTAGGACCCACAGAGAAACCCAACACTCCATCAGTATCACCATCGATGGCGTAAACATGGCAACCTTGCCCTTTGACAGACTATGGTACGACGGCCTCATATTCAAATTTGTTGACCTTCCAGATCATAACAGGACCTTTCTAACAAGTAGAAGCATCATCCCCACCTTCATCTGCAAGACGGCAGAGTCATTCACGCCAACAGCTGGAGTGCCACAGGGGATCATGCTTGAGCCCTATTCTCTTCAATATACATGTAAATGACCTTCCCCAACCTGAATATAATGGCACCATCATTACCCAATTGCTGACGATGTTATCCATGAGAGGGTGATAGAAAAAATTAATACAGAATTGCAAAGAACAGCCAACTGGATGGTTGTTATCCACCAACTTTCTACAGTTGACTACTGCAGACGGTGGGAGTAAGTGGCTACTGCAATCGGCCTATTGGTTCTGTATTTAGATCACCGTGATCAAAGTGGTTTGATTACGGTGATCATAGTTTGATGACATAAAATGCGTGCAAAGAGAATAACTGGAGAAGTGGGCAGAAGAAGCTTCAACTCTCTTAGACATGGGACCCATCGAGTAATAGTGAACGAGGTGAAATCAAAGGTTGGTGCAGAGGAAAGTACTGTTATTTATAGACGAAATTACAGTCTGTATGATAGTGACATCCAACGAAGACACAGCAAACCACCAATCTGACATTAACCAGATATTACGAATATAGGTGATGTACCGTGGACCTGTAGCACTTGTTCGTAAATAAGTCAGCAAACCACCAAACCGACATCAACTAGGTCGTCCAGAGGGGCCACAGAAAAAAACAATATTATCTTCAATGAGGACAGATTTGAGGTATCCGCTGTGAAAAATATTGGAAGAATAATGAACTGGAACCCAGTATAAGACGCATTCAAACCTCTCGTAACACGGAAAGGAATATATAAGAGAATAATACACAAATAACCCGCACATAGGAGACAGTAGCTCACGACGACGTTTCGGTCCGACTTGGACCATTTACAAAGTCACACTAAACCTCTTCTATGTATACTGTCTTCCTCACTCTTTTGTGTTAGTGTGACTTTGTAAATGGTCTAAGTCGGACCGAAACGTCTTCGTAAGCTACTGTCTCCTAGGTGCGGGTTATTTCTGTATTGTTCCAGTCACGGTATTGTGCCTTTTTGTTCTTTATAAGAGAGTAAGTAACCACTTGGGAAGGTCCTCAGTTCAAAGATCACAGTACTAGAGTCACTATCACAATACAAGAAAAGCAATAGTGTGGGTAACAAGATCCTTAAATATCTGCTTCACACATAAGTGGAATTACTAAAGACCGTCTTCATCAGGAAGCTTCTTACGTTCCTTCAGATGTTTCATGATCACCTGAGTGGTGTTGATCAATGTGTAACACCTGTGTGTGGTGCTGATCAATAAGACACATGTGCAACACTTAAGTAACTTTATTGCCCACTCGTGTAGTAAGCTTCCTCAGTCGGACACAGGAGAGTATAGCATGATAATGGAACCCGACATCCTGTGATGCTTAGCTTACTCACTGACCAGATCATCAACCAGGATGTCTAGTCTAAGTTTTGATCATCAACCAGATGTCTAGTCTAAGTCCTGGTCATCAACCAGATGTCTAGTCTAAGTCTTGGTCATCAACCAGGATGTCTAGTCTAAGTCTTGATCATCAACCAGGATGTCTAGTCAAGGTCCTGGTCATCAACCAGGATGTCTAGTCTAAGTCTTGGTCATCAACCAGGATGTCTAGTCTAAGTCTTGATCATCAACTAGGATGTCTAGTCTAAGTTTTGGACATTAACCAGGATGTCTAATCTAAGTCCTGGTCATTCACCAGGATGTCTAATCTAAGTCCTGGTCATCAACCAGGATGTCTAGTCTAAGTCTTGATCATCAACCAGGATGTCTAGTCTAAGTCTTGGACATTAACCAGGATGTCTAGTCTAAGTCTTAGTCATCAACTAGGATGTCTAGTCTAAGTCTTGGACATTAACCAGGATGTCTAGTCTAAGTCTTGGTCATCAACTAGGATGTCTAGTCTAAGTCTTGGACATTAACCAGGATGTCTAGTCTAAGTCTTGGACATTAACCAGGATGTCTAGTCTAAGTCTTGGTCATCCACCAAGACTGTTCTAAGACTTTTCCTTGAATCTAATGATTCTCCTAGTCTTTTCTGACCCGTTTTTTTTTCCTCTTCTCATCCCCTTTCCCTGTCTTCTTTCCCCCATCCCTTTCCCACCCCTCCCCTCCCCACCCTCCCCTCCCCTCCCCACCCCTCTCCTCTCCACCATCCCCTCCCCTCCCCTCCCCACCCCTCTCCTCCCCACCCTCCCCTCCTCTCCCCTCCCCTCCTCTCCCCTCCCCTCCCCTCCCCTCCCCTCCCCTCCCCTCCTCTCCCCTCCCCTCTCCCTCACTGCTGCTCCTCACGGTGTAAATAACCTCGCCATTGTTTACAGGTCGTCCCAGACCAGTGTTACATCTAGTAACCCTCCCATAAGGTCGAAATTGTCTTCTCTTTTAATTGAAAATCGGCGGTATTGGTGGGTGTTGCATAGCTCCGTCTTGCAGGTCAAACAGTCTGAAGCTTGCGAAGGAATGTGTGTTTTCTGCGGAGAAAGTGTGCGATTGTTTCTGTATGTATGTATGTGCTCACCTAATTGTGGTTGCAGGGGTCGATACTCAGCTCCTGGCCCCGCCTCTTCACTGGCCTTTACTGAGTCCTCCCTCTCCCTGCTCCATGAGCTTTATCATACTTCGTCTTAAAACTATGCATGGTTCCTGCTTCCACTACATGACTTGCCAGATTATTCCACTTCCTAACAGCTCTGTGGCTGAAGAAATACTTCCTAACATTCCTTTGGCTCATCTGATTCTTCAACTTCCAATTGTGACCCCTTGTTTCTGTGTCCCATCTCTGGAACATCCTGTCTCTGTCTACCCTGTCTGTTCCACGTAGTATTTTGTATGTTGTTATCATGTTATCCCTGACCCTCCTGTCTTCCAGTGTCGTCAGACCGATTTCCCTTAACCTTTCTTCGTAGGACATTCCCCTTAGCTCTGGAACTAGCCTTGTTGCAAACCTTTGTACTTTCTCTAATTTCTTGACGTGCTTAATCAGGTGTGGGTTCCAAACTGGTGCTGCGTACTCCAGTATGGGCCTGACGTACACAGTGTACAGATGTCAGCATAGTTGCTGATCCCCTACATGTGTTGTATAGCTTATCTATGTATCATAGTACCATCCATATGTTTTACATACACGACACCTTTGCTGGATCCTAGTGACTGTATGACGTCAGGGGATGCGGCATGAGTGCGTGGGACGTGCTACCTCGCTCTCAGTCCACGCATAGGTCTACCAGGCAACACAGGGCAGGTTGGGCCCCCTTTCTCACATTCTGCAATATATTGTTACCATCCAACAAGTGTGTTTATCTTCAACCCTCGTTATCTTCTTTCGAACCCCACGACACAGAGTCTGGAACGATTCCCTACTGAGGTATCGGAACGCTATTCTCAAGTTTGCCAGGCGACCATATGCTGCAGAAGTTATTTGGGTAATGTAAGTTTCCGGTTTCCTTGCTCCCCTGTACACCCAGGATAACAGGTCTTATTGTTCCTGGGTTGTAATATATATATATATATATATATATATAATATATATATATATATATATATATATATATATATATATATATATATATATATATATATATATATATATATATATGTCGTGCCGAATAGGCAGAACTTGCGATCTTGACTTAAATACCAATGCTCATCTTGCCATATAGGACAAGTGAAAATTTGTGTATGCAATAATTTCGAAAAATTATTCTGAACCTAACGAAAAAATATATTTCACTGTGTTTGTTTAGTACTAAATTATTGTAAACAAATCTAAAATATATTTAGTTGGGTTAGGCTAAAATAAATTATTATTGTTATAATAAGGTTAGGTAAGTTTTCTAAGATTCTTTTGGTGCAAAATTAATTTTTTTTACATTAACATTAATGAAAAAAATATATCTTTAAACGTATATGAGAAATTTTTAGAAAGGATTTAATTTTAAATGAGTTCTTGCTAATTGACCAGTTTTACATATTCGGCACGACATATATATATATATATATATATATATATATATATATATATATATATATATATATATATATATATATATATATATTTATATACCAAGCACCATGGCTTGTTGTAGTGTTTTAGAATCTCAGGTTCAAGTGTTGAAGGAGATTCTACTTCTTCAGGAGGAAAATAGGAAGCTGAAGCTTCGCATAGATGAGTTTGGGAGTGAGTGTGAGAAGGATTTAGCTGGTAAGGAGGAAATAGTCACCAGCAGTGATAGTGGCAGCTCCTTTAAGTGGCAAGTGGTTCACAGTTCAGGAAGAAGGAAGATGAGGAGAGTTAATAGAGAAGATGTGAAGGTAGGAAATCGATTCTCTCTTCTCCAAGACGAGTGCACTTCAGTGGTAAGTGAGGTTAAAGGTACCACTGATTCCCCTTCTAATCAAGGTAAGAATATTTTAATAGTAGGAGATTCTCAGGTAATATATATGGACCGTGCATTTTGTAACAGAGACAGAAAGGTCAGACAGAGAGTGTGTCTTCCTGGAGCTGGTGTTGGTGACATAGTCAGCAGGTTGGATAATATTATGGCAGGTAATGGAAACAAGCCCATTATCTGTCTTAGTGCTGGGGGTAATGACATTGGGAAGGGCAGGGGAGAGGAGCTGCTGGATAAGTACAGGTCAGCCATAGAAGTAGTTAGGTCTAAGGGAGGGATCCCAGTCATATTTAGCATCTTACCTAGAAAGGGAGTGGGCAATGAATGGATGTCTAGGGCAGTTGGTATAAATTGCCGGCTAGACAGGTACTGCAAGGAACTTGCAGTCCCATTCATTGATAACTGGGACCTATTCTTTGGCAAACGTGATATGTATGCAAGGGATGGGGGTCATCTCTCTGGGGATGGAGTGGTTGCATTAGCCAATTCGATTGAGAGGGTAATTGATGACTTGTCTAGGAATTTAAACTGATAGATTATAGAGGTATGGGTGTTTGTGGGAAACAATCAGGCTGCAGCATTAGGGTTAAAAACAGCAGTTATTACCAGGATACCTCAGGGATATGTTTAAAAGACAATATTCAAAATAAAATTGCCTGTAATGGCAAATTAATTGATCAACAAAGAGAGATAGTAGAGGGCAATGACTAGCTCCTTAAGGTTTACTATATAAATAGTAGGAGTCTAAGAAATAAGATAGATGAGCTAAGATTACTTGCAAGTGCAGGTAATATAGATATTATTGGTATAACAGAGACCTGGTTCATCCTGAAAGATAGAGAAATGCCTTCCGAATGCAACATACAGGGTTATAAACTATTCCACACTGATAGGGTCAACAGGAAGGGTGGTGGTGTGGCGATGTATGTCAGAGAAAATTTAAATTGTTGTCTTAGACATGATATAAGATTAGAAACATTGAACACAGAATCTGTTTGGCTACAGGTTCTCGAGGGACGTGACAAATTAATTTTGGGTGTGATTTATAGGCCCCTAAACCTTGATAGGGAGGGCAGTAAGCTGTTATGGGACGAAATTCATAAGGCATCTAGATGTGAAAATGTTATGATAATGGGAGATTTTAACTTTAGACAAATTGATTGGAACAATGTGACAGGAAATCTTGAGTCTAGTGACTTTCTTGATACGGTTCAGGATTGCTTTTTAGAACAGGTTGTGACAGAACCAACTAGAGGAAACAATCTGCTTGACTTGGTTCTTGCCAACAAAGATTCACTAATTAACAATCTTGAGGTTAATGATGAGCTTGGGGAAAGTGATCACAAATCACTTAGTTTCAATATATCATGGAATTTCCCAGATAACTGCAATCAAATCTCTGTCCCAGATTTTCGCTTGGCCGACTTCATGGGACTGAAAAATTACCTGGGTGGGCTAAATTGGGATGTCCTGACTATGGGTCAGGTAGGTGATCTTGGTTGCCAATATGACGTAAGTAATCAATATATTCAATTAAAGAGAGAAATAAAGAAAGGAATAAGAAAAGCAAAAAGGGATTATGAGGCTAAAGTCGCAAGGGATTCAAAGACTAACCCAAAAGGGTTCTTTCAGGTATACAGAAGTAAGATTAGGGACAAGATTGGCCCACTTAAGAGTAACTCTGGTGAGATCACTGACAGTGATAAGGATATGTGTGAAATTCTAAATACCTACTTCCTCTCAGTTTTCACCCAGGAAAATACTAGCGATATTCCTGAAATAATAGATTATGTAGAACAGGATGATAATAAACTATGTACGATTGTGGTAAGTAGTGACATGGTCCTCAGACAAATAGAGAAACTAAAACCTAACAAATCCCCAGGCCCTGATGAACTGTTTGCAAGGGTGTTAAAGGAATGTAAAGAGGAACTTAGCATACCTTTGGCTAATCTTTTTAACATATCACTACAAACTGGCAGAGTGCCTGATAAGTGGAAAATGGCAAATGTAATACCCATTTACAAGGCAGGTGACAGGTCCTTGGCTTTGAACTATAGACCAATAAACCTTACCTCCATAGTGGGAAAATTTATGGAATCAATAATTGAGCTAAGCTGGTACGAGTTGCTATGAAATCATCAGGGTTGTAATTTGGTTTCGGATTAGAATATAGCAACTCATAAGGCAAACGTTTATCTACACCGTACAATGCATAATGTGGAGTGTCACCTATAGAAACATTGTAAGCAGAATTTATAGCACACTGCACATCAGGTATAACTTCATCCCAAGTTTCACTGTTGGGATTGATAGTGGCTCTCAAGACATCAAGTACTTTCTTATTGGTTCGTTCCGCTAACCCATTGCTGGCAGGATGATGAGGAACAATGGTGGATTTAGAGATCTTGTACAAGGTACACAAATTTTCAAGAATTTCATTACAGAATTCACCTCCATTATCTGTTACTAGGGACTTAGGGGTGGTATGCCTGCAGATAATGCGTTCTTTAAACGCCTTAGCTACTGTTTGGGCAGTCTTATCTGCAATAGGAACTAACTCACAATATCTGGTGAAATGGTCTACCATAACACGCAGATGTTTGTTGCCTTGGAGGGAACATTGGAAATTAGTTAACAAATCTAGCACAACTCTTTCCCAAGGTTCGCTAGTGGTTGGATACACTTGGATTGGATTAGGACCATTAGCATTACCTTTATGTTGCATGCAGACACTACATTTCTTAACATACTCAGAAATATCAGTTGCCATACGAGGCCAAAAGTATTTCAATCTGGCTTGTTTTACTGAAAGATCCATACCAGGGTGCGCAACACCTGGTACATCGTGAACTAGCTGTGGAACTGACTGTGGAATTACTAACTGGTATACTCTTCTGCTAGGAGTACCCAACTCGGCTGTTCGATACAGTAATTCTTGGTTCATGACAAAGTCACTGATGGGTGCTGGTTACCTGGAGGTTACCTGGAGGTTATTCCGGGGATCAACGCCCCCGCGGCCCGGTCCATGACCAGGCCTCCCGATGGATCAGGGCCTGATCAACTAGGCTGTTACTGCTGGCCGCACGCAGTCCGACGTACGAGCCACAGCCCGGCTGATCCGGCACTGACTTTAGGTATCTGTCCAGCTCTCTCTTGAAGGCAGCCAGGGGTTTATTGGCAATTCCCCTAATGCTTGATGGGAGGCTGTTGAACAGTTTTGGGCCCCGGACACTTATGGTGTTTTCTCTTAGTGTACCAATGGCGCCCCTACTTTTTATTGGCGGCATTTTGCATCGCCTGCCCAGTCTTTTACTTTCGTAGGGAGTGATTTCTGTGTGCAGATTTGGGACCATTCCTTCCAAGATTTTCCAAGTGTAGATTATGATATATCTCTCCCTCCTGCGTTCCAACGAGTACAAGTCAAGTGCTTCCAAGCGTTCCCAGTAGTTAAGGTGCTTGACAGAACTTATACGTGCAGTAAAGGATCTCTGTACACTCTCTAGATCTGCGATTTCACCTGCTTTGTATGGAGATGTTAATGTACAGCAGTATTCCAGCCTAGAGAGAACAAGTGATTTGAAAAGGATCATCATGGGCTTGGCATCTCTCGTTTTGAAAGTTCTCATTATCCATCGTATCATTTTCTTTGCACATGCGATCGTGGCACTGTTGTGATCCTTGAAAGTGAGATCCTCAGACATTACTACTCCCAGGTCCCTTACATTATTTTTCCGCTCTATTGTATGGCCGGAGTCAGTAGTATACTCTGTTCTAGTTATTATCTCCTCCAGTTTTCCATAACGGAGTAGTAGGTGGCTTCACAGTCAGAATAAAATCTTCCTGGAGCAGGAATCGAATCACACCAGACCACATGGGATCTGTTCGTTGAGCATTCTTTACATCTTCAGCACTAAATGGAGGGTCTGCAGTTACTATACTAACATGTCACGATAAGGCATCTGCGACTACATTTGACTTGCCAGGTAAATGCTCAAAGGTGGGATTGAACTCTTGGATAGTCAAGGTCCATCTGGCTAACCTTCCAGTAGGTTGTTTGTTCTGGAATAAAGGTATCAGTGGAGCATGGTCTGTCAAGACATGAACAGAGTACTGATAAATAATGTCTCGGAAGTGCTTTAAAGACCATACTATTGCTAAAGCTTCTTGCTCAGTTACTGTATAATTACGATCAGCGTTCGTAAGGACTCGGCTAGCAAATGCAACTGCGTTGTACTTGCCATCAGTCTTCTGAGCTAGTACGGCACCTATGCCAATTGAACTAGCATCAGTAGTCAGATAGAAGGGCTTAGAAAAATCTGGAAATTTCAAAATTGGAGCAGATGTTAGCTTTTCTTTTAGAGTTTGGAATGCTGTTTCTTGACGGAAGGTCCAAACAAAAGGAGCATCTTTCTTAAGCAACTCAGTTACAGGAGTAGCTATGGAAGAAAAATTGGCAATGAAAGATCTATTAAAACCTGCTAAGCCCACAAAGGATCTTACGGCATCAGCAGTTTTGGGAGTTGGAAAATTTAGTACTGCAGTTACTTTACTTTGGTCAGTCGTAACCCCTCTAGGAGTGACTACGTGACCAAGAAACTTAATTTCTGATCTGAAAAATTGACATTTAGACAGTTTGATCTTTAAATTGGCTTCTTCAAGCTTACCAAGTACTACATCAAAGGATTTAATTTTAAATGAGTTCTTGCTAATTGACCAGTTTTACATATTCGGCACGACATATATATATATATATATATATATATATATATATATATATATATATATATATATATATATATATATATATATATATATATTTTATATATATATATGTATATATATATGTATATATATATATATATATATATATATTATATATATATATATATATAATATATATATATATATATATATATATATATTATGTATATATATATATATTTATGTATATTATATATATATATATATATATATATATATATATATATATATATATATAATATAATATATATATATATATATTATATATATATATATATATATATATATATATATATATATATATATATTTATTTATATTTATATACCAAGCACCATGGCTTGTTGTAGTGTTTTAGAATCTCAGGTTCAAGTATTGAAGGAGATTCTACTTCTTCAGGAGGAAAATAGGAGGCTGAAGCTTCGCATAGATGAGTTTAGGAGTGAGTGTGAGAAGGATTTAGCTGGTAAGGAGGAAATGGTCACCAGCATTGATAGTGGCAGCTCCTTTAAGTGGCAAGTGGTTCACAGTTCAGGAAGAAGGAAGATGAGGAGAGTTAATAGAGAAGATGTGAAGGTAGGAAATCGATTCTCTCTTCTCCAAGACGAGTGCACTTCAGTGGTTAGTGAGGTTGAAGGTACCACTGATTCCCCTTCTAATCAAGGTAAGAATATTTTAATAGTAGGAGATTCTCAGGTAAAATATATGGACCGTGCATTTTGTAACAGAGACAGAAAGGTCAGACAGAGAGTGTGCCTTCCTGGAGCTGGAGTTGGTGACATAGTCAGCAGGTTGGTAATATTATGGAGGTAATGGAAACAACCCCATTATCTGTCTTAGTGTGGGGTAATGGCTTGGGAAGGGCGGGGAAGAGGGGGGAGCTGCTGGATAAGTACAGGTCAGCCATAGAATTTGTTAGGGTCAAAGGGAAGGGATCCCATTTCATATTTAGCATCTTACCTAGAAAGGGAGTGGGCAATGAATGGATGTCTAGGGCAATTGGTATAAATTGCTGGCTAGACAATACTGAAAAGGAACTTGCCGTCCCATTCATTTTTTAACTGGGCCTATTCTTTGGCAAACGTGATATGTATGCAAGGGAGGGGGTTCACTCTCTGGGGTTTGGAGTGGTTGCATTAGCCAATTCGATTGAGAGGGTAATTGATGACTTGTTAGGAATTTTAAACTGATAGATTATAGAGGTATGGGTGTTTGTGGGAAACAATCGGGCTGCGTATTAGTGTTAAAAACAACAGTTATTCCCGGGATCCCTCAGAGATATGTTTAAAAGACAATATTCAAAAAAATTTGCCTGTAAGGGCAAATCAATTTGATCAAAAAAGAGAGATAGTAGAGGGCAATGACTAGCTCCTTAAGGTTTACTATACAATATTTAGGAGTCTAGAAATTAAGATAGATGGGCTAGGATTACTTGCAAGTGCAGGTAATATAGATATTATTGGTATAACAGAGACCTGGTTCATCCTGAAAGATAGAGAAATGCCTTCTGAATGCAACATACAGGGTTATAAACTAT
This sequence comes from Cherax quadricarinatus, assembly GCF_026875155.1. Classification (NCBI taxonomy): domain Eukaryota; kingdom Metazoa; phylum Arthropoda; class Malacostraca; order Decapoda; family Parastacidae; genus Cherax; species Cherax quadricarinatus. Next base: position 6,813,515 of record NC_069408.1, on the reverse strand, counting down.
TCCACACTGATAGGGTCAACAGGAAGGATGGTGGTGTGGCGATGTATGTCAGAGAAAATTTAAATTGTTGTCTTAGACATGATATAAGATTAGGAACATTGAACACAGAAACTGGCTACAGGTTCTCGAGGGACGTGACAAATTAATTTTGGGTGTGATTTATAGGCCCCTAAACCTTGATAGGGAAGGCAGTAAGCTGTTATGGGACGAAATTCATAAGGCATCTAGATGTGAAAATGTTGTGATAATGGGAGATTTTAACTTTAGAGAGGAGCAGCTGTGTTGATTCGTTGGCTGGTAGTTTCTCACTGCTTCTCCCTCAACCTTGAGCGTACAGGACAGGTGGGTCACGTGACGTGACTTACCAACACTTAGAAGAGCATTGCTGTATAGTCCTTGTGGCTTAGCGCTTCTTTTTGATTATAATAATAATAATAATTAGTAGAGCATATGAACCAAAGGGGCGGGGGTGAGTATAACCATTGAACAGTTTATCTGGACAAATATCTCCATTAACCCTACACCGGTTGGTTCTTGATTATATCTTTAACTTAACATATCGTGGCCACATAACATATAAACGATAATACACCTTAATAATACAAGAACGTTCATTTCCAATTTAGCTGTTAAAGGAAACGGCCGCAATATAATATTAAAGAATAGGTAACAATGTAATATTAAAGAATGGGTAACAATGTAATATTAAAGAATGGGTAACAATGTAATATTAAAGAATGGGTAACAATGTAATATTAAAGAATGGGTAACAATGTAATATTAAAGAATGGGTAACAATGTAATATTAAGAATGGGTAACAATGTATTATTAAAGAATGGGGTAACAATGTAATATTAAAGAATGGGTAACAATGTAATATTTAAAGAATGGGTAAAAATGTAATATTAAAGAATGGGTAACAATGTAATATTAAAGAATGGGTAACAATTTTAATAAATTTAAAGAATGGGTAACAATGTAATATTAAAGAATGGGTAACAATGTAATATTAAAGAATGGGTAACAATGTAATATTAAAGAATGGGTAACAATGGGTAGCAATGTAGTATTAAAGAATGGGTAACAATGTAATATTAAAGAATGGGTAACAATGTAATATTAAAGAAAAGGGTAACAATGTAATATTAAAGAATGGGTAACAATGTAATATTAAAGAATGGGTAACAATGTAATATTAAAGAATGGGTAACAATGTAATATTAAAGAATGGGTAACAATGTAATATTAAAGAATGGGTAACAATGTAATATTAAAAAAATGGGTAAAAATGTAATATTAAAGAATGGGTAACAATGTAATATTAAAGAATGGGTAACAATGGGTAGCAATGTAATATTAAAGAATAGGTAACAATGTAATATTAAAGAATGGGTAACAATGTAATATTAAAGAATGGGTAACAATGTAATATTAAAGAATAGGTAACAATGTAATATTAAAGAATGGGTACATGTAATATTAAAGAATGGGTAACAATGTAATATTAAAGAATGGGTAACAATGTAATATTAAAGAATGGGTAACAATGTAATATTAAAGAATAGGTAAAAAATTAATATTAAAAAATGGGTAAAATGTAATATTAAAGAATAGGTAACAATGTAATTTAAAGAAAAGGGTAACAATGTAATATTAAAGAATGGGTAACAATGTAATATTAAAGAATGGGTAACAATGGGTAACAATGTAATATTAAAGAATAGGTAACAATGTAATATTAAAGAATGGGTAACAATGTAATATTAAAGAATGGGTAACAATGTAATATTAAAGAATGGGTAACAATGTAATATTAAAGAATGGGTAACAATGTAATATTAAAGAATGGGTAACAATGGGTAACAATGTAATATTAAAGAATGGGTAGCTATGTAATATTAAAGAATGGGTAACAATGTAATGTTAAAGAATGGGTAACAATGGGTAACAATGTAATATTAAAGAATGGGTAACAATGGGTAACAATGGGTAACAATGGGTAATAATGGGTAACAATGGGTAACAATGGGTAACAATGGGTAACAATGGGTAACAATAGGGGCAACGTAGTAGAGGCGTAACACTGAGCTAGCTGATTTTCTTGTTTCCTGTGTTTTTTCCAGTGGATGTCTGTTTGTTTTATGGTCAACTGTTGTAGACTGAACATTCTAAGTGTTAAACTTGACTTCTCTCCCATCCTCCCAGGCTCTATATATCCTGGGTAGACTATCTAATAGTTTCTATTTCTTTTCATATTTATTTTGTATTAACCTCTTGAGTACTTTCCTGATATCTGTCCAGATTATTATTATTATAATCAAAAAGAAGCGCTAAGCCACAAGGACTATACAGATATCTGTCCAGAGTTATATTCCTTGAGTTTCGGACTACTGAAGACTGGGGAGCATCTCAGGAAGTAGGTAAGTTTTGGTGTTGACAGGCACCTGGTGAGTAGGTAGAAGGCATCATGTGTATCAGTGTCTTTCATCCTGCCCTCCATCGTCCTGAAAGCTGAGATTTCTTTTTTCTAGGATCGGATCGATGGCATTGTAGCCAAGAGGAGCACCAAGGAGAGTGCTGTTGGCTGGATCAATGGCTCGTGCTCCTGGTAAAACACCACTAATATTCTCGATCATCTGTCGTTTGGTAGAAACTATTTCATATTTGGTGAGGTATAAAGAAAGGTCCAGGCTCTCTCCCATATCTTTATTTTTTTTCTGATATGTATATATATATATATATATATATATATATATATTATATTATATATATATATATATATATATATTATATATATATATATTATATATATATATATATATATGTGTGTGTGTGTGTGTGTGTGTGTGTGTGTGTGTGTGTGTGTGTGTGTGTTGTGTGTGTGTGTGTGTGTGTGTGTTTACCATTTGGTCCTAGGCACATGTCAATTAGACACTAGGCCTGTTGTATGTACATGCGTGTGTGTGTGTGTATGTCTGTCCGTGTTTGTACTCTCCTAATTGTGGTTGCAGGGATCGAGGCTCAGCTCCTGGCCCCGCCTCTTCACTGAGTGCTACTAGGTCCTCTCTCTCCCTGCTCCATGAGCTTTATCATGCCTCATCTTAAAGCTATGTATGGTTCCTGCCTCCACTACCTCACTTGCTAGGCCATTCCACTTCTTGAATACTCTATGACTGAAGAAATACTTCCTAACATCCCTTTGACTCATCTGGGTCTTCAGCTTCCAATTGTGACCCCTTGTTTCTGTGTCCCCTCTCTGGAACATCCTGTCTCTCTCCACCTTGTCTATCCCACGCAGTATTTTGTAAGTCGTTATCATGTCTCCCTTAACTCTCCTGTCCTCCAGTGTCGTCAGGCCGATTTCCCTTAATTAACCTTTCTTCATAGGACATTCCCCTTAGCTCTGGAACTAACCCTGACGTGCTTGATCAAGTATGGGTTCCTGGTTCTGCATACTCCAGTATGGGTCCTGACATACACGGTGTACAGTGTCTTGAACAGTTCCTTACTAAGGGATCGGAACTGTGTGTGTGTGTTACCATTTGGTCCTAGGCACATGTCGATTAGACACTAGGCCTGTTGTATGTGCATGCGTGTGTGTGTGTGTGTGTGTGTGTGTGTGTGGTGTGTGTGTGTGTGTGTGTGTGCGTGTGTGTGTGTGTGTGTGTGTGTGTGTGTGTGTGTGTGTGTGTGTGTGTGTGTGTGTGTGTGTGTGTGGTGTGTGTGTGTGTGTGTGTGTGTGTGTGTGTGTGTGTGTGTTAAATTATTGTAAACTTATCTAAAATATATTTTGTTAAATTGGGTCAAAATAAATTGCGTTTGTTATAATAACGTTAAGTAAGTTTTCTAAAATTCTTTTGGCACAAAATTATTAATTTTTTACGTTAACAAAAATGAAAAAAAATTATCTTTAAAGATAAATTTTTTATATATATCTTTAAAGATAATTTTTTTTCATTTTTGTTAACGTAAAAAAATTAATAATTTTGTGCCAAAAGAATTTTAGAAAACTTAACGTTATTATAACAAACGCAATTTATTTTGACCCAATTTAACAAAATATATTTTAGATAAGTTTACAATAATTTAACACACACACACACACACACACACACACACACACACACACACACACACACACACACACACACACACACACACACACACACACACACACACACAGGTGATAAGGCTGAGGAAAGAAGGTGGAGAACTCACAAGAAACGATCAAGAGGTATGTGAGGAGCTCAACACAAGATTTAAGGAAGTATTTACAGTAGAGACAGGAAGGACTCTGGGGGGACAGACCAGATGGGGACACCAGCAAGGAATACACCAACAAGTGTTGGACGACATACATAGAGATGAGGAGGAGGTGAAGAAACTGCTAAGGGACATCGATACCTCAAAGGCAATGGGACCGGACAACGTCTCCCCGTGGGTCCTTAGAGAGGGAGCAGATATGTTGTGCGTGCCACTTACCACAATCTTCAACACGTCCCTGGAAACTGGGCAACTACCTGAGGTATGGAAGACGGCAAATGTAGTTCCCATTTTTAAAAAAGGAGACAGAAAAGAGGCACTAAACTATAGACCTGTGTCATTGACGTGTATAGTATGCAAAATTATGGAGAAGATTATCAGGAGGAGAGTGGTGGAGCACCTGGAATGGAACAAGAGTATAAATGCCAACCAGCACGGATTCACGGAAGGCAAATCCTGTGTCACAAACCTTCTGGAGTTTTATGATAAAATAACAGAAGTAAGACACGAGAGAGAGGGGTGGGTTGATTTCATCTTCTTGGACTGCAAGAAGGCCTTTGACACAGTTCCTCACAAGAGATTAGTGCAGAAGCTAGAGCATCAGGCGCATATAACAGGAGGGCACTGCAATGGATCAGAGAATACCTGACAGGGAGGCAACAACGAGTCATGGTACGTAATGATGTATCACAGTGGGCACCTGTGACGAGCGGGGTCCCACAGGGGTCGGTCCTAGGACCAGTGCTATTTTTGGTATATGTGAACGACATGATGGAAGGGTTAGACTCAGAAGTGTCCCTGTTTGCAGATGATGTGAAGTTAATGAGGAGAATTAAATCTGATGAGGACCAGGCAGGACTTCAAAGAGACCTGGACAGACTGGACACCTGGTTCCAGCAAATGGCTTCTCGAATTTAATCCTGCCAAATGCAAAGTCCTGAATATAGGGGAAGGGCACAGAAGACCACAGACAGAGTATAGGCTAGGTGGCCAAAGACTGCAAACCTCACTCAAGGAGAAAGATCTTGGGGTGAGTATAACACCGAGCATGTCTCCGGAAGCACACATCAATCAGATAACTGCTGCAGCATATGGGCGCCTGGCAAACCTGAGAACAGCATTCCGATACCTTAGTAAGGAATCATTCAAGACACTGTACACCGTGTATGTCAGGCCCATACTGGAGTATGCAGCACCTGTTTGGAACCCGCACTTGATAAAGCACGTCAAGAAACTAGAGAAAGTACAAAGGTTTGCGGCAAGGTTAGTTCCAGAGCTAAGGGGAATGTCCTATGAAGAAAGATTAAGGGAAATCGGCCTCACGACACTGGAGGACAGGAGGGTCAGGGGAGACATGATAACGACATATAAAATACTGCGTGGAATAGACAAGGTGGACAAAGACAGGATGTTCCAGGGAGGGGACACAGAAACAAGAGGCCACAATTGGAAGTTGAAGACACAAATGAGTCAGAGAGATAGTAGGAAGTATTTCTTCAGTCATAGAGTTGTAAGGCAGTGGAATAGCCTAGAAAATGACGTAGTGGAGGCAGGAACCATACACAGTTTTAAGACGAGGTTTGATAAAGCTCATGGAGCGGGGAGAGAGAGGGCCCAGTAGCAACCGGTGAAGAGGCGGGGCCAGGAGCTAAGACTCGACCCCTGCAACCACAAATAGGTGAGTACAAATAGGTGAGTACACACATAAGAGAAAATTTTAGATATGCCTTAATTTTAAATGAGTTCTTGCTAATTGACGAGTTTTACATATTCGGCACGACATATATATATATATATATATATATATATATATATATATATATATATATATATATATATATATATATATATATATAAAATATATATATATATATATATATATATTATATATATATATATATATAGTGGCATAGTTCCTCAAGTGGCATCTTAGACTACTAAGCTACAGCAAGCTGGGTTCGAATCCTGTTGACTACGATCTTTCACTGTACATGCCTCAGGGGGTCAGTACATACAGGACGAGAATGAAATACCTGGAAACATTGATTGAGAACCAGGCGGCGGGAGTACGGAAACTCTGGAAATCCTTCAAGTGTATAGTGCACCAGCAGCTCACAACCTGAGCTACAGGTGCACAGTGCACCAGCAGCTCACAACCTGAGCTACAGGTGCACAGTGCACCAGCAGCTCACAACCTGAGCTACAGGTGCACAGTGCACCAGCAGCTCACAACCTGAGCTACAGGTACACAGTGCACCAGCAGCTCACAACCTGAGCTACAGGTACACAGTGCACCAGCAGCTCACAACCTGAGCTACAGGTACACAGTGCACCAGCAGCTCACAACCTGAGCTACAGGTACACAGTGCACCAGCAGCTCACAACCTGAGCTACAGGTACACAGTGCACCAGCAGCTCACAACCTGAGCTACAGGTGCACAGTGCACCAGCAGCTCACAACATAAGCTGCTGGTGTATAGTGCACACAGTACCATCACTCGCTCATTCAAATTTCAGAGGCTGAAGATCCGGCTGGTCTGTGAAAAATTTAAATGTATACACATTAGTGTACATGCTTCACTACACGTACATGTACACGTTATATCACGTGTAAATCCTGTGTAAACGTTGCACAAGTTACTTCACGTTACCCATTACATACACGGAAACACGTTACGTCACATGTACACATGTTACATTACATACACGTGTGCACAGTTACATGTATGCACACACGTTAAAGTTTATACACGTGTACACAAGATACATCACGCATGCACAAATTAAAGTACACACACGTTTATACAAGTCACATATGTACACGTTATATCTCTCTTGCACACAAGTTACTGCACACACACACACAAACACACACACACACACACACACACACACACACACACACACACACACACACACACACACACACACCACACACACACACACACACACACACACACACACACGACATGACGGAAGGAATAGACTCTGAGGTGTCCCTGTTTGCAGATGACGTGAAGTTGATGAGAAGAATTCACTCGATCGAAGACCAGGCAGAAGTACAAAGGGATCTGGACAGGCTGCAGACCTGGTCCAGCAATTGGCTCCTGGAGTTCAATCCCACCAAGTGCAAAGTCATGAAGATTGGGGAAGGGCAAAGAAGACCGCAGACGGAGTACAGTCTAGGGGGCCAGAGACTACAAACCTCACTCAAGGAAAAGATCTTGGGGTGAATATAACACCAGGCACATCTCCTGAAGCGCACATCAATCAAATAACTGCTGCAGCATATGGGCGCCTAGCAAACCTCAGAACAGCATTCCGACATCTTAATAAGGAATCGTTCAGGACCCTGTACACCGTGTACGTTAGGCCCATATTGGAGTATGCGGCACCAGTTTGGAACCGACACCTAGCCAAGCACGAGAAAGTGCAAAGGTTTGCAACAAGAGTAGTCCCAGAGCTAAGAGGTATGTCCTACGAGGAGAGGTTAAGGGAAATCAACCTGACGACACTGGAGGACAGGAGAGATAGGGGGGACATGATAACGACATACAAAATACTGAGAGGAATTGACAAGGTGGACAAAGACAGGATGTTCCAGAGATTGGACACAGTAACAAGGGGACACAGTTGGAAGTTGAAGACACAGATGAATCACAGGGATGTTAGGAAGTATTTCTTCAGCCACAGAGTAGTCAGTAAGTGGAATAGTTTGGGAAGCGATGTAGTGGAGGCAGGATCCATACATAGCTCTAAGCAGAGGTATGATAAAGCTCAAGGTTCAGAGAGAGCGACCTAGTAGCGATCAGTGAAGAGGCGGGGCCAGGAGCTCGGACTCGACCCCCGCAACCTCAACTAGGTGAGTACACACACAAACACACACACACACACACACTCACACACATACACACACACACACACACACATACACACACAAACACACACACACACACATACACACAACAGGCCTAGTGTCTAATCGACATGTGCCTAGGACCAAATGGTAACTAACTAACTAACATACAATGAGATTGCCTGGGAAAACCTAGAACCACATGAGGGACCAGAAACGTGAAAGACTAAGACGATGGAGGCATTACTGGAAAACCTCATGCATCAACACGTTAGGGACACCACCAGAGAGAGAGGAGAGGATGAACCAGCAAGACTGGACCTCATATTCACCCTAATCAGTTCAGACATGAGAACATCACATATAAAAGGCCTTTCGGAGCTAGTGGTCACGTGGTCCTGAGCTTCGAATACATAGAGTTACAAGTTAACGGGAAAAGTCAAACTACAAAACATGAAACCACACAGGTACAAGAAATTTCCTGCATGAGGTTCATTGGGAATGAGAACTGGTGGAAAAATCAGTAAACGAAATGTCGGACTATGTGAAAGCAAATTGCAAGGAGGCAGATTAAAGGTTCGTACCCAAGGGCGACAGAAACAATGAGAAGACCAGAACGAGCCCTTCGTTCTCTCAAAGTGGTAGAGACGCAAAAACCAAGTTTGCCAGAGAATGGAAGAAATATAGAAGGCAAAGGACCCAGGAGAATAAAGAGAGCAGTCGTAGAGCCAGAAATGAATATGCACAAATAAGAAGGGAGGCCCAATGATAATACAAAAATTACATAGGAGCAAAAGCCAAATGTGACCCGAAGCTGTTGCAGTCACATCAGGAGGAAAACAAAGTCAAGGACCAGGTACTCAGGCTGAGGAAAGAAGGAGGGGAGATCACAAGAAATGACCGTGAAGTATGTGAGGAGCTCAACATGAGATTCAAAGAAGTGTTCACAAAGGAGACAGAAGGGACTCCAGAAAGACGGAGA
>NC_069408.1:6766913-6799413 GCF_026875155.1 Cherax quadricarinatus | reverse complement strand
CCCAGAGTTTGTTTACCTCCGGATTTGGCGGGAACATCAGCCATGCTGAGTTACTTCACTTACCTCAGCCATGCTGACTTACCTCAGATATGCTGCCTTACCCCACTTACCTCAGATATGCTGCCTTACCTCACTTACCTCAGATATGCTGCCTTAACTCACTTACCTCAGATATGCTGCCTTACCTCACTTACCTTAGATATGCTGCCTTACCTCACTTACCTCAGACATGCTCATTACCTCACTTAACATCATTCTCAACTACATCCACATAAACACAAAACGAAGAAACAGAACAGCCCTGGTTGCAAAAGACGTGGAAAAAGCTGTTGACACTGGCACGAAGGGCTCAAATACAAACTCTGCACTAACTTTAACCTGCCTCTCACTACTCGTAAACTCCTCTGAAACTTCCTAGTCGGCCGCATCATGAGAATCAAATTTCATGGCCGTTACTCAGATTACTTCACACTAAATGCTGGAGTACCCCAGGGATCTGTCCTCTCCCCTACCCTCTACATTTTATACACTAACGACATTCCAACACCTGTATACCACAACTCCATCACACTAGCCTATGCAGACGACATTACACAACTCACCACTCGCGCCAATATAGATACACTCACACACAAAACACAAAATGAAGTCGACAGGATAGCCTTCTGGGAACAAAAATGGAGGATCAAATCCAATGCAGCTAAATCCAGCATTACATATTTTAACTATAGGAAACGTGATCCTCCATTACCTATCGAGTTCTGACGCCCGCACTTACATCCCCATCACACAATCTGTCACTGTCCTTGGCGTTAATCTTAACTACCTTCTTCGCCTACACGGGCACATTCACTCAAGGCATGCAATAGCTAGTAAGGCCCTTGCGGGCCTCTACAAGCTGCAACATGCCTCCCAACGCACCAAACTACACCTCTGCAAATCCCTAATACGTCCTTTGATAACATACACTCCTCTAGCCCTCTCTCTTGCAGCTAAAACAAACTTTCTTAAACTGCAGCGTGTCCAGAACAAGGCGTTGCGTTGGGTGCTTGATGTCAGATGGGAGGACTTCCCCACAAGCGAGTCTCTCCATGCCCAGTTAGACATCCCTGCGCTGAATCTGTACTGGAAGACGCTCAGTGACAGACAGATAGACAAACTTGAGACACGACATGACTACTGGACCTCTCTCCTTGACGAAGACATTCGCAGTCACACAAACCAACGCAACCTTTTCTACTCCTTGTATGATCCTGCTCCCAACCCTATCTACAAATAACCTTTGGATTCTCTGAAAGGTACGTCTAACCCAAGTTTGCATTAGCTGCTGAGTTAAGCCATGGCTCAATTTGCACTCCTCTCTAGCACTAATCTTCACCTGTCCCGTCCTTCCCGCTCACCGCACCGGAGTCCCAACAGAAGAGCCTGCTATGTCTGTTCTCAAGTCTGTCCCACGATCGCCTTAGCTGCTGGGTTAAAGGAATGTAAAGAGGAACTTAGCAAACCCTTAGCTAATCTTTTCAACATATCACTACAAACTGGCAAAGTACCAGACTAGTGAAAAATGGCAACTGTAATACCTATTTATAAGACAGGTGACAGGTTCTTAGCTTCGAACCATAGACCAATAAGCCTTACCTCCTAAGTAGAAAAAATTATGGAATCAATAATTGCGAGGCAATTCGTAGCCATCTTGAAAGGTATAAATTGATTACTGAATCTCAGCACGGTCTTACAAAGGGGCGTTCCTGTCTTACGAATTTACTAAATTTTTTTCACTAAGGTGTTTGAGGAGGTAGATCATGGTAATGAATATGATATTGTGTATATGGACTTCAGTAAGGCTTTCGATAGAGTTCCACGGAATAGGAGGAGAAATTTTTCGTGGGTAGAGGCATGGCTGACAAATAGGCAGCAGAGAATTTACATAAATGGGGAGAAAACGGAATGGGAGCACCTCACAAGCGGTGTTCCTCAGGGATCAGTGTTGGGCCCCTTGTTGTTCACAATTTACATAAACGACATAGATGAGGGAATAAATAGTGACATATGCAGATTTGCTGATGAAGCCAAAATAGGCCGTCCAATTCATTCTAATGAGGACATTAGAGCACTCCAGGATGATTTGAATAGACTGATGCAGTCAAACCATACCACGGGCGGGGATATAACCCGCGATCAGAGAGTCTCACAACTCCAGACCGTCGCGTTAGCCACTGGACCAGCTAGCCACAATAAGATTAGTCCAACTAGGTATATTTTTACACCATAGGAAGGTTAGCATAGTCACCACTGTGACCACAAATGCAAGTTTTTACAGACGAATCTCCAGCTAGAATGGCCGTGACGAACTCAAGTCTGATTGCGGGTTCTATCCCCACCCGTGGTATGGTTTGTTTGCAATCGTGTCATTACGATTTCGTGAGACTGATGCAATGGTCGGAGAAGTGGCAGATGCAGTTTAATATTGACAAATGCAAAGTTCTAAATGTTGGACAGGAAAATAACCATGCCACATATAAACTAAATAATGTAGATCTTAATACTACTGATTGCGAAAAGGATTTAGGAGTTCTAGTTAGCAGTAACCTAAAACCAAGACAACAGTGCATTAGTGTTCGCAATAAAGCTAACAGAATTCTTGGCTTCATATCTAGAAGTATAAATACTAGAAGTCCTCAGGTTGTTCTTCGACTCTATATATCCTTGGTTAGGCCTCATTTAGACTATGCTGCTCAGTTCTGGTCACCGTATTACAGAATGGATATAAATGCTCTGGAAAACGTACAAAGGAGGATGACAAAGTTGATCCCATGTATCAGAAATCTTCCATATGAGGATGGACTGAGGGCCCTGAATTTGCTCTCTCTCGAAAGGCGTAGAATTAGGGGGGATATGATTGAGGTATATAAATGGAAAACAGGAATAAATAAAGGGGATGTAAATAGCGTGCTAAATATATCTAGCCAAGACAGGACTCGCAGCAATAGCTTTAAGTTTGAAAAATTCAGATTCAGGAAGGATATAGGAAAGCACGTGTTTGGTAATAGAGTTGTGGATGAGTGGAACAAACTCCCGAGTACCGTCAAAGAAGATAAGACGTTGTGTAATTTTAAAAATAGATAAATATATGAGTGGGTGTGGGTGGGTGTGAGTTGGACTTGACTACCTTGTGCTCCTTTCTTAAGTGAACGTGACCTGACCTGACTAGGATAGGGCGTTGGCTTAAGCCAGTAGGAGAATTGGACCTGCCTCGCATGGGTCAGTAGGCCTACTGCAGTGTTCGTTCTTTGTTATGTTCTTATGTGTTGCTGGTGATGCCGGTGTTGCTGGTGATAATGGTGTTGCTGACGTTGCCTGTGTTGCTGGTGTTACTTGTGTTGCTGGTGTTGCTGGTAATGCTGATGTTACTGGTGTTGCCTGTGTTGCTGGTGATGCTAGTGTTGTCATTAACTAGTGACTAGTTAATGGTCCAAGTTTGACATAAACATGGTCTGAAGGTTGAGTGTGATGTGTGCAGGTCAATTGTGGTCATCCACTCACGGTATTCTCATCTTTTCATTCCATTGTCAATGTTTTGGTTGTGGTGATTGAAAAGAAATAATTAATTAACCAATATCGTTCTCGTATATAAACCTATCAGATACACCTTCACAGTAGTGTTCAAATTAACTACTACTACTACTACTACTACTACTACACTACTATACTATATAATAATAATAATAATAATATAATAATAATAATAATAATGATAATAAATAATAATAACAACAACAACAACAACAACAGCAACAACAACAAACAACAACAATAATAATAATAATAATAATAATAATAATAATAATAATAATAATGATAATAAAATAATAATAACAATAACAACAACAACAACAACAACAACAATAATAATAATAATAATAATAATAATAATAATAATAATAATAATAATTATTATTATATAATAATAATAATAATAATAATAATAATAATAATAATTATAATAATAATAATAATAATAATAATAATAATAATAATAATAATAATAATAATAATAATAACTTTATTTCAGTATGATACAGTGGTTGTACAGAGGGGAACATTTAGGTGTGTATGAAGAAAGATCATAGTTATGTAGAACATTTCTGGCAACTCTTCCTCGACAATCTTTGAAGCTCAGAACCAAACATCTCACTGCTTGGTGATTTCGAATTAAGATAAGTAAATTGGGAGACCCCTAGCAAATGTTCTATGAGCAGAGAAGGTCCCAGGAGGCAGTTCACTCACAAAAGAACTGCTAGGACTGGTAAATTCGGCAAACTCTGCAAGTAGCGGAACCGACCAGACTAGAAAATATACTTTGCGTTTTATTATCAAATGACGAAGATCTGGAGCATATGTGTTGCACACGGCAAACTTGGATCACATCCTAATTAAAGTTCCGGCCAGCATCAACACTGCACTTGAGCAGCCCAACACACTTACCAAGGTTATTTCAACAAATTCACTTTTAATACTAGATATATTACCAGCAACCAAATGCAACACGTCTCACTGACATTTTCTGGCAAGATGGCATCAGTAACATGAATTTAAACTGGCGTCTGGAGTATGAGCTCAGTGATACTAGAAGAATGTTCCAGACAAGTAGTATTAAGAAAATAGAAGAGAAGATGCAAGATAGAGATGGTCCGTCTACAGGCGAAGAATTACCGACAGAATGTCAAGTAAATGGCCACAGATGCAACTAATATGACGTTTTATTGTGGCAACGTTTATTTTGACAAAGCTCCTGGAGAGCAAAACGTTGTCACAATAGTTGCAAATGTCACATTAGTTGCATCTGTGTCCATTTACATATATATAATGAAGTTTACAATGTAACATAACAGTGTTAGGCACAAAAGAATGTCACTGATATGCTGTATATGTTGGTAAACATCTCTCTGGATGGTGTTTCCGGGGGTCAGCGCCCCTGGACGGTGTTCCGGGGGTCCGCGCCCCCGGCCTGATCTATGACCAGGCTTCAATGCTGTCTGTCTACAGTTTTTGTTGTGGTTGTTTTTCAGTCTGGTGTATGGAGGGGACGATGTCTTTGATTAATGTGTGTGAGAGATGACGCCTGTGTCTAGACTCTCCATACGATACTTAAGCTCGCTGATAAGACCTGCAGGCGCTAGAAGTTCACACATGACGCAGCAGGCTAGTGGAGGGTGGTGCTGGTAGGAATGGCGGTAGTGGTTATGATACTGGTGGTTGTGGTGGTAGATAAAGTGGTGGTTGTGGTGGTAGATAAAGTGGTGGCTGAAGCGTAGGTAGTGTTATTGGTTTCTCTTTGTACGGAACTAAGAGAACTACAGAGAAATAAGAGGTAATGCGACTGTCAGTTGAAGAAAGAAAAAGAGATGGATCGTCAAATCTCATTTTTCAGATTCTCTCCCACAAATTACTGTGGAGACACAAACACATCTCTCATGTGAGGTAAACAATGATGGAGGGTACCCAGGGCAGGGTACCCAAGGCAGACAGAGACCAGGTGGGTATAAGAGTAGTGTAATGGAGGGTACCCAGGACAGGCAGGGATCAGATGGGTATCACATTAGTGTGCTGGAGGGTACCTAATGCACGGTACCAGGGCAGGCAAGGACCAGGTGGGCATCACATTAGTGTGATGGAAGGTACCCAGGACAGGCAGGGAGCAGATGGGTATCACATTAGTGTGCTGGAGGGTACCCAAAGCACGGTACCCAAGGCAGGCAGGGACCAGGTGAGTATCACAGTAGTGTGCTGAAGAGTACCCAGGGCAGCCAAGGATCAGGTGGGTATCATAATGCGATATATTGGGTAGGTTATTGGTAAGCTTCGCGCCAAAACTGATTAAATGGAAAACGCCTCCCCCCCCACCCACACACCCCAACATGTCAGTAAAAATGGTTGTGAGCGTGTTAGATAAGAGTGAGTGGAGGCAAGTTTTTATGCCTTTCCGTGCTGTTGGAGTGTAAGTAAGATAACATTTATGAAGGGATTTAGGAGAACCGGTTAGCTGGAGGTGTGAGGTACAGTGCCTGCACTCTGAAGGACCGGTGGGGGGGGGGATGTTATAGTTCGGAGAGCCATCTGAATTATGATGTCAGTGTGCTTCTAGCTGGAGAGTGGTTCAGTGAGTGATGGTGAAAGTGCTTCCTCATTTTTGGGTCACCTTGCCTGTGTGGGAGACGGCCGCTGCATTATAAAAAAAAACAATATTAGTAAATATTTTTTTATTTTTCATTTTATAGATTTTTATAAGAAGGAGTAAGAGAAAATATGATATATATAACCACTTTTAAACAGTTCAGTGGAATTCTTGACTGTTGATCAATATGGTCGGTAAATTTGTCGTAAAAATTCTGACTTTCTCTGAAAATTCTGAATAATTACATTTTTGCAGAAAAAATTAATTTATTACAAAACATAGAGAAGCGCTGTGCGTCAGGTTGTGTCATGAAACAGTATTAACGTCGCCTGACGCGGGTCTTAGGCATACCAAGACCCGCCCTTGGAGTTTTTGGTCATATGACCAAGACCTTCCTCTAGCTTCCCGGTCCACCAGTTTAACAAGTTAAAGGTAACAGCTGCAGCTGTCTGAGAGGGACAGACGCTCTGTGAAAGCTGTGCTGTTCTTGCCTAAATTTCTGACCCAATTACTTCTACTCACCGATGACAGCAAAAATTATTGAAGGGAAATTCTAACAGTCGAATGTTCTCCACAACATAAATGGATTTTGATCCCATTTACATGGATCCCATTTACATGGATTAATATATCTGAAACTACTAGTTTTCACTTAAGGTCTGACATATAACACAACCTGCTAGAAGAAAACGATGCTGAAAACTGGTCTGGTGATGCTGACAAGTTGTAGAAAAATACACTTACGTACAGATCAAGACATTTATGAGAGGAAACGTTTCGCCACAAGTGGCTTCTGATGGCACTGCAGCTCTATTGTTAAAACCAGAGATATATACTAAAATGGCACTTAACAACACTTAAGTGTTGCGCAGTGTTGTCAGAAGCCACTGGTGGCTGCTGACGATACTGCAATTCCAGTGTTAATTTCCAGAGATCCATATTAAAGCAAGTTTTTCTGTCTTGCAAGTTGCTGTTACACTGCGTATAAATTCACTGAAACAAAACTAACAGACTTGTGAGAGGCTTCATACAATGAATAACACTTTCACTAAAGAAAGATTTTCTTTGGAGGGGAAAAATATTTATAGGATAAACACTGATGCTTTCCTGGTACTTGTGATGTTTATCTTGCTTGTGGTGAACACTCGCCTCTGCTCCCAACAGTGTTGATATCTGTCAGCCTCAGCTGGGAGACTTCAGTAGTGTCAGCCGGTGTTGGACAATGCTGATATCATCAGTTTTAGTTTATCAGTGGCCAGGTTTGTAGTCGGGTGTAGAATTATACCTGTGGATGTTGTGGTGGGGAGGGAAGTATTGTGGTAGTACTGGTAGTCTCCTGGTTGTGGTGAGGGTGTCGAGGCTTGCCACCTGTGGGAGAATTTGGGAAATGAGTATCAGAAAGACATAATATAATAAAAAGGCCACTGTTGGTCTAGGTTACTCAACTAGTTGCTGACAGCTCAAAACCCCTGCAGCCTCCACCAGGGGTCTCCTCCGATCGGCTGTATTGGTTCCCACTGGGCTGGAAAAAGAATGATTATAATCAGGGTTAATACTCGCCCTGAAGACCTGTATTAACAGTTATTACAGATATGTCATCTGGAAAGAAGTGGGCCAGTCTCACCTGGGTGTGGGAGATCGCCAATGTTTCACGACATCAGTGGTTAGCCCTATTCACCTAACATCAACTCTAGGCATTGCAGTGATAATAGGCGGATGTCGGGTAGAATAGTGACTTATTTGCCTCGTTGTAACGGGAGCCTTCGACAATATCGATGGCTTGACTGAAGAGTGACATCCGATGTTTTCACTTCTGTCGTTTACTTGGCACATTGAACGCCGTCTGACAACTATCACTTGTCCACAAGTTCGACTTGTGAACTATATCTGTGGATGATGTCCACAGATATAGGGGAAAAAGTTCTCCCTACGTCGTTAGTATACAAATGAGTGACACGAGAATAATTATTCACAGCTGTGAGTGTCTGGCGCTCAGGCTTCTAGGAGAACATAGGAGAGTTATATATTTGTTATCTCTTCCACAGTTCTTCCTGGAGATTGTCAGTGCATGACTCGAGTTTCTACGACGCACACGAATATGGCCACCAATTTTTTTTCTACAATTCAGCATGGCGTGGCCCGGCCGGCGACACCCGATCTGGGGAGCAATGAAGAAATACAAATTTTAGAGATGCAAGCTGCACTTTTCAGGCATTTTTTTGTATGGTCACAACAAACTTCTGTGCAAAATTTCACAGCATTTCATGCCCATTTACCCCGCAGCATCGCTATCGACTTTTCGTCAAATTACGCACCATTGAAAGCAATTAATTTTAAATTATTGGTTGTGAGGATAATAATTAAGTGTACATGGTTTATATAATTTTTGGTTGTGAAGATTGTATAATCAAATGTACATGAGTTATATCAATCATAAACTATTTAATTTTAAACTATTATAAGTTATAAGTTAAGTCTTTCTTGGTGCGGAACTTGGGCAAAACTTTCCTTGCAAATATTCTTTGCCTGATATATCCATCTCTTGCCTTGTGTCCAGTTACTTCAGTAGAAGCTTCACTCATTAATTTTATCCCTCTCTCAACAGCTTGAGTGTTGTTTGGCCACTTGGGCACCTCAAGTGGAGTCTCAAAAATTTTCAGAGCCTGTTGATCTGATAGAGAAGCAATGAAACTGGAGGCTCAGTTCTGAGTTCTGATAGTTCTTTGCTTGCCATTTTATTTGGGAATCACTACTTTTTTTGAGTCGACAATGGGAGCCACATTACCATTCTCTTCATCTTCACTTCATTACCTGGAAGACGTTCTTTGCACCGTGTGGGACATAAGGTGCAGCTTGATGTGGAACCACATTGGAGCACTGAACTTTAAAATAATAATGACGACTCTTTTCAGCTCCTGACTGGGTCTTGATGTTGCCACATACAACCTAAGGATCCCACTCCATAAAGTATTATACCTTGACACACATGGTGGACCTGGTTCAAGAGCAGCAAAGTCGTCATCAACTACACCTGCGATCTCTCCTTTGCAACTCCTATACAAGTATTTCTGGTCCCAGGACAGATCCTCTGCCACCTTGTCATTCAGAGCAGGGAAATCAGTGAAACTGACTGGCTGGAAAGCAACAACTGGCAGCTCAAACAGAGGATCCTTGATTTGCTTGCCAATGGGGCTGACCGTCATGGTGGTAGAAAATAGCCCAGAATGGCAGCTCATTTCCATGAAGTTAACAGATGAAATAATGGACCAGATGACCAAGCAACATTTCAAGATGATGAATGGCTCCATTGTCAGCTCCGACATTTACGTTGGTTCTGTCACAACCAACACATACAACAGGCTGCCGAGTTAGGTTCTGTGCCACCAGAAATGTATAGATAGTCTTGGCAATCTCCTTTCCATGGCCTGACTTGGGAGTCACATGAGTGAGATATTCAGAGCCGGGATTCACCATGATGATGTAATGATCTTTCACCATTATCTTTGGACTCCATTTCTTGGTCTTCTCATTCTTTGTCATTATATGAGTGGAGGTCTTCTTACCATCAAAATACAGTGATGTGATATTTTCCAAGTTTACTAGCTCATTTTCTTGCCTCTCCATTTGATTTTTGTGTCTGGCATCTCGTAACTTCTGTGATCCAATAACTTGACTTTTTGTCATCCTTGGTGATAATGCCATAGTCCATTAAGGTGGCAGTAGCAATGGCAGTTTCAGCATAATCACTGATAAAGTTAATGTTTATAAATACTGCAGAGTACATAGATACAGTACATAAAACTTTGCACTGCACTACTCAGTAATACAAGCATATTCAAAAATTTTCATTGCAAATGCTGTAGGCTAAACCTCTACCAGTCAAGTTCATATTTGGCAGCGAATCTAAGATGTATATAAGGAACAGTGCCTGAAGAGTTCAAATTTGACCAAAATTTCAATGCTCCCTAACCTGGTCACTTTGTCACATCTTCACATCTTCAAGCTGCAGTCTGGCTTCCAGCACCTCTATTTACAGGAGGATTTCTGCTGACATAACGTCTACATTTGTTAGGTGCCAACTTTGGTAACTCAATATAACCAAGAAGAAAGGATTCCTCGAGTCTAAGGCACAGATGTTTTAGTATAATGTCACTAGCTATATTATCAGGTTCACGACATATTATCTCAAATTTTTCCTGATCTGAGAAAAAAGCAGGTTCTTCAAACACCTGGGTGTAATAAGATACAGACACTCCCATAAGGAAAGAAGAGTTCTGATGTGCACATGTGAATATCGTGTGACCAATCCCGTTAGAGATTGTCTGATTCTGCAGAGTAAGGAGCAGATGTTAAGATATATAGACGTATGGGTATACTTTAATTAAGCTATGTTGCAAAATATAAGGTCTCGTTTCATCTCTGCTAGTGCAAAAATGAAGAGGTCGTTACCCCTCTAGCCGACATCATCATCTCCAGTGTGGAAATGTAGAGAGGGTTTGGCTCCCTTGAGAGGGATCGCTGCCCCCTGAGGACAAAATTCCTCCATAGCTCCTGCCCTGTCTCATAACTGGCTATGACCAAGTTTGCTAATTTCTCGTCTCTTGTGTATATGGTGTCTACCTCCATCACTTATTGCTTAAGTTGTACATGGTGTCCACCTCCATCACTTAATTCGCTACCCCCAAAGAGGGAGATAAGATCAGTAAATGGTTCCTTGAATTCTCTTTTTTTCTTCCTCCAGATTTTCATTTTTATTTTGATTATAACACAAGAAAACCCTCATTCGCCCGGCTTCAAATTCTCAACGCAGAATAGACCAAGTTTTATGGAACATTTGTCATATGCAGGCGCCTAGAACCCGAGTTATTTAACCCATTCCCAGCTTTCGCTTCAAACACGGAGGGCCCGTGTTCGATTCCCGGCGGGGTAGAAACATTTCTACGTGTTTCTTTACACATGTTGTCCTGTTCACCTAACAGCAAGTAGGTACCTGGGTGGTAGTCGACTGGTGTGGGTCGCATCCTGGGGGGACAAGATTGAGGACCACAATGGAAATAAGTTAGACAGTCCTCGATAACGCACTGACTCTCATGGGTTATCCTGGCTGGCTAACCCTCCAGGGTTAAAAATCTGAACGAAATCTTATCTTATCTAACTTGGCGAAGCCTCTGCTCCGCACCTGCCAACGTTCAGACAAAGGCGCCGACTAACTTGACAGGTGTGTAGCCTCACATCTGTCAATTTTATGTGCAACATAAACTATACGTTTGTATAGTTTGTTTGCAATCGTGTCATTACGGTTTCGTGAGTCTTATGTGCAACATGATCTTAAACTTTTATTATCTTAAAATCACGTGTACGGCAGATTTGGTCAGTATACTAAAATAGTTAAAGAAAGTTCAAATTAGTGGGATTCCTGTGAGAGCTGGAGAATGCCTCGTCTGATCGACTTCAAATTCTCGTCCAGAAAGCAAACTTTGTTTCGTTACCGCCTTGCACAAGTCCCAGTTTGCTTATTTTATTAAATAGTAATATTGATTTCCCATCAGTAAGTGAAGAATATTTCGCAGGATCACCGTCACAATATTAACATTAATACATTGAACAAACCGTACCCCCGGCCGGGATTGAACCCGCGGTCATAGAGTCTCAAAACTCCAGCCCGTCGCGTTAGCCACTAGACCAGCTAGCCACAATAAGATTCATCCAACTAGGTATATTTCTACACCCTACACACAGAGGTGCCTGCGCTAACCTTCCTAGGGTGTAGAAATATACCTAGTTGGATGAATCTTATTGTGGCTAGCTGGTCTAGTGGCTAACGCGACGGGCTGGAGTTTTGAGACTCTATGACCGCGGGTTCAATCCCGGCCGGGGGTATGGTTTGTTTGCAATCGTGTCATTATGATTTCTTAAGTCAACACATTGAACAAGAAGAATAATATTCTGACATCCTTTAAAAAACTACAAATCGTTGGATTAAGATCAGTTACTAAAGAATACTTTTTCCGATAGGCTTCAAACTTTGACTTGTGGTGAGCTGTGTAAATTTTAATTTGCAAAATTTATTAAATATCAGAGTTTCCATGTGATATCTTGAGAATGGTTCTTCTGGTCGGCTTCAAACTCCACGTGCTGGTCTATCTGTCAGTTTTATATAAAAAAATATATCAGACGGAGTCCTTTAAGAGAAAAATAATAATAATATTTTTTTTCTAGTATTAAAGATAATTTTAAGTGACATAGAATTATTAAAAGTAAACTTATAAGTGTTCAAAACTTGTTCTTGTTCTTCTCTAACTTGTTCTTGTTCTTGTCTAACTTGTTCTTGTACTTGACTAACTTGTTCTTGTTCTTCTCTAACTTGTTCTTGTTCTTCTCTAACTTGTTCTTGTTCTTCTCTAACTTGTTCTTGTTCTTGTCTAACTTGTTCTTGTTCTTCTCTAACTTGTTCTTGTTCTTCTCTAACTTGTTCTTGTTCTTGTCTAACTTGTTCTTGTTCTTCTCTAACTTGTTCTTGTTCTTGTGTAACTTGTTCTTGTTCTTGTCTAACTTGTTCTTGTTCTTCTCTAACTTGTTCTTGTTCTTCTCTAACTTGTTCTTGTACTTCTCTAACTTGTTCTTGTTCTTCTCTAACTTGTTCTTGTTCTTCTCTAACTTGTTCTTGTACTTCTCTAATTTGTTCTTTTACTTCTCTAACTTGTTCTTGTTCTTCTCTAACTTGTTCTTGTACTTCTGTAACTTGTTCTTGTACTTCTCTAACTTGTTCTTGTCCTTCTCTAACTTGTTCTTGTTCTTGTCTAACTTGTTCTTGTTCTTCTCTAACTTGTTCTTGTTCTTGTGTAACTTGTTCTTGTTCTTGTCTAACTTGTTCTTGTTCTTGTCTAACTTGTTCTTGTTCTTCTCTAACTTGTTCTTGTACTTCTCTAACTTGTTCTTGTTCTTCTCTAACTTGTTCTTGTTCTTCTCTAACTTGTTCTTGTACTTCTGTAAATTGTTCTTGTACTTCTCTAACTTGTGCTTGTTCTTCTCTAACTTGTTCTTGTACTTCTCTAACTTGTTCTTGTTCTTCTCTAACTTGTTCTTGTTCTTCTCTAACTTGTTCTTGTTCTTCTCTAACTTGTTCTTGTTCTTCTCTAACTTGTTCTTGTACTTCTCTAACTTGTTCTTGTATTTCTCTAACTTGTTCTTGTTCTTCTCTAACTTGTTCTTGTTCTTCTCTAACTTGTTCTTGTTCTTCTATAACTTGTTCTTGTTCTTCTCTAACTTGTTCTTGTTCTTCTCTAACTTGTTCTTGTTCTTCTCTAACTTGTTCTTGTTCTTCTCTAACTTGTTCTTGTCCTTCTCTAACTTGTTCTTGTTCTTCTCTAACTTGTTCTTGTCCTTCTCTATCTTGTTCTTGTACTTCTCTAACTTGTTCTTGTCCTTCTCTAACTTGTTCTTGTTCTTCTCTAACTTGTTCTTGTACTTCTCTAACTTGTTCTTGTTCTTCTCTAACTTGTTCTTGTTCTTCTCTAACTTGTTCTTGTTCTTCTCTAACTTGTTCTTGTTCTTCTCTAACTTGTTCTTGTTCTTCTCTAACTTGTTCTTGTTCTTCTCTAACTTGTTCTTCTTCTTCTCTAACTTGTTCTTGTTCTTCTCTAACTTGTTCTTGTACTCCTCTAACTTGTTCTTGTACTTCTCTAACTTGTTCTTGTTCTTCTCTAACTTGTTCTTGTTCTTCTCTAACTTGTTCTTGTTCTTCTCTAACTTGTTCTTGTTCTTCTCTAACTTGTTCTTGTTCTTCTCTAACTTCCTTTCTCAAAGACTTTCATTTATAACTTCAAACATCTTATCTGCTTGACTTCAGATTTTCCCTCCTGATGATCAACAACAAGTTGCAACAATCAGCAAGTTGTTGCAACAATCAGCCAGTTGTTGCAACAATCAGCCAGTTGTTGCAGCAATCAGCAAGTTGTTGCAACAATCAGCAAGTTGTTGCAGCAATCAGCCAGTTGTTACAACAATCAGCCAGTTGTTACAACAATCAGCCAGTTTGTTGCAACAATCAGCCAGTTGTTGCAACAATCAGCAAGTTGTTGCAACAATCAGCAAGTTGTTGCAACAATCAGCCAGTTGTTGCAACAATCAGCCAGTTGTTGCAACAATCAGCCAGTTGTTGCAACAATCAGCAAGTTGTTGCAGCAATCAGCCAGTTGTTACAACAATCAGCCAGTTGTTACAACAATCAGCCAGTTGTTGCAACAATCAGCCA
Source organism: Cherax quadricarinatus (assembly GCF_026875155.1). Taxonomy (NCBI): domain Eukaryota; kingdom Metazoa; phylum Arthropoda; class Malacostraca; order Decapoda; family Parastacidae; genus Cherax; species Cherax quadricarinatus. The sequence continues at coordinate 6,784,984 of NC_069408.1, read as the reverse complement.
GTTGTTGCAACAATCAGCAAGTTGTTGCAACAATCAGCAAGTTGTTGCAACAATCAGCCAGTTGTTGCAACAATCAGACAGTTGTTGCAACAATCAGCCAGTTGTTGCAACAATCAGCAAGTTGTTGCAGCAATCAGCCAGTTGTTACAACAATCAGCCAGTTGTTACAACAATCAGCCAGTTGTTGCAACAATCAGCCAGTTGTTGCAACAATCAGCAAGTTGTTGCAACAATCAGCCAGTTGTTGCAACAATCAGACAGTTGTTGCAACAATCAGCCAGTTGTTGCAACAATAAGCAAGTTGTTGCAACAATCAGCAAGTTGGTGCAACAATCAGCAAGTTGTTGCAACAATCAGCCAGTTGTTGCAACAATCAGCCAGTTGTTGCAACAATCAGCCAGTTGTTGCAACAATCAGCCAGTTGTTGCAACAATCAGCAAGTTGTTGCAACAATCAGCCAGTTGTTGCAACAATCAGCCAGTTGTTGCAACAATCAGCAAGTTGTTGCAACAATCAGCAAGTTGTTGCAACAATCAGCAAGTTGTCGCAACAATCAGCCAGTTGTTGCAACAATCAGCCAGTTGTTGCAACAATCAGCCAGTTGTTACAACAATCAGCCAGTTGTTACAACAATCAGCCAGTTGTTACAACAGTCAGCCAGTTGTTGCAACAATCAGCAGTTGTTGCAACAATCAGCAAGTTGTTGCAACAATCAGCAAGTTGTTGCAACAATCAGCCAGTTGTTGCAACAATCAGCCAGTTGTTGCAACAATCAGCCAGTTGTTGCAACAATAAGCAAGTTGTTGCAACAATCAGCAAGTTGTTGCAACAATCAGCAAGTTGTTGCAACAATCAGCCAGTTGTTGCAACAATCAGCCAGTTGTTGCAACAATCAGCCAGTTGTTGCAACAATCAGCAAGTTGTTGCAACAATCAGCCAGTTGTTGCAACAATCAGCCAGTTGTTGCAACAATCAGCCAGTTGTTGCAACAATCAGCCAGTTGTTACAACAATCAGCCAGTTGTTGCAACAATCAGCAAGTTGTTGCAACAATCAGCAAGTTGTTGCAACAATCAGCAAGTTGTTACAACAATCAGCAAGTTGTTGCAACAATCAGCAATTTGTTGCAACAATCAGCAAGTTGTTGCAACAATCAGCAAGTTGTTGCAACAATCAGCCAGTTGTTGCAACAATCAGCAAGTTGTTACAACAATCAGCAAGTTGTTGCAATAATCAGCAAGTTGTTGCAAACAATCAGCAAGTTGTTGCAACAATCAGCAAGTTGTTGCAACAATCAGCAAGTTGTTGCAACAATCAGCAAGTTGTTGCAACAATCAGCAAGTTGTTGCAACAATCAGCAAGTTGGTGCAACAATCAGCCAGTTGTTGCAACAATCAGCAAGTTGTTACAACAATCAGCAAGTTGTTGCAACAATCAGCAAGTTGTTGCAACAATCAGCCAGTTGTTGCAACAATCAGCAAGTTGTTGCGACAATCAGCAAGTTGTTGCAACAATCAGCCAGTTGTTGCAACAATCAGCCAGTTGTTACAACAATCAGCAAGTTGTTGCAACAATCAGCCAGTTGTTGCAACAATCAGCAAGTTGTTGCAACAATCAGCAAGTTGTTACAACAATCAGCAAGTTGTTGCAACAATCAGCCAGTTGTTGCAACAATCAGCAAGTTGTTGCAACAATCAGCCAGTTGTTGCAACAATCAGCAAGTTGTTGCAACAATCAGCCAGTTGTTGCAACAATCAGCAAGTTGTTGCAACAATCAGCCAGTTGTTGCAACAATCAGCATGTTGTTGCAACAATCAGCAAGTTGTTGCAACAATCAGCCAGTTGTTGCAACAATCAGCAAGTTGTTGCAACAATCAGCAAGTTGTTGCAACAATCAGCAAGTTGTTGCAACAATCAGCCAGTTGTTGCAACAATCAGCCAGTTGTTGCAACAATCAGCAAGTTGTTGCAACAATCAGCAAGTTGTTGCAACAATCAGCAAGTTGTTGCAACAATCAGCAAGTTGTTGCAACAATCAGCCAGTTGTTGCAACAATCAGCAAGTTGTTGCAACAATCAGCAAGTTGTTGCAACAATCAGCCAGTTGTTGCAACAATCAGCCAGTTGTTGCAACAATCAGCCAGTTGTTGCAACAATCAGCCAGTTGTTGCAACAATCAGCAAGTTGTTGCAACAATCAGCAAGTTGTTGCAACAATCAGCCAGTTGTTGCAACAATCAGCCAGTTGTTGCAACAATCAGCCAGTTTTGCAACAATCAGCCAGTTGTTGCAACAATCAGCCAGTTGTTGCAACAATCAGCAAGTTGTTGCAACAATCAGCAAGTTGTTGCAACAGTCAGCCAGTTGTTGCAACAATCAGCAAGTTGTTGCAACAATCAGCAAGTTGTTGCAACAGTCAGCCAGTTGTTGCAACAATCAGCAAGTTGTTGCAACAATCAGCAAGTTGTTGCAACAGTCAGCCAGTTGTTGCAACAATCAGCAAGTTGTTGCAACAATCAGCAAGTTGTTGCAACAGTCAGCCAGTTGTTGCAACAATCAGCAAGTTGTTGCAACAATCAGCAAGTTGTTGCAACAATCAGCAAGTTGTTGCAACAGTCAGCCAGTTGTTGCAACAATCAGCAAGTTGTTGCAACAATCAGCAAGTTGTTGCAACAGTCACCCAGTTGTTGCAACAATCAGCAAGTTGTTGCAACAATCAGCAAGTTGTTGCAACAGTCAGCCAGTTGTTGCAACAATCAGCAAGTGCAGGTGGCTGTCTCTGACCTCTGTTATATACAATATTTACAATATTGTCCTCCACAACATAACTTTACGAAGTTTCTTTTGATCGGCCTCAATATTTCAAGACTGGTGTATCCAGCTTAGAAGAAGGTCGGTGTTGTTCAGGGAGACTGTTGGTGCCGTTATGTTGCTGTTAATCACGAAATGGTTTAGTATCATTTTGTATTAAATAAGTGAAGTATGACTCCTCAAAGAAGGGAATCCTGTATCCTGATAATTGACTCTAGGAACTAGATTTATCCTACTCTTCCTTCAATCTGAATGCCTCTTATTCCACACTCACTAAGTAACCTCTATGATTTAGCGCTCTCCCCTTGATTAAAATATAACATATGTGAACGGCATTAATTTTGAACGACTGATGTTATCGTATGTCTGAATGACAGTTATTGAATTTACGTTGTGTTCTTGGACTCTGCGATAACTGTTGAACGTATCGTCTGTTGGCTTCAAAGTTTTATTGTTGATGTGTGTTCCTGTGTTCCTGTGTTCCTGTGTTCCTGTGTTCCTGTGTTCCTGTGTTCCTGTGTTCCCGTGTTCCTGTGCTCCTGTGTTCCTCAAAGGAAACTTTGCCTTGATGGGTAAGTTTTATTGTGTCAAAATTATTAAACAAATTGATTTCCTTGAAATAGCTGAAGAATGTCTGAAGTGACCACAAGATTAGTGTTTAATGAAGACAGGTTTCAGTTGCTCCACTCTGGAAGAATTGAAGAAATAAAAACTGTAACGGAGTGCAAAATGAACTCTAATCATTCAATAGAGTGTAAGTTCAGTATAAGAAACCTGGGAGTGACAATGTCAGAGGATCTCATATGCAAGGATCACAACAAAGTTATTACCGCAACCGCAAGGAAAATGATAAACTCCTTAACTGGAACAAGAGATGTCAAGACGATACCTGAAGAAGAGTATACCTGGGGAGGAGTATACCTGGAGAGGTTCCGAGGATCAACGCCCCCGCGGCCCGGTCTGTGACCAGGCCTCCCGAGGATAACTATCTTCCAGTAACTTGTTCTCCAAAAGCTGGAATATTGCTAAACACTAACGGTGATGAAACTAGTTTTGGGCCGGGCCGCGGGGGCGTTGACCCCCCGGAACCCCTCCCCCCCCGATAGGCTCTTTTCAAGGCAGGAAGAACCTTAACTGTTTGTATAAATTCATTCGACCATCTAAACTAATTGAATGCTTGTTCTACGACTCACACGTCAAATTTACACCTGGAAAAATCCTGGAGGCACTGGTCCAAGACCTACTGCTCACACAAACACGGGTCATACTCCGCCTCAGAACACACGGTTGATAACCCCGCCTCACAACACACAGGTGATAAGCCCCACCTCACAACATCCTCAAAGGCTCAAAAAAAAAAAAACTCTTTCCTGGAGAGTAGAAAGAGGCCGCTTTGAGTTTACATAGAGAAGAGTATAGAGGTGCAGCACGTGTGGAGGCTTGAAGACCCGGAATGTAATTATTTCAGACAAGCTGTGTACCGCAGCTCTCCATTAGCGACCCAGCAACCTGACAAAGGGAATTTAGCGGCTTGTGACAGCACTATGCAAGTGGTAAGAATGTGCTGCTTATACTGTGAGACGCCAGCCAGGCCAGCCCAGCAGACAAGACCAGGCCAGCAGACACCACCAGCCAGCAGACACCACCAAGCCAGCAGACACCACCAGCCCAGCAGACACCACCAGGCAGTCCACAGACACCACCACCCAGCAGACACCACCAGGCCAGCCCAGCAGACACCACCAGCCCAGCAGACACCACCAGCCCAGCAGACATCACCAGCCCAGCAAACACACCAGCCCAGCAGACACCACCAGCCAGCAGACACCAGCGCCCAGAGACACCACCAGCCCAGTAGACACCACCAGCCCAGCAGACACCACCAGCCCAGCAGACACCACCAGCCAGCAGACACCACCAGCCAGCAGACCCACAGCCAGCAGACACCACCAGCCCAGCAGACATCACCAGCCCAGCAGACACCACTAGCCAGCAGTACACCATCAGCCCAGCAGACACCACCAGCCAGCAGACACCACCAGCCCAGCCACACCACCAGCCCAACAGACACCACCAGCCCAGCAGAAAACCACCAGCCAGCAGACACCACCAGCCCAGCAGACACCACCAGCCCAGCAGACACCACCAGCCAGCAGACACCACCAGCCCAGCAACACCACCAGCCCAGCAGACATCACCACCCAGCAAACACCACCAGCCCAGCAGACACCACCAGCCAGCAGACACCAGCAGCCCAGCAGACACCACCAGCCCAGTAGACACCACCAGCCCAGCAGACACCACCAGCCCAGCACACAACACCAGCCCAGCAGACACCACCAGCCAGCAGACACCACCAGCCCAGCAGACACCACCACCAGCAGACACCACCAGCCCAGCAGACATCACCAGCCCAGCAGACACCACCAGCCAGCAGACACCATCAGCCCAGCAGACACCACCAGCCAGCAAACACCACCAGCCCGGGCACACACCACCAGCCCAACAGACACCACCAGCCCTGCAGACACCACCAGCCAGCAGACACCACCAGCCCAACAGACACCACCAGCCCAGCAGACACCACCAGCCAGCAGACACCACCAGCCCAGCAGACACCACCAGCCCAGCAGACATCACCAGCCCAGCAAACACCACCAGCCCAGCAGACACCACCAGCCAGCAGACACCAGCAGCCCAGCAGACACCACCAGCCCAGTAGACACCACCAGCCCAGCAGACACCACCAGCCCAGCAGACACCACCAGCCAGCAGACACCACCAGCCCAGCAGACACCACCAGCCAGCAGACACCACCAGCCCAGCAGACATCACCAGCCCAGCAGACACCACCAGCCAGCAGACACCATCAGCCCAGCAGACACCACCAGCCAGCAGACACCACCAGCCCCAGCACACACCACCAGCCCAACAGAAAACCACCAGCCCAGCAGACACCACCAGCCAGCAGACACCACCAGCCCAGCAGACACCACCAGCCCAGCAGACACCACCAGCCCAGCAGACACCACCAGCCAGCAGACACCACCAGCCCAGCAGACACCACCAGCCAGCAGACACCACCAGCCCAGCAGACTGGCTCTGGTGGCCTGGTGGTTAACGCTCTCGCTTCACACAGCGAGGGCCTGGGTTCGATTCCCAGCCAGAGTAGAAACATTGGACGTGTTTCTTTCCGCCTGTTGTCTATGTTCCCCATCAGAAAATGGGTACCTGGGTGTTAGTCACGGTGTGGGCGCAACCTGGGACACTGACCTAAAGGAGCCTGGTCACAGACCGGGCCGCGGGGGCGTTGACCCCCGGAACTCTCTCCAGATCTCCAGATAACACCACCAGCCCAGCAGACACCACCAGCCAGCAGACACCACCAGGCCAGCAGACACCACCAGCCACCAAGACACCACCAGGCCCAGCAGACACCACCAGCCCAGTAGACACCACCAGCCCAGCAGACACCACCAGCCCAGCAGATACCACCAGCCCAGCAGACGCCAGCAGACACCACCAGCCCAGCAGACACCACCAGCCCAGCAGACACCACCAGCCCAGCAGACACCACCAGCCAGCAAAACACCACCAGCCGCAGTCAAACACCACCAGCCAGCAGACACCACCAGCCCAGCAGACACCACCAGCCAGCAGACACCACCAGCCCAGCAGCACACCACCAGCCCAGCAGACACCACCAGCCAGCAACACCACCAGCCCAGCAGACACCACCAGCCCAGCAGACACCACCAGCCCAGCAGACACCACCAGCCAGCAGACACCACCAGCCCAGCAGACACCACCAGCCAGCAGACACCACCAGCCCAGCAGACACCACCAGCCCAGCAGACACCACCAGCCAGCAGACACCACCAGCCCAGCAAACACCACCAGCCAGCAGACACCACCAGCCCAGCAGACACCACCAGCCAGCAGAAAACCACCAGCCCAGCAGACACCACCAGCCCAGCAGACACCACCAGCCAGCAGACACCACCAGCCCAGCAGACACCACCAGCCAGCAGACACCACCAGCCCAGCAGACACCACCAGCCAGCAGACACCACCAGCCCAGCAGACACCACCAGCCCAGCACAGCAAACAACATAAGGCTGACTTCTTGTATCTTTATTGGGCTGACAACAGAGATATGTTCGAGAAAATATTAATTGTTGCATAAAAACAGGTATAAAAATAGATGGAGCAGTAACAGAATCTGTTTGGGTAGAGTTTGTAGAAGGTCAAGAAAAACTAATTCTAGGTGTAATATACCGACCTCCAGGCTTGGACCACGATAGAGGGAGACTTCTTTGGGACGAAACTGTTAGGGCTTCTAGACACAATAACATAGTGATAGTAGGGGATTTTAACTTTAGTCAAATTGACTGGAATTCTTTGACCGGTAATCTGGAGTCCAGTGATTTGATGGGAACAGTTCAGGACTGTTTTCTGAAGCAGTGTGTAACAGAGCCTACCAGGGGTAATAATTTGCTCGACCTAGTCTTGTCAAATAAGGAAACACTCGTAAATAAACTGGATATCATTGAAGAGCTTGGCGCAAGTGATCACAAATCCATCACTTTTAGCATTAACTGGGAATACAAGAATAATGATAATACGGTAAAAACCCCTGATTTTCGTTCTGCCGATTATAATGGACTTAGGGAACACCTGTATAATCTTGATTGGGGTTATCTAGCTAATGATTTTATTGACGATGATCATACTTATGATTATGAAGGGATCTGCTTTTATGATTTTTTCTTAATAATGTACACCGTGCTCAGAGTATATACATTCCCCAGAGAGAAATTAGGTCTAGTAATAACGATCCCAAATGGGTTAACAGTAGGCTAAAGCATCTATTAGGGGAGAAAAGGGGAATTTATGGGCGCATCAGAAGAGGAGAGGTTAACCTTACTGACCAATATGTTCAGCTTAAAAGAGAAGTAAAAAAGGCGATTAGAAAGGCTAAACGTGACTATGAAATTAGAGTTGCTAATGAATCAAAGACTAATCCAAAGGGGTTCTTTCAAGTGTATAGGACGAAGGTGAAGGAAAAAGTAGGACCTCTGAAAACTGGGAATGGACAGGTGACGGATAATGAACTGGAAATGTGTTCCTTATTTAATGACTATTTTTTGTCAGTTTTTACACAGGAAGATGTAAATGAGATTCCAGAAATTAACAATTATTCAGTTCCTGATGAATTCAAATTAACTAATATTACTGTCAAGAGGGACATAGTTATTAAACTGAAGCAAAATAAGTCCTCAGGGCTCGACGAGTTGTTTCCCAGGGTACTTAAGGAATGCAAGATGGAACTTAGTCAGCCATTAACGAGAGTATTCAATGCGTCCATCCTTACCAGTGTTGTGCCAGAGTTGTGGAAGATGGCTAATGTGGTTCCTATATTCAAATCAGGGGATAAGTCCACTCCTTCAAATTACCGTCCAATAAGCCTGACATCTATAGTGGGCAAGTTATTAGAATCAATTATAGCTGACATTATCAGAAGTCACCTTGAAGAGCATAACTTGATAAATGAATCTCAGCATGGATTCACGAGAGGTCGTTCCTGCCTGACAAACTTACTGACGTTCTTCAATAGAACATTTGAGGCAGTTGACAGTGATAAAGAATATGATATTGTTTATCTGGATTTTAGTAAAGCTTTCGATAGAGTACCTCACAGGAGACTCTTAAGAAAAGTGGCAGTTCATGGTATAGGAGGCAAAATTCTAGCATGGAAAGAGGCATGGCTTACCAATAGAAAGCAGAGTTACCATTAATGGAGTGAAATCTGAATGGGGATTAGTCACTAGTGGCGTTCCACAAGGATCAGTTTTAGGCCCTCTCTTGTTCATAATTTACATTAATGACCTTGATGAAGGAATTACGAGTGACATGAGTAAATTTGCTGATGATACAAAGATAGGCCGTATAATTCACTCTGAGAAGGATAGCAATGAACTCCAGGACGTTTTGGACAAATTAATGTCTTGCTTTGAAAAATGGCAGATGAAGTTCAGTGTGGATAAGTGTAAAGGTACTAGCCCTTGGAAAATGAAAATAACCCTCGAAGCTATAATCTAGGTGAAGTAGAGCTTGATCATACAGAATGTGAAAAAGACTGGGAGTCATGGTAAGCAGAAATCTAAAGCCAAGACAGCGGTGCCTAATTTGGCGCAACAAGGCTACTGATGATGTAAAATTAAACGAGGAAATAATAACTTGGAGATAACAAAGGAATACTTACAAGTGCTGCTCAGGCAAGTGCTTACGGCAACTTATCCTCAACACATGAAACTCAGCAAAGGTTTTTAATACAATCAATTTACAGGTATAAGAGCTTTATCCAACCTCAGCTCATTTCAATACCCACCCTATCTAAGGTACACTAAACCCCCCCCCTCCCCAGGATACCACCAAAAAACAGTTGAGAGAATACGAAGTGGAGCACAGATTAAATGGGAAACAAGCTTCAAGTGTCAAACAGCACAGGAAAGCTGGGGGTGGACCAAAAACACACATCATGTGAAAGCGGCACACCAACCTATTGTTTTTTGCAAAATCTGAATGACAACGAAATTTCAAGGCAGCATTCAGAAAACTCGACAAAGAATCACTCGTGACGGTACATAAGCCAAGTTGCACATCACTCAGTGGACAGCAACCCCGCAAGGAGCTCTCACGGGAAACAAAACAGGGAATATACGGAGGTTTAGCAGCAAGATTAGTTTACGAAACAAGATGAATAACACACGAAGCTAGAATGAATAACACACGAAGCTAGAGTGAATAACCCACGACGCTAGACTGAATAACACACGAAGATAGAGTGAATAACCTACGAAGCTAGAGTGAATAACACACGAGGCTAGAGTGAATGACACACGAAGCTAGAGTGAATAACACACGAAGCTAGAGTAAATAACCCACGAAGCTATAGTGAATAACACACGAAGCTAGAGTGAATAACCCACGAAGCTAGACTGAATAACACACGAAGCTAGAGTGAATAACCTACGAAGCTAGAGTGAATAACACACGAGGCTAGATTGAATGACACACGAAGCTAGAGTGAAAAACACACGAAGCTAGAGTGAATAACTCACGAAGCTGAAGTGAATAACACACGAAGCTAGAGTGAATAACCTACGAAGCTAGAGTGAATAACACACGAAGCTAGACTAAATAATCCATGAAGCTAGAGTGAATAACACACGAAGCTAGAGTGAATAACCCACGAGGCTAGACTGAATAACACACGAAGCTAGAGTGAATAACCCACGAAGCGTGAGTGAATAACCCACGAAGCTAGAGTGAATAACACACGAAGCTAGAGTGAATAACCTACGAAGCGTGATGAATAACCTACGAAGCTAAGTGAATAACACACGAGCTAAGTGAATAACCCACGAAGCTAGAGTGAATAACCCACGAACTCGAGTGAAAACCCACGAACAAAGAGTGAATAACCCACGAAGCAAGAGTGAATAACCCACGAAGCTAGAGTGAATAACCCACGAAGCTAGAGTGAATAACCCACGAAGCGTGAGTGAATAAATTACGAAGCTAGAGTGAATAACACACGAGGCTAGAGTGAATAACCCACGAAGCTAGAGTGAATAACCCACGAAGCTAGAGTGAATAACCCACGAAGCTAGGGTGAATATCCCAGGAAACTAGAGTGAATAACCCACGAAGCTAGAGTGAATAACCCACGAAGCGTGAGTGAATAACCTACGAAGCTAGAGTGAATAACACACGAGGCTAGAGTGAATAACTCACGAAGCTAGAGTGAATAACCCACGAAGCTAGAGTGAATAACCCACGAAGCTAGGGTGAATATCCCAGGAAACTAGAGTGAATAACCCACGAAGCTAGAGTGAATAACTCACGAAGCGTGAGTGAATAACCTACGAAGCTAGAGTGAATAACACACGAGGCTAGAGTGAATAACACACGAAGCTAGAGTGAATAACCCACGAAGCTAGAGTGAATAACCCACGAAGCTAGAGTGAATAACCCACGAAGTAGAGTGAAAACTCACGAAGCTAGAGTGAATAACCTACGAAGCTAGAGTGAATAACCCGCGAAGATACAGTGAATAACCTACGAAAGTAGAGTGAATAACCTACGAGGCTAGAGTGAATAACCTACGAAACTAGAGTGAATAACCTACGAAGCTAGAGTGAATAGCCTACGAAACTAGAGTGAATAACCTACAAAACTAGAGGGAATAACCTACAAAACTAGAGTGAATAACTTACGAAACTAGAGGGAATAACCTACGAGGCTAGAGTGAATAACCTACGACGCTAGAGTGAATAACACGAAGCTAGAGTGAATAACCTACGAAACTAGAGTGAATAACCTACGAAACTAGAGTGTATAGCCTACGAAATTAGAATGAATAACCTACGCAGCTAGAGTGAATAACCTACGAAACTAGAGTGAATAACCTACGAAACTAGAGTGAATAACCTACGAAACTAGAGTGAATAACCTACGAAATTAGAATGAATAACCTACGAAACTAGAGTGAATAACCTACGAAACTAGAGTGAATAACCTACGAAACTAGAGTGAAATAACCACGAAACTAGAGTGAATAACCTACGAAACTAGAGTGAATAACCTACGAAATTAGAATGAATAACCTACGAAACTAGAGTGAATAACCTACGAAATTAGAGTGAATAACCTACGAAACTAGAGTGAATAACCTACGAAACTAGAGTGAATAACCTACGAAACTAATTTGAATAACCTAAACGAAACAAAGAGTGAATAACCCTACGAAACTAGATGATAACCTACAAACTAGTGGAATAACCTAACGAAATTAGAATGAATAACCTACAAAACTAGAGTGAAAAAAACCTAGAACCTAATTATAAATAACCTACGAAATTAGAGTGAATAACCTACGAAACTAGAGTGAATAACCTACGAAACTAGAGTGAATAACCTACGAAACTAGAGTGAATAACCTACGAAACTAGAGTGAATAACCTACGAAACTAGAGTGAATAACCTACGAAACTAGAGTGAATAACCTACGAAATTAGAATGAATAACCTACAAAACTAGAGTGAATAACCCACGAAGAAACACAAATTTACGCAACAGTGAGGACAATAAAGGCTAGAGTGAAGACTGGAGACGAGCTACTCAGAGGACGTCATAGTGAGAGTAAAGACAGTGTTTAAGACACCAAGACAGAGTACACTGAGTGAAATAAAAGTGCGAGACCGAGTACACTGAGGGTAGTTAAGGTACGAGACCGAGTACACTGAGGGGTAGTTATGGGACGAGACCGAGTACACTGAGGGAAGTTAAGGTACGAGACCGAGTGCACTGAGGGGTAGTTATGGGACGAGACCGAGTACACTGAGGGAAGTTAAGGTACGAGACCGAGTACACTGAGGGTAGTTAAGGTACGAGACCGAGTAAACTGAGGGGTAGTTATGGGACGAGACCGAGTACACTGAGGGTAGTTAAGGTACGAGACCGAGTGCACTGAGGGGTAGTTATGGGACGAGACCGAGTACACTGAGGGAAGTTAAGGTACGAGACCGAGTACACTGAGGGTAGTTAAGGTACGAGACCGAGTACACTGAGGGGTAGTTATGGGAGGAGACCGAGTACACTGAGGGAAGTTAAGGTACGAGACCGAGTACACTGAGGGGTAGTTATGGGACGAGACCGAGTACACTGAGGGAAGTTAAGGTACGAGACCGAGTACACTGAGAGTAGTTAAGGTACGAGACCGAGTACCCTGAGGGGTAGTTATGGGACGAGACCGAGTACACTGAGGGGTAGTTAGGGGACGAGACCGAGTACACTGAGTGAAGTTAAGGTACGAGACCGAGTACACTGAGGGATAGTTAAGGGACGACACCGAGTACACTGAGGGTACTTAAGGTACGAGACCGAATACACTGAGGGGTAGTTACGGGACGAGACCGAGTACACTGAGGGAAGTTAAGGTACGAGACCGAGTACACTGAGGGGTAGTTAAGGTACGAGACCGAGTACACTGAGGGTAGTTAAGGGACGAGACCAAGTACACTGAGGGTAGTTAAGGGACGAGACCAAATACTTTGAGGGTAGTTAAAGGACGAGACCAAGTACACTGAGGGGTAGTAAAGGGACGAGACCGAGTACACTGAGGGTAGTTAAGGTACGAGACCGAGTACACTGAGGGTAGTTAAGGGACGAGACCAAGTAAAACTGAGGGTAGTTAAGGGACAGACCCCAAATACATTGAGGGTAGTTAAGGGACGAGACCAAGTACACTGAGGGGTAGTAAAGGGACGAGACCGAGTACACTGAGGGTAGTTAAAGGACGAGACCGAGTACACTGAGGGGTAGTTAAGGTACGAGACCGAGTACACTGAGGGTAGTTAAGGGACGAGACCAAGTACGCTGAGGGTAGTTAAGGACGAGACCCCGTAACACTATGGTAGTTAAGGGACGAGACCAAGTACACTGAGGGTAGTTAAGGGACGAGACCAAGTACACTGAGGGTAGTTAAGGGACGAGACCAAGTACACTGAGGTAGTTAAGGACGAGACCAAGTACACTGAGGGTAGTTAAGGGACGAGACCAAGTACACTGAGGGTAGTTAAGGGACGAGACCAAGTACACTGAGGGTAGTTAAGAGACGAGACCAAGTACACTGAAGGTAAAGGGACGAGACCAAGTACACTGAGGGTAGCTAAGGGACGAGACCAAGTACACTGAGGGTAGTTAAGGGATGAGAAAAAGTACACTGAGGGTAGTTAAGGGACTAGACCAAGTACATTGAGGGTAGTTAAGGGATGAGACCAAGTACACTGAGGGTAGTTAAGGGACGAGACCAAGTACACTGAGGGTAGTTAAGAGACGAGACCAAGTACACTGAGGGTAAAGGGACGAGACCAAGTACACTGAGGGTAGTTAAGGGACGAGACCAAGTACACTGAGGGTAGTTAAGGGACGAGACCAAGTACACTGAGGGTAGTTAAGGGACGAGACCGAGTACACTGAGGGGTAGTTAAGGGACGAGACCAAGTACACTGAGGGTAGTTAAGGACGAGACCAAATACACTGAGGGTAGTTTAAAAGGGAAAGAGACCAAGTACACTGAGGTAGTTAAGGGACGAGACCAAGTACACTGAGGGGAGTTAAGGGGCGAGACCAAGTACACTGAGGTAGTAAGGACGCCAAGTACAGAGGTATTAAGGACGAGACCAAGTACACTGAGGGGAGTTAAAGGGGCGAGACCAAGTACACTGAGGTAATTAAGGGACGAGCCAAGTACACGAGGGTAGTATTCGAGACCAAGTACACTGAGGGTAGTTAAGGTTCGAGACCAAGTACACTGAGGGTAGTTAAGGGACGAGACCAAGTACACTGAGGGTAGTTAAGGTTCGAGACCAAGTACACTGAGGGTAGTTAAGGTTCGAGACCAAGTACACTGAGGGTAGTTAAGGTTCGAGACCAAGTACACAGAGGGTAGTAAGGGACGGACCAAGACATGAGGGATTTTAAAGGGGGGAGACCAGTACACTGAGGGTCGTAAGGTTCGAGACCAATACACGAGGGTAGTTAAGGTCGAGCCCTACACGAGGATTTAAGGACGAACCAAGTAAAACTGAGGTAGTTAAGGTTCGAGACCAAGTACACTGAGGGAAATTAAGGGTTTGAGACCAAGTACACTGAAGGTAGTTAAGGTTCGATACCAAGTACACTGAGGGTAGTTAAGGTTCGAGACCAAGTACACTGAAGGTAGTTAAGGTTCGAGACCAAGTACACTGAGGGTAGTTAAGGTTCGAGACCAAGTACACTGAAGGTAGTTAAGGTTCGAGACCAAGTACACTGAGGGTAGTTAAGGTTCGACACCAAGTACACGAGGGGAGTTAAGGTTCGAGACCAAGTACACTGAGGGTAGTTAAGGGACGAGACCAAGTACACTGAGGTAGTTAAGGTTCCCAGACCAAGTACACTGAAGGTAGTTTAAGGTTCGAGACCAAGTACACTGAGGTAGTTAAGTTCGAGACCCAAATACACTGAGGTAGTTTAAGGTCGAGACCAAGTACACTGAAGGTATTAAGGGTTCGAGACCAAGTACACTGAGGGAGTTAAGGTTCGAGACCAAGTACACTGAGGGTAGTTTAAAGGGTTTGAGACCAAATACACTGAGGGTAAATTAAAGGCGAGACCCCAAATACACTGAAGGTAGTTTAAGGTTCGAGACCAAGTACACTGAGGGTAGTTAATGGACAGACAAGTACCTGAGTATAAGGTCGAGACCAAGTACACTGAGGTATTAAGGTTCGAGACAAGTACACTGAGGGTAGTTAAAAGGGGCGAGACCAAGTACACTGAGGGGAGTTTTAAAGGGTTTGAGACCAAGTACACTGAGGTAGTTAAGGGACGAGACCAAGTACACTGAGGAAGTTAAGGGTTTGAGACCAAGTACACCCGAGGTAGTTAAGTTCGAGACCAAGTACACTGAGGGAGTTAAGGGAAGACCAATTACACTGAGGTAGTTAAGGTTCGGGGACCAAATACACTGAGGTAGTTAAGGGGCGAGACCAAATACACTGAGGTAAATTAAGGTTCGAGACCAAGTACACGAGGTAGTTAAGGTTCGAGAAACCCAAATACACTGAGGGTAGTTAAGGGTCGAGACCAAGTACACTGAGGGTAGTTAAGGTACGAGACCAAGTACACTGAGGGTAGTTAAGGTTCGAGACCAAGTACACTGAGGGTAGTTAAGGAACGAGACCAAGTACACTGAGGGTAGTTAAGGAACGAGATGACAACAGCAGCGAATTTTATCCAGCCTTGTTGGTGTTATAATGTTGTATGACTTGGATGAGACAGTGATGGAGGTAGACTCCATCCATACCTTAAAGTAATGGAGGTAGACTCCATCCATACCTTAAAGTGATGGAGGTAGACTCCATCCATACCTTAAAGTGATGGAGGTAGACTCAATCCATACCTTAAAGTGATGGAGGTAGACTCAATCCATACCTTAAAGTGATGGAGGTAGACTCCATCCATACCTTAAAGTGATGGAGGTAGAGAATTGTTTGATCTGAGAGGGAGGTGACCTCTCAGTGGCTACATTCTCACTACTACTACTCTGCACCTCTCCTTCCCACAGTATATAAGTCTCCGCACTGTCGCTTTATCTTCAGATAGTTCCTGACTATGAAAGTGAACTTCTCCAGGCTGAGGGACTGACAACCTCAAATTCTACGACTTCAAGGGTGATGGACTGATTACATCGTCTTCACATCTCTACTGTTCCTGCCTACTTTCTGTACTCGACTGAAGAAGCCTACTGTGTAGGCGAAACGTTTCGGAATAAAGTTGCCTAACTGTTGGCTATGTGTCTTACCTACCGAAGCATCTTAAGTCGGTGGGAGAATTGGACCTGCCTCGCATGGGCCAGTAGGCCTGTTGCAGTGTTCCTTCTTTCTTATGTTCTTATGAGTGAGAGTGTGATTTGAGTGTGACTTGCACAACCTGAGTTAACAGACTTAGCTTTCAAAATGTGTTAGGCAAATCTTTTTTTTTTTTTTTTTGGGGTGTGAGAAGGTCCTGCCTAGTATGGGTCAGTAGGCCTGTTGCAGTGTTTCTCCTTTCTTATGTTCTTGTGTTCCTTCATACTGTCCCTTGTGCCTCAGTGCACGTGACACCTATAGTCCAGAGTGCACATAAATTTCTAGTGTAGTTAAATATTAGGACCGAAAATTTGACTCAATCAAATAAACCAGTCACAAGTTATCACATGGAAACTAATATTCCAATTTCTTTAAAAAAAAAATTGAAAATTAATATATTACATATCTCAGAGTAATTCAAAAACCTCATGATGGTAAGAAAATCTAGCTCGTTTCTCATAGAAACAAATATCCAAAAATAGGCCAACACATTAAGTTTGAAGACGCTCAGAAGATGCATTCTCAAGGGTTGGAGAGTACTGGACGACACACTCACACATTATAGCCTTACAAGCAGTGTTTCATTTTTTCCAAATTAATTCCTTTAAAAAAAAGTAAAATGGAGCCTACACAGGCTAGAATCAGTTCAAATGTTTATCTTGATCAAATTTACCAGCATTTGGGGCTTATGTTTATTCACGTATTAAGTATTACACATATTTGTTATTACAATTTTGAAGGTACATAGATGTTACAGTCACATAAAAATACATTATATAGACTTAACCTCGGATAAGCAACGTACAACGTACTGTTGTCTGTGTCACACTGGAAGACTAGGTCTATAACTGTTGTCTGTGTCACACTGGAAGACTAGGTCTATAACTGTTGTCTGTGTCACACTGGAAGACTTGGTCTATGACTGTTGTCTGTGTCACACTGGAAGACTTGGTCTATAACTGTTGTCTGTGTCACACTGGAAGACTTGGTCTATAACTGTTGTCTGTGTCACACTGGAAGACTTGGTCTATAACTGTTGTCTGTGTCACACTGGAAGACTTGGTCTATAACTGTTGTCTGTGTCCACACTGGAAGACTTGGTCTATAACTGTTGTTTGTGTCACACTGGAAGACTTGGTCTATAACTGTTGTCTGTGTCACACTGGAAGACTTGGTCTATAACTGTTGTCTGTGTCACACTGGAAGACTTGGTCTATAACTGTTTGTCTGTGTCACACTGGAAGACTTGGTCTATAACTGTTGTCTGTGACACTGGAAGACTTGGTCTATAACTGTTGTCTGTGTCACACTGGAAGACTTGGTCTATGACTGTTGTCTGTGTCACACTGGAAGACTTGTCTATAACTGTTGTCTGTGTCACACTGGAAGACTTGGTCTATAACTGTTGTCTGTGTCACACTGGAAGACTTGGTCTATAACTGTTGCTGTGTCACACTGGAGACTTGGTCTATAACTGTTGTCTGTGTCACAAATGAAGACTTGGTCCCATAACTGTTGTCTGTGTCACACTGGAAAAACTTGGTCTATAACTGTTTGTCTGTGTCACACTGGAAACTAGGGCTAAAAACTGTTGTCCCGTGTCACACTGGAAACTGGTCTATAACTGTTGTCTGTGTCACACTGGAAGACTAGGTCTATAACTGTTGTCTGTGTCCCCACTGGAAGACTTAGTCTATAACTGTTTTTCTGTGTCACCACTGGAAGACTTGGTCTATAACTTTGCTGTGTCACACTGGAAACTAGGTCTAAAAACTGTTGTCTTGTCACACTGGAAGACTAGGTTTCT
>NC_069408.1:6747021-6766413 GCF_026875155.1 Cherax quadricarinatus | reverse complement strand
TTGTTGCAACAATCACCCAGTGTTCAACAATCAGCATTTGTTGCAACAATCAGCGTTGTTGCAACAATCAGCTTTGGGCAACAATCGCAAAGTTGTTCAACAATCAGCAAGTTTTTGCAACAATCAGCAATTGTTGCAACAATCAGCAATTTGTTGCAACAATCACCCAGTTGTTGCAAAAATCAGCAAGTTGTTGCAAAAATCGCGTTTTTCAAAAATAGCCTTTGTTCAAATCACAGTTGTTGAAAACAATCAGAAAGTTGTTGCAAAAAATCGCAATTTGTTCAACAATCAGCAGTTGTTGCAACAATCAGCAATTTGTTGAAAACAATCACCCAATTTTGTTGCAACAATCAGCAAGTTGTTGCAACAATCAGCCAGTTGTTGCAAAATCAGCCAGTTGTTACAACAGTCAGCCAGTTGTTGCAACAATCAGCCGGGTTGTTGCAACAATCAGCCAGTTGTTGGCAACAATCAGCAAGTTGTTGCAACAATCAGCCAGTTGTTGCAACAATCAGCCAGTTGTTGCAACAATCAGCCAGTTGTTGCAACAAACTTTGCTGATTGTTGCAACAATCAGCAAGTTGTTACAACAATCAGCAAGTTGTTGCAACAATCAGCAAGTTGTTGCAACAATCAGCAAGTTGTTGCAACAATCAGCAAGTTGTTGCAACAATCAGCCAGTTGTTGCAACAATCAGCCAGTTGTTGCAACAATCAGCAAGTTGTTGCAACAATCAGCAAGTTGTTACAACAATCAGCAAGTTGTTGCAACAATCAGCAAGTTGTTGCAACAATCAGCAAGTTGTTGCAACAATCAGCAAGTTGTTGCAACAATCAGCCAGTTGTTGCAACAATCAGCCAGTTGTTGCAACAATCAGCCAGTTGTTGGCAACAATCAGCAAGTTGTTGCAACAATCAGCCAGTTGTTGCAACAATCAGCCAGTTGTTGCAACAATCAGCCAGTTGTTACAACAGTCAGCCAGTTGTTGCAACAATCAGCCAGTTGTTGCAACAATCAGCAGTTGTTGCAAACAATCAGCAAGTTGGTTGCAACAATCAGCCAGTTGTTTGCAACAATCAACCAGTTGTGAACAATCAGCAAGTTGTTGCAACAATCAGCAGTTGTTGCAACAATCAGCAAGTTGTTGCAGCAATCAGCCAGTTGTTGCAACAATCAGCAGTTATTGCAACAATCAGCCAGTTGTTGCAACAATCAGCAAGTTTGTTGCAACAATCAGCAGTTGTTGCAACAATCAGCAAGTTGTTGCAAAAATCAGCAGTTGTTGCAACAATCAGCAAGTTGTTGCAACAATCAGCAAGTTGTTGCAACAATCAGCCAGTTGTTGCAACAATCAGCAAGTTGTTGCAACAATCAGCAAGTTGTTGCAACAATCAGCCAGTTGTTGCAACAATCAGCCAGTTGTTGCAACAATCAGCCAGTTGTTGCAACAATCAGCAAGTTGTTGCAACATCAGCAAGTTGTTGCAACAATCAGCCAGTTGTTGCAACACTCAGCAAGTTGTTGCAACAATCAGCCAGTTGTTGCAACAATCAGCAAGTTGTTGCAACAATCAGCAAGTTGTTGCAACAATCAGCAAGTTGTTGCAACAATCAGCAAGTTGTTGCAAAAATCACCCCCGTTGTTGAAAACAATCAGAAAGTTGTTGCAACAATCGCCATTTTTTGCAACAATCAGAAAGTTATTGCAAAATCAGCAAGGCAGGGGGCGTTTGACCTGTTTTATATACAAAATTTAAAATATTGTCCTCCCCAACTAACTTTCGAAGTTTTTTTTGATGGGCCTCAATATTTAAAGCGGTGTACCAGTTTGAAGAAGGTCGGTGTTGTTCAGAAAGTTGGTGCGTTATTTTGCTGTTAATCACGAATGGTATAGTATCATTTTGTTTTAAAATAAGTGAAGTATGATCCTAAAAAAAGGGAACCTGTATCCTGAAAATTTGACTTGGGAACTAGATTTACCCTACTCTTCCTTCAATCTGAACCCTTTTTATTCCACGTCACTGTAACCTCTATGATTTAGGGCCCTTTCCCCTTGATTAAAATATAACATATGTAAAGGCATTAATTTGAACGGGTGATGTTATCGTAGTCTGGATGACAGATTGAATTTACGTTTGTTCTTTGACCTGCGATAACATTGAATGATCGTTGTTGGCTTTAAAATTTTTTGTTGTGTGTGTTCCCGTTTCCGTGTTTCTGTTTCCTGTGTTCCTGTGTTCCGTGTTCTGTGCTCCTGTGTTCCTCAAAGGAAACTTTGCCTTGATGGGTAAGTTTTATTGTGTCAAAATTATTAAACAAATTGATTTCCTTGAAATAGCTGAAGAATGTCTGAAGTGACCACAAGATTATTGTTTAATGAAGACAGGTTTCAGTTGCTCCACTCTGGAAGAATTGAAGAAATAAAAACTGTAACGGAGTGCAAAATAAACTCTAATCATTCAATAGAGTGTAACTTCAGTATAAGAAACCTGGGAGTGACAATGTCAGAGGATCTCATATGCAAGGATCACAAAAAAATTATTATCGGAACAGCAAGGAAAATGATAAACTGCTTAACTGGAACAAGAGATGTCAAGACGATACCTGAAGAAGAGTATACCTGGAGAGGAGTATACCTGGAGAGGAGTATACCTGGAGAGGAGTATACCTGGAGAGGTTCCGAGGATCAACGCCCCCGCGGCCCGGTCTATGACCAGGCCTCCCGAGGATAACTATCTTCCAGTAACTTGTTCTCCAAAGGCTGGAATATTGCTGAACACTAACGGTGATGAGCCTAGTTTTAGGCCGGGCCGCGGGGGCGTTGACCCCCCGGAACCCCTCCCCCCCGGATAGGCTCTTTTCAAGGCAGAAGAACCTTAACTGTTTGTATAAATTCATTCGACCATCTAAACTAATTGGAATGCTTGTTCCTCGACTCACACGTCATAATTTACACCTGGAAAAATCCTGGAGGCACTGGTCCAAGACCTACGCTGCCTCACAACACACGGGTCATGAGCTCCGCCTCAGAACACACGGGTGATAAGCCCCGCCTCACAACACACAGGTGATAAGCCCCACCTCACAACATCCTCAAAGGCTCAAAAAAAAAAAAACTCTTTCCTGGAGAGTAGAAAGAGGCCGCTGTGAGTTTACATAGAGAAGAGTATGAGAGGAGCAGCGTGTGGAGGCTTGAAGACCCAGGAATGTATTATTCAGACAAGCTGTGTACCGCAGCTCTCCATTAGCGACCCAGCAACCTGACAAAGGGGAATTAAGCGGCTTGTGACAGCACTATGCAAGTGTAAGAATGTGCTGCTTATACTGTGAGACGCCAGCCAGGCCAGCCCAGCAGACAAGACCAGGCCAGCCCAGCAGACAAGACCAGGCCAGCAGACACCACCAGCCAGCAGACACCACCAAGCCAGCAGACACCACCAGCCCAGCAGACACCACCAGGCCAGTCCAGCAGACACCACCAGCCCAGCAGACACCACCAGCCCAGCAGACACCACCAGGCCAACCCAGCACACACCACCAGCCCAGCAGACACCACCAGCCCAGCAGACATCACCAGCCCAGCAAACACCACCAGCCCAGCAACACCACCAGCCAGCAGACACCAGCAGCCCAGCAGACACCACCAGCCCAGTAGACACCACCAGCCCAGCAGACACCACCAGCCCAGCAGACACCACCAGCCCAGCAGACACCACCAGCCAGCAGACACCACCAGCCAGCAGACATCACCAGCCCAGCAGACCCACCAGCCAGCAGACCCCAATCAGCCCAGCAGACACCACCAGCCAGCAGACACCACCAGCCCAGCACACACCACCAGCCCAACAGACACCACCAGCCCAGCAGACACCACCAGCCAGCAGACACCACCGCCCAGCAGACACCAACCAGCCCAACAGACACCACCAGCCAGCAGAAAACCACCAGCCCAGCAGACACCACCAGCCAGCAGACACCACCAGCCCAGCAGACACCACCAGCCAGCAGACACCACCAGCCAGCAGACACCACCAGCCAGCAGAAAACCACCACCCCAGCAGACACCACCAGCCCAGCAGACACCACCAGCCAGCAGACACCACCAGGCCAGCAGACACCACCAGCCAGCAGAAAACCATAAAGCCCAGCAGACACCACCAGCCCAGCAGATACCACCAGCCCAGCAGACACCCCCAGCCAGCAGACACCACCAGCCCAGCAGACACCACCAGCCAGCAGACACCACCAGCCCAGCAGACACCACCAGCCCAGCAGACACCACCAGCCAGCGGGACACCACCAGCCCAGCAAACACCACCGCCAGCAGACACCACCAGCCCAGCGAAAACCACCAGCCAGCAGACACCACCAGCCCAGCGGGACACCACCAGCCAGCAGACCCACCAGCCAGCAGACACCACCAGCCCAGCAGACACCACCAGCCAGCAGACACCACCAAGCCCAGCAGACACCACCAGCCCAGCAGACACCCCCAGCCAGCAGACACCACCAGCCCAGCAGACACCACCAGCCCAGCAGACACCACCAGCCAGCAGACACCACCAGCCCAGCACAGCAAACAACATAAGGCTGACTTCTTGTATCTTTATTGGGCTGACAACAGAGATATGTTTCGAGAAAATATTAATTGTTTGCATAAAAACAGGTATAAAAATAGATGGAGCAGTAACAGAATCTGTTTGGGTAGAGTTTGTAGAAGGTCAAGAAAAACTAATTTTAGGTGTAATATACCGACCTCCAGGCTTGGACCACGATAGAGGAAAACTTCTTTGGGACGAAATTGTTAGGGGTTCTAGACACAATAACATAGTGATAGTAGGGGGTTTTAACTTTATCAAATTGGGCTGGAATTCTTTGACCGGTAATCTGGAGTCCATGACTTGATTTGGAAACAGTTCAGGAGTGTTTTCTGAAGCACTGTGTAACAGAGCCTACCAGGGGTAATAATTTGCTAGAACCAGTCTTGTCAAATAAGGAAACACCCGTAAATAAACTGGTATCATTGAAGAGCTTGGCGCAAGTTTATCACAAATCCATCACTTTTAGCATTAACTGGGAAAACAAGAATAATGATAATACGGTAAAAAACCCTGATTTTCGTTCTGCCGATTATAGTGGGACTTAGGAACACCTGATAATCTTGATTGGGGTTATCTAGCTAATGATTTTATTGACGATGATCATACTTATGATTATGAAGGGATCTGCTTTTATGATTTTTTTCTTTAAAAATGTACACAGTGCCCAGGTAAAATACATTCCCCAGAGAGAAATTAGGTCTAAAAAATAACGATCCCAAATGGGTTAACAGTAGGGTAAAGCATCTATTAGGGGAGAAAAGGGGAATTTATAGGGGCATCAGAAGAGGAGAGGTTAACCTTACTGACCAATATGTTCAGCTTTAAAAGAAAAAAGTAAAAAAGCGATTAGAAAGGCTAAACGTGACTATGAAATTAGAGTTGCTAATGAATCAAAGGACAATCCAAAGGGGTTGTTTCATGTGTTTTAGGGCGAAGGTGAAGGAAAAAATAGACCTCTGAAAATTGGGAATGGACAGCTGACAGATAATTTAACTGGAAATGGTTCCTTATTAATGACTATTTTTTGTCAGTTTTTTTCACAGGAAGAATTAAATGAGATTACAGAAATTAACAATTATTCAGTTCCTGATGAATTCAAATTAACTAATATTACTGTCAAAGGGGACATAGTTATTAAACTGAAGCAAAATAAGTCCTCAGGGCCCGACGAGTTGTTTTCCAGGGTACTTAAGGAATGCAAGATGGAACTTAGCCAGCCATTAAACGAGTGTGTTTAATGCGTCCATCCTTACTGGTGTTGTGCCAGAGTTGTGGAAGATGGCTAATTTTTGGTTCCTATATTCAAATCAGGGGATAAGTCCACTCCTTCAAATTACCGTTTCCCAAAAAGCCTGACATCTATAGTGGGCAAGTTATTAGAATCAGTTATAGTTGACATTATTAGAAGTCACCTTGAAGAGCATAACTTGATAAATGAATCTCAGCATGGATTCACGAGAGGTCGTTCCTGCCTGACAACTTACTGACGTTCTTCAATAGAACATTTGAGGCAGTTGACAGTGATAAAGAATATGATATTGTTTATCTGGATTTTAGTAAAGCTTTCGATAGAGTACCTCACAGGAGACTCTTAAGAAAAGTGGCAGCTCATGGTATAGGAGGTAAAATTCTAGCATGGCTTACCAATAGAAAGCAGAGAGTTACCATTAATGGAGTGAAATCTGAATGGGGATTAGTCACTAGTGGCGTTCCACAAGGATCAGTTTTAGGCCCTCTCTTGTTCATAATTTACATTAATAACCTTGATGAAGGGATTACGAGTGACATGAGTAAATTTGCTGATGATACAAAGATAGGCCGTATAATTCACTCTGAGGAGGATAGCAATGAACTCCAGGATTTGGACAAATTAATGTCTTGGTTTGAAAAATGGCAGATGAAGTTCAGTGTGGATAAGTGTAAGGTACTAGCCCTTGGTAATGAAAATAACCTACGAAGCTATAATCTAGGTGAAGTAGAGCTTGATCATACAGAATGTGAAAAAGACTTGGGAGTCATGGTAAGCAGAAATCTAAAGCCAAGACAGCAGTGCCTCAGTGTGCGCAACAAGGCTACTGTTGATGTAAAATTAAACGAGGAAAATATAACTTGGAGATAACAAAGGAATACTTACAAGTGCTGCTCAGGCAAGTGCTTACTGCAACTTATGCCTCAACACATGAAAGCTCAGCAAAGGTTTTTTAATACAGATCAATTTTACAGGTATAAGAGCTGTTATCCTACCTCAGCTCATTTCAATACCCAGCCCTATCTAAGGTACACTACCCCCCCCCCTCACCCAGGATACCACCAACAACAGTTGAGAGAATACTGGAAGTGGAGCACAGATTATGGGAAGACAAGCTTCAAGTGTCAAACAGGACACAGGGAAAGCTGAGGGTGGACATAGCAACGAGCACATCACTGGAGGCGCACACCAACCTATTGTTTTTTGCAAAATCTGAATGACAGACGAATTTCAAGACAGCATTCAGAAAACTCGACAAAGAATCACTCGTGACGGTACATAAGCCAAGTTGCACATCACTCAGTGGACGAGCAACCCCGGCAAGGAGCTCTCACTGGAAACATAAACTAGGGAATATACGGAGGTTAGCAGCAAGATTAGTTACGAAACAAGAGTGAATAACACACGAAGCTAGAATGAATAACACACGAAGCTAGAGTAAATAACCCACGAAGCTAGAATGAACAACACACGAAGCTAGAGTGAATAACCCACGACGCTAGACTGAATAACACACGAAGATAGAGTGAATAACCTACGAAGCTAGAGTGAATAACTCACGAAGCTGAAGTAAATAACACACGAAGCTAGAGTGAATAACCTACGAAGCTAGAGTGAATAACACACGAGGCTAGAGTGAATGACACACGAAGCTGGAGTGAATAACACACGAAGCTAGATTGAATAACTCACGAAGCTGAAGTGAATAACACACGAAGCTAGAGTGAATAACCTACGAAGCTAGAGTGAATAACACACGAAGCTAGACTGAATAATCCACGAAGCTAGAGTGAATAACACACGAAGCTAGAGTGAATAACCCACGAGGCTAGACTGAATAACACACGAAGCTAGAGTGAATAACCCACGAAGCGTGAGTGAATAACCCACGAAGCTAGAGTGAATAACACACGAAGCTAGAGTGAATAACCTACGAAGCGTGAGTGAATAACCTACGAAGCTAGAGTGAATAACACACGAGGCTAGAGTGAATAACCCACGAAGCTAGAGTGAATAATCCACGAAGCTAGAGTGAATAACTCACGAAGCTAGAGTGAATAACCCACGAAGCTAGAGTGAATAAACCACGAAGCGTGAGTGAATAAATTACAAAGCTAGAGTGAATAACACACGAGGCTAGAGTGAATAACCCACGAAGTTAGAGTGAATAACCCACGAAGCTAGAGTGAATAACCCACGAAGCTAGGGTGAATATCCCAGGAAACTAGAGTGAATAACCCAGGAAGCTAGAGTGAATAACCCACGAAGCGTGAGTGAATAACCTACGAAGCTAGAGTGAATAACACACGAGGCTAGAGTGAATAACTCACGAAGCTGGAGTGAATAACCACGAAGCGTGAGTGAATAACTCAAAGCTAGGTGAATAAACCACGGGCTAGAGTGAAAACCCCGGGAAAGCGGGAAAAGGAATAACCACGAAGCTAGAGTGAAAAACCCCAAACGAAGCTAGAGTGAAAAAACCCCGAAGCTAGAGGGAAAAACCCCACGAAGTAGGGGTAAAAAACTCACGAAGCAGAGTGAAAACCTACGAAGCTAGAGTGAAAAACCCGCGAAGAACATTTAAAAACCTCAAAAGTCGGGGAGTGAAAAACCTACGAGGCTAGAGTGAAAAAACCTACGAAACTAGAGTGAATAACCTACGGGGGTAGAGTGAATAACCTACGAAAAGAGTGAAAAAACCTACGAGGTAGAGTGAAAAACCTAAAAATTAGATTTAATAACCTACGAAATTTGAGTGTTTAGCCTACAAAAATTAGAAGGGAAAAACCTACGCAGTAGATGAATAACCTACGAAACTAAAAGGGGGAAAAAAACCTACGAAATAGAGTGAAAAAACCAACGAAACTAGAGTAAATTTTCCTACGAAACTAGGTGAAAAAATCTACGAAACTAGAATAAATTAACCTAAAAAAAACAGAGTAATAAACCTACGAAAAAACAAAAAATTTACGCAACAGTGAGGACAATAAAGGCTAGAGTGAAGACTGGAGACGAGCTACTCAAAAGGGACGTCATTTTGAGATTTAAAGACGGGTTTTTTGGGGACCCCAAAGACGGTACACTGAGTAAATAAAAGGGGCGAGCCCGATTTCACTGGGGATTTAAAGGGTTTACGACCCCCAGTAACAGAGGGGTAGTTTTGGGACGAGCCCGAGTACATGGGGGGAAGGGTTTAAGGTACGGGGCCCGGGAGTCCCATGAGGGATATTTAAAGGGGACGACACCGGTACACGGGGGGAGTTAAGGTACGGGGCCCGGTACACTGGGGGGTAGTTATGGGACGAAACCCGAGTACACTGAGGGAATTTAAAATTTACGGACCAAATACCTGGGGGGTATTTAAAGGTACGGACCGAGTACATTTGAGGGGGTAGTTAGGGACGAGACCGAGACATGAGGGAAGTTAGGTACGAGACCGAGTACACTGAGGGATAGTTAAGGGAGGAAAACCGATTCACTGGGGTATTTTAAGGTCCCGAGACCAAAATACACTGGGGGAAAAATTTGGGGGGAAAGAGACGAGTACACTGGGGGTAGTTAAGGTACGAGCCGGTACACTGAGGGGTAGTTATGGGCCGACCCCCCGATTTCCCACTGGGGGGAATTTAAAGGACGAGCCCGAGTACATGAGGGAAATTTTTAAGGTACGAGCCCGGGTTTACACTGAGGGGGTGGTTATGGGCCCGAGACGAGTACACTGAGGGAATTTAAAGGGTTACGAGCCCGGGGAGTAACTGAGGTATTTAAAGGGTTAGGGAGCCCGAGTACACTGGGGGGTTATTTTAGGGAAACGAGACCGGTAACTGGGGGAAAAGTTAAGGTACGAGCCCGGGAAGTACACTGAGGGTTTTAAGGGTTTAGGGGACAGAAACTGGGGGGGTATTTTAGGGGGACGGACCGAGTACACTGAGGGAA
This sequence comes from Cherax quadricarinatus, assembly GCF_026875155.1. Taxonomy (NCBI): domain Eukaryota; kingdom Metazoa; phylum Arthropoda; class Malacostraca; order Decapoda; family Parastacidae; genus Cherax; species Cherax quadricarinatus. The sequence continues at coordinate 6,756,625 of NC_069408.1, read as the reverse complement.
TTTAAAGGGTACGAAAACCGAGAAACATGAGGATATTTAAAAGGTACGAGACCGAGTACACTGAGGGTAGTTACGGGACGAGCCGAAGTACCCTGGGGTGAAGTTAAGGTAGGACCGAGTCCACTGGGGGTAGTTACGGGACGAGAGGTACACTGGGGGGAAGTTAAGGTACGAGACCGGGTACACGAGGGTTTAATTAAGGGACGACACCGAAAACACGGGAGGGTATTTTAAGGTACGGGGACCGAATAAAATGGGGGGTAGTTAGGGACGGCCCAGTACACTGGGGAATTTAAAGGTACGAGCCCGATTTAACACGGGGGGAAAGTTAAGGTACGGGGCCCGAGTACATGAGGGTAGTTAAGGGCCCGAGACCAAATTTTACACTGGGGGTATTTTAAGGGTTACGAGCCCGAGTACATGGGGGGTAGTTAAGGGACGAGCCAAGTACACTGAGGGTAGTTAAGGGGGGAAAACCAAAAGTACATTGAGGGTGGGAAGGGGGACGGGACCAAGTACATTGAGGGGTAGTAAAGGGCCGGGGGCCCGGTAAAATGGGGTAGTTAAAGGACGAGACCGAGAAAACCACTGAGGGGAATTTAAGGTATGAGACCGAGTACATTGAGGGTAGTTAAGGGACGGAAATTTCGCTGAGGGTAGTTAAGGGACGAGACCAAGTACATGATGGTTTTTAAGGGGGACGAGACCAAGAAATTGGGGTTTAGTTAAGGGACGAGCCCCCAAGTCCCACTGAGGGTATTTAAAGGGGGCCCGGGGCCCAAAGTACATGAGGGTAGTTAAAGAGACGAGATAAAATACATAGGAAAAGGGGACGAGACCAAGTACATGAGGGTGGCTAAGGGACGAGACCAAGTCCCACTGGGGGGTTTTAAAAAAAGGGGACGGCCCAAAAGTACCTGAGGGTAGTTAAGGGACGGGGGCCCAAGTACTTGGGGGTAGTTAAAGGGACGAGCCCAAAGTACGTGGGGGTATTTTAAGGGACGAGCCCCAAGTACACTGGGGTTTAGCTAAGAGACGGGGACCAAGAAACATTTGGGGGTTAAAGGGACGAGCCCCAATACACTGAGGGTGGGTAATGGACGAGACTAAGTACACTGAGGGTAGTTAAGGGGCGAGACCAAGTACACTGAGGGTATTTAAGGGACGAGACCGAGTACACTGAGGGGTAGTTAAGGGACGAGACCAAGTTCACTGAGGGTAGTTAAGGGACGAGACCAAGTACACTGAGGGTAGTTAAGGGACGAGACCAAGTACACTGAGGGTAGTTAAGGGACGAGACCAAGTACATAAGAACATAAGAACATAAGAAAGGAGGAACACTGCAGGAGGCCTGCTGGCCCATACTAGGCAGGTCCTTTACAATTCATCCCACTAACAAAACATTTGCCCAACCCAATTTTCAATGCCACCCAAGAAATAAGCTCTGATGTGAAAGTCCCACTCAAATCCAACCCCTCCCACTCATGTACTTATCCAACCTAGATTTGAAACTACCCAAAATCCCCGCCTCAATAACCCAACTAGGTAGACTGTTCCACTCATCAACTACCCTTTTCCAAACCAATACTTTCCTATGTCCTTTCTAAATCTAAACTTATCAAATTTTTAAATCCATTACTGCGCGTTCTCTCTTGGAGAGACATCCTCAAGACCTTATTAATATCCCCTTTATTAATACCTTCTTCCATTTTATACACTTCGATCAGGTCTCCCCTCATTCTTCGTCTAACAAGTGAATGAAACTTAAGAGTCTTCAATCTTTCTTCATAAGGAAGATTTCTGATGCTATGATTAATTTAGTCATCCCTACGTGAATGTTCTCTAACGAATTTATGTCCATTTTGTAATACGGAGACCAGAAACTGAGCTGCATAATCAAGGTGAGGCCTTACTAATGATGTATAAAGCTGCAGTATGACCTCTGGACTTCTTTTTGCTTACACTTCTTGATATAAATCCCAGTAATCTATTTCCCTTTATTACGTACCTTAGGCATTGCTGTTTTGGGTTTTTAAGGTTGCTGCTCACCATAACCCCCAAGTCCTTTTCGCAATCTGTATGGCTAGTTCTACATCAATTTAATTTATAAGTACTAGGGTTATGGGCACTCCAAGCTTCAGAACCTTGCATTTATCTACATTGAACTGCATCTGCCACTTTTTCTGACCCAAGAATAGAGTTTGTTTAAATCCTCCTGAAGTTCCCTAACATCTACGTTTGAATCAATTATCCTACCTATCTTTGTGTCATCGGCGAATTTGCTCATATCACTAGTAATTCCCTCATCAAGATCATTGATATATATTATAAACAACAACGGGCCCAAGACTGATCCCTGTGGAACGCCACTTGTTACAGATCCCACTCGGATTTAACCCCATTTATGGACACTCTCTGCTTCCTGTCAGTGAGCCACGACTCGATCCACGAGAGCACTTTTCCCCCAGCCATGAGCTGCCACTTTCTTTAACAGTCTATGGTGCGGAAACTCTATCAAAAGCCTTACTAAAATCTAAGTAAATAATATCAAATTCTTTATTGTGGTCAACAGCCTCAAAAGCTTTACTGAAGAAAGTTAATAAATTAGTTAGACAAGACCGGCCTCTTGTGAATCCATGCTGAGTATCATTAATCAAGCTATGCTTATCGAGATGGCTTCTATATAATCTCAGCTATAATTGACTCTAGTAATTTGCCTACAATTGAGGTCAGGCTTATTGGGCGGTAATTTGACGGTAACGACTTGTCCCCTGTTTTAAAAATAGGAGTTACATTAGCCATCTTCCACATATCAGACACTACACCTGTTTGAAGAGATAAATTAAAAATATTAGTTAATGGTTCACAGAGTTCCATTTTGCATTCCTTAAGAACTCTTGAAAAAAACCTCATCAGGACCCGGCGACTTATTTGCTTCAGTCTGTCTATCTGCCTCACAACCATATCACTAGTGACTGTGATGTTACATAATTTATCTTCTTCTAGCCCACTGTAAAAATTAATTACTGGAATATTGTTAGTGTCTTCCTGTGTAAAAACTGAGAGAAAATAATTATTTAAAATCAAGCACATTTCATTCTCATTGTCAGTAAGGTGCCCATAGTTATTTTTAAGGGGAGCCTATCTTATCTCTAACTTTTGTTCTATAGACTGGAAAAAACTTTTTGGGTTAGTTTTAGAATCCCTAGCAACTTTAATTTCATAGTCCCTTTTAGCTTTTCTTATCCCCTTTTTAATGTCCCTCTTAATGTCAATATACTGATTCATAAGATGACCCTCACCTCTTTTGATACGCCTATAAATTCCTTTCTTATGCCCTAGTAGATATTTGAGCCTATTATTCATCCATTTTGGGTCATTTCTATTTGATCTAATTTCTTTATATGGGATAAACGCTCTTTGAGCAGCATGTATAGTGTTCAGAAAACTGTCATATTGATAGCTCTCTTCGTTACCCCAGTCAACAGATGATAAGTGTTCTCTAAGCCCATCGTAATCTGCTAAGCGAAAATCTGGGACTGTTACTGAGTTATCGCTACTATCGTACTTCCATTCAATGCTAAATGTAATGATTTTGTGGTCGCTAGCACCCAGTTCCTCTGAAATTTCTAAATTATTAACAAGGGATTCATTGTTTGCCATAACTAAGTCAAGCAGGTTATTTCCCCTTGTAGGTTCTGTCACAAACTGCTTCAAAAAACAATCCTGAAATACTTCTAAGAAGTCGTACGATTCTAAATTCCCAGTCAAGAAATTCCAATCAACATGACTAAAGTTAAAGTCTCCTAGAATTACTACATTATCGTGCCTTGTGGCCTTAACAATTTCCTCCCATAGTAGTTTCCCTTGGTCCCTATCTAAGTTAGGGGGACGGTATATCACTCCTAAAATCAGTTTTTCATGCCCCTCTGAAAATCTATCCAAACAGACTCTGTATGTGTTACTCAGACTTAATACCCGTTTTTATGCAACAGTTCAAGCGATCTCGGACATACAATGCCACCCCACCCACCCCCCCTCCCAATACTTCTATCTTCTTGGAACAATTTAAAAACCCTGAATATGACATTCCGCAGGCATGTCCCGACTTTTTGAATTAAACCACGTCTCAGTTAAGGCAAATACATCAATGTTACCTACACTAGCAACTAATCTCACTCGTCCATCTTATTCCTAGCACTACGGCAATTAGCATAATAAACATTGAAAGACTCTCCTTTCTCTTTACCCTTCCTGCTCATTTCTATTTTTCTACTAAACCTATTACTGTCCTTATCACCCAAGGTCCCTGGCTTTTCAATATCTATCTCGTTCTTATTATTACTAGTTCCCCTAGAACTCGTAATATTACTACACTGGGACTTCACTGTTTTCCTGCCAAAACCCATACCCATACTACACTGAGGGTAGTTAAGGGACGAGACCAAGTACAATGAGGGTAGTTAAGGAACGAGACCAAGTACACTGAGGGTAGTTAAGGAACGAGACCAAGTACGCTTGAGGTTCCTGAACCTGTATTCCCTGGAACGCAGAAGGGAGAGATACATGATTATATACACCTGGAAAATCCTAGAGGGACTAGTACCGAACTTGCACACGAAAATCACTCACTACGAAAGCAAAAGACTTGGCAGACGATGCACCATCCCCCCAATGAAAAGCAGGGGTGTCACTAGCACGTTAAGAGACCATACAATAAGTGTCAGGGGCCCGAGACTGTTCAACTGCCTCCCAGCATACATAAGGGGGATTACCAACAGACCCCTGGCAGTCTTCAAGCTGGCACTGGACAAGCACCTAAAGTCGGTTCCTGACCAGCCGGGCTGTGGCTCGTACGTTGATTTGCGTGCAGCCAGAAGCAACAGCCTGGTTGATCAGGCTCTGATCCACCAGGAGGCCTGGTCACAGACCGGGCCGCGGGGGCGTTGACCCCCGGAACTCTCTCCAGGTAAACTCCAGGTAAACACTGAGGATAGTTAAGGAACGAGACCAAGTACACTGAGGGTAGTTAAGGTTCGAGACCAAGTACACTGAGGGTAGTTAAGGGACGAGATGACAACAGCAGTGAATTTTATCCAGCCTTGTTGATGTTATAATGTTGTATGACTTGGATGAGACAGTGATGGAGGTAGACTCCATCCATACCTTAAAATGATGGAGGTAGACTCCATCCATACCTTAAAGTGATGGAGGTAGACTCCATCCATACCTTAAAGTGATGGAGGTAGACTCAATCCATACCTTAAAGTGAGGAGTAGACTCCATCCATACCTTAAAGTGATGGAGGTAGACTCCATCCATACCTTAAAGTGATGGAGGTAGAGAATTGTTTGATCTGAGAGGGACGTGACCTCTCAGTGGCTACATTCTCACTACTACTACTCTGCACCTCTCCTTCCCACAGTATATAAGTCTCCGCACTGTCGCTTTATCTTCAGATAGTTCCTGACTATGAAAGTGAACTTCTCCAGGCTGAGGGACTGACAGCCTCAAATTCTACGACTTCAAGGGTGGTGGACTGATTACATCGTCTTCACATCTCTACTGCTCCTGCCTACTTTCTATACTCGACTGAAGAAGCCTACTGTGTAGGCGAAACGTTTCGGAATAAAGTTGCCTAACTGTTGGCTATGTGTCTTACCTACCGAAGCATCTTAAGTCGGTGGGAGAATTGGACCTGCCTCGCATGGGCCAGTAGGCCTGTTGCAGTGTTCCTTCTTTCTTATGTTCTTATGAGTGAGAGTGTGATTTGAGTGTGACTTGCACAACCTGAGTTAACAGACTTAGCTTTGAAAATGTGTTAGGCAAATCTTTCTTTTTTTTTTGGGGTGTGAGAAGGACCTGCCTAGTATGGGTCAGTAGGCCTGTTGCAGTGTTTCTCCTTTCTTATGTTCTTGTGTTCCTTCATACTGTCCCTTGTGCCTCAGTGTACGTGATAGTCAAAGTGCAGAGTGCACATCAACCCCGTGCACCTCAGTGCACGTGACACCTATAGTCCAGAGTGCACATAAATTTTTAGTGTAGTTAAATATTAGGACCGAAAATTTGACTCAATCAAATAAACCAGTCACAAGTTATCACATGGAAACTAATATTCCAATTTCTTTAAAAAAAAATTGAAAATTAATATATTACATATCTCAGAGTAATTCAAAACCTCATGATGGTAAGAAAATCTAGCTCGTTTCTCATAGAAACAAATATCCAAAAAATCGGCCAACACATTAAGTTTGAAGACGCTCAGAAGATGCATTCTCAAGGGTTGGAGAAAACGCCTTACAAGCAGTGTTTCCTTTTTTTCAAATTAATTCCTTTAAAAAAAAGTAAAATGGAGCCTACACAGGCTAGAATCAGTTCAAATGTTTATCTAAATCAAATTCACCAGCATTTGCGGTTTATGTTTATTCACGTATTAAGTATTACACATATTTGTTATTACAATTTTGAAGGTACATAGATGTTACAGTCACATAAAAATACATTATATAGACTTAACCTCGGATAAGCAACGTACAACGTACTGTTGTCTGTGTCACACTGGAAGACTTGGTCTATAACTGTTGTCTGTGTCACACTGGAAGACTTGGTCTATAACTGTTGTCTGTGTCACACTGGAAGACTTGGTCTATAACTGTTGTCTGTGTCACACTGGAAGACTAGGTCTATAACAGTTGTCTGTGTCACACTGGAAGACTAGGTCTATGACAGTTGTCTGTGTCACACTGGAAGACTTGGTCTATAACTGCTGTCTGTGTCACACTGGAAGACTAGGTCTATAACTGTTGTCTGTGTCACACTGGAAGACTAGGTCTATAACTGTTGTCTGTGTCACACTGGAAGACTAGGTCTATAACAGTTGTCTGTGTCACACTGGAAGACTTGGTCTATAACTGCTGTCTGTGTCACACTGGAAGACTAGTCTATAACTGTTGTCTGTGTCACCACTGGAAGACTAGGTCTATAACTGTTGTCTGTGTCACACTGGAAGACTAGGTCTATGACTGTTGTCTGTGTCACACTGGAAGACTTGGTCTATGACTGTTGTCTGTGTCACACTGGAAGACTTGGTCTATGACTGTTGTCTGTGTCACACTGGAAGACTAGGTCTATAACTGTTGTCTGTGTCACACTGGAAGACTAGGTCTATAACTGTTGTCTGTGTCACACTGGAAGACTTGGTCTATGACTGTTGTCTGTGTCACACTGAAAGACTTGGTCTATGACTGTTGTCTGTGTCACACTGGAAGACTTGGTCTATAACTGTTGTCTGTGTCACACTGAAAGACTTGGTCTATGACTGTTGTCTGTGTCACACTGGAAGACTTGGTCTATGACTGAATTTTTGCTATGCCCTAAATTTATGGCACTTTCATAAAAATTCAAGAATTATCAGCAAAGAATGATATGGGACCATGATTTATGTCCTCGTCTGTATCAAATATAAGAAAAACAACTGTGGAGCGAGCACTGAGCCCTTGAGAAACAGGTCTTCACTGTGGCAGTCTCCGATTTCACTCTTTGTGTTCTATTTGTTAAAAACTTAAATAGTCGTTAAATAATCCTTTTGCAGGCATTTTGTGTGCTGTTACACGATGGTCGCACTTCTCGAAGGTTTTGTCAAACGTGGCGTACACTATTTATGCATTTATCTTGTCTTTCTGTATATCCAGGACCATGTAGCAATGGTGTAGAATTTGCGAAAGGCAAGAGCGACCTGCTCTATACCCTTGCTGACCTGGGTTGTTGTTTTGATTCCATCTGATTGGTAATCTTTCCTCGTAAGAGAAACTGAAATATTTTGATATAACATTAGCACTATCCGTCCATAGTTTTATGCAATGATTTTACTGTCACTTATGTGGAGTGAGGCAATAGTAGTGGTTTTAATGACTGTAGGATGACGTTGCCTGTGTCCATGGTCCTTCTCCATAGAATATTAAAGGCTTGAAATAGTGGTTTGTTGCAATCTACTTAGTACACCTTATGGGGATATTAAGCTGCTCCGACCTCAATCAGACACTCACCACTTTAAAAAATGGGTCAGTATCATAATCTTTGGATACCCTCTCTGCATGGACCCATCCCATCTGACTCTAAGTGAGCATATCATCAAGCCTAAAAGACTTAAAGGAAAATCCCAAATTATTGCCAGTTGTGTGGGTCCTGTGCCCCTCCCCCGAAATCGGGGTGAGGTTTACGTTTCTTAAACATCGAAGTGTACCTCCCCCCCTAAACTGGGTGTTACAAATGCCACCCTATGGCCAGTTGCAGTAGACGGGGAATCTACTTCTTGGGTGGAAAGGTGGGGGAAAACATTCCCCACTAGAAAAATGCACAGTGGGCCCGGGCACCCAAAAATTTAAGTGTTTTAACGAAAAGAATTTGGGGTTTAAAACAGTTTCCCCAAAGGACTGGTAAAAACCCAAAAAACCCTTCGGGTAAACCTGATAACAGTCCTTTTTTTAAACTGGGAGGGGGCCATCCATCTACCACCCGATCGAGACTGAACTTCTGCAAAGGTAAGAACCCCATTCCTCCCAAAACAATTCGGTGATACCAAATGCCATCACAAAACCAGCTGTGGAGGGCTCCCCATCCCTGCTGACATAGGGAACTACGGTCCCCACTACAGATACCTATCTACCCTGAATATGGGGGTAGTTTTTCATTTCTCCCAATACACCAACACAAAAGTCAGACGGACACCACACAGGTAACCCCCTGGAAAATTTGGGGATGAACAGATGCACAGGACCCCCTGCCCAAAGAATGATGAACAAGAAAACTAATGTAAAAATGGTACCCGTTAAGGGATAGGTTTAAAGGAAGATAACCCCGAATGCCCCCCCCGAGAGGGATTGGGTCCGCCCCCGACCCCCCATATATAAAAATTTCCAGAAAAAATTGAGCACTTGAACAGACCTGACAAGTTTTAAAAAAAATATTAAAAAGGGGATGCCCCTTTAAGGTGATGATGTCAAAGTGCAGCAATCCCGTTCAGCTTTTCCCGCAAATTTTTGGAAAAAAAGCCCATAACTCTTGCCTTCAAAAATTGCCCAAAAACGGCGCCAAATGCCGAAAAATGCTTAAAAATAAAGGTTCTGAAGATAAAAAACGTACAAACTATGCATTTGCTCTTAAATGCTGCACACTGCAGTCAAAAACATAATAGTTTTTTAAAACCTCTTTGAGCAAGAGATTGTAATAACCCCCACAATGGATCATTTCAAAATTTTTTTGGAACTGCTTCCATCAGGGGAAACGGTTGCCCGATTCTCTATTAGTGAAAACCCAAAAATTTGATGTATCTGTTTCAGGAAAAGTAGATTGAAAGATGGAGCACCTCCACCAAAAAATGCCCGGATATGCAGTTATAACCTAAGGCCCCCCCAAACCCAATGTTGTGTGATGTATGTCAGAAAGAATTGCCCCATTCCCCTTTCCCTTTCAAAAGTGGTTTAAATGCAGTAATGGTGTAAGTAATCAGGGGGGATTTTTCCATAAAAAATTTTTAATCTCTATGCCCCCCGGAAAACCCCTTCGACCCGATGCTTTTCCAGTGCATCAATAAGAACCTACCTCA
>NC_069408.1:6704949-6746521 GCF_026875155.1 Cherax quadricarinatus | reverse complement strand
AATTTAAAAACACTTCTATAATAATCATTCTATAATTATATCATTCATAATTATATCATCTAAAATTATTCATTTATAATTTACATTCTAAAATTTAAATTATCTTAAAATTTTTTATCCTCATAATAATTCATTCTAAAAAAAATTATATCATTCTAAATTTACTTTTTAAAATTTTAAAATAAAAACCCTAAAATTTTTAATATCATTCTATAATTTTTAGCTTCTATAATTATATCATTCTATAAATTATACACTCTAAATTATATAAAAACTTCTATAATTTTTATCATCTATAATTATATCACTCTATAAATTATATCATTTGAATTATATCACCTATAATTATACACTTATAATTATATCATCTTAATATATATCCCCTTTATAAATTATATCCCTTAGTATAATTTATATCATCTAAAATTTAGTATCACTCTATAATATATCACTCTATAATTATATCATTCTATAAGTATATAATGTCGATAATTAATCACTCTAGTAATTTAGCAACCTCTATAATTATAGCACTCTATAAGATATCACGTCGATAAGTTTATCATCTATAATAGATCATTCTCTATAATTATACAAACATCTATAATTGATCACTCTATAATTAAATCATTTCTATAAGTATATCAGCGATTTTTTTTTTAAATTAAAAATAATTAATCACTCTATAACTTATATCATTCTATCTTATATCACTCTATAATTATCACTCTATAATTTATCATCTAAAGAATATATCATTCTGATAATTATAAATCACCTCTATAAGTATATCACTCTGATAATTATATTTCACCTCCTATTATTACTATCATCTCTATATTTATATCAGTTCTATAAGTTTATAGCACTCTATAATTTAGCACTCGATAAATGTGATCACTCTGATATATTATTATCCTGCTATAATTATAATCATTCGATAATTATATCACTCTTTAATTATATAACTCTTTAATTATATCATTCTAGAAGGATATCGTGCGAGGAAGTAGACAAGCGATAATGATATCAACTCTATAATTATAGTTCACTCGATAATTATATCATTCTATAATTATACACTCTATAATTATATGCCTCTAGATAGTATCACCTATAATTATATCTTTCATAAATTGTTAGCACTCTATAAGTATATCACTCTATAATTATAGCATTCTATAAGTATATCATTCTAGATAATTATACACTCAAAATTTATATCACTCTAGTAATATATGCACTCTATAATTATATCATTCTATAAGTTATATCACTCTAGAATGAGATCACTCTATAATTATATCACGCTATAAGTCAGATCATGCTATAATATATCACTCTAGAATTTATAACTCTATAATTATTTCATCTATACTTATCTCAGTCAATAATTAGATCACTCTTAATATATCACGTTAGAAGTATATCCTCGTGAAATATATCATTGCGATAAGTATATCTTTCTGATAATTATATCAACTCGATTCTTAGATCACTCGAGAATTATATCATTCTAGAATATATCACTCTAGAAATTATATCAATCTATAATTTATATCACTCTATAATTATATCAGGTCGATAACTATATCACGCTGATAAAATATTCATTCGATGAATTATATCACTCGATAAATTATATCAGTGCTATCATTAGTTCATTCGATAAGTATAGCCGCTATAACTTATCACTCTATAATTATTCATGTCTATAATTATGGCACTCTATAATTATTGATCACTTATTAAAATTAGATCACTCTAGTAAATTATGATCATTCTATAATTATAGCACTCTATAATTATATCACGCTTAATTAAGCAGGTCTATAATTATATCATTCCTAGAATTATATTCACTCTGAAGTATATCATTCTAGAAGTATAGCATTCGTAATTATTCTCTCTAGTAATTTATATCAATTCGATAAGTGATATCACTCTATAAGTAACATTCTATAATGTTGCTCATTTCTAGAATTAGACACTCGATAAATGTTAGTGCACGCATAAGTAGATCCAGCTATAATGAATCACTCTAGAAATTAGTTCAGTCTATAATATATCACTCTATAATTATATCATTGCTATAATTATATCATTCTATAATTATATCATTCTATAATGAGATCTTGCTATTAAAGTATAGCCATGCGATAATTATATCAGTAGAATTATATCACTCTAGTAGATATCACGCGATAATATAGCAGTCCGAATAATTATAGCACTGTCCTAATAAGTATATCACGCTATAAAGTATATCACTCGTGTATAGATCATTCGATAATTGATTCACGCTATAAAATTATATCACTCATATAAATTATTTCATCTATACATGAGAGCAGTCGAGAATCGAGAGCACTTCTATAAGTATATCACTCTAAATGAGAGCCTCTAGTATTATAGCATGCTATAAGGATATCACCTATAAATTATTTCTCGCTAAAATGTATAGCATTCTAAATTAGCATCATGCGAGAAGTAGAGTACTCGAGAAGTTAGATCTACTCTATAATGTATATCATTCGATAATTATATCATTCGATAGATTATATCATTCTATAATGTATATCACTCTATAAGTATATACTTCTATTAATTATTCACTCTATATATTATCTCACTACGAGTATTATATCAGTCGATAAGATATCATGTCGATAATTATATCACGCTAGAAATGATATCAACGCTTTAAATTGCATATCAGTCTATAAGGTGCGTGATCATTCTAATAATATATCACTCTATAAATTATACATTCTAGTAATTATATCACTCTATAATTATATAACTCTATTATAGAGATCAATTCTAGAATTAGTGCATCTATAATGTATATCACTCTATAATATATCACTCTATAATTATATCACTCTATAATTATCATTCTATAATTTATATCATTCTATAATATATCACTCTAGAATTATATCACTCTATAGATTATAGCATTGCTATAAGTTATATCATTATATAATTATATCTCTCTATATTTATATCATTCTATTAAAGTATATCACTCGAAAATTAGATCACTCTCAGAACCTATATCATGTCGATAATTAGTAGAAGGTCGATAATGATATCACTCTATAGTGTAGAGCACGCGTTAATGAGGATGCAGTACAGATAAATTATATCAGTCGATATTATAGAACGATATAAATATATCATTCTATAATTATATCTCTCTAAATTACTGAGCACTTCTATAATATATCATTCGTATTAAAAAGTCAGTCGAGAATGAGTTGCACTCTAGAATTATAGTTCACTCTATAATTATATGCACTTCTATAATTATATCACTCTATAATGAGATCATCTATAATCTTATCAATCATTCGTATAATGAGATCTCTCTAGTAGGAGAGAACTCGATAAGGAGAGCATTAGAGAATTAGACATGCTATAATTTTATATCACTCTATAATGATGAGGCAATTCGAGAAGTAGACTCGCGATATATATATATCACTCTATAAGTATATCATTCGATAATGTATCATCGAGAATGTATAATCAATCGAGTAAGTTAATAGCTCTCTAGAAGGAGGCAGGAGTATAGTAGTGCAGGCGTGTAGGTAGATCATCAGAGAAGTAGTGATACAGAGAGTAATGAGTGCTCGTGAGAAGGAATGTGCTCGCGAGATGGAGAGATGCGCTGTAGGAGTGATGTAGAGAAGGAGTGCTCGCGTATGATATGTGATCACGCATTAAGTTTATCACGCTATAATTATAGCTGCGTAGAAGTGATAGCATTCTGATGAATTATTAGATCACTCTATAATGATTTATCACGCTTAATTATATCACGTCTATAGGTGAGAGCACTTAGAATTATATAACTATATTATGTTTATATTCTAGAATTATTTAACGCTATATTGTCTACAGGTCTAGAATTAGAGCAGTTCGATAAGGAGAGATAGCGTGTTGGTTTTCTGCGTAGAATGGTGAGATCATTCTATAATTAGAGTCTTGGTGTGAGGTGTGATCGCGAGAAAGGTGTGCAGGCGTGAAATGAGATAACCGCTAGAATTATGATCATTCTATTTATTTGATAGCACTCTATAAGATAGCACGCTAACATTGTAGAGCACTAAGATATTTATGAGAACTCTAGATTTTTAGCTGGAATAATGTTTGAGCACGCTAGTATTGGTGTGCATGATATAAGGAATAGGCACTTTATAATTATGATGCACTCGTATAGATATATCACCTCTAGAATGATATCACTGCTAGGAATTAGAGAATTCAGAATGTGAGCTCTCGATTATGGTGTGCTGGCGTGATGTAAGATCATTGCTAGTATTAGAGCTCGCTAGAATTATATTCATGCGAGAAGGATATCAGTCTATATATGAGATCTTGCTATATAATGAGTTTCCCCTTGAAAGTAGTTCATGCATAATGATTCACGCGATAATTGATATCATGCTATGAATTAGTAACTCTAGATGGATATCTCTCTTTAATATATTCACTCTATTTTTAGTCACGCTTAATGTTTATCAGTTCGATAATGATGATCAGCGATAAAGTGATATCATTCATATTATTATGATAACTCTATAAATTGTAGAGCACTCTATAATTATATCACTCTATAAGTATATCACTCTATAAGTTAAATATCACTCTAAAATTAGATATACTATAATGATATCACACTTATGAAGAGAGAATCTAGAATTATATCACGCGATAATATAGCAGCTAGATAGGTATATCATGCATAATGATATCACGCTAAATTATATCATTCTATAATTTAGTCATTCTATAATTATATACAAGTGCTATAATTAGATCACTCGATAATGTTATAGAATGCTATAAGGTAGAGAACATCGGAATTATAGCATTCGAGTAAATTATATCATGCTAGTAATTATATCATTCTATAATTATATCATGTGTGTCTAGATGTAGAGAATTCGTATAAGTATGATCGATTCTATAATGATGACACTCTAGGTAAGTATGATTCAGCTATATAATGATATCAATGTCTTAATTATAGCAGTCTATTAAGTATAGCACTCGATAATTATATAGCATAAATTATATCATTATATAATGAATATCACTCGAGAATGTTTAGCAGTCTATAATTATATCATGTATAGCAAGTTTATCACTCTATAAGTATATCTTTCTTATAATTGATATCACTCTATAGAGTGATATCATGCTATAAGTATAGCAGTCGAGTAATTTTTATCAAAGCTATTTTTATATCATTATATAAGTTATTTCATTCTATAATGATATCCACTATAATTATAGGCAATGTCGATAATGTAGTATCATCGATAATTATATCTCGCGATATTAGATCATTCTATAAGTATGATCAAGCTATAAGGATATCATTCTAAATAATTAATATCAGTCTATAATTTTATCCACTCTATAAGCATATCATTGCTAGACGTAGATCATGCTAGTAATTATTGATAGCTAGAAGTATATCTGCGTGAAGAGAGCACGAAGAGAAGTTGAGAGATTAGTTAAATGAGTTCATTCGTAGTATATGATATCCATCGATAAGGTGTGCACTCGTGTCATGTGATCATAGCGAGAATTGAGTGCAGGCTTTAAGTGATAGCACTCGTGTTGGATGTGCAGGAGAGTTGTTGAGCATTCGTATAATTAAGCAGCGAGAATTATATCTTGCTGAGAAGGTATATCACTCTTTAAAAGTAGAGCTGCTATAAGAGAGCATTCAAGAATATATCGGCTATAATTAGTTCAGGCGTGTAGTTTGCAAGAGTATAGTGAGCACTCCAGAGAAGAGATCATTATATAATTATATCACTCTATAATTATATCATTATATAATTTTATCGTCTAGAATTAGAGCTGAGTAGTTGGGTTCTGCGAGAGGTATATCACTAGAGAATATATCATTCTATAATTATATCACTCTATGATTTATATCCATTCTATAAATTAGATCATTCGTGAATGGAGATCAGCGAGAAGGAGATCAGGCTATAATTATGTTAAGTCTAGGAAGTATATCTTGCGATTGTGAGAGTCCTGGCGTGAAGGATATCAGTCTGATGTATATAATTCGATTTATTATATCAACTCGATAAGATATCAGTCTAGAAGGAGAGCTCGCGAGAAGTTGTATGGCTATAAAGTGAAGTCATGCGATAATTTTATCAGTCTAGGATTGATGAGCATTCGATAATTATATCATGCGATAATTATATCAGTCGAGTAATTAATCATTGCGAGAAATATTGCTTCTAGTGCATGGCGAGCTGGCGAGAAGTGATATCATGTCTATAGAATTATATCACTATATAATTATATCAGTCTATGAATGAGAACTCTCTAGTTATGTTATCATTCTATAAGTATTTCAGTCTTGATTGAGATAATTGCGTAGTTTTTAGAGCAGTCTATAATTATATCACGCGAATATATATAGTGCTAGAAGTTATAGCAATTCTAGTATTTATAGCATTCTAATAATATTCATTTTCTATAATTAGCACGCTATAATTATATCATTCTATAATGCGAGCTGGCTATTAGAGAGCATTCATAATGGATTATCAGTGTATAATTGTTTATGCACTCTATAATTATGATCATGAGATAAGTTTATCATCGAGAAGTAGATCCAGCGAGAAGTATTTCATCGAGAAGGATATCACTCTAAATTAGATCAATTGGCGATATTATATCACGCTATTATTATATCATTCTAAAATTATATCACTCTATAATTATATCAAGCTATCATTAGATCAGTCGATAATTATGATCAGTCTATAAGTTATAACTCGATAAGTAGATGCATTCAGAGAATTATATCAACTCTTTAAGTTATATCATTGCTGAAGATATCAGTCGATAATTATATCATTGCGATATAAATTATAGCACTCGCTAGATAGTGATATCCTCTATTATTAGATCATTATGTGAAAGGTTAGAACTCTATAATGATATCATTCTAGTAATTTATCAGTCGATAATTAGATCATTCTATAAGTATATCTCTCTAGTATTATGATCACTCAGAAGGATATCACTCTATTAATTATAGCATTCTATAATTATATCACTCTAGAATATATCACTCTATATTTATATCACTCTATAATTATTCATTCTATAAATTATATCTTCTATATAGTATAGCACTCTATAAAATGTATAGCAGCTTTAATTATTAGCAAGTCATAATTTTATACTCTAGAACTAGATGCAGCATATAATTAGTATCATTCTGTTAAGTAAGATCAATCTAAGAATTATATAACTCATAATGATAGCATTTCGAGAATTATAGCATTCTAAATTATATCAATCTATAAATTTGACAGTCTATGATGTTTCACTCTATAATTAGTATCACTCTAGAATAGTATCATCGATAATTATAGTCAGGTCCTATTAATTATTAGCACTCTATAATTATAGCCACGCTATAAGTAGATCAAGCTTTAAATCGATATCACGAGAAAGAGTGCAGGTCGAGTATGTAAGAGATCGATAATATAGGTAGTATCAATCTATAAGTGATTATCCACTCGTAGAGATATATCTTTCCTATAATTATATAATTCGATAATTATATCCACTCCTATAATGAGAGTCATTCTATAATTATATCACGCTATAAATTATATCTCTCTAAAAATTATATCTTTCTATAATTATATCATTCCTATATTTATAGCACGCTTTAATGATAGCACTCTATAATTATATCATGCGATAATATATCATTCTATAATTATAGTCACTCGATAATTTTATCATTCGATAATTAGTATCAACTATATAAATGATATCACTCTATAAATTATATCATCTATAATTATATAATTCGATAATTATATCACTCTAGAATTATATCACTCTATAATTAATGATCACTCTATAAGTTAATATTCATTCTAGAATATAGGCATCTATAAATTATATCACTCTGAGAAATTTTGATCTCCGATATATGTATTTCAACTCGTATAATTATATAATCTCTATAATAATATCACTACTATAAATTATATCATTTCTATAATGATATCACTCTATAATAGATCAATTCTATATTTATATTCTCGATAATTATATCACTCTATAATTTAATCAGTCTATAATTATATCTTGCTATAATTATATCATTCTATAATTTATAATCACTCTATAATTATATCATTCTATAATTATATCACTCTATAATTATATCAATCTAGAAATTATATCACTCTATAATTTTATCACTCTATAATTATATCACTATATAATTATATCACTCTAGAATTATTCATTCATATTGTATATCACTCGATCATTATATCATTCTTATAATTCTTCACTTTATAATTATATCAACTCTGATAAAATTTACACTCTATTTAAGATAGCTCGCTATAATTAATATCATTCATAATTAATCACTCTATAATGATATCATTCTATATTTTATATCATTGCTATAAATTATATCACTCTATAATATATCATTCTATAATATAGCATTCTATAATTATAGCATGCTATAATTATAGCACCCGAGAAGGAGAGCTTTCTAGAAAGGTAGTTCTCGCTATATTATATCATTCTTATAAGTTATATCTCGCTATAATTATATCAAGCGATAATTATTTCACCGGATAAGATACACGCTATAATTAATTAGCATTCTATAAATGAGTTTCACTTGATATTTATAGCATTCTATAAGTAGATGGCACTCTATAATACTATCACACTATTAATTATTTCACTCTATAATTCTAGTCACTCTATAATTATATCACTCTAAATTATATCACTATGAATTATATCACTCTATATTTTAGCATGTCGAGTAAGTTAGTATCAATCTATAATTTATCATTCTAGAATATATCATTCGAGAATGAGAGCACGCTATAATGAGATCATTCTATAATTATAGCATGCGAGAAATTGTTGATCATTATTTTATATATCAAGCTATAATATCGTTCTATAATTATATCACTCGAGAATAGTATATCTAGTCTATAATTTTATCAGGCTGATAATGTTATCTTTCTAGAAAATTATATCAGTCTATAATATAGAAGGCGATAAATATATCATTCGATAATTATATGCACTCTATAATTATTATCTCTCGTGATAATGTGTAGAGCGGCGAGAGAGAGCAGTGCTAGTAGGTGTGACCATTACGATTAATTATATCATTCTATAAAGTGAGTAGCATTCTATTAAAGTATATCAGTCTATAAATTATATCATTCTGATAATTATATCATTCTATAATTTTTATAGCACCGAGATTGTGTAGCAGTCGATGTAGTTAGCAGGCTAGAAGTATATCATTCTATAATATATCATTCGAGAATATATCACTCCATAATTTTATCATTCTATAAGATAGCACTAGAAGTATACATTCGATAATGATATCATTCTATAATTATATAACTCTATAATTATAAATTCTGAGAATAGAGCTGGAGATAAATTAGAGCATCGAGAAGTAGATGCAGGATAGTAAAGGAGTACTTGTGCTATAGAATGAGTATTCATGCGATTATTAGTATCACTCTATTAAGTAGAGCAGGATAGAATGATATCACTCTAGAAAATTATATCATTATATAATTAAGCATTCTATAAAGTATATCACTCTATAATTTATATCATTATATAAATTATATGCATTCTATAATATATCACTATGATAATTATATCAAGGAGAGAAGATATCTCGCTAGAAGTTTAGCAGCTAGAATTCATATGAGGTCGATGAATTAGATATTGCGAGTTATTATGATCACTCTAGAATTATATCACTCTATAATTGATAGCATGTCTAGAATTAGATCACGCGTATAAGTATATCATTAGATATAATTGATAGCATTCTTAATTATATCATTCAATAAATATTGCTGTTCTATTAAGGTGAATATCACTCTATAATTTTTATCAGTCTAGATTATATCACTCTATAATTATAGTCATTCATAATTAGATCAGTCTATAAATGAGAGCACGCGAGAAGGAGAGCAGGCGAGAAGGTAGAGCACGATATAATGATATCATTCTATAATGTATATTCACCTATAATTATATCATTCGAGCGAAGTATATCATCTATAATTATATCACGCTATAATTATTTCAGTCTAGAAGGAGATCTTTAGATAATCTTTACGCTATATTTAGTTCATTCGATAATTATATCACTCTATTAAGTATATCCAGTCGAGAATTTTATCTTCTATAAGGATGTGGATGGCTAGATTGAGTAGCTACTCTATAATTATATCACTCGATTAATTATATCATTATATAAATTAGATCACTCTATATGTATAGTCATTCTATAAATTAGATCATTCTAAATGTTATCATTCTATGAATGACTTCATTCTATAAGATATCACTAAGAATGATACATTCTATAATGATATTACGCTAGAATTATATAATGATATAAATATATCAGTCTATATAAGATGCATTATAATTTATATCACTCTATAAGTGATATAATTCTATAAAATTAAGATCACCTTTAATTATATCTGCTGTGATAATGAATCATTCTATAAATTAATCTTGTCTCGAATTAGATCATTCTATAATTATATCACTCATAAGTAGATATACTATAAGTATATCACTCTATAATTTATCATTCGATAATTAGAGCATGTCTATAAATTGATACAGTCTATAATGTATATCACTCTATAATTATATCACTCTATAATTATATCAATTCTATAATTATATCACTCTATTAGTTATATCATGCTAGAATTATAGCATGCGATAATTATATCAGTCTATAATGATATCATTGCTATAAATTATATCGCACTCTATAAAATTATCTCACTCGTAATTTATTATCATTCTATAATTGTATATCATTTCTAATAATTATATCTTTCTATAATATATTCATTCGATAAGGATATCACGCTAAGAATTATATCACTCTAGTCATTATATCAATGTCTATAATTATATGCCAATTCTATATAGTTATATCATCTTAATTATGATCACTCTTATAATTATTCACTCTATTTATATATCATTCTATAATATATCGACTGCGATAAATTATATCACTCTATAATTATATCCATTAGAGAATGATATCATTCTATAAGATATATCAGTCTATAATTATATCATAGATAATTATTATCATTCTAGAATTATATCCACTCTATAATTTATATACTCTATAATGTATATCAGTCGATAATTATATCAAGGTCTGTAATTATATCATCTATAATTATATCATTCTATAATGATGAGCATTCTATAATGGTATATCATTCGATAATTTATATCATTCTTAGCATTGATATCATCTATAATTATATCACTCTTAATTATTTACACTAATATAATGATATCATTCTAGAAATATATCATTCGTATAATTATATCACTCTATAATTATATCAGTCTATAATGATATCACTCATTATTATATCATTCTCTAAAGTAGATCATTCTTATAATTATATCACTCTATAACTATATCATTCTATAAATTATATCATTCGATAAGTATATCCACTCTATAATTATATCATTCTATAATTATTGCACTCTAGAATTATATCATACTATAATTCTATCATTCTATTAATTATATCATCTATAATTAGTATCCTCTATAATTATATCCTCTATAATTATATCATTCTATAATTATATCACTCTATAATTATATCATCTATAATTATATCATGCTATAAATTCTATCATTCTATAAAACCATGCATTCTATAATTATATCAGTCAATATTATATCATTCTATAATTATATCGAACTCTATAATTTATATCATTCTATAATAATATCACTCTATAATTATATCATTCTATAATTATATCCAATCTATAATTATATCATTCTATAATTATATCACTCCTGAGAATTATATCACTCTATAAGTATATCATCTATAATTCTATCACTCTTTAATTATATCATCTATAATATAGTCATTCTATAATTATATCACTCTATAATTATATTCACGCTAAAATTATATCATTCTATAATTATATCATTCTATAATTATATCATTCTATAATTATATTCACTCTCGAATTATATCACTCTATAATTATATCAGTCTATAATCTTATATCATTCTATAATTTATATCACCCCCTCTATAATTATATTCATTCTATAATTATATCATTCTATAATTATACACTCTATAATATATCACTCTATAATTATATCATCTATAATTATATCATCTATAATTATATCATTCTATAATTATATCACTCGATAATTAGTATGCACTCTATAAAAATTATAGCATTCTATAATTATATCCTCTTATAATTATTATCACGCGATAATTATATCATTCTATAAATTGTTATCATTATATAATGTAGATCACTCTTATAATTATATCATTCGATAATTATATCCCTACACCTACCGAATCACTGCTTCCCTTCCGACCATAATCCCCCCCCGCCCCCGCGCCCAATATCCGCTCCTCGTCTCACAACACCCTCCCTTCTAACCCCCACCCCAACCCCCCCCACCATATTGATAATCCCAATCCGTCACCATCCTATCCCATCACCCAATCCCGCCCAGTCAAATAACCCGTGACCAAACCAGCGCTGTCCACCCCTCCCAATCCTCCAGTGCTACTCCCCAGACCAATCCATCCAGCCTCCCCTGAGACCTTTGACCGCTGCTGCCTCCCCAGACCTTGAGCATCACAGCTTCACCATGACTAAACAGTGCTGCTTCCTTGACCTTGATCCCACTGCTTCACCTAAACTGACAGCTGATTCCGTCACCTCTGACCTTACCGCACTCTGCTTCAACCTACCTTGAACAAGCGCTGCCAACCTGACCGAGCCAGCGATTCTCCCCTGAGTACTTTGACAGCACTGCCTCACCAGACCTTGAACATCAACTGCTTCATCACCCTGACCTTGACAGCACTGCCTCACCTGACCTTGACAGCTAACCACAAAAACTGCCACACCTGACTTGACAGCACTGCATCAACCTGACTTTGACTAGCACTGCATTCACCTGACATGACAGCGCTGCCTCACCTGACCTTGACAGCACTGCTTCACCTGACCTTGACAGCGCTGCCTCACCTGACATTGACAGCACTGCTTCACCTGACCTTGACAGAACTGCTTCACGTGACATTGACAGCGCTGCCTCACCTGACCTTGACAGCACTGCTTCACCTGACCTTGACAGTGCTGCCCTCCTGACCTTGACAAAAACACTGCTTCACCTGACTTTGACAGCACTGCCTCACCTGACCTTGACAGCACTGCTTCACCTGACCTTGACAGTGCTGCCTCCTGACCTTGACAACACTGCTTCACCTGACTTTGACAGCACTGCCTCACCTGACCTTGACAGCACTGCTTCACCTGACCTTGACAGCACCGCTTCACCTCGATAAATTAAACACAGTTGCAACATTTGGGTATCTTTATTGAGGAAACGTTTCGCCACACAGTGGCTTCAACAGTCCATACAAAGGAAAATGGTGAAGAACAGGAGTAGTTTGAGGTAATCAGTCCCTCAACCTTGAGTCGATGTGGTCAGTCCATTAATCTTGAAAAGAATACAGCATATGTGCGAAGTGGCTTTTATACTGTAGGAAGGAGAGGTGCAGCAATGTAGATAAATGGTTCAGAGAACCGACATCTTGTCGGTTCTCTGAACCATTAATCTACATTCCTGTCTGACACAGCAACATCTTGGGATCTTAATACAAGGAATTCTTCACTTGCCTAACCCTTGGGCACCACCTACTGCCACACTGGTCAAGTGTGACACCACCTACTGCCACACTGGTCAAGTGTGACACCACCTACTGCCACACTGGTCAAGTGTGACACCACCTACTGCCACACTGGTCAAGTGTGACACCACCTACTGCCCCACTGGTCAAGTGTGACACCACCTACTGCCACACTGGTCAAGTGTGACACCACCTACGACTGCTGCACCTCACCTTCCTACAGTATATAAGCCACTTCTTCACACATATGCTGTATTCTATTCAAGATTGATGGACTGACCACATCGACTCAAGGTTGAGGGACTGATTACCTCAAACTACTCCTGTTCTTCACCATTCTTTGTATGGACTGTTGAAGCCACTGTGTGGCGAAACGTTTCCTCCATAAAGATATCCTAACGTTGCACCTGTGTCTAATTTATCAACTTGTCGGTTCTCTGAACTATTCATCTTCACTGTTTCACTTCGTACCAAAGTAACCCTAGGGAAGTTATTCTAGACGAGTGTGTCCTAGCTTGAGTGCGTTGCCGTCCTTTGATGAGTGTGAGTGCGTTTGATCTAGACCAGACCACAGGTATTTTTTGAAGAAAGAGGGATATAACAACGTTGTTAGGCATTATGGAGAGGAAACACAGCCAGTGTCGGCTCATTACAGCCGCTGACATTATATCAAACAAAACGTGCGGCAGTACAGCAAGCAGCAGGTCAACATGGTGTGTCTCGGCAAACACTCAAGGTGTTACAGTGAGCAACAAGAAAATAACGTTCATCATCTGTCTCCTCACAGAGTTTATATGTAATGTTTACAACTTTTAGGGAGATCCATTTAAAAGATTAATATTACTGAGGAATATTAATACCAGGACACTACCAGGACACTACCAGGACACTACCAGGACACTACCAGGGCACTACCAGGACACTACCAGGGCACTACCAGGATACTACCAGGACACTATCAGGACACTACCAGGGCACTATCAGGGCACTACCAGGGCACTACCAGGATACTACCAGGACACTATCAGGGCACTACCAGGACACTACCAGGGCACTACCAGGACACTACCAGGGCACTACCAGGACACTACCAGGGCACTACCAGGATACTACCAGGACACTATCAGGACACTACCAGGGCACTATCAGGGCACTACCAGGGCACTACCAGGGCACTACCAGGACACTACCAGGACACTATCAGGACACTACCAGGGCACTATCAGGGCACTACCAGGACACTACCAGGACACTACCAGGGCACTACCAGGACACTACCAGGGCACTACCAGGATACTACCAGGACACTATCAGGACACTACCAGGGCACTACCAGGGCACTACCAGGGCACTACCAGGACACTACCAGGGCACTACCAGGACACTACCAGGGCACTACCAAGGAATACTACCGGACACTATCAGGACACTACCAGGGCACTATCAGGGCACTACCAGGGCACTACCAGGGCACTACCAGGACACTACCAGGACACTATCAGGACACTACCAGGGCACTATCAGGGCACTACCAGGGCACTACCAGGGCACTACCAGGGCACTACCAGGACACTACCAGGACACTATCAGGACACTACCAGGGCACTATCAGGGCACTACCAGGGCACTACCAGGGCACTACCAGGGCACTACCAGGACACTACCAGGATACTACCAGGACACTACCAGGACACTACCAGGGCACTACCAGGGCACTACCAGGACACTACCAGGACACTACCAGGACACTACCAGGGCACTACCAGGACACTATCAGGGCACTACCAGGATACTACCAGGACTACCAGGACACTACCAGGACACTACCAAGACACTACCAGGATACTACCAGAACACTATCAGGACACTACCAGGACACTACCAGGACACTACCAGGATTCTACCAGAACACTATCAGGACACTACCAGGACACTACCAGGACACTACCAGGACACTATCAGGACACTACCAGGACACTACCAGGACACTACCAGGACACTACCAGGACACTATCAGGACACTATACAAGGACACTACCAGGACACTACCAGGACACTACCAGGACACTATCAGGACACTACCAGGACACTATCAGGACACTATCAAGACACTACCAGGATACTACCAGAACACTATCAGGACACTACCAGGACACTACCAGGACACTACCAGGACACTACCAAGACACTATCAGGACACTACCAGGATACTACCAGAACACTACCAGGACACTACCAGGACACTACCAGGACACTACCAGGACACTACCAAGACACTACCAGGATACTACCAGAACACTATCAGGACACTACCAGGACACTACCAGGACACTACCAGGACACTATCAGGACACTATCAGGATACTACCAGAACACTATCAGGACACTACCAGGAAACTACCAGGACACTACCAGGACACTACCAGGACACTATCAGGACACAACCAGGATACTACCAGGACACTATCAGGACACTATCAGGACACTACCAGGACACTACCAGGACACTATCAGGACACTATCAGGACACTACCAGGACACTATCAGGACACATCCAGGATACTACCAGGACACTATCAGGACACTATCAGGACACTACCAGGATACTACCAGGACACTATCAGAACACTATCAGGACACTACCAGGACACTATCAGGGCACTACCAGGATACTACCAGGACTACCAGGACACTACCAGGACACTACCAAGACACTACCAGGATACTACCAGAACACTATCAGGACACTACCAGGACACTACCAGGACACTACCAGGACACTATCAGGACACTACCAGGATACTACCAGAACACTATCAGGACACTACCAGGACACTACCAGGACACTACCAGGACACTACCAGGACACTATCAGGACACAACCAGGATACTACCAGGACACTATCAGGACACTACCAGGGCACTACCAGGACACTACCAGGACACTATCAGGACACAACCAGGATACTACCAGGACACTATCAGGACACTATCAGGACACTACCAGGACACTACCAGGACACTATCAGGACACTATCAGGACACTACCAGGACACTATCAGGGTACTACCAGGATACTACCAGGACTACCAGGACACTACCAGGACACTACCAAGACACTACCAGGATACTACCAGAACACTACCAGGACACTACCAGGACACTACCAGGACACTACCAGGACACTATCAGGACACTACCAGGATACTTAACCAAACACTACAGGACACTACACAAAAGGACACTACCAGGAAACTACCAGGACTCTACCAGGACACTACCAGGACACTATCAGGACACAACCAGGATACTACCAGGACACTATCAGGACACTATCAGGACACTACCAGGACACTACCAGGACACTATCAGGACACTATCAGGACACTACCAGGACACTATCAGGGCACTACCAGGATACTACCAGGACTACCAGGACACTATCAGGACACTATCAGGACACTACGAGGACACTACCAGGACTCTACCAGGACACTATCAGGACACTACCAGGATACTACCAGAACACTATCAGGACACTACCAGGACACTACCAGGACACTATCAGGACACTACCAGGATACTACCAGAACACTATCAGGACACTACCAGGACACTACCAGGACACTACCAGGACACTGCCAGGACACTACCAGGACACTATCAGGACACTACCAGGATACTACCAGGACACTATCAGGACACTACCAGGATACTACCAGAACACTATCAGGACACTACCAGGACACTACCAGGACACTACCAGGACGCTACCAAGACACTACCAGGATACTACCAGAACACTATCAGGACACTACCAGGATACTACCAGGATACTACCAGAACACTATCAGGACACTACCAGGATACTACCAGGATACTATCGGAACATTATCAGGACACTACCAGGATACTACCAGGACACTATCAGGACACTACCAGGACACTACCAAGACACTACCAGGATACTACCAGAACACTATCAGGACACTACCAGGATACTACCAGGATACTACCAGAACACTATCAGGACACTACCAGGATACTACCAGGATACTATCGGAACATTATCAGGACACTACCAGGATACTACCAGGACACTATCAGGACACTACCAGGACACTATCAGGACACTACCAGGATACTACCAGGATACTACCAAGACACTACCAGGATACTACCAGAACACTATCAGGACACTACCAGGACACTACCTGGACACTACCAGGACACTACCAGGACACTACCAGGACACTACCAGGACACTACCAGGACACTACCAGGACACTATCAGGACACTACCAGGATACTACCAGGACACTATGAGGACACTTCCAGGATACTACCAGAACACTATCAGGACACTACCAGGACACTACCAGGACGCTACCAAGACACTACCAGGATACTACCAGAACACTATCAGGACACTACCAGGATACTACCAGGACACTATCAGGACACTACCAGGATACTACCCGGATACTATCGGAACACTATGAGGACACTACCAGGATACTACCAGGACACTATCAGGACACTACCAGGACACTACCAAGACACTACCAGGATACTACCAGAACACTATCAGGACACTACCAGGACACTGTCAGGACACTACCAGGATACTACCAGGATACTACCAGGACACTCCCAGGACACTACCTGGACACTACCTGGACACTACCAGGACACTCCCTGGACACTCCCAGGACACTACCTGGACATTACCTGGACACTACCTGGACACTACCAGGACACTACCAGGACACTCCCAGGACACTCCCAGGACACTACCTGGACACTACCTGGACACTACCAGGACACTACCAGGACACTTCCAGGACACTACCAGGACACTACCAGGACACTACCAGGACACTCCCAGGACACTACCAGGACACTACCAGGACACTACCAGGGCACTACCAGGACACTACCAGGACACTCCCAGGACACTACCCAGGACACTACCTGGACACTAACCAGGACTACTACCATGGACACTACCAGGACAACTACCTGGACACTACCAGGACACTACCTGGACACTACCTGGACACTACCAGGACACTACCAGGACACTACCAGGACACTACCAGGACACTACCAGGACACTACCAGGACACTACCTGGACACTACCAGGACACTACCAGGACACTACCAGGACACTACCTGGACACTACCAGGACACTACCAGGACACTACCAGGACACTACCTGGACACTACCAGGACACTACCAGGACACTACCAGGACACTACCAGGACACTACCAGGACACTACCAGGACACTACCAGGACACTACCTGGACACTACCAGGACACTACCAGGACACTACCTGGACACTACCAGGACACTACCAGGACACTACAGGTACACTACCAGGACACTACCAGGACACTACCTGGACACTATACCAGGACACTACCAGGACACTACCAGGACACTCCCAGGACACTACCAGGACACTACCAGGACACTACCAGGACACTACCAGGACACTCCCAGGACACTACCAGGACACTACCTGGACACTCACCAGGACACTACCAGGACACACCAGGACACTAACCAGAGACACTACCAGGACACTCCCAGGACACTACCAGGACACTACCAGGACACTACCTGGACACTACCAGGACACTACCAGGACACTACCAGGACACTACCAGGACACTCCCAGGACACTACCAGGACACTCCCAGGGCACTACCAGGACACTACCAGGACACTACCTGGACACTACCAGGACACTACCAGGACACTACCAGGACACTACCAGGACACTCCCAGGACACTACCAGGACACTACCAGGACACTACCAGGACACTCCCAGGACACTACCAGGACACTACCAGGACACTACCAGGACACTACCAGGACACTACCAGGACACTCCCAGGACACTACCAGGACACTACCAGGACACTACCAGGACACTCCCAGGACACTACCAGGACACTACCAGGACACTACCAGGACACTACCAGGACACTACCTACTTCCATGTGGTCGACAACATCACTAGGAAGGGGAGAGGTTTAGATCGGTATGTTTAACAGCTGCTAATATACACTGAGTTACTTAACACCACTAATTATGCTAAATGGTTTAGTAAATTCAACAGTGTGTGGAAAAAGACACTTACGTAAAGTTCAGGACATTTGTCAGAATAAACCTTTCACCATGAGTGACATCTTCGTCAGGACTGAAGATGTCACTCGTGGCGAAACGTTGCCTCTAATAAATGTTCTGAACTTGTGTATATATAAGTTTTTAAGTATATATAAACCACCGAAGGTAACTTTCCGGCAGTTCAAAGACTTACTATTGAAAATCGAGTATTGTCATAAAAATATATCAAACCCAACCCAAAATATCCCATCCTATGCTGTTGCTTGGAGGCTTCAGTTTAAGACAGCTAGATTACTAAAAAATAAATTCGGCTTGTGCCAGTGAATAATGGAACTAACCAGTCTAGAAAATACTTCAGACCTTATGTTCACAATTAATGAAGACCTGGCATGGGGCATAACAGTGTCAGAAACAGTATGCTCCGACCACAGCCTAATATCCATTGTACCTTACCACCAAGGTGACCAACATAATTACTTTCTAACCTAACAAAATTAGAAATCTCCTTTCCAAGAAAGATAAGCATTCAGTCACACAAGGCACAACAGGAGTCTACTAGATACCATGCAAAGATTGCAACGAAGTGTAAGTCAGACAGACAGGCCAAATGATGTCTACGAGGATCACTGAACACAAGACGGCAGTACATTATAGACAGGAGTGTTCAGCACTTTTCCAACATGTTAGCCACAGCAGTCACAATATTAATTGGGAAGTTGTCGCTATCAAACACAAATCACACTACAGCTATAAAAGCAGAATCATAAAATCTGCTCTCATAGCTACCACCCTTAATTTTAATATCTCACAGGGACAATGGAAACCAGACGTTATTTCAAAATTCACCTTCACTCTTAAGAAGTACATAACGTCACTTCTCTAGTACAGACCGCCATCATAAGATCAGGAACTACAGAGAAACTACTTGCCCAAATTTTAAGCTTAGTTTCAGTCACCTGCTTCAAAACCTGACACACCAAACTCATTTACTCCCTGACCTGTCTTCCCATGTGCTGACCTGACGCTCCTTACTCACCTGCACTGCTGTATATTTCGACCCTAGTTTCTGTCTCCATGCTGGTTATAATGTTCAGCTATGCTTACTCACTAGTCTAATCAACAAACCAGTCATGAAGATATGCTCAGTAAACTTAACTTTAACAGCAAGAACATTAGCTGGGAAGCAACAAATCACGATCTTGCTAAAAACAATATGATTAATGAAGATCTCAAGCAGTATTTCGAGAGCATGAGCTAAGTGGAGCCAACAGTATGCTCCAGACACATTACGAAGGAAGAGATGTAAACTGGAAAGGTAGAGGTTTGCCCTGTATAGCCGAAGACGATAGATAACTGATGTAGCATGCTAAGAGCTTGTTACATTTTATTCAGCGTATATCATACACCCATTTAGGCTGCCTCCTGACCAGCGAACCAGTTGCCAAGGGTTTAATGAGAAGGGGCCCCCATCGTTATACTAATACCTCTGATTCAACCAGAACAATCACAAGGAAGTCCGCCAAGCTGTGAAGCTACGTGGGATACTTATGAAGCAGCTTTGGCAGACTTTCCTTCACTGCTGGTCGTTACAGTATCTTGTGTTTATATTTTTGCATCATTGTACATAGCAGTAAATGCTGTACATAAGCTATATACACTGTAAATTCCATCTTATTTTGGTGAGTGAAATACAATCATTTATTCTCTCTGCTGCCTTATTAGTCGTTCCTAATCGGTTATCGCGCTACGGCAAGGTGTGCAAGCCAATAGTCTACACATGTGCTCGTAATAACAAAGTTCATCAAAGGCAGTTGACATCTGAAGAACGAAAACGAACACTAGCTAGAGAAATGGAGAACATTGAGCCCAAATTAAATGCATCATACAGAGTCTAGGAAGGACAATGGGAGCAAATAGCCATAAGTAATATTAAACGAAATCCAGAATAATTCTTATCATATGCAGAATTCAGGGCAAACTTCTCGTATTGGTCCTTTAATTAAAGGAGATGGAAGATAAGTTGACGACAGAGCAACGAGTTAAATACTCAAGTCACAATATAAGTCAGTGTTCAGTGAGCCATTACTTATGTGTGTGATGAATGGTTTGAAAAACCGACAAGTTGAAGATTGAGACACTTATGCAGCATATGGGAATCTTTATTCAGGAAACGTTTCGCCACATAGTGGCTTCATCAGTCCAATGCAAATAGGAAGGCGTAAGGAGAGGAGGAGTATAAGGTAATCAGTCCCTCAGCCTGGAGTCGATGTGTTCAGTCCATCAATCTTGTAGATTGATGGACTGAACACACATTACTTAGTATAAAGATTGACGACTCGTATGAGTTTTTCATGAACACGACTTAAGGCTCTTCTGATATAACTCTAACACCACCTGACTTTAAAGAAGCCGCTGATTGCATGCTCATGCACTCCACCTCACACATAAGATTTGTTGAACTCTATATTCATGAAGTGAACGAAATGTTTATCACGTGCCTCAGATATTCTATGTAGACGGAAACTGGACACTGGATTTATCCCACAGTAATTAAAAACCATTGATAAAGATGGCACTAAAGCACCTGAAATAATCTTTGGACCGATGGCACTAATGTCCATCATTATCAAAATTTCTGAGTTTTAGGAATCAAGATTGCCAAGATTGCATTAATTGCACTACCCAGGACAAAATAGGTTTACATAAGAACATAAGAACATAAGAAAGGAGGAACACTGCAGCAGGCCTGTTGGCCCATACTAGGCAGGTCCTTTACAATTCATCCCACTAACAAACATTTGACCAACCCAATTTTCAATGCCACCCAAGAAATAAGCTCCGATGTGCAAGTCCCACTCAAATCCAACCCATCCCACTCATGTATTTATCCAACCTAAATTTGAAACTACCCAAAGTCCTAGCCTCAATAACCCAACTAGGTAGACTGTTCCACTCATCTACTACCCTATTTCCAAACCAATACTTTCCTATGTCCTTTCTAAATCTAAACTTATCTAATTTAAATCCATTACTGCGGGTTCTCTCTTGGAGAGATATCCTCAAGACCTTATTAATATCCCCTTTATTAATACCTATCTTCCACTTATACACTTCAATCAGGTCTCCCCTCATTCTTCGTCTAACAAGTGAATGTAACTTAAGAGTCTTCAATCTTTCTTCATAAGGAAGATTTCTAATGCTATGTATTAATTTAGTCATCCTACGCTGAATGTTTTCTAATGAATTTATGTCCATTCTGTAATATGGAGACCAGAACTGAGCTGCATAATCTAAGTGAGGCCTTACTAATGATGTATAAAGCTTCAGTATGACCTCTGGACTTCTGTTGCTTACACTTCTTGATATAAATCCCAGTAATCTATTTGCCTTATTACGTACGCTTAAGCATTGCTGTCTTGGTTTAAGGTTGCTGCTCACCACAACCCCCAAGTCCCTTTCGCAATCTGTATGGCTAAGTTCTACATTATTTAACTTGTAAGTGCTAGGGTTATGGGCACTCCCAAGCTTCAGAACCTTGCATTTATCCACATTGAACTGCATCTGCCACTTTTCTGACCAAGAATAGAGTTTGTCTAAATCTTTCTGAAGTTCCCTAACATCTACGTTTGAATCAATTATCCTACCTATCTTTGTGTCATCGGCGAATTTGCTCATATCACTACCAATTCCCTCATCAAGATCATTGATATATATTATAAACAACAACGGGCCCAAGAGTGACCCCTGTGGAACGCCGCTTGTTACCGATCCCCACTCGGATTTAACCCCATTTATGGACACTGCTTCCTGTCTGTGAGCCATGATTCGATCCACGAGAGCACCCTTCCCCCAATGCCATGAGCTGCTACTTTCTTCAACAGTCTTTGGTGCGGAACTCTATCAAAAGCCTTACTAAAATCTAAGTAAATAATATCAAATTCTTTATCGTGGTCAACAGCCTCAAAAGCTTTGCTGAAGAAAGTTAATAAATTAGTTAGACAAGACCGACCTCTTGTGAATCCATGCTGAGTATCATTAATCAAGCTATGCTTATCGAGATGGCTTCTTATAATCTGAGCTATAATTGACTCTAGTAATTTGCCTACAATTGAGGTCAGGCTTATTGGGCGGTAATTTGACGGTAACGACTTGTCCCCTGTTTTAAAAATAGGAATTACATTAGCCATCTTCCACATATCAGACACTACACCTGTTTGAAGAGATAAATTAAAAATGTTAGTTAATGGTTCACAGAGTTCCATTTTGCGTTCCTTAAGAACCCTTGAAAAAACCTCATCAGGACCCGGTGACTTATTTTGCTTCAGTCTGTCTATCTGCTTCACAACCATTTCACTAGTGACTGTGATGTTACATAATTTATCTTCTTCTGGCCCACTGTAAAAATTAATTACTGGAATATTATTAGTGTCTTCCTGTGTAAAAACCGAGAGAAAATAATTATTTAAAATCGAGCACATTTCATTCTCTTTGTCAGTAAGATGCCCATAGTTATTTTTAAGGGGACCTGTCTTATCTCTGACTTTTGTTCTATATACCTGGAAAAAACTTTTTGGGTTAGTTTTAGAATCCCTAGCAACTTTAACTTCATAGTCCCTTTTAGCTTTTCTTATCCCCTTTTTAATGTCCCTCTTGATAAATTAGACACATTTGCAACTCTTGGGTATCTTTATTGAGGAAACGTTTCGCCACACAGTGGCTTCATCAGTCCATACAAAGGAGAATCTTGAAGAACAGGAGGAGAATGAGGTAATCAGTCCCTCAACCTTGAGTCGATGTGGTCAGTCCATCAATCTTGAATAGAATACGGCATACGTGCTGAGAAGGAGCTTATAAACCGTTGGCAGGAGAGGTGCAGCAGTCATAGGTGGTGTAACATTTGTTCAATGTGGAAGTAGGTCGTGCCCAAGAATTAGGCAAGCGAAGAATTCCCAAGTATTAAGATCCCAAGAAGTTGCAGTGTCTGACAGGTTTGTAGATGAATGGTTCAGAGAACCGACATGTTGATAAATTCTTGGGCACGATCTACTTCCACATTGAACAAATGTGACACCACCTATGACTGCTGCACCTCTCCTACCAACGGTTTATAAGCTCCTTCTCAGCACGTATGCCGTATTCTATTCAAGATTGATGGACTGACCACATCGACTCAAGGTTGAGGGACTGATTACCTCATTCTCCTCCTGTTCTTCAAGATTCTCCTTTGTATGGACTGATGAAGCCACTGTGTGGCGAAACGTTTCCTCAATAAAGATACCCAAGAGTTGCACATGTGTCTAATTTATCAACGTATCGGTTCTCTGAACCATTCATCTACAATGTCCCTCTTAATGTCAATATACTGATTCATAAGATGACCCTCACCTCTTTTGATACGCCTATAAATTCCTTTCTTATGCCGTAGTAGATATTTCAGCCTATTATTCATCCATTTTGGGTTATTTCTATTTGATCTAATTTCTTTATACGGGATAAACGTTCTTTGAGCCTCATGTATAGTGTTCAGAAAACTGTCATATTGATAGCTCTCTTCGTTACCCCAGTCAACAGATGACAAATGTTCTCTAAGCCCATCAACCACTAATCACTAAATCCCATCCCTGGCAACACACCCTCCCACTCTTCATAGACCTAAACTTACTCCCAGTTCAGTACATCCACACTTACTACTGTGCAATCTACATCTACAGGGCCTTAAACTCTAATATCAACCTTGACCTAAAACGCTTTCTTGATAGTTGTGACAGAACCCACAGGCATAACACCAGACACAAACATCTCTACGACATTCCCCGTGTCCGACTAAACCTTTACAAAAATTCAATGTATGTCAAAGGCCCTAAAATCTGGAATACCCTACCTGAGAACTCTAGAACTGCAGACACATTCATCACCTTCAAAACTACCATTAGAAAACATCTTATCTCCCTGATACACCCTGTCAACTAACTACACGAATACCACCTGGTGGTTCACACTTACACTCACTCACTCATTTGACCATAAACAGAAATATTAATCTCAATCTTAAAATAATAAATCCTGTGATACTCCAATACTGAAACTATGTACTGTGCCAAAACAAAAGCATTCACATTGCTAAACTCACAAACTAGTATTTAGTCACTTAGCCATAATACCAACTTACCTCATTTTGTAATATTTTACAATTAAGAATAAAACTAAGTCTGCCCGAAATGCCTAGCCATGCTAGGCGTTCTAGTGGTACACTCTGTAATCACAATTTTACTACATGTAAACCACACAATAACCAAATTTCTGTAAACTCAACATTGTAATCCTATAGAGAATAAACTTTGAATTTGAATTTGAATCGTAATCTGCTAAGCGAAAATCTGGGACTGTTACTGAGTTATCCCTACTATCATACTTCCATTCAATGCTAAATGTAATTGATTTGTGGTCGCTAGCACCCAGTTCCTCTGAAACTTCTAAATTATTAACAAGGGATTCATTGTTTGCCATAACTAAGTCAAGCAGGTTATTACCCCTTGTAGGTTCTGTCACAAACTGCTTCAAAAAACAATCCTGAACTACTTCTAAGAAGTCGTATGATTCTAAATTCCCAGTCAAGAAATTCCAATCAATATGACTAAAGTTAAAGTCTCCTAGAATTACTACATTATCGTGCCTTGTGGCCCTAACAATTTCCTCCCATAGTAGTCTCCCTTGGTCCCTACCTAAGTTTGGGGGACGGTATATCACACCTAAAATTTATTTTTCATGCCCCTCTGAAAATTCTATCCAAACAGACTCTGTATGTGTTACTTCAGACTTAATACCCGTTTTTATGCAACAGTTCAAGCGATCTCTTACTCAAGCTTCTCTTACTCAAGGCACAGTACTCGCCCCACTGAGGACAAATTCAAATTATTACGTTATGGAAGAGCTGAAGTATTAAAACAAAATCGAAGTACAAGAAAAATTCAAACCGCTCAGTAGAGCAAAAGTTTAATATGAGAGACCTGGAAGTATTAATGTCAGATCTTACATTCAAGGAGCACAACAGTGTTATTATAGCAACCACAAGGAAAATGATGGGTTGGATAACTTGGACATTCAAGACAAAAGATTCCGAGCCTATGATGGCACTCGTCAGGTTACTCGTTCTCTCTAGGCTGGACTATTACTCTGTACTAACAGCTTCTTTCAAGGCAGATGAGACTGCAGAACTGGAGAATGTACAGAGCCTTCACAGCTCATATTAATTCAAACACCTAAATTACTGAAAGTGCTTGAAGTACTTCGAACTGTGCTCCTCAGAACGAAGACGAGAAGGATCCATCATAATCTACACCTGGAAGATTCTGGACGGACTGGTCCTAAAACCTGCTCTCTAATATCACTATATATGAAAACAAGAGACAGGGAAGATGGTGCAAGATACCTCCAATGAGAAGCAAGTGGGCGATGATTACACTAAGATACACCTCAGTAAGTGTAAAGGAACCAAGACTCAACACCCATCTTTCACGCAAAAGATAAATTACCAGCAAACACCTGGTTGTCTTCGAGAGAGTACTTGGCAAGTTCCTGAAGTCAGTTCTTGATCAGTCAGACTGTGGTTGTTACGTTTTTAAACTGGCACCTAGAGGTGTACAGCCTTGTCTAGGGGCATATAAAATATTAAACAAAATACACAAAGAATGCTAAACAACTGGAAAATACTTTTCAGGAAGGACAAACAAACTAACATACACGAAAAAAAGAATATATTAACAGTAACCCTAAAATACAAGACATTACAACAAAATACCAAACACCAGTATATATAAACACCAGTATATATAAACACCAGTATATATAAACACCAGTATATATAAACACCAGTATATATAAACACCAGTATATATAAACACCAGTATATATAAACACCAGTATATATAAACACCAGTATATATAAACACCAGTATATATAAACACCAGTATATATAAACACCAGTATATATAAACGC
Source organism: Cherax quadricarinatus (assembly GCF_026875155.1). NCBI lineage: Eukaryota > Metazoa > Arthropoda > Malacostraca > Decapoda > Parastacidae > Cherax > Cherax quadricarinatus. The sequence continues at coordinate 6,718,544 of NC_069408.1, read as the reverse complement.
CAGTATATATAAACACCAGTATATATAAACACCAGTATATATAAACACCAGTATATATAAACACCAGTATATATAAACACCAGTATATATACCTTTACCAGTTTGTCAAAGTTGGGCCACTATAATATGATTACAAAATATTACCAAAAACTCACTAGTACACTGCTGCTAGTTAGTTAAAGTCGGGTCATATGAAATATTGTAAAAAACAAAACCAAATGCTAAACCCACAAGGATCATTACCTGGAGTTTACCTGGAGAGAGTTTCGGGGGTCAACGCCCCCGCGGCTCTGTCTGAGACCAGGGCTCGTGGTGGATCAGGTTTTAATCAGCCAGGCTGTTACTGCTGACCGCACTCAAACTGACGTACGAACCACAGCCCGGATAGTCAGATACTGACTTTAGGTGTCTGTCCAGCGCCTCTTGAAGACAGCCAGGGGTCTATTGGTAATCCTCCTTATGTTTGCTGGGAGGCAGTTGAACAGTCTTGGGCCCTGGACACTTATTGTGTTGTCTCTAAGTGTACTCGTGGCACTCCTGCTTTTCATTGAGGGAATGTTGCATCTCCTGCCGAATCTTCTGCTTTGACAGGTAGTGATTCTCATGTGTAAGTTTGATACTAATCCCTCTAGGGTTTTCCAAGTGTATATTATCATGTATCTCTCTCGCCTGCGCTCCAGGGAATACAGATCAAGGGCCTTCAACCGTTCCCAGTAATTTAGGTGCCTTATCGTACTTAGTGTGTGTGTGCCAGGTCAGCAATGTCGCCAGCCTTGAAGGAGGCACTTAGTGTATAGCAGTATTCCAGCCTAGAGAGCACAAGCTATTTGAAGATAATCATCATGGGCTTGGCATCCGTAGTTTTGAAAGTTCTCATTATCCATCATATTATTTTCCTAGCAAATGCGATAGATACATCGTTGTGGTCTTTGAAGGCGAGATCCTCTGACATTATCACTCCCAGGTCCTCCACATTACTTTTTCGCTCTATTGTATGGTTAGAATTTGTCGTATACTCTGATACAGTTTTAATTTCCTCAAGTTTTTCATAAATGAGTAGTTTGAAATAAAATATTAATGGCACTAGTACATCGCCATGTCTGGCTGCCAGCTTCCAGTTTACTGGTAAAAATATAACCACTTCTGCACTTTCCACTATACACACAGACCCCACATTGTACCAGAACCTTGTCCCATTGCTTGGGCCAACTTAATGGTACAAAATTTTCAATAAAACCTATGGTCTAAACAACATTAAAACACCACTACTTACATAACTCAGCCGAACTTCATGACACCTCATTCCCACAACTTCTTCCTCAACACTGCCAGAACCAGACTTGGTACACACTCACCACACAACTCTCTCATCCCAACCACCTGTCTAATACACGTCCACATTACGTTCAATCGACGTTCACTAACACTGTTTATTAAGTTATATACACACTTTTTGTATTTTACAACAATACAGTATCCTGCATAATGATAGCGCATACCTTGGACTTCTGGGATCCACTTTGGGTTCCTGGCTGTAAAATGTTAAAAAAAAAACATAGGCAATCTTGGGATTTTAAGTGCATTCTAATATAATTTTTTTATTTAACCCATATTTAACTCATCAATCGTTAATTCCGTCACAGTCCTGTGAGTCCGTGACTCCCGCTCAATGTTCTATTGACTTAGAAAGCAGGCACCCACACTGTATTTCTTTACGTGATATTAAAATGTTGTTCCTGCTACAGGACTGTAGAATTGAGCCAGATAGTAACATAAACCCCATGTCACAGGATGGTTAAATTTTCCCCCTTGTCAATTCTATGATTCACTTCATCCTTCATGGACCCATCTGTTGACACGTCCACTCCTAAATATCTAAATACATTCATCTCCTCCATACTCTCTCCCTCCAATCTGATATCCAGTCTTTCGTTACCTAATTTTTGCTCATAACACTAGTAATTCCCTCGTCAAGGTCACTAATATATATTATAAACAACAATGGGCCTAAAACTGATCCCTGTGGAACGCCACTTGCTACAGATCCCCACTCAGATTTTAGCCCATTTATGCACACTCTGCTTTCTGTTGGTAATCCGTGACAGCACCTTTTACCCAGTGCCATGAGCTGCCACTTTCTCTATCAGTCTCTGGTGCGCTACTCTATCAAAAGCCTTACTAAAATCCAAATAAACAATATCGAATTCTTTATCGTGATCGACAGCCTCAAAAACTTTACTGAAGAAAGTTAACAAATTAGTTAGGCCGGAACGGCCCCTCGTGAATCCATTCTGAGTATCATTAATCAAATTATATTTATCAAGTTGACTTATAATATTAGTTATAATTGACTATAATAATTTGCCTACAATTGAGGTCAGGTTTATTGGGCGGTAATTTGACGGTAACGACTTGTCCCCTGATTTAAAAATGGGAATTACATTGACCATCTTCCACATATCAGACACTACACCTGTTTGAAGAGATATATTAAAAATATTAGTCAACGGAAATGTAGAAAGTTGTCATCCTGAGCTGTGAGACTCCAGTAGGTCAATGAGGACATCGTCAGGTATCCCAGTGAAGGTTCAGTGGAATACCGAAAAAGGGATACTTGTGTAGTACACTTGAGGACAGGAGTAAAGGAAACGTTTCGCCACGAGTGGCTTCATCAGCCCTTGACTGAAGAAGCCAGTTGTGGCGAAACGTGCTGTTTACTAAATGATCCTGGACTGTACACAAGTGTCCATTCCCAGAATGTGTTGGTATCACCAGAGCATTGACAGTCAGTCACTGAGACACCTGGAGAGCAGCATTGACAGTGTCACTGAGACACCTGGAGAGCAGCATTGACAGTGTCACTGAGACACCTGGAGAGCAGCATTGACAGAGTCACTGAGACACCTGGAGAGCAGCATTGACAGTGTCACTGAGACACCTGGAGAGCAGCATTGACAGTGTCACTGAGACACCTGGAGAGCAGCATTGACAGAGTCACTGAGACACCTGGAGAGCAGCATGACAGAGTCACTGAGACACCTGGAGAGCAGCACTGACAGAGTCACTGAGACACCTGGAGAGCAGCATTGTCAGTGTCACTGAGACACCTGGAGAGCAGCACTGACAGAGTCACTGAGACACCTGGAGAGCAGCATTGACAGAGTCACTGAGACACCTGGAGAGCAGCATTGACAGAGTCACTGAGACACCTGGAGAGCAGCATTGACAGAGTCACTGAGACACCTGGAGAGCAGCATTGTCAGTGTCACTGAGACACCTGGAGAGCAGCATTGACAGAGTCACTGAGACACCTGGAGAGCAGCATTGACAGAGTCACTGAGACACCTGGAGAGCAGCATTGACAGTGTCACTGAGACACCTGGAGAGCAGCATTGACAGAGTCACTGAGACACCTGGAGAGCAGCATTGACAGAGTCACTGAGACACCTGGAGAGCAGCATTGTCAGTGTCACTGAGACACCTGGAGCGCAGCTCATGACGCTGTCGTCATCACACGAGAGGAAACTAACACAAAATAATTACAAGCGAGTGCAAATTCATTGCTGCAAAATGTTGAAACCAGCCTGAACATGTTGAAACAAGCCTGATTATGATGAAATCAGCCTGAACATAATGAAACCAACCTGAACTTAATGAAACCAACCTGAACTTAATGAAACCAACCTGAACTTAATGAAACCAGCCTGAACGCAATGAAAACAGCAAGGACACAGGTATCACGTAAGGTGGAAGAGTGAGTTTACTCACACATGTGGTAGGTAGTAATAGTAGTAGCGATTTCAGTAGTAGTAGCAGTAGTAGTTACAGTAGTAGTATGAGTGGAGGTAACTCTAGGTTGCAATGTGATGGCTGAGCAGAATTCTGGCTAATACCTCCAAGCTTACTAAGCTTTCTTTATATTGTTTTATGGTGACTAAAATGACCATTAAAGATGACTCAAGACATTTACGCCTGCGGATGTTTGTTTCCTTGATCACTAGATGGCGCCACGGTATCTTGACCAGGTGTGTACAGACACACACCTGGCCAGAGTGTCTTGACCAGGTGTGTACATACACACACCTGCCCAGAGTATCTTGACCAGGTGTGTACATACACACACCTGGCCAGAGTATCTTGACCAGGTGTGTACAGACACACACCTGGCCAGAGTGTCTTGACCAGGTGTGTACATACACACACCTGGCCAGAGTGTCTTGACCAGGTGTGTACATACACACACCTGGCCAGAGTGTCTTGACCAGGTGTGTACATACACACACCACAGCCCGTGCTGGATCAGCTGGGCTGTGGTTAGTAAGTTGGATTGCGTGCGGCCAGCAATAACAGCCTCGTTGATCAAGCCCTGATCTACCGGGAGGCCTGGTCGTGGACCGGGCCACGGGGGCGTTGATCCCCAGAATGCCCTCCAGGTAGACTCCAGGTAGACCACTTTAAAGAAAGTCATAATCTTACCCATAGCAGGATTAAGATATTGTAGGCCTCTGGGCTACTGATACTGTGAGGCCCCTGGGCTACTGGTACTGTGAGTCCCCTGGGCTACTGGTACTGTGAGGCCCCTGGGCTACTGGTACTGTGAGGTCCATAGGCTACTGGTACTGTGAGGCCCCTGGGCTACTGGTACTGTGAGGTCCCTGGGCTACTGGTACTGTGAGGTCCCTGGGCTACTGGTACTGTGAGGTCCCTGGGCTACTGGTACTGTCAGGCCCCTGGACTATTGGTACTGACAGGCCCCTGGGCTACTGGTACTGTCAGGCCCCTAGGCTACTGGTACTGTCAGGCCCCTGGGCTACTGATACTGTCAGTCCCCTAAGCTACTTGTACTCTCAGGCCCCTGGGCTACTGCTACTGTCAGGCCCCTGGTCTACCAGTACTATCAGGCTCCTGGGCTACTGGTACTGCCAGGCCCCTGCGCTACTGGTGCTGTCAGGCCCCTGGGCTACTGGTACTGTCAGGCCCCTGGGCAACTTGTGCTGTCAGGCCCCTGGGCTACTGGTACTGTCAGGCCCCTGGGCAACTGTTGCTGTCAGGCCCCTAGGCTACTGGTACTGTCAGGCCCCTGGGCTACTGGTACTGTCAGGGCCCATGGCTACTGGTACTGTCAGACCCCTGGGCTACTGGTACTGTCAGGCTCCTGGACTACTGGTACTGACGGGCCCCTGGGCTACTGGCACTGACAGGCCCATGGGCTACTGGTACTGACAGGCCTCTGGGCTACTGGTACTGTCAGGCCTCTGGGCTACTGGTACTGTCAGGCCTCAGGGCTACTGGTACTGTCAGGCCTCAGGGCTACTGGTACTGTCAGGCCTCAGGGCTACTGGTACTGTCAGGCCTCTGGGCTACTTGTACTGTCAGGCCTCTGGGCTACTGGTACTGTCAGGCCTCTGGGCTACTGGTACTGTCAGGCCTCTGGGCTACTTGTACTGTTAGGCCCCTGGGCTACTGGTACTGTCAGGCCTCTGGGCTACTTGTACTGTCAGGCCTCAGGGCTACTGGTACTGTCTGGCCCCTGGGCTACTGGTACTGTCAGGCCTCAGGGCTACTGGTACTGTCAGGCCCCTGGGCTACTGGTACTGTCAGGCCTCAGGGCTACTGGTACTGTCAGGCCTCTGGGCTACTGGTACTGTCAGGCCTCTGGGCTACTGGTACTGTCAGGCCTCAGGGCTACTGGTACTGTCAGGCCTCAGGGCTACTGGTACTGTCAGGCCTCAGGGCTACTGGTACTGTCAGGCCTCTGGACTACTTGTACTGTCAGGCCTCTGGGCTACTGGTACTGTCAGGCCTCTGGGCTACTGGTACTGTCAGGCCTCTGGGCTACTGGTACTGTCAGGCCTCAGGGCTACTCGTACTGTCAGGCCTCTGGGCTACTGGTACTGTCAGGCCTCTGGGCTACTGGTACTGTCAGGCCCCTGGGCTACTGGTACTGTCAGGCCTCAGGGCTACTGGTACTGTCAGGCCTCTGGGCTACTGGTACTGTCAGGCCTCTGGGCTACTGGTACTGTCAGGCCTCAGGGCTACTGGTACTGTCAGGCCTCAGGGCTACTGGTACTGTCAGGCCTCAGGGCTACTGGTACTGTCAGGCCTCTGGACTACTTGTACTGTCAGGCCTCTGGGCTACTGGTACTGTCAGGCCTCTGGGCTACTGGTACTGTCAGGCCTCTGGGCTACTGGTACTGTCAGGCCTCAGGGCTACTGGTACTGTCAGGCCTCTGGGCTACTGGTACTGTCAGGCCTCTGGGCTACTGGTACTGTCAGGCCCCTGGGCTACTGGTACTGTCAGGCCTCTGGGCTACTGGTACTGTCAGGCCTCTGGGCTACTGGTACTGTCAGGCCTCAGGGCTACTTGTACTGTCAGGCCTCAGGGCTACTGGTACTGTCAGGCCTCTGGGCTACTGGTACTGTCAGGCCTCAGGGCTACTGGTACTGTCAGGCCTCTGGGCTACTGGTACTGTCAGGCCTCAGGGCTACTGGTACTGTCAGGCCTCTGGGCTACTGGTACTGTCAGGCCTGTGGGCTACTGGTACTGTCAGGCCCCTGGGCTACTGGTACTGTCAGGCCTCTGGGCTACTGGTACTGTCAGGCCTCTGGGCTACTGGTACTGTCAGGCCTCAGGGCTACTTGTACTGTCAGGCCTCAGGGCTACTGGTACTGTCAGGCCTCTGGCTACTGGTACTGTCAGGCCTCAGGGCTACTGGTACTGTCAGGCCTCTGGGCTACTGGTACTGTCAGGCCTCTGGGCTACTGGTACTGTCAGACCTCAGGGCTACTTGTACTGTCAGGCCTCAGGGCTACTGGTACTGTCAGGCCTCTGGGCTACTGGTACTGTCAGGCCTCAGGGCTACTGGTACTGTCAGGCCTCAGGGCTACTTGTACTGTCAGGCCTCAGGGCTACTGGTACTGTCAGGCCTCTGGGCTACTGGTACTGTCAGGCCTCAGGGCTACTGGTACTGTCAGGCCTCTGGCTACTGGTACTGTCAGGCCTCTGGGCTACTGGTACTGTCAGGCCTCTGGGCTACTGGTACTGTCAGGCCTCTGGGCTACTGGTACTGTCAGGCCTCTGGGCTACTGGTACTGTCAGGCCTCTGGGCTACTGGTACTGTCAGGCCTCAGGGCTACTGGTACTGTCAGGCCTCTGGGCTACTGGTACTGTCAGGCCTCTGGGCTACTGGTACTGTCAGGCCTCTGGGCTACTGGTACTGTCAGTCCCCTGGGCTACTGGTACTGTCAGTCCCCTGGGCTACTGGTACTGTCAGGCCTCTGGGCTACTGGTACTGTCAGGCCTCTGGGCTACTGGTACTGTCAGTCCCCTGGGCTACTGGTACTGTCAGGCCTCTGGGCTACTGGTACTGTCAGTCCCCTGGGCTACTGGTACTGTCAGTCCCCTGGGCTACTGGTACTGTCAGGCCTCAGGGCTACTGGTACTGTCAGGCCGCCAGTGATATTTTCAAAAGGATAATAATAATCGCAACAGTCAACAGTTCATCATATACTTGATGTAGTAAAATACTATAATTATAAACTTAAAATAGTAACTGTGAACACTTTTCAGTTAATCACTGGAGGCCCTCCAGGTAGCGAGGGCCCCTGGGCTGCTGCCCTTAAAGCCCTTGCCTTAATCTGGCCCTTTTCCTTCCCAACAACCAAGTTGCCTCGAACGTTTCCGAAGTATTTTCGTGAGTCAACACTAGACTCGCCATCTCAACCAGTGCATCCATCACAGACCTGACTCGAACCAAAGTGAAGAACCTTGAACCAGTCAATGCAGGTGTTAACACAATCCCTTGCAGAGGCTGTGACAAGGTATACACTGGTGAAACAGCACATACCCTTCAAACACGTCTCAATGAACATATCAAGGCATACAGAAACGACAACTTGAACAACGTATGTGTGCTGCACAGAAACTCCTCCAACATCTTACGAGATTCAGTGACGCCGCCTGGTGATCAAGGAAGCAAACTTCCGCAACTTCCAGTCACCATTAAACATAATAAAAGTGGATTTGTCATTTCGGAGGTATTAACCAGAATTCTACTCACAACAGTAAACCTGCCATTACATAGCAACCTAGAGTTACCTCCACTCATACTACAACTACTACCACCACCACTACTACTGCTACCACCACCACCACCACTACTACTACTACTGCCACTACTAATACTACCACCACCACTACTACTACCATCACCATCACTACTACTACTACTACTGACACTACTAATACTACTACCACCACTACTACTACCACCACCATCACTACTACTACCACCACCACTACTACTACTATTACTACTACTGCCACTACTACTATTACTACTACCACTACTGCTAATGCTACTACTACTATTATTACTACTAATACTGCTTACCTACCACATGGGTCAGCAAGCTTTTACGAACACAGGTAAAGAATGGCCTGTGAGACCTGTTTGTAATGGGAAAGGGAGCAAGCAAAACTCAACAGTAGACTATAAGATATATTTGCCTTCATCAGGTGATATCTACAGGTGTGTACAATATGTACAATATGTGCAGATAAAATAGTAAGTGTACACCACGGTGACAGATGGCAAAGCAGAAGCCAGAGAGAGTGTACTGTACTCAACCAGCAGCTAGGCAAGTCTGCCAATGCTTACGGCAATGGACCAAGCTGCTTCAGCTTTGGCAGGCTTGCCTGTAATTGGTCAATAAACCAAGGACTGATTTAACGACGGGTACCTTATTGATCATTAAACCCTTAGCACCCGGTTCGCTGTTCGCTGTTTGGGAGGCAGCTTATATGGGAGTGTGACAAAAGCCAAATTGTAGCAAACTGTTTGCATGCCACACAAGCCTACTCTTCCAACTCACATGGTACCTCCCTATATATATCCTTTGTGTCCTCGTATTGCTTGTAACGGTTTGACAAAGCTTCTGGAGGGAGAAACGGTGCCAAAATAAAATGTCACCTTAGTTGTTAATAATCTAGGGATTACAGAGGATCTTGGCACGAATAACTACAAATCGATTACCTTTAGACTTGAACTGAAATACAATAGTGATAATTAAAAAGGGAAACAAAGAGAAGTATGAGTATGACCGTTTTCTGAACACTGTGTATACTGCCCACGGAACATTTATTCAATACAGAGAAATAAGATCGAATAGAAATTATTCAAAATGGATTAACAATAGGCTCAAACTTCTATTAGGCAGGAAAAGGGAATTTATAGGCTTTTCAGAAGAGGAGGGAGGTTAAAAAAGAGGATAACAACAGCTAAACGGAACTGTGAAATTAAAGTTGCTAAGGATTCAAAAAATAACCCTGGGTCCTTCTAAAACTAATCTGGACAACTAACTGACAGTGAGACAGGAATGTGCTACTTAAATACGTTGACCGATTAAAGCAGAATAAATCGCCAGACCCTGACGAACTTTTTCACCAGTTCTTAAAGAGTACGAAATAAAACTTTGTGAACCATTAACTAACCTTTTCACAAACACACGCGCACACACACACACACACGCACACGCACAACACACACACACACACACACACACACACACACACACACACACATACACACACACACACACACACACACACACACACACACGCACACGCACACACACACGCACACACGCACACACCCAAGATTTTAATAAAGTGAAACAATAGTGTGACCAGTGAAAGAAATACAGTGAATAGGGTACATTATTAACGAGAAGAAATTGAGGTGGATCTAGCCAGGACGTACATCGAGCTGGATCTATCCAGGACGTCACATCGACCTGGACAATCTACACTGCTACAGCTGCAATACAAGTACTGTATCACCTATGAGTGGTTGTTTGGGTGTGGGGTCCAGGTTCCAATTTAACCGCCAAGCTGAATGTGAATGGTCTAACTCTCATAGCACGATAAAGAATAGGCACTCAAGTATTCAATAAGGTTTAGCAAATGGTAATCCATTGAACAAGGCGATTAAGTCACTATAAGCAGGTGATATAGGCAACACTGCAAGGGTGGGAGTCAGGTCACATAGGTTGTGGACACAAGGACAACTGAGAATCTACATTACACTCCAAGCACAAGCCACCTACTTTTCAGACACATAATAAACCCACACATAATTCGACACATAATTACACACACACACACACCACACACACACACACACACACACCACACCACACACACACACACACACACACACACACACATCACACATACAAAACATACACACACCACACACCACATACACCCCCCCCCACACCACACCCACACACACAGACAACACCACATATACACACACACACCACAAACACACACACACACACACAATCACACACACACACACCACACACACAACACAACACAACACACACACACAACACACACACACTGTAAGTGCGGATAATCCCTAGGATGGGTGGTCAGGGTCACAAGAAGGCTGTGGGCAGCAAGGACAGGAGACTTACTTAAAAGCAACAAGCCACCTACCCTTTCAGTACATATAAACCCACACATAATTCCACCACACAATTACACACAAAATTACACTCACACCCACAACCCCACATCACACTCACACACACCACACACACACACACACACAACAACACACACACACACACACACACACCACTTATTCCAGACTCATCACACACTCCCCCCTCACTCCACCGACATCTCACTACTTCCCCTTGGATCCATCACCTCCCTCGATCACCCTCCCCGCCCCCGTTCACCCAAAACCTCCCCACCCCTCCCCACTCAGCTCCCATATAGCCACAGTTCCTCCACTACCTTCCCCCCACACACACTCTGACACACACATATAACCTAACATACAGAACTACATAGGTTTCCACTCGGAGGCAATCAGGGGATAAAAATCAAAAATGGGTTGCCACGGCGAGAACAAGAAAAACCAAGGGAAGGAGGAGGAAAATGCTCCAAAGGAAGATTGGGCAGCAGAGCTCATAAAAAGGGATCATGAATGGGAAAAGAAAACTAGAAGAACTTAGCATGAGAATGGAAGGAGTGGATAGATATGGTAAGACAGGGAAGTGGGAGGTGCATGTCAAACAGCAGATGCTAGGATACAGAGTTTAGAAGAGGATCTGAAAAATCTGAAACAGCATAAAGAACTAAAGAACATTTTGTGATTGACATCAGAGGACGATACCTAGCACAAAATAAGGGTGACTGTAGGGAAAGATGGGGCACAACTGCATGGAGAGCTCTATCAGAGGTGACTCTGTAGCAAATGAAAGAGCTAAGCTTTATGTGGAGGCCCTAACAGACAAAAACAGAGCCCAAGGAAGCGAGAAGGAAGAATGACGGCCCACTGGAGCCAAGTACATTAGCCAGTTGAAACTGATGAAAAGGTAACGCTGACAGTGGAGGAAACCAAAATTAAATGAGGGGATACACAGGGGATATGCAGGGGAGAAATGATAAGGGTGAGGTCAGTCTTTGTGTATGGGATCAGGAAGTCGAAGCGGGAAACCTATGAAGCAAGACAAACAAGGGAGGGGAAAAAAAAGCAATTGAAAGCATCATGAAAGCAATAGGAGAAGACGATATGACCAGCTGGAATTTTCGAGAGAATTAGGGGGGGTTTGTAAAAAAAAGAACCCGGCAGTGAGAGTGTACGTTCCAAGGCCAGAAGTTACTCGGACCAGGATATGCAGGAGAAGAAAGCACGATTAAGGGGACATGACGGCATACAGGATGGTGTATCTCCGACCGCGACAGACAACAAGCAGAAAGGAAGAAGAAACTGAGAGACGATGGTTACAAAGGTAATGGAGGAAAGAGAGGGGGAGGAGAGACAGACAGGAGATCCCAGACCAGAAGAAGATCATAATACAGCTCCCTCACAACTTTTATAGAAGCCTCCCAACCAGGTCACCCAGTGCACAAACACTCTAAATCAAAAACACCCATGCCCACATCAATGCCCACCCATCACATTACTCAAACTTCACCCCCACAGCAACTAAACCCCATAGTTCCTTACCAGGTCTCCCACTTCCCTCAACTCCAATATACTTCCCAGGAACACAGTCTTAGTAAAGAAGTTGAAGGGTGTGGTATACAATTGCAGATGAATAACAAACAAGTGTGAGGAGTGGCACGAAAGAATCAAAGAGATATCCCAGACATTAATAGCACTCACAGAAAACAAAACTCACCAGAATAATAACCAGATCAATCTTTCCATCGGATATCACAATCTTCAGGCCCCCCCACCCCCCCCCCCCCCCCCCCCGCCCCCCCCCATACAGAGCGGAGGAGAGAGGGGAGGAGGAGTTGCACTGATACATTAAAAACAGTGGGGTTTGAGAAAATGGAGGATGGATGGCATGGGCGCGAAAGGGACTACTTAGTAGGAACACTCCAGTCTGTGGGACATAAGGTGATAATTGCAGTTAATGTACTAACCCCTCCACAGAACTGGCAGAGAGGCAAGAGAGAATACGATGAGAGCAACAGAGCAATGATCCCACCCCACACTAGCCGAGGGTGGCCAGCATGGGAGAGCACACATGGGGGGAGCAAAGTTACTAGGTTATGGGTGATTTCAATCACAAGGAGATTGACTGGGAAAACCTGGAGGTCCCATGGGGGTCCCCCCCGCCACACCTGGAGAGCAATATGATGGGATGTGGTACTGGAGAACCTCATGCATCAATGTTAGAGACACTACCAGAGAGAAGAGGAGGAGGATGAACCGCAAAGGTTGGACCTTGTATTCACCATGAGTAGTTCGGACATCGAGGTATCATGTATGAAAGGCCCCTGGGAGCTAGTGATCATGTGTTTCTGTGCTGCCGACTAATAGTTGAGCTCACAAGTGGAGAGAGTAGCAGGAATAGGCTTGGAAAAACCAAACTACAAAAGGGGGGGAAAACTACTCAGGCATGAGGAATTCCTTCAAGACATCAGTGGAGAGAGGGAATGGACAGGAAAACCCGTACAAGAAAATGATGGATATGTACCCTTTATAGCAACAAAAAGCTGGAAGGAGGCAGAGGAGAGTTTGTTCAAGGGGAAACAGAAATAATGGTAGAACAGAACGAAGTCACTTGGTTCTCCCAAAGTGTAAGGGAGGCAAAATAAACTAGGTGTAATTAGAGAATGGAAAAGGTACAGTAGAAGAGAATCAGGAAAATAAAAATCAGCCGAAAGAGCCAGTACGAATATTTGCACAGATAAGAAGGGAGGCTAAAGAGACAATATGGAAAATGAATAGCATCAAAATTAAAGGATGGACCGTTAAGCTGTTGTACGGCCAATCAGCGAGGAAAAACAACAGTCAAGGGTCCAGGTATCAGACTGAGGTAAGGGTTGATGGGGAATTCATCAGGAAAAAACGGACGAGAGGTATGTCAGGAGCTCAACACAAGATTTACAAGAGGAATTTTACAGTGGATACAGTAGGACTCAAGAAATCAGAACAGGGGGGCACACCAGCAAGTTGATGGAGGAGGTACATTTATCCAAGGAGGAGGTGAAGAGAGAAGCTGCTATGCGAACTTGACACTCACAAAGGCGGTTGGGACCAGAAAACATTCTCCAT
>NC_069408.1:6664949-6697449 GCF_026875155.1 Cherax quadricarinatus | reverse complement strand
TCGTCTACTAACCTTTGCAATTTTTCTTTAGAATCTCCCATAAGCACAGTATCATCAGCAAAAAGTAACTGTGTCAGTTCCCATTTTGTATTTGATTCCCCACTCCTCTCCCAAACACCCTAGAGAGAGAGAGAGAGAGAGACAGACAGACAGACAGAGACAGAGACAGAGAGAGACAGAGAGAGAGACAGAGGGACAGAGAGACAGAGAGACAGAGAGACAGAGATAGAGAGAGGCATAGTTGACAGACAAACCATCAATACAATGGGAGAAGTGGTGAAAGTACTGAGAGTTGAACACAACAGAATGGGAGCAGACATCATGTCTCCCTGGATACTGGGAAAAAGTAGGAGAAACTCTTGGGTGAACCCAGATCATTAATCTTCAAGAGGTCGTCATTGTGACGGTCCAGCTGTCTGAAATCTGCACACAAAAAAAATGGCAGTTGGTGAGCCACTGACCAATATCACTGACATGTATATTATTCAGAATTCTAGAAAGGATTATAAGGAAAAGAAGCAAGACCTGACACGTAGCGTAAGACTCAGCAGGAGATGCAACAGCCTCCCAGTGAGGTGCAACATCCTCCCAGTGAGGTGCAAAATCCTCCCAGCGAGGTGCAACATCCTCCCAGTATACATAAGGGGATATTACCAATAGATCTCTGGCTGCATTCAAGAGGGAACTGGACAGATATATAAAGTCAGTACCTGACCATCCTGGCTGTGCTTCATACGTCGTTAGATTGCATGCGGCAAGTTGCAACAGCCTGGTTGATCAGGCCTTGATCCACCGGGAGGCCTGGTCAGCGGGGGTGTCGATCCCTGTCTACCCTACAGGTAGACTCCAGGAAAGAAGGATTCAGGGATAGGAAATTCTTTTTCACGAACCGTCAGCAGCTTTACGACTAAGTTGCAAAAAAAAAAAAATACGGATAGCTGGAATTCGTTTCTTTGCGTTGCAAAAAAATAAGAAACAAAACTTGATAATTGTTCTCACGAGGAATAACCGAATTAAATCAGAGAGTGTATAAAAGACAGAACAACAGTATAAATGGAATGAGAGGGTGAGGGTAAGAAGATGGGAGAGTAGTATGTGTGGGGACCCTCAAGTATGAGGCTTGTAACCTCCAACAAGCAGGTGGCTTAATCACTCTTTGTTCATGGTGGAAACCCAGGGACACCTGGACAATGACGGAGGACAGGAAGACACCTGGACAATGACGGAGGACAGGAAGACACCTGGACAATGACGGAGGACAGGAAGACACCTGGACAATGACGGAGGACAGGAAGACACCTGGATAATGACGGAGGATAGGAAGACACCTGGACGATGACGGAGGACAGGAAGACACCTGGACAATGACGGAGGACAGGAAGACACCTGGACAATGACGGAGGACAGGAAGACACCTGGACAATGACGGAGGACAGGAAGACACCTGGACGATGACGGAGGACAGGAAGACACCTGGACAATGACGGAGGACAGGAAGACACCTGGACAATGACGGAGGACAGGAAGACACCTGGGCAATGACGGAGGACAGGAAGACACCTGGACAATGACGGAGGACAGGAAGACACCTGGACAATGACGGAGGACAGGAAGACACCTGGACAATGACGGAGGACAGGAAGACACCTGGACAATGACGGAGCACAGGAAGACACCTGGACAATGACGGAGGACAGGAAGATACCTGGACAATGACGGAGGACAGGAAGACACCTGGACAATGACGGAGGACAGGAAGACAGCTGGACAATGACGGAGGACAGGAAGACACCTGGACAATGACGGAGGACAGGAAGACAGCTGGACAATGACGGAGGACAGGAAGACACCTGGACAATGACGGAGGACAGGAAGACACCTGGACAATGACGGAGGACAGGAAGACACCTGGACAATGACGGAGGACAGGAAGACACCTGGACAATGACGGAGGACAGGAAGACACCTGGACAATGACGGAGGACAGGAAGATACCTGGACAATGACGGAGGACAGGAAGACACGTGGACAATGACGGAGGACAGGAAGACACCTGGACAATGACGGAGGACAGGAAGATACCTGGACAATGACGGAGGACAGGAAGACACGTGGACAATGACGGAGGACAGGAAGACACCTGGACAATGACGGAGGACAGGAAGACACCTGGACAATGACGGAGGACAGGAAGACACCTGGACAATGACGGAGGACAGGAAGACACTTGGACAATGACGGAGGACAGAAAGATACTCCAGGGAAACCTGGACACTAAAGCAGGGAGACCTGGAACACTAAACGAGGACAGGAATAAAGTCCAGGGAGACCTGGAGAGGATGAATAAAGCCTTGATTGGATATATGGCTGCTGGAGATCAACCCAAATGAACGCCAGATGTTAAAGGCCAGCGAGGACATCAGACCAGTAATGGGCGTCAGTGTCACTTCTCATACTCTGTCAGAGGTAATTTGACCGTCTTATACTGGGCGGGATATGCGCGTATAGCGAGTACTTTAAATAAAATATTCAGTAGCCGAAATTAAAATCCCACAGGACATCTACCAGATATTTTAGCATTTGTTACTGTTTGTGGATGGAATGTAGGATATGTGGGTGTCTGGTCCACTCTGAATAACAGTGAAGCTCTCGGTGCACGCTACACTGTTGAAGATGTACGTACAGTGTGGAGTATGGTGCCCCAGTATGGTGCCCAAGTATGGTGCCCCAGTATGGTGCCCATCATGGTGCCCCAGTATGGTGCCCAAGTATGGTGCCCCAGTATGGTGCCCAAGTATGGTGCCCCAGTATGGTGCCCAAGTATGGTGCCCCAGTATGGTGCCCAAGTATGGTGCCCCAGTATGGTGCCCAAGTATGGTGCCCCAGTATGGTGCCCATCATGGTGCCCCAGTATAGTGCTCCAGTATGGTGCCACAATATGGTGCCCAAGTATGGTGCCCTAGTATGGTGCCCAATCCTGGTGCCCCAGTACGGTGCTCCATCATGGCGCCCCAGTATGGTGCCCCATCATGGTGCCCCAGTATGGTGCCCCACCATGGTGCCCCAGTATGGTGCCCCATCATGGTGCCCAAGTATGGTGCCCCAGTATGGTGCCCAAGTATGGTGCCCCAGTATGGTGCCCAAGTATGGTGCCCCAGTATGGTGCCCATCATGGTGCCCCAGTATAGTGCTCCAGTATGGTGCCCAAGTATGGTGCCCAAGTATGGTGCCCATCATGGTGCCCCAGTATAGTGCCCCAGTATGGTGCCCCAGTACGGTGCTCCATCATGGCGCCCCAGTATGGTGCCCCACCATGGTGCCCCAGTATGGTGTCCCATCATGGTGCCCCAGTACGGTGCTCCAGTATGGTGCCCCACCATGGTGCCCCAGTATGGTGCCCCATCATGGTGCCCCAGTACGGTGCTCCAGTATGGTGCCCATCATGGTGCCCCAGCATGGTGCCCCAGTATGGTGCCCCAGCATGGTGCCCCAGTACGGTGCCCAAGTATGGTGCCCCAGTATGGTGCCCCAGTATGGTGCCCAAGTATGGTGCCCATCATGGTGCCCCAGCATGGTGCCCCAGTATGGTGCCCCAGCATGGTGCCCCATCATGGTGCCCCATCATGGTGCCCCAGTATGGTGCCCCATCATGGTGCCCCAGTATGGTGCTCCATCATGGTGCCCCAGTATGGTGCCCCACCATGATGCCCCAGTATGGTGCCCCATCATGGTGCCCCAGTACGGTGCTCCATCATGGTGCCCCAGTATGGTGCCCCACCATGGTGCCCCAGTATGGTGCCCCATCCTGGTGCCCCAGTACGGTGCTCCAGTATGGTGCCCCATCATGGTGCCCCAGTACGGTGCTCCATCATGGTGCCCCAGTATGGTGCCCCACCATGGTGCCCCAGTATGGTGCCCCATCCTGGTGCCCCAGTACGGTGCTCCGTCATGGCGCCCCAGTATGGTGCCCCATCATGGTGCCCCAGTATACTGCCCCAGTATGGTGCCCAAGTATGGTGCCCCATCATGGTGCCCCAGTATGGTGCCCCAGCATGGTGCCCCATCATGTTGCCCCATCATGGTGCCCCAGCATGGTACCCCATCCCTACTTGAATAAGTAGGGATGGGGTACCTAGTAAAGAAGTACCTAGTAAAGTAGTACATGCAGTACCTAGTAAAGTAGTACTTGCAGTACCTAGTAAGGTAGTACATGCAGTACCTAGTAAAGTAGTACTTGCAGTACCTAGTAAGGTAGTACTTGCAGTCCCTAGTAAGGTAGTACTTGCAGTACCTAGTAAGATAGTACTTGCAGTACCTAGTAAAGTAGTACTTGCAGTACCTAGTAAGGTAGTACTTGCAGTACCTAGTAAAGTAGTACTTGCAGTACCTAGTAAAGTAGTACTTGCAGTACCTAGTAAGGTAGTACTTGCAGTACCTAGTAAAGTAGTACTTGCAGTACCTAGTAAGGTAGTACTTGCAGTCCCTAGTAAGGTAGTACTTGCAGTACCTAGTAAAGTAGTACTTGCAGTACCTAGTAAAGTAGTACATGCAGTACCTAGTAAGGTAGTACTTGCAGTACCTAGTAAAGTAGTACTTGCAGTACCTAGTAAGGTAGTACTTGCAGTACCTAGTAAGGTAGTACTTGCAGTACCTAGTAAAGTAGTATTTGCAGTACCTAGTAAGGTAGTACATGCAGTACCTAGTAAGGTAGTACTTGCAGTACCTAGTAAAGTAGTACTTGCAGTACCTAGTAAGGTAGTACATGCAGTACCTAGTAAGGTAGTACATGCAGTACCTAGTAAGGTAGTACATGCAGTACCTAGTAAAGTAGTACATGCAGTACCTAGTAAGGTAGTACATGCAGTACCTAGTAAGGTAGTACTTGCAGTACCTAGTAAAGTAGTACTTGCAGTACCTAGTAAGGTAGTACATGCAGTACCTAGTAAGGTAGTACATGCAGTACCTAGTAAAGTAGTACTTGCAGTACCTAGTAAAGTAGTACTTGCAGTACCTAGTAAAGTAATACTTGCAGTACCTAGTAAGGTAGTACATGCAGTACCTAGTAAGGTAGTACATGCAGTACCTAGTAAAGTAGTACTTGCAGTACCTAGTAAAGTAGTACATGCAGTACCTAGTAAAGTAGTACTTGCAGTACCTAGTAAGGTAGTACATGCAGTACCTAGTAAGGTAGTACATGCAGTACCTAGTAAAGTAGTACATGCAGTACCTAGTAAAGTACTACTTGCAGTACCTAGTAAAGTAGTACTTTCAGTACCTAGTAAAGTAGTACATGCAGTACCTAGTAAAGTAGTACTTGCAGTACCTAGTAAAGTAGTACTTTCAGTACCTAGTAAAGTAGTACATGCAGTACCTAGTAAAGTAGTACTTGCAGTACCTAGTAAAGTAGTACTTTCAGTACCTAGTAAAGTAGTACATACAGTACCTAGTAAAGTAGTACATGCAGTACCTAGTAAGGTAGTACATGCAGTACCTAGTAAGGTAGTACATGCAGTACCTAGTAAAGTAGTACATGCACTACCTAGTAAGGTAGTACATGCAGTACCTAGTAAGGTAGTACATGCAGTACCTAGTAAAGTAGTACATGCAGTACCTAGTAAGGTAGTACATGCAGTACCTAGTAAGGTAGTACATGCAGTACCTAGTAAAGTAGTACTTGCAGTACCTAGTAAAGTAGTACTTGCAGTACCTAGTAAGGTAGTACATGCAGTACCTAGTAAAGTAGTACTTGCAGTACCTAGTAAAGTAGTACTTGCAGTACCTAGTAAAGTAGTACTTGCAGTACCTAGTAAAGTAGTACTTGCAGTACCTAGTAAAGTAGTACTTGCAGTACCTAGTAAAGTAGTACTTGCAGTACCTAGTAAGGTAGTACATGCAGTACCTAGTAAGGTAGTACATGCAGTACCTAGTAAAGTAGTACATTCAGTACCTAGTAAGGTAGTACATTCATTACCTAGTAAGGTAGTACATTCAGTACCTAGTAAAGCAGTACTTGCAGTACCTAGTAAAGTAGTACATGCAGTACCTAGTAAGGTAGTACATTCAGTACCTAGTAAGGTAGTACATTCAGTACCTAGTAAAGTAGTACTTGCAGTACCTAGTAAAGTAGTACACGCAGTACCTAGTAAAGTAGTACATGCAGTACCTAGTGAGGTAATACATGCAGTACCTAGTAAAGTAGTACATGCAGTACCTAGTAAAGTAGTACATGCAGTACCTAGTAAGGTAGTACATGCAGTACCTAGTAAGGTAGTACGTGCAGTACCTAGTAAGGTAGTACATGCAGTACCTAGTAAAGTAGTACATGCAGTACCTAGTAAGGTAGTACATTCAGTACCTAGTAAGGTAGTACATGCAGTACCTAGTAAAGTAGTACTTGCAGTACCTAGTAAAGTAGTACATGCTCTACCTAGTAAGGTAGTACATGCAGTACCTAGTAAGGTAGTACATGCAGTACCTAGTAAAGTAGTACATGCAGTACCTAGTAAGGTAGTACATGCAGTACCTAGTAAGGTAGTACATTCAGTACCTAGTAAAGTAGTACATGCAGTACCTAGTAAGGTAGTACATGCAGTACCTAGTAAGGTAGTACATTCAGTACCTAGTAAAGTAGTACATGCAGTACCTAGTAAGGTAGTACATGCAGTACCTAGTAAGGTAGTACATGCAGTACCTAGTAAGGTAGTACATGCAGTATCTAGTAAAGTAGTACATGCAGTACCTAGTAAGGTAGTACATGCAGTACCTAGTAAGGTAGTACATGCAGTACCTAGTAAGGTAGTACATGCAGTACCTAGTAAGGTAGTACATTCAGTACCTAGTAAGGTAGTACATGCAGTACCTAGTAAAGTAGTACTTGCAGTACCTAGTAAAGTAGTACATGCTGTACCTAGTAAGGTAGTACATGCAGTACTTAGTAAAGTAGTACATGCAGTACCTAGTAAGGTAGTACATGCAGTACCTAGTAAGGTAGTACATGCACAACCTAGTAAGGTAGTACATGCAGTACCTAGTAAGGTAGTACATTCAGTACCTAGTAAGGTAGTACATGCAGTACCTAGTAAAGTAGTACTTGCAGTACCTAGTAAAGTAGTACATGCTGTACCTAGTAAGGTAGTACATGCAGTACTTAGTAAAGTGGTACATGCAGTACCTAGTAAGGTAGTACATGCAGTACCTAGTAAGGTAGTACATTCAGTACCTAGTAAAGTAGTACATGCAGTACCTAGTAAGGTAGTACATGCAGTACCTAGTAAGGTAGTACATTCAGTACCTAGTAAAGTAGTACATGCAGTACCTAGTAAGGTAGTACATGCAGTACCTAGTAAAGTAGTACATGCAGTACCTAGTAAGGTAGTACATTCAGTACCTAGTAAAGTAGTACATGCAGTACCTAGTAAGGTAGTACATGCAGTACCTAGTAAAGTAGTACATGCAGTACCTAGTAAGGTAGTACATGCAGTACCTAGTAAGGTAGTACATTCAGTACCTAGTAAAGTAGTACATGCAGTACCTAGTAAGGTAGTACATGCAGTACCTAGTAAGGTAGTACATGCAGTACCTAGTAAGGTAGTACATGCAGTACCTAGTAAGGTAGTACATGCAGTACCTAGTAAGGTAGTACATGCAGTACCTAGTAAGGTAGTACATGCAGTACCTAGTAAGGTAGTACATGCAGTACCTAGTAAGGTAGTACATGCAGTACCTAGTAAGGTAGTACATGCAGTACCTAGTAAGGTAGTACATGCAGTACCTAATAAAGGCCCAGGAAGGTTGCCAGAAACTTGTGCTAGAACTAAGATGACTTAACAATAACGATGATAGTTCTGAAGAAAGAACTAGATAATCCTCAGCAGATAGTCCTCAGTAGGGACTTGTAGGCCCTGTGGTTTCTGACCTTATGTACTTAATATCCCCTGTGTACTCTGTACTCCCATGTACACTCATGTACTCTGTACTCCCATGTGCACTTATGTACTCTGCACTCCCATGTACTCATGTTCTCTGTACTCCCATGTGCACTCATGTACTCTGTATTCCCATGTGCACTTATGTACTCTGCACTCCCATGTACTCGTGTACTCTGTACTCCCATGTGCACTCAAGTACTCTGTACTCCCATGTGCACTTATGTACTCTGCACTCCCATGTACTCATGTAGTCTGTACTCCCATGTGCACTCATGTACTCTGTACTCCCATGTACACTCATGTACTCTGTACTCCCATGTGCACTTATGTACTCTGCACTCCCATGTACTCATGTACTCTGTACTCCCATGTGCACTTATGTACTCTGCACTCCCATGTACTCATGTACTCTGTACTCCTATGTGCACTCATGTACTCTGTACTCCCATGTGCACTTATGTACTCTGCACTCCCATGTACTCATGTAGTCTGTACTCCCATGTGCACTCATGTACTCTGTACTCCCATGTACACTCATGTACTCTGTACTCCCATGTGCACTCATGTACTCTGCACTCCCATGTACTCATGTAGTCTGTACTCCTATGTGCACTCATGTACTCTGTACTCCCATGTACACTCATGTACTCTGTACTCCCATGTGCACTCATGTACTCTGCACTCCCATGTACTCATGTACCCGTACTCCCATGTACTCATGTACTCTGTACTCCCATGTACACTCATGCATTCTGTACTCCCATGTACACTAATGAAGGCCCATTAGAGCAGAGACTAAGACAAGTGTCAGCGAGGCCACTGTAATCATAGCTGCCTCTGTAACACAACACCTCTGTTATGCCTTTGTTCCATCTGTTAGAGAGATAAGTAACGTCTTGACTGTACAGAGAAATTGTCAGGACCAGGAGATGAAGTGTGACCTTGTATGACTGTGTGTGACCTTGTATGACTGTGTGACCTTGTATAAGTGTGCGTGATCTTGTATGACTGTGTGTGACCTTGTATGAGTGTGTGTGACCTTGTATGACTGTGTGTGACCTTGTATGACTGTGTGTGACCTTGTATGTGTGTGTGACCTTGTATGACTGTGTGTGACCTTGTATGAGTGTGTGTAACCTTGTATGTGTGCGACCTTGTATGGCTGTGTGTGACCTTGTATAACTGTGTGTGACCTTGTATGAGTGTGTGTGACCTTGTATGAGTGTCTGTGACCTTGTATGACTTTTCGCCTACACTAGGTTTCTTCAGTCAATAACAGAGGCGGCAACAGAAGCAGTGGAGTTGTAAAGACGATGTAATCGGTCCATCACGCTGGAAGACGTAGTTCTGAGGTGGTCAGTCCCTCAGCCTGGAGAAGAGTTGTGCTCCATAGTCTGGAATTTGTGAAGGTGAAGCAAGAGTGTGGAGACACTGTCAAAGGTGAGGCGGAGATAATCATGACAGGAGAGGCGGAACCCACTAGTAGAAGTGAGAATGTAAACACAACCATCACTTGTAACTAGTGGTCAGGAAAAACAGTTGTTGATGATGTTCTCTGTACAAGATGCCGTTGTGTTAGTGTCCGACACTGTGAATATAATAATGGTATACAATACCGTCAAGTTGATAAGTAAGACACATGTGCAACAGTTAGATATCTTTGTTCCAAAATGTTTCGTCTATACAGAAGGTCTAATACAGAGGCGACTGTGGAAGTGGTAGAGAAGCTCCGCCTCTCTTGTCGTCAAGATTATCTTTGTCTTACCTTTGACAGCATATAAGTCTCCATATTGATGCTTCAGCTTCACAGTGTTCCAGACTATGGAGCACAACTCTTCTCCAGGCTGATTGACTGACCACCTCAAAACTACGTCTTCCAGGGTGATGGACCGATTACATCGTCTTTACATCTGCAATGATTTTGCTACCTCTTTTGTATTCGATTTAAGAAGCCAACTATGTAGGCGAAACGTTTCTGAATACAGTTATCTAACTGTTGCACATGGGTCCTTTTCGTGCTGTTTCACTCTCCATTGTTAACTCTGTGTACTCGAAACTCAGCACCACGTAATCGCTAGCGCCAAGAAACTTTTCATGTGTGGTATCTCCTATGTCTGTACTGTTTAAGGTGAATACGAGATCCAGCCTTGCTGGTTCATCCTCTCTCTCTCTCTCTCTCTCTCTCTCTCTCTCTCTCTCTCTCTCTCTCTCTCTCTCTCTCTCTCTCTCTCTCTCTCTCTCTCTCTATCTATCTATCTATCTATCTGGTTGTGTCCTTAACATGTTGATGAGTGAAGTTTTTCAGCACCGCCTCCAGCATCTTAGTCCTCCACGTCTCTGGTTCTCCATGTGGCTCGAGGTTTTCCCCAGTTAACCCCCTTGTGGTTGAAATCTCTCATGATGAGTAACTTGGCCCTGCTCATGTGGGCCCTTCTGGCCACCATTACTCTGTTACTCTCATCACATTCTTGTCTTGGTCTCCTGATGTTCAGTGGTGGGTTGTACATCACTGCCATCATCATTATGTACTCATCCACTACACCTCTGACTACTCTACCCATCTCCTCTAAACTCTCCAAGTCTTTCCTCAGGATCTGATATCCGGACAGGAAGACTGCATCTGTTGTCAACCTCGTGAGCTTTGTCTCAGTGATTGCTATGTTGTCCAGGGATGCCTCAGTAATTCTTTCCTGCCACTCCTCACTCGTATTTGTTTTTCCATCTGAATTAGTATACCATAACTTCAACTTCCTTTCCATAACTGTATTCTGGAGGGTGAGATGGGTTGGTGAAGGCTGTGGGTGTGGAAGGAAGGGCTGGATATTATGGTAAACTGTTGTTGTGGTAGTATTAGTGGTGGGGGGGGGGGACACTGTGGGTGTGGAGTGTGGTTTGTTTCTGGTTATTGTGTTTGATTGGTGTGGGGTGGTAGTGGTTGAGGGGATTCTGTGGGTAGATTGCATGTGTGTGTACTCACCTATTTGTACTCACCTATTTGTGGTTGCAGGGGTCGAGTCCTAGCTCCTGGCCCCGCCTCTTCACCGGTTGCTACTAGGCCCTCTCTCTCCCCGCTCCATGAGCTTTATCAAACCTCGTCTTAAAACTGTGTATGGTTCCTGCCTCCACTACGTCATTTTCTAGGCTATTCCACTGCCTTACAACTCTATGACTGAAGAAATACTTCCTACTATCTCTCTGACTCATTTGTGTCTTCAACTTCCAATTGTGGCCTCTTGTTTCTGTGTCCCCTCCCTGGAACATCCTGTCTTTGTCCACCTTGTCTATTCCACGCAGTATTTTATATGTCGTTATCATGTCTCCCCTGACCCTCCTGTCCTCCAGTGTGGTCAGGCCGATTTCCCTTAATCTTTCCTCATAGGACATTCCCCTTAGCTCTGGAACTAACCTTGTCGCAAACCTTTGTACTTTCTCTAGTTTCTTGACGTGCTTTATCAAGTGCGGGTTCCAAACAGGTGCTGCATACTCCAGTATGGGCCTGACATACACGGTGTACAGTGTCTTGAATGATTCCTTACTAAGGTATCGGAATGCTGTTCTCAGGTTTGCCAGGCGCCCATATGCTGCAGCAGTTATCTGATTGATGTGTGCTTCCGGAGACATGCTCGGTGTTATACTCACCCCAAGATCTTTCTCATTGAGTGAGGTTTGCAGTCTTTGGCCACCTAGCCTATACTCTGTCTGTGGTCTTCTGTGCCCCTCCCCCATCTTCATGACTTTGCATTTGGCAGGATTAAATTCGAGAAGCCATTTGCTGGACCAGGTGTCCAGTCTGTCCAGGTCCTCTTTGAAGTCCTGCCTGGTCCTCATCAGATTTAATTCTCCTCATTAACTTCACATCATCTGCAAACAGGGACACTTCTGAGTCTAACCCTTCCGTCATGTCGTTCACATATACCAAAAATAGCACTGGTCCTAGGACCGACCCCTGTGGGACCTCGCTCGTCACAGGTGCCCACTGTGATACATCATTACGTACCATGACTCGTTTGTTGCCTCCCGTCAGGTATTCTCTGATCCATTGCAGTGCCCTTCCTGTTTATATGCGCCTGATGCTCTAGCTTCTGCACTAATCTCTTGTGAGGAACTGTGTCAAAGGCCTTCTTGCAGTCCAAGAAGATGCAATCAACCCACCCCTCTCTCTCTTGTCTTACTTCTGTTATTTTATCATAAAACTCCAGAAGGTTTGTGACACAGGATTTGCCTTCCGTGAATCCGTGCTGGTTGGCATTTATACTCCTGTTTCCGTTCCAGGTGCTCCACCACTCTCCTCCTGATAATCTTCTCCATAATTTTGCATACTATACACGTCAATGACACAGGTCTATAGTTTAGTGCCTCTTTTCTGTCTCCTTTTTTAAAAATGGGAACTACATTTGCCGTCTTCCATACCTCAGGTAGTTGCCCAGTTTCCAGGGATGTGTTGAAGATTGTGGTAAGTGGCACGCACAACATATCTGCTCCCTCTCTAAGGACCCACGGGGAGATGTTGTCTGGTCCCATTGCCTTTGAGGTATCGATGTCCCTTAGCAGTTTCTCACCTCCTCCTCATCTGTATGTATGTCGTCCAACACTTGTTGGTGTATTCCTGCTGGTGTCCCCATCTGGTCTGTCCCCCCAGAGTCCTTCCTGTCTCAATGTAAATACTTCCTTAAATCTCGTGTTGAGCTCCTCACATACCTCTTGATCGTTTCTTGTGAGTTCTCCACCTTCTTTCCTCAGCCTTATCACCTGGTCCTTGACTGTTGTCTTCCTCCTAATGTGGCTATACAGCAGTTTCGGTCAGATTTGACTTTCGATGCTATGTCGTTTTCATACTGTCGCTGGGCCTCCCTCCTTATCTGTGCATACTCGTTTCTGGCTCTTCTACTAATCTCCTTGTTTTCCTGGGTCCTATGCCTCCTGTACCTTTTCCATTCTCTGTTGCACTTAGTTTTGCCTCCCTACACCTCGGTAAACCAAGGACTCGTTTTGGTCTTCCTATTATTTCCGTTTCCCTTGGGAACAAAACTTTCCTCTGCCTCCTTGCACTTTGTTGCCACATATTCCATCATCTCGTTTACTGATTTTCCTACCATTTCTCTGTCCCACTGAACCTCCTGCAGGAAGTTTCTCATACCTGTGTAGTCCCCCCTTTTATAGTTTGGCCTGTCCCCTTCAGTTCCTGTTACCTTCTCCACTTGTAACTCTACTATATATAGTCAAAACTCAGAACCACATGATCGCTAGCTTCCAAGGGGCCTCTCATAAGTGATGTCCTCAATGTCTGAACTGCTCAGGGTGAACACAAGATCCAGTCTTGCTGGCTCATCCTCCCCTCTCTCTCTGGTTGTGTCCCTGACATGTTGATGCATGAGGTTTTCAAGTACCACATCCATCATCTTGGCTCTCCATGTTTCGGGACCCCCATGTGGCTCCAGGTTTTCCCAGTCGATCTCCCTGTGGTTGAAATCGCCCATTACCAGTAACTTTGCTCTGCTCGAGTGAGCTCTTCTTGCCACCTCAGCCAGTGTGTCCACCATCACCCTGTTGTTTTCTTCGTACTCCTCTCTTGGCCTCCTGCAGTTCTGTGGTGGGTTATACATCACTCCAATGACTACTTTATGTTCTCCGGACTGAATTGTACCTACAATGTAGCCCTCTTTCCCTCCAATCATGTCCATGCCTTCCATTTCCTCAAATCCCCATCGGTGTTTTATGAGCAGTGCAACCCCTCCTCCCCCTCTACTCCTTCTATCTTTCCTCAGGATCTGATATCCTGTTGGGAAGATTGTGTCTGTTATTGTCTCAGCGAGTTTTGTTTCTGTGACTGCTATGATGTCTGGGGATTTTTCACTGATTCTTTCATTCCACTCCTCATGTGTGTGTGTGTGTGTGTGTGTGTGTGTGTGTGTGTGTGTGTGTGTGTGTGTGTGTGTGTGTGTGTGTGTGTGTGTGTGTGTGTGTGTGTGTGTGTGTGTGTGTGTGTGTGTGTGTGTGTGTGTGTGTACTCGCCTATTTGTACTCACATTTGTGGTTGCAGGGGTCGATTCATAGCTCCTGGCCACGCATCTTCAATGATTGCTACTAGGTCCTCTCTCTCCCTGCTCCATGAGCTTTATCAAACCTCGTCTTAAAACTATGTATGGTTCCCGCCTCCACTACGTTACTTTCTAGGCTATTCCACTTCCTGACAACTCTATGACTAAAGAAATACTTCCTAACGTCCCTTTGACTCTTAGGAGTCTTCCAATTGTGACCCCTTGTTTCTGTGTCCCATCTCTGGAACATCCTGTCTTTGTCCACCTTGTCAATTCCTCCCAGTATTTCATATGTCGTTATCATGTCTCCCCTGGCCCTCCTGTCCTCCAGTGTCGTCAGGCCGATTTCCCTTAACCTTTCTTCTTAGGACATTCCCCTTAGCTCTGGGACTAATTTCGTTGCAAACCTTTGCACTTTCTCTAATTTCTTGATGTGCTTGACCAGGAGTGGATTCTGAACTGGTGGTGTAAATTCCAATATGGGCCTGACGTATATGGTGTACAGAGTCTTGAACGATTCCTTACTGAGGTATGGAATGCTATTCTTAGGTTTGCCAGATACCCGTATGCTGCAGCAGTTATCTGACTGATGTACATCTCAGGAGATGTGCTCAGTATAATACTCACCCCAAGATCCTTTTCCTTGAGTGAAGTTTGCAGTCTTTGGCCACCTAGACTATACTCTGTCCTCGGTCTTCTTTGCCCTTCCCCGATCTTCATGACTTTGCATTTGGCGGGGTTAAATTCAAGGACCCAGCTGCTGGACCTGGCTTGTAGCCTGTCCATGTCTCTTTGTAGTCCTGCCTGATCCTCGGCCGATTTAATTCTCCTCATTAACTTCACATCATCTGCAAACAAGAACACTTCTGAGTCTATCCCTTCTGTTATGTCATTCACATATACCAAAAACAGAACAGGTCCTAGGACTGACCCCTGTGGAACCCTTCTCGTCACAGGCGCCTACTCTGACACCTCATCACGTACCATAAGTCGTTGTTGCCGCCTTGTCAGGTATTCTCTGATCCATTGCAGTGCCTTTCCTGTTGTGTGTGCCTGATCGTCTAGCTTTTGCATTAACCTTTTGTAAGGAACTGTGTCAAAGGCCTTCTTGCAGTCCAAGAAAACGCAGTCTATGCACCCCCTCTCTCTCGTGTCTTACTTATAATACCTTGTCATAAAACTCCAATAGGTTTGTGACAGGATTTTCCTTCCCTGAAACCGTGCTTGTTGTTGTTTATAAGCTTGTGTCTTTCTAGGTGATCTACCACTCTTCTCCTAATGATCTTCTCCATGACTTTACACACTATACACGTTAGTGACACAGGTCTGTAGTTTAATGCCTCATGTTTGTCTCCTTTCTTAAAAATTGGGACTACATTTGCCGTCTTCCATACCTCAGGTAGTTGCCCAGTTAGTGGCACACACAACATCTCTGCTCCCTCTCTAAGAACCCGTGGAGAGGTATCAAGCTCACATAGCAGTTTCTTCACCTCCTCCTCAGTTGTGTGTATTTAATCCAGCACTTGTTGGTGTTCCTCCCTATTCTGAATTCCTGGAGTCCTTCCTGTCTCCACTGTAAATGCTTCTTTAAATCTCATGTTGAGCTCCTCACATACCTCTTGGTCGTTTCTTGTGAACTCCCCATCTTCCTTCCTCAACGTGATTACCTGGTCCTTGGCTGTTGTTTTCCTCCTGACGTGGCTATACAACAGCTTCAGGTCAGTCTTGACCTTCGATGCTATGTCATTTTCGTATTGTCGCTGAGCCTCTCTTCTTATCTGGCTCTTCGGCTAATCTCTTTATTTTCCTGGGTCCTTTATCTTCTGTACCTTTTCCATTCTCTAGCACACTTAATTTTCGCCTTCATACACCTTTGGGTGAATGAAGGACTCATTCTGGTCCTCCCATTATTTCTGTTTCCTTTGGGAACAAACCTCTCCTCTGCCTCCTTGCATTTTGTTGTTACATAGTCCCTTTCTATTACTGGTTTTCCTGCCAATTCTCTCTCCCACTGCACGTCTTGCAGGAAGTTCCTCATGCCTGTGTAATCCCCCCTTTTATAGTTTGGTTTTTCCCATCCTGTTCCTGCTACCCTCTCCACTTATAGCTCAACTATGTAATCAAAGCACAGAACCACATGATCACTAGCTCCAAGGGACCTTTCGTACATGATATCCTCGATGTCCAAGTTACTGAAGGTGAATACTAGGTCCAGTCTTGCTGGATCGTCCTCACTTCTCTTTCTGGTAGTGTCTCTAACATGTTGATGCATGAGGTTTTCCAGTACCACATCCATCATCTTGGCTCTCCATGTTTTGGGACCCCCATGTGGCTCCAGGTTCCCCCAGTCAATCTCCTTGTGATTGAAATCACCCATAATTATATTGCCGGCAAAGATAATATGTTGGCAGACTCTTTATCAAGAGTCTAACAATATTATTTATAATAATTATATATTAGGTTAGGATGTGTTAGGTTATTTGTGGTAACCTCTTTCAAGCTCTTTTTTTTTATCCCCTGGTGCGGGTTTTTTTTTTTTTTTAGTGAGGGGATGCGGGCTACCGTCTGCCTGTGTCTTGGACCTAAGCTAGCCCGACTGTCTGTTGTCTCGCTCTGAGTTTAGGGTTTGACTTTTTGTCACGAGAAAAGCTGAGCTCTATCTAAGAGTTGGATGGTTGAGAGGAAAGGCGGTCCCATTATTTTGTGCCATGGCGGCGCGGTTACCACTGGGAAGTGGCAGCCTAATCCTGAGCCTTCTCGGGGTGGGGGTGTGGCATGCAAAGAGTACGTAACCTTTATTCGGCGCATGTACACACCCTCATTTACAGGCTATCTCCCCCAACCAGCGAACCAGGTGACTGGGTTGACGATGGGGCCCCGTCGTTCAACCAGTACCCAGCAGGTTCCAGCCAATGAGAAGATGGTTTTGGCAATCGCAGAGGTTATGTGGGTACCACTCTCCTGTCTGCCCTTGTCATTCCCATTCTAGAGCTGGTTGAAGCACGGTCTGCTATCTTGTGGCTTCTATTCTGCCTTGCTTACCGTGGAGTGCACTAATACCTATCACTGTACATAGTGTATATAGTGTACATACTTCTGTTCTAAATTGGTGAAGGATAATATAAGTCAAAAGTTTTTCTGCTGTGTTTATTTTGCTCCCTTTACACCCAGGATAACAGGTCTTTGGGACTCCTGGGTTGTAATAACTGGTAATGACGTCAAGGCTGGAGAATGACGTCATGACTGGTAATGACGTCAAGGCTGATGACACCAGACATGTGCTCTAACATAGGCAGTCTGTCACGTGTCAACATATGCTCAAACATACGCAGTCTTTGTGATGTTCGATCATGTGCTCTAATATAGGCAGTCTTTGTCATGTTTCTACACGTGTTCCAATATAGCCAGACTATGTACGTCATGTGTCAACACATGCTCTAGCATGGACACTCTTTCTTTGTCATATTTCAACATGTGCGCCAACACAGTCTTAGCACGTCATGTCTCACCATATTCTCAAATATGGGAAGTCTGTTGTTGTGTGGTGGTGCTGGTCCATTAGTGCTGTTGTTGTGTATAGTGGTGCTGGTCCACTTGTGCTGTTGTTGTTGTGTATAGTGGTGCTGGTCCACTTGTGCTGTTGTTGTTGTGTATAGTGGTGCTGGTCCACTTGTGCTGTTGTTGTTGTTGTTGTGTATAGTGGTGCTGGTCCACTTGTGCTGTTGTTGTTGTTGTGTAAAGTGGTGCTGGTCCACTTGTGCTGTTGTTGTTGTGTGGTGGTGCTGGTCCACTTGTGCTGTTGTTGTTGTGTTGTGGTGCTGGTCCACTTGTGTTGTTGTTGTGTATAGTGGTGCTGGTCCACTTGTGCTGTTGTTGTGTATAGTGGTGCTGGTCCACTTGTGCTGTTGTTGTTGTGTGGTGGTGCTGGTCCACTTGTGCTGTTGTTGTTGTGTTGTGGTGCTGGTCCACTTGTGTTGTTGTTGTGTATAGTGGTGCTGGTCCACTTGTGCTGTTGTTGTGTATAGTGGTGCTGGTCCACTTGTGCTCTTGTTGTTGTGTGGTGGTGCTGGTCCACTTGTGCTTTGTTGTTGTTTGTGTGTGCTGGTCCACTTGTGTTGTTGTTGTGTATAGTGGTGCTGGTCCACTTGTGCTGTTGTTGTTGTGTGGTGGTGCTGGTCCACTTGTGCTGTTGTTGTGTATAGTGGTGCTGGTCCACTTGTGCTGTTGTTGTGTATAGTGGTGCTGGTCCACTTGTGCTCTTGTTGTGTGGTGGTGCTGGTCCACTTGTGCTGTTGTTGTTGTGTTGTGGTGCTGGTCCACTTGTGTTGTTGTTGTGTATAGTGGTGCTGGTCCACTTGTGCTGTTGTTGTTGTGTGGTGGTGCTGGTCCACTTGTGCTGTTGTTGTGTATAGTGGTGCTGGTCCACTTGTGCTCTTGTTGTTGTGTGTGGTGGTGCTGGTCCACTTGTGCTGTTGTTGTTGTGTGGTGGTGCTGGTCCACTTGTGTTGTTGTTGTGTATAGTGGTGCTGGTCCACTTGTGCTGTTGTTGTTGTGTGTGGTGGTGCTGGTCCACTTGTGTTGTTGTTGTTGTGTGGTGGTGCTGGTCCACTTGTGCTGTTGTTGTTGTGTGGTTGTGCTGGTCCACTTGTGCTGTTGTTGTTGTGTGGTGGTGCTGACCACTTATGTTGTTGTTGTGTGGTGGTGCTGGTCCACTTGTGTTGTTGTTGTTGTGTGGTGGTGCTGGTCCACTTTTGTTGTTGTGTGGTGGTGCTGGTCCACTTTTGTTGTTGTGTGGTGTTGGTCCACTTTTGTTGTTGTGTGGTGGTGCTGGTCCACTTTTGTTGTTGTTGTTGTGTGGTGGTGCTGGTCCACTTGTGCTGTTGTTGTTGTGTGTGGTGGTGCTGGTCCACTTGTGTTGTTGTTGTTGTGTGGTGGTGCTGGTCCACTTGTGCTGTTGTTGTTGTGTGGTTGTGCTGGTCCACTTGTGTTGTTGTTGTTGTGTGGTGGTGCTGGTCCACTTGTGCTGTTGTTGTTGTGTGGTGGTGCTGACCACTTATGTTGTTGTTGTGTGGTGGTGCTGGTCCACTTAGGTTGTTGTGTGTGGTGGTGCTGGTCCACTTGTGTTGTTGTTGTTGTGTGGTGGTGCTGGTCCACTTTTGTTGTTGTGTGGTGGTGCTGGTCCACTTTTGTTGTTGTGTGGTGGTGCTGGTCCACTTTTATTGTTGTGTGGTGGTGCTGGTCCACTTTTGTTGTTGTGTGGTGGTGCTGGTCCACTTTTATTGTTGTGTGGTGGTGCTGGTCCACTTTTGTTGTTGTGTGGTGGTGCTGGTCTACTTGCGTTGTTGTCTGAGGTGGTGCTGGTCCACTTGTCTTGTGTGTGGTCCACCTGGAGTCTACCTGGATGGTATTCCGGGAATCAACGCCCCCGCGACCCGGTGCATGACCAGGCCTCCCGGTGGATCAGGGCCTGATGAACGTGGCTGTTACTGCTGGCCGCACGCAATCCAACGTACGAACCACAGCCCGGCTGATGCGGCACCATCTTTAGGTATCTGTCCAGTTCCCTCTTGAAGACAACCAGGGATCTACCGGTAATGCCCCTTATGCTGGTGGGAGGCTGTTGAACAGTCTTGGGCCCCGGACACTTATTGCGTTTTCTGTTAGTGTACCAATGACGCCCCTAATTTTCACTGGGGGTATGTTGCTTCGCCTGTCAAGCCTTTTACTTTCGTAAGGAGTGATTACTGTGTGCATATTAGGGACCAGTCCCTCCAGAATCTTCCAGGTGTAGATTATGATATATCTCTCTCCCCTGCGCTTCAGTGAGTACAAGTCGAGTGCTTCCAGGCGCTCCCAATAGCTAAGGTGTTTGATGGAACCTATACGTGCAGTAAAGGTTCTCTGTACATTCTCTTGATCTGCAATTTCACCTGCCTTGAATGGTGATGTTAATGTACAGCAGTATTCCAGCGTAGAGAGAACAAATGATTTAAAAAGGATCATCATTGGTTTAGCATCTCTTGTCTTGAATGTTCTCATTATCCTTCCTATCAGTTTCCTAGCAGATGGAATAGTGGCATTGTTGTGGTCCTTGAAGGTGAGGTCTTCGGACATTACCACACCCAGGTCCTTCACATTACTTTTCCGCTCTATTGTGTGATTGGAGTTTGAAATTTACTCAGTAGTAGTTATTATTTCCTCCAGTTTTCCATAACGGAGTAGTTGGAATTTGTCTTCATTGAACATCATATTGTTATCTGTTGCCCATTGGAAAACTTGGTTTATATCTTCTTGGAGCTTTGCCGTGTCCTCACTAGATGACACTCTCATGCAGATCCTGGTAACGTCTGCATAGGATGATACGATGCTATGGTTTATATCTCTGTCTATGTCTGATACGAGGATGAGGAACAGGATGGGTGCGAGTACTGTGCCTTGTGGGACAGAGCTCTTCACTATGGCAGCATTTGATATAACTCTGTGGTGGTGCTGGTCCACTTGTGCTGCTGTGTGGTGGTGCTGATCCACTCGTGTTGTTGTGTGTGGTGGTGCTGGTCCACTTGTGTTGTGTGGCTGTGCTTTTCCACATGTGTTGTTGTTGTGTGGTGCTGGTCCACAGTTGGACCAACACCAGAAAGACTCAGAGCATGATAGACAGGAAGACTCAGAGCTTGATAGACAGGAAGACTCAGAGCTTGATAGACAGGAAGACTTAGATAGACAGGAAGACTCAGAGCTTGATAGACAGGAAGACTTAGATAGACAGGAAGACTCAGAGCTTGATAGACAGGAAGACTTAGATAGACAGGAAGACTCAGAGCTTGATAGACAGGAAGACTTAGATAGACAGGAAGACTTAGATAGACAGGAAGACTCAGAGCATGATAGACAGGAAGACTCAGAGCATGATAGACAGGAAGACTCAGAGCATGATAGACAGGAAGACTCAGAGCATGATAGGGTAACATGCAAGCACTGTGGCAGGGTAATACGGAAGCACTGTGGCAGGGTAATATGCAAGCACTGTGGCAGGGTAATATGCAAGCACTGTTGCAGGGTAATATGCAAGCACTGTGGCAGGGTAATATGCAAGCACTGTGGCAGGGTAATATGCAAGCACTGTGGCAGGGTAATATGCAAGCACTGTGGCAGGGTAACATGCAAGCACTGTGGCAGGGTAATATGTAAGTACTGTGGCAGGGTAATATGCAACCACTGTGGCAGGGTAACATGCAAGCACTGTGGCAGGGTAATATGCAAGCACTGTGGCAGGGTAATATGCAAGCACTGTGGCAGGGTAATATGCAAGCACTGTGGCAGGGTAATATGCAAGCACTGTGACAGGGTAATATGTAAGTACTGTGACAGGGTAATATGTAAGTACTGTGGCAGGGTAATATATAAGCACTGTGGCAGGGTAACATGCAAGCACTGTGGCAGGGTAATATGTAAGTACTGTGGCAGGGTAATATATAAGCACTGTGGCAGGGTAATATGCAAGCACTGTGGCAGGGTAATATGTAAGTACTGTGGCAGGGTAATATATAAGCACTGTGGCAGGGTAATATGCAAGCACTGTGGCAGGGTAATATGCAAGCCGGGGCAGGGTAATATGAAAAGTACTGGGGCAGGGTAATATGTAAGTATTTGTGGCGGGTAATATTAAGCACTGTGGCAGGGTAATATGCAAGCCGTGGCGGGTAATATCCAAGCACTGTGGCGGGGTAATTGAAGACTGGGGCAGGGTAATATTAACACTGTGGCAGGGTAATATGCAAGCACTGTGGCAGGGTAATTATGAAGTACTGTGGCAGGGAATATGTAAGTACTGTGGCGGGATAATATATAAGCACTGTGGCGGGGTAAATGCAACATGTGGCAGGGAATATGCAAGCACGTGGCAGGGTAAAGCAAGCCTGTGGCAGGGTAAATGTAATACTGGGCGGGGAAATATATAAGCACTGTGGAAGGGTAATATGAAGCACTGTGGCAGGGAAATAGGCAAGCACGGGGCGGGTAACATGCAAGCATGTGGCAGGGAAAATGAAAATTACTGTGGCAGGGAAAATATAAAGCACTATGGAGGGAAAAATATAAGCACTGTGGCGGGGTAATTAAGTCTGTGGGGGGTAATAGAAAGTACTGGGGCGGGGGGGGGGGGTTTAATTTTTGGCGGGGAATATGAAAGTACTGTGGCAGGGTAATAGGTTAGTACTGTGGGGGGGATATGAATACTGTGGCGGGGAATATCAAGCACGGGGCAGGGTAATATTAAGTACTGTGGCGGGAAACATGCAAGCACTGGGCAGGGTAATATGTAAGTACTGGGCGGGTAATAGAAAGCCTGGGGCGGGGTTTTAAATGAAATTTCTGTGGAGGGAAATTTTAAATAAGTATGGGGCAGGGAAATGAAAGTATGGGCAGGGTAATAGTAAGTCTGTACGGGGTAATATGAAAAGTACTGGGCAGGGTAAAAACAGCACTGTGGAGGGAAATAGTAATACTGTGACGGGGTAATATGTAATTCTGGCGGGGTTATGTAAGTTGTGGCGGGGTAAAAGAAAAGTTGTAAGGGGTAATATGTAAGTACTGTGACAGGGTAATAGGGAATACGGTGGCGGGTAAATTAAGACTGTGACAGGGTAATATGAAAAGTACTGGGGCAGGGAATATGTAAGACTGTCACAGGGAAATAGAAAGACTGTGGCAGGGTAAAAATGTAAGTACTGTGGGGGGGGTAAAATGTAAGTACTTTTGACGGGGTATATGATACTGTACAGGGTATTTGTAAGTACTGGACAGGGTAATATTAATACTGTGACAGGGTAATTGTAATACGTGGCGGGGTAATATTAAGTACTGTGACAGGGTATATGAAGTCGTGACAGGGTAATATGAAAGTACTGGGGCAGGGAAATGTAAGTACTGGACAGGGAAATATGTAAGATTTGGGGCGGGGAAAATATGTAAGTACGCGGACAGGAAATATTAAGTCTGTGACAGGGTAATAGTAAGTACTGTGACAGGGTAATTTTAATTTACTGGACGGTAATTGTAAGTACGGGGAAGGGTAATAGTAGTACTGTGACAGGGTAATATGTAAGTCGTAAAAGGGTTCCAATATTAATGGGGGAGTCGAGTTTACGATACAGACTAAATATTTTTACCTAAATTTTAAACATCGCTCTTTTTAAAATTTTCCCAAACAAAAATTTGCCAAAAAAATCCATTGAAAAACACAAAATTTCAAAATTTGCTAATTAAACCGAATGAGACAAAAAAAATTATTTTAGGCAAGAAATTAACTACCCAAAAGGGAGGGGAGCCGGGGGACACCATAGCACGGGGAACCGTCACTGGACACCAAGCCTGTGACACCATGTCACTTTACCTGCACTGTGACACCATGTCACTGTGACCCAGGGCATGTGACCCCAAGGCACTGTGACACCTGTCACTGGACACCAGGCACTGTGACACCATGGAAAGTCACCATTTGTCAAGGTGTCACCAGGCACTGTGACACCTCACGTGACCATGGACTGTGACCCCAAAAGCACTGTGACCCCTTCACTGGACCCCCTGCCACTGTGAAAAACCAATTCACTGGACCCCATGGCACGGGAACCCATGGCACTGGACACCAAATGGCACTGGTGACCCATGGCACTGTGACACCAGGGCACTGTGACACCTGCACTGTGAACCATGGCACGTGACCTTTGGGCACTGTGACACCAGGGCACGGGTGACCCAGGGCACTGTGACACCATGGGCACTGTGACACCTCACGTGACACAGGGCCTGTGACACCATAGCACTGGGAACCCATGCACTGTGAAAAACCGCACGTGACACCGGGCACTGGGACACCATGTCACTGTGACACCATGCTTGTACCCAGTCACTGTGACCCATGTCCTGGACACCATGGCATGTGCCCCCAGGCCTGTGACACCTGCCTGTGACACCAGGCACTGGACACCAAGCACTGTGCCCAGGGCACTGTGACACCTTTTACTGTGAAAACCATGCACTGGCCCAACCAGTCACTGGACACCATAGGAAAACGGTGACCCCATGGCAGTGACACCATGGCACTGTGAACCATGGACTTGACACCATGGCCTGTGACCCCATGGACTTAAACCCCTGGCACGTGACACCATAGCACTGTGACACCAGGCACTGTGCCCCATAGCACTGTGACCCATGGCACTGTGACACCATGTCACGGTGACCCATGGCCGTGACACCAAAAGCACTGTACACCATAGACTGGACACCATTCACTTGACACCAGTCACTGTGACAAACCCAGGGCACTGTGACCCCCATAGCACGTGAACCATTCACTGTGAACCAGGCACTTACACCATAGCAGGGGACAACCTAGCATGTGCACCGGCACTGTGACCCATAGCACGTGAAAACCATAGCACTGTGACAATGGCCCTTTTGACACCATAGCCTGGACAATGTCAGTACACCAGGGCACTGGGGAAACCGGCCCTGGACACCATCATGTGACACCATGGCACGTGACCCAAGCCTTGACACCATGACTGTGCACCCGGCCTGTGCCCATAGCACGTGACCCATGTCACTGTGACCCTAGCACTGTGCACCATGTCACGTAAAACCCCAGGGGGCACTGTGACACCATGGCACTGTGACACCATAGCCCTGTACCCATGGCATGGACCCCATAGCACTGTGACACCATGGCCCGTGACACCTGGCACTGGACCCCCATGCACTTGACACCATAGCACTGTGACACCATAGCACTGTGCCCAGGCACGTGACACCATGGCACGTGACACCTGCACGTGAACCATGGCACGTAACCCCAGGCACTGTGACACCATAGCACTGGACACCATTCCTGTGACCCATGGCATGGACACCATGGCACTGTACACCAAGCCTGTGACACCAGGCACTGGACCCCATAGCACTGTGACCCATGGCACTGTGACACCATGGCACTGTGACACCATAGCACTTGTCCCAACCGTGGCCCAAGCCCCGTGACACCTAGCACTGGACCCATGCAGGGAACCATAGCACGTGACACCAGGGGCACTGGACACAGGACGTGCACCCCGTGACACCTTTCACTGTGACCCCATAGCACTGGACACCATAGCACTGTGACACATAGCCTGTGACACCATAGCACTGTGACACCATGGCACTGTGACACCATGGCACTGTGACACCATAGCACTGTGACACCATAGCACTGTGACACCATAGCACTGTGACACCATGTCACTGTGACACCATGTCACTGTGACACCATGGCACTGTGACACCATAGCACTGTGACACCATGGCACTGTGACACCATAGCACTTGACCCAACACTGTGACCCCTGGCACGGGACACCATGCACTGTACACCATGGCACTGACACCAGGGCACTGTGAACCATGCACGTGACACCTAGCCACTGTGCCCTACACTGTGACACATGCACTGTGACACCAGTACTGTGCCCCCCATGGAATTGTGACACCAAGCCGTAAAAACCAGGCATTTGTGAAACCAAGCATTCCCCCATGACTGTGACCCATGGCACTGGACACCATAGCACTGTCACCATGGCACTGTGACACCATGGCACTGGACACCATACACTTACACCATGCACTGGAAAAAACCACACTTTACCCCAAAGGGACTTACACCTGGCACTGTAAAACCCATGGCACGTGACACCAGGGGCACTGGACACCAAGCATTTGTGACACCATAGCACTGGCACTGGCACGTGACACCATAGCACTGTGACACCATGGATGTGACCCTTCACTGTGCCCAGGGACTGTGACACCAGGGCACTGGACACAAAGCACTTGAAAAACCATGGCACTGTGAACCATAGCAAGGGGCACCATGCACTGGCCCACCATGGCAGTGACCCATAGCAGTGACCCTAGCACTGTGACACCTGGCACTGTGACCCAGGGGCACTGTGCACCATACACTGTGACACCTAGCATTGGGAACCATGGCATGTGACACCATGGCACGTGACACCTGCACTGTGACATCATAGCAGGACACCATGGCACGGACACCATGTCACTGTGACACCATAGCCGTGACACCATGCCTGTGACACCATGGCACGTGACCCCAAGGCACTTTTGACACCTAGCACTGTGAATCAAGCACGGGAAACCAGGCACTTGACACCATTCAGAAAACCCATAGCACTGTGACACCATAGCACTGTGACACCATGGCACTGTGACACCATGGCACTGTGACACCATAGCACTGTGACACCATAGCACTGTGACACCATGGCACTGTGACACCATGGCACTGTGACACCATACCCTTGACCAACACTGTACCCCCAGGATTTAAAACCCATGGCACTGTGAAACCAAAACACTGTACACATAGCACTGTGACCCATGTCACTGTGACACCATAGAATGTGACACCATAGCACTGGACCCAGGCACGTGACACCATGCCTGTGACACCTAGCATGTGACCCCTGGCACGTGACACCATGACTGTGACACCATAGCCGTGACACCGGCACTGTGACCCATAGCACTGTGACACCAGGGCACGTGACACCATGGCACTGTGACACCATAGCACTGTGACATCATAGCACTGTGACACCATGGCACTGTGACCCCAAGCATGTGACACCATGGCACTGTGACACCAGGGCACTGTCCCATGCCTGGGGACACCTGGCACTGTGACAACCATTTTCACTGTGACACCATCATGTGACACCATAGCACGGTGACCCCCATGGCACGTGACACCATGGCCTGTGCCCCATGGCACTTGACCCATGGCACTGGACACCATGCACGGACACCATAGCATGTGAACCAGGGGCACTGTGACACCGGCACTGGACACCAGGCACTGTACACCATGTCACTTGACCCATAGCACTGTACACCAACACTGTGACACATGGCACTGTGACACCATGGCACTGTTTCACCATAGCACTGGACACATAGAAATTTTTTTTTTGGACACCATGGCACTGTGACACCATGGCACTGTGACACCAGGCACTGTGAACCATAGCAGGACCCCCGGGCACTGTGACACCATAGCACTGTACACCATGGCACTGTGACCCCGGGGCACTTTTTACACCATACACTGTGACCCATACCCACTGTGCCCCAGGCATGTGACACCATGTCACTGTGAACGCAAGCACGTGACCCATAGCACGTGAAAACCAGCATGTGAACCATGGCACTGGACACCAGGGCACTGTGACACCATGGCATTGACACCATAGCACTGACCCCATGGCATGTACACCATGGCACTGTAACACCATGGAAATTGACCCATAGCCTGACACCAGGGCCTGTGACACCATGGCACGTGACCCCATGGCACTGTGCACCATAGCACTGGCCCTCATGGCACTATGACCCCAAAGGATTGTGACACCATAGCACGTACAAAAAGCATGTGCCCCATAGACGTGACACATTGGCTTGGCACCAGGCACTGTGACACCATAACGTGCACCATGGCACTGTGACACCTGGCACGTGACACCTAGCACTGTGACACCATGGCATTTTGACCCCTTTCACTGACACCATGGCACTGTGCCCCCATAGCACGTGACCCCAGGCCCCACTGTGAACCAGGGCACTTGACAAAAGGGCCTGGACCCTAGACTGTGACCCAAGAAACTGTAAACCCATGGCACGTGACACCATGGCACTGTGACCCGGACTGTGACACCATGGCACTGTGACACCATGTCCTGTGACCCATAGCACTGTGACACCATGCCTGTGACCCGGGGCACTGGACACCATGGCACTGGACCCCATAGCACTGTGAAACCAAGACTGTGAACCAGGCACTGTGACACCGGCACTGTGACACCATGGCACTGTGACACCATAGCACTGTGCACCAGGCCTGTGACACCATAGCACTGTGACACCTTTGGCCGGACCCATGGCACGTGACCCCATAGCACGTAAAACCCATACACTGTGACCAGGCAAGTACACCATGCCTTGACAGCATAGCACGGCCCCAAAAAGCCTGTGACCCATGGCACTGTACACCAGGGCACTGTGAAAACCGGGCAGGACACCAGGGACGGTGCACCATGCATGACACCATGGCACTGTAAACCAGGGCACTGTAACCCCATGGCACTGGACCCCATAGCATGACACCATGGCACTGTGACACCATGGCACGTGAACCTGGCACTGTGACACCATGCACGTGACATCATGCACTTGACACCATGGCATTGTGACACCATAGCACGGGTGACATCATAGCATTGACACCATACCCAGTGACACCATGGCACTGTGACACCATAGCACTGTGACCCGGCACGTAAAACCCCATGGCACGGACCCCATGGCACTGTGACACCAAAGCATGTGACCCCATAGCACTGTGAAACCAGGCACTGTGACCCATGGACGTGACACCTGGCATGTGACACCAGGCACTGTGACACATGTCACTGTGACACCATAGCATGTGAACACCATGCACTGTGACACCAGGGCACTGTGACCCGGGGCCGTGAAAACCATACACTGTGACACCATACACTGGGGACCCTGGCACGTGACACCATGGCACTGGAAAACCAGGCACTGTGCACCAAGCACGTGAAAAACCAGGCACGTACACCATAGCACTGTGACACCATGGCACTGTGAACCATGGCACGGGACACCAACACTGTCACCATAGACTTGACCCATGGCACTGTGACCCATGTCACTGTGACAGAAAGCACTTACCCATAGCACTGTGACACCAGGGCCCTGTGACACCAGGCACTGTGACACCTTGGCACGGACACCATGGCACGTGAACCATAGCACGACACCTGCACTTGACACCATGGCACGTAACACCATGGCACTGTGACACCTAGCATGACACATGGCACTGTGACACCATGGCCTGTGACACCATGGCCTGTGACACCATGACTTTGACACATGGCATAGACACCGGGCATGTGACACCATAGCACTGTGACATCTAGCACTGTGACCCCATAGCACGTGACACTTGGCATTGTGACACCATGGCACGTGACACCATAGCACTGTGAAAACCATGGCACTGTGACACCATCCTGGCCCCATGACGTGACACCAGGGCATTGTGACACCAACCTGACCCAGGCACTGTGACCCATAGCCTGTGAACCCCGGCACTGTGACCTATGGCATTGTGACACCATAGCACTGTGACACCAGGGCCCGTGCCCCACCAAGCACTTTGACACAACCCTGTGAAAACAGGGCAAGTGACACCAGGCACTGTGACACCTTTGCACTGTACACCATAGAAACTGTAACCCGGGCACGGACACCATAGCACTTTTGCCCCTCTTGGCACTGGGCACCATCCACTGGCCCCACACACGGAGCCATGGCACTGTGACACCAGGTACTGTGAAAACCATGGCCCGTGTCGCCAGGCACTGGACGCAAGGCACTGTGACACCGGCATGACACCTGGCACTTTGGACACCATGACGCTGTACACCATAAACTGTACATCAAACGCTGGGGGACCCCATGGCACGACCCAGGGACTGTGACTCCTGTTTCGGACACCTGGCCTGTGACACCTGACGCTTTTTACCCCATGACACTGTGACACCATGGCACGTGACACCTAGCACTAGACACCATGGCACTGTAAAACCCCAGGGCACGTGATACCATACACCGTGCCCACCAGGCATGTGAAACTATAGCACGGACCCATAGCACTGGACACCAGCACTTGACACCATGGCACTGTGATACCATAGCCCCTGACACCATGGCACGTGAAAAAAAGCACGTCCCATAGCACTGTAAACCCCCATGGCACTGCGATACCGGGGAACTGGGGATCATGGCACTATGATCCCCATTACTGTGACACCATGGCCGGGTGATGCCATGGCATTGTGGCACCATGGCACTGTGACACCAGGCACTGACACCATGGGCACGTGACCCCATGTTGTGCGCCATTAAAACTGTAAAACCCACAGGGACCCCGGGGAAACTGTACCCCAGACGTAACCTGGCACTGTGAACCTTTCGCGTGACACCATGGCACTGGGCATTTGGGCACTGTGGGGACCATGGAGGGTTTGACACCTAAAACTGACATATTGGCACGGGGGACACCATGTGGGTGACCATGATGCTGTAAAACCCCATGGCACGTGAACCCTGACGCTGTGCCCAGGGGCACTGTGACCCTTGCACTGTCCCCATGGACTGGGGACACCAGGCGCTGTAAACCCCAAAGGCACGTGACACCATGGCACTGGAACCTGGCACTGGGCACCATGGCACTGTACCCCATGGCACTGTGACACCATTGGCACGGACACCGGGGGGGGCACTTTTACACCATGGCATGTGCACCAGGCACTGTGACACCATGGCACTGTGACACCAGTCACTGTCCCCTGGGCACTGTGCACCAG
Organism: Cherax quadricarinatus; assembly: GCF_026875155.1. Lineage (NCBI taxonomy): Eukaryota > Metazoa > Arthropoda > Malacostraca > Decapoda > Parastacidae > Cherax > Cherax quadricarinatus. The sequence goes on along the minus strand of NC_069408.1, from coordinate 6,666,972 downwards.
GGCATGTGAAACCTGGCACTGTGACACCATGCATGTCACCATGGCACTGTGCCCACCATGGCCTGTACACCATGCACTGCACCATGTCACGGACCCCAAAGGCACTGTGACCCATGGCACGTGAAAACCAGGGGCACTGCATTATGGCATGGACACCATGGCACTGTGACACCAGTGCACTGCCCCATGGCACTGTGACACCAGGCACTGACACCGTGCACGTCACCATGGATGTGACACCATGGCACTGGACCCATGGCACTGTGACACATGGCCTGTACACCAGTGCATGCACCATGTCGGACCCCAGGGCCTTGACCCCAAGGCACTGTGACACCATGGCCTGGAACCAGTGCACGTCCCCAGGGCACTGTGACACCATGCCCTGACCCAGTGCACTTCACCAGGGCCCCACTGTGACCCCCAGGCACTGTGTCAGTTTTAAAACATTCCAAATCCTCCTTCCATTTCTTTTCCAAAATTTTAGGTTTTACAAACAAATAAAAATTGCAAAATTAACGGGTTAAAATTAGTGTCACAAAAAACAAATAAAAATTTTGTAACTCTAGGACTTCCCGTGTCATAGAGCTGTGCACGGTACTCCACTTGACACTAATGTTCACCGTGTCCCTGTCTTAGGGCTGTAAACGGTACATCACTTGTACATCTCCGACACTCCTTCGGGAGTCACTGGCGAGTCACCACATGGAGAAGACCTGGACCAGGACCCGTCCTGGCTAACCTATATGACACTAATGCTTGTAACAGCTTGACAAAGCTCCTGGAGAGCAAAATGTTGCCACAATACAATGTCGCATTAGTTCTTTTACCTAACAAAGATCAGAGAAGCCTGACCCAAGGCGGGGCTATAAAGATAGGAAAACTCTCGAAATCGGTCACAGATACATCACAGGCATACCTGTTATTTTTACTCGTGGCGACCCTGCTCTTGACGTGATTTATTTTTCTCTTCCTTCCTTATGTTTCACTCTAGTATGTTATGTTGTGTGTTGGGTGGAACACTCTAGTTAACATGTTATATTGATCCTCTGCTAGGTGGAACACTCTAGTTAACATGTTATATTGATCCTCTGCTAGGTGCAACACTCTAGTTAACATGTTATATTGATCCTCTGCTAGGTGGAACACTCTAGTTAACATGTTTTATTTTATCCTCTGCTAGGTGCAAACACTCTAGTTAACATGTTATATTGATCCTCTGCTAGGTGGAACACTCTAGTTAACATGTTATATTGATCCTCTGCTAGGTGCAACACTCTAGTTAACATGTTATATTGATCCTCTGCTAGGTGGAACACTCTACTTAACATGTTATATTGATCCTCTGCTAGGTGCAACACTCTAGTTAACATGTTATATTGATCCTCTGCTAGGTGCAACACTCTAGTTAACATGTTATATTGATCCTCTGCTAGGTGCAACACTCTAGTTAACATGTTATATTGATCCTCTGCTAGGTGGAACACTCTAGTTAACATGTTATATTGATCCTCTGCTAGGAATTAATAATCTCCATACATTTTAATTATCTGAAATTTCCTTCTGTGAAAGATGCAGTGACAGAAAAAAAAGACAGACTAACATACAGAAAGACAGAAAAATAGACAAACAAACAAGCAGGCAGGTATACAGACATACGTACTCACGGAGTATATACTCTGAGAAATACCTAGGAGTGAGCATAGTGCCGAGCATATCACCAAAGGTACACATCAGTGGAATAACCTTTGTAGCCAATGCTCGTCTGGAAAATCCAAGAGCAGCCTTCAGGAATCTCTGCTAAGAATCTTTTACGTTCCTATATACGACATGTGTTACTCGCAGCTGTAGTATACATCATCAGCGTGGAAGCCGCACCTGATACACATGTTAAGAAGCTAGAGAGAGAGAGTGTAGAGCGAGACCACCGTCACACCCAGGTGGTGTTAACTATGAAGACAGACTATACGAATATAACTTTATAACATTAAGGATGAAGAGCCGGGGGACGTCAAAATTTGTA
>NC_069408.1:6649331-6664449 GCF_026875155.1 Cherax quadricarinatus | reverse complement strand
ATTTCCCCATGATAGTCCCATCATGATATCCCATCAGATATCTCCATAAAGATAGCCCCATCATATAGCTCCATCAGATAGTCCCATCTGATAGCTCCATCATATAGCCTCCATCAGATATCCCCAACATGGTCTCCATCAAGATATCTCCATCTTGAAGTCTCCATCTGATAGTCTCCATCATGAATAGTCCCATCATATAGTCTCCATCGATAGATCCACAGTAGTCTCCATCTATAGACTCCACAGAAGTCCTCCATCAGATAGTCTCCATCATGATAGTCTCCATCTGATAGTCTCCATCATGATAGACTCCATCATGATAGTCTCCATCATGATAGTCTCCATCATGATAGTCTCCATCATGATAGTCTCCATCATGATAGTCTCCATCATGATAGTCTCCATCATGATAGACTCCATCATGATAGTCTCCATCATGATAGTCTCCATCATGATAGTCTCCATCATGATAGTCTCCATCATGATAGACTCCATCATGATAGTCTCCATCATGATAGACTCCATCATGATAGTCTCCATCATGATAGTCTCCATCATGATAGTCTCCATCATGATAGTCCTCCATCATGAAGTCTCCACATGATCTCCATCATGATAGTCTCCATATGATAGTCTCCATCATGATAGTCTCCATCATGATAGTCTCCATCATGATAGTCTCCATCATGTAGTCCCATCAAGACAGCCTCCATCATGATAGTCTCCATCATGATAGTCTCCATCATGATAGTCTCCATCATGATAGTCTCCATCATGATAGTCTCCATCATGATAGTCTCCATCATGATAGTCTGCATCATGATAGTCTCCATCATGATAGTCTCCATCATGATAGTCTCCATCAAGACAGCCTCCATCATGATAGTCTCCATCATGATAGTCTCCATCATGATAGTCTCCATCATGATAGTCTCCATCATGATAGTCTCCATCAAGACAGCCTCCATCATGATAGTCTCCATCATGATAGTCTCCATCATGATAGTCTCCATCATGATAGTCTCCATCATGATAGTCTCCATCATGATAGTCTCCATCATGATAGTCTCCATCATGATAGTCTCCATCATGATAGACTCCATCATGATAGACTCCATCATGATAGACTCCATCATGATAGACTCCATCATGATAGTCTCCCTCATGATAGTCTCCATCAAGACAGCCTCCATCATGTTTTCCATCTGTGAGACGGGTGACCCATCACTCAAGAACGAAGTTGTCTTTGACTACAGGGGGAGGGGGCATCTGTCCAAGTGGCCCCCCAGGGCAAAATGGGGGCATCACTGGAATTGATGCACTTACTCACAAAATTTTCCGCGCATTGCGCGTACCCGAAACCCCAACACCACACACACACACACCCCACACGCCTGGTTAATCAACTTTGCCTAGGACAAAAGGGAAACAAACCCAAAACACCCACACACCCCAAAAGTCAGGGAAGAAGTTTTAACGGAGGGAGGGGGTCGAACCCCTTTGGAAGGGAAAACCCAAGATTTTTAAAAATTGAAAAACCAGAAAGGGTTCTTGGAAGGCAAATTTGTACCCAAAAACCCTCCTGGGGGGTTTTTATGACAAGGAAACAAAGAAAAGACACGAAGAGAGGGGGGGGGCGATTCCCGTTTTCCTAACGCAGGAACCCCCTTTGAAACGGGTTCCCCACAAGGGGTTTATGCCGGAGAGCTGGGGGAATAAAGGCGCACGAAAAAGGGAGGGCACTGCAAGGGATAAGGGAAAAACCTGACAGGGAGGCAGCAACGAGCATGGAAACGTGAAGGGGAAATCACAGGGGGCCCGGGCCTTTTTACAAACGGGGTCCCCCCCGGTGTTTTTTTTCTGGGACCGGGTGCAAATTTTAAAAATTATGGGGAAACGACTTATGGAAGGAATGGGACTCGGGAATTGTCCCCTGTTCGAAAGATGACCTAAAAGTTGATGAGAAGAAAAAAAATCGGGACGAGGATAAAGCAAACTGCAAAGGACCTGGACACCCTGGAAAATTGGTCCAGCAACTGACTTCTCGAAATTAAAACCCCCCAAATGCAAAGTCTTAAGATTGGGGGGGGGGAAAGAAGACCGTAACAGGGGTATAGGGCAAAGGGGGCCCAAAAAACTACAGACCCACTCGGGGAGAAAGACCTTGGGGGGGCCCTTAACCCCGACCACATCACCGGACACAAAACAACCAAAAAAACCGCGGGCAGCAAAACGGGCCCCCTGGAAACCCCGGGAAAAAACTTTCCGATACCTTAAAAAAAGGAAATCGTTTAAGAAAACTGTACACTTTGATGTTGGGCCCTTTACTGGAGTAGCAGCACCATCTAAAACCCCACCCCGGGTCAACACGTAAGAAGTTAGGAAAGTACAAAGGCTGCAACAAGGCTAGTCCCAACCAAAAGGGGAATGTCGTAGGGAAGGGAAAGGGGTTAAGGGAAATGGGGAGAGGGAAACTGGAGGACAAAAGGGGTTCGGGGGGGACATAAAACCCAAATACAAATATTTCCGGGAATAGCCAAGGGGGGCCCAAGATGGGATGTTCCAAAGAGGGACACAGGGAAAAGGGGAACAAAAGGGGGAAGCTGAAGATTTCAGACGAGTCAGGGGGACTTTGGGAAAGTTTTTCCCTTCAGTCATGGGTTGCAGAAAGTGGAATAGCCTAGCAAGGGAAAAAGTAGTGGAGGCGGGAAAACCATACATATTTTTAAGAAGGGGGTTATGACAAAGCTCAGGAAGCAAGAGAGAGAGGCTCCAGTAGCGATCAGTGAAGAGGCGGGGCCAGGAGCTGAGTATCGACCCCTGCAACCACAATTAGGTGAGTACAATTAGGTGAGTACACATACACACACACACACACACACACACACACACACACACACACACACACACACACACACACACACACACACACACACACACACACACACACACACACACAGAGCACAGAAGACCGCAGACAGAGTATAGGCTAAGTGGCCAAAGACTGCAAACCTCGCTCAAGGAGAAAGATCTTGGAGTGAGTATAACACCGAGCATGTCTCCGGAAGCACACATCAACCAGGTAACTGCTGCAGCATATGGGCGCCTGGCAAACCTGAGAACAGCGTTCCGATACCTTAATAAGGAATCGTTCAAGACACTATACACCGTGTACGTCAGGCCCATACTGGAATATGCTGCACCTGTTTGGAACCCACACTTGATAAAACACGTCAAGAAACTAGAGAAAGTGCAAAGGTTTGCGACAAGGTTAGTTCCAGAGCTAAGGGGAATGTCTTATGAAGAAAGGTTAAGGGAAATCGGCCTGACGACACTAGAGGACAGGAGGGTCAGGGGAGACATGATAACGTCATATAAAATACTGCGCGGAATAGACAAGGTGGACAAAGTCAGGATGTTCCAGGGAGGGGACACAGAAACAAGAGGTCACAATTGGAAGTTGAAGACACAGATGAGTCAGAGAGATATTAGGAAGTATTTCTTCAGTCTTAGGGTTGTCAGGCAGTGGAATAGCCTAGAAAGTGACGTAGTAGAGGCAGGAACCATACATAGTTTTAAGACGAGGTATGATAAAGCTCATGGAACGGGGAGATAGAGGACCCAGTAGCAACCGATGAAGAGGCGGGACCAGGAGCTAAGACTCAACCCCTGCAACCACAAATAGGTGAGTACAAATAGGTGAGTACACACACACACACACACACACACGCACACCACACACACACACACACACACACACACACACACACACACACACACACACACACACACACACACACACACACATACACACATACACACATACACACACACACACACACACCACACACACACACACACACATACACACACACACACACACACACACACACACACATACACACACACACACACACACCACACACACACACACACACACACACACACACACACACACCACACACACACACACACACAACACACATACATACATACACACACACACACACACATACACACACACACACACACACACACACACACACACACACACACACACACACACACACACACACACACACACACACACACACACACACACACACACACACACACACACACACAAGATGGAGAGAGAGAGAGAGAGAGAGAGAGAGAGAACTAACACACACACACACACACACTGGCTAGACACACTGGCTAGAGTGGCCAGAAGAGCTCATGCATGCAGGGCAAAGCTCCTGATCATGGGTGACTTTAACCACAAGGAGATCGATTGGGAGAACTTGGACCCACATGGGGGCCAAGATACATGGAGGGCTAAGATGATGGAGGTGGTACTGGAAAACTTCATGTGCCAACACGTAAGGGACACTACAAGAGAGAGAGGAGAGGATGAACCAGCAAGGCTGGACTTAGTATTCACCTTGAGTAGTGCAGATATTGAGGACATCACATATGAAAGACCCTTTGGGGCCAGTAACCATGTGGTTTTAAGCTTCGAATACACAGTAGAGCTACAAGTGGAGGGAGAAGCAGGAAGGCCAGGACGAATGAAGCCAAACTACAAGAAAGGGGACTACTCAGGAATGAGGAACTTCCTGAACGGGGTTCAGTGGGACAGAGAACTGGCAGGGAAGCCATTTAATGAGATGATGGAATATGTAGCAACAAAATGCAAGGAGGCTGAGGAGAGGTTTGTACCCAAGGGTAACAGGAATAATGAAAAAGCCAGGATGAGCCCATGGTTTACCCAAAGGTGCAGGGAGGCAAAAACCAAGTGTGCTAGGGAATGGAAGAAATATAGAAGGCAAAGGACCCAGGAGAATAAGTAGAGCAGTCGTAGAGCCAGAAACGAATATGCACAGATAAGAAGGGAGGCCCAAAGGCAATATGAAAACGACATAGCAGCAAAAGCCAAATCTGACCCGAAACTGTTGTACAGCCACATCAGGAGGAAAACAACAGTCAAGGACCAGGTAATCAGGCTAAGGAAGGAAGGAGGAGAGACAACAAGAAATGACCGTGAAGTATGTGAGGAACTCAACAAGAGATTCAAAGATGTGTTCACAGAGGAGACAGAAGGGGCTCCAGAAAGACGGAGAGGTGGGGCACACCACCATGTGCTGGACACAGTGCACACAACCGAGGAAGAAGTGAAGAGGCTTCTGAGTGAGCTAGATACCTCAAAGGCAATGGGGCCAGATAACATCTCCCCATGGGTATAGAGAGAGGGAGCAGAGGCACTATGTGTACCCCTAACAACAATATTCAGTACATCTATCGAAACAGGGAGATTGCCTGAGGCATGGAAGACAGGAAATGTAGTCCCAATCTTTAAAAAAGGAGACAGACATGAAGCATTAAACTACAGACCAGTGTCACTGACATGTATAGTATGCAAAATCATGGAGAAGATTATCAGGAGAAGAGTGGTGGAACACCTAGAAAGGAACGATCTCATCAACAGCAGCCAACATGGTTTCAGGGACGGGAAATCCTGTGTCACAAACCTACTGGAGTTCTATGACATGGTGACAGCAGTAAGACAAGAGAGAGAGGGGTGGGTGGATTGCATTTTCTTGGACTGCAAGAAGGCGTTTGACACAGTTCCACACAAGAGATTGGTGCAAAAACTGGAGGACCAAGCAGGGATAACAGGGAAGGCACTACAATGGATCAGGGAATACTTGTCAGGAAGACAGCAGCGAGTCATGGTACGTGGCGAGGTGTCAGAGTGGGCACCTGTGACCAGCGGGGTCCCACAGGAGTCAGTCCTAGGACCAGTGCTGTTTCTGGTATTTGTGAACGACATGACGGAAGGAATAGACTCTGAGGTGTCCCTGTTTGCAGATGACGTGAAGTTGATGAAAAGAATTCACTCGATGGAAGACCAGGCAGAACTACAAAGGGATCTGGACAGGCTGCAGACCTGGTCCAGTAATTGGCTCCTGGAGTTCAATCCCACCAAGTGCAAAGTCATGAAGATTGGGGAAGGGCAAAGAAGACCGCAGACGGAGTACAGTCTAGGGGGCCAGATACTACAAACCTCACTCAAGGAAAAAGATCTTGGGGTGAGTATAACACCAGGCACATCTCCTGAAGCGCACATCAACCAAATAACTACTGCAGCGTATGGGCGCCTAGCAAACCTCAGAACAGCATTCCGACATCTTAATAAGGAATCATTCAGGACCCTGTACACCGTGTACGTTAGGCCCATATTGGAGTATGCGGCACCAGTTTGGAACCCACACCTAGCCAAGCACGTAAAGAAACTAGAGAAAGTGCAAAGGTTTGCAACAAGACTAGTCCCAGAGCTAAGAGGTATGTCCTACGAGGAGAGGTTAAGGGAAATCAACCTGACGACACTGGAGGACAGGAGAGATAGGGGGGACATGATAACGACATACAAAATACTGAGAGGAATTGACAAGGTGGACAAAGACAGGATGTTCCAGAGATTGGACACAGTTGGAAGTTGAAGACACAGATGAATCACAGGGATGTTAGGAAGTATTTCTTCAGCCACAGAGTAGTCAGTAAGTGGAATAGTTTGGGAAGCGATGTAGTGGAGGCAGGATCCATACATAGCTTTAAGCAGAGGTATGATAAAGCTCACGGCTCAGGGAGAGTGACCTAGTAGCGATCAGTGAAGAGGCGGGGCCAGGAGCTCGGACTCGACCCCCGCAACCTCAACTAGGTGAGTACACACACACAGTGGTTCAGGAATCAGAAAGTTCAATTCCCTTCAGAAAAAAACTGTAGGAATGTGTAATAAAGCAAGAGAAGAGGTAAATAAAGGATTAATTTGGCCGAAAACTAGAAGAGGAGATCATGGATGAAATAAGGGAGAGAGTAAGAAGAGCAAGAACGGTGAAGGAAGAAGAGGAGGAATCCAAAAAATAATAAAGAAAGAAAGCCCTTGCAAAGATATTCTCAGAAGAAGTAGAGGAAAAGATGGTGATAAGAGAGAGGGAGAATAACAGACATGTTGACAATAGGTAAGTCAGTCTTGGAGGGAAAAGTAATGGGAGACTGAAACAAAGAGACGTCACTGGTGATCTCTGGGCTTCAGGAGGCTGAGGGGGGAGGATGATGAGGGAGGTCAGGAAGTAGATGGGATGGAGAACGTGAGATAATATTAGTAGTTGAGTACACAGCAGTATATATGGTATACCTGTAGATGAAAATTTTTCATAGGACTGGGAGGTTCTCCCATGGCAAACAATGCCCATCATGCTAACCTTCGGGTCACACATATAGCCTGACAAACTCCTGGCAGAGAGTGTAGCACAATGAAAGGTGAGGAATTCAAAGACGGAACAGCAGAGGTGAGCTTAGACATAATAGTTATCACAGAAACAAAGTTAACCGGAATGTATGGAATATTCCCAGCAGGAAATCAAGTAGTAGGAAAAGTGAGAGGAAATGGGAAGTGGAGGAATTGTACTACTAATAGTAGAGAGCATTAAACAGAGAGGAATCAGATAACTACACAGTGGTGTCATGTGTGGGATTCGAAACTTGGATTGGGTAAGAACACTCACGTAGGCTGGTTAGTACGTATAATTATAACGGAAAGTATAAGAAGCACAGGCCCGCCCTACCTCTCTGCTCTCTATCTTAAAACTGACTCACCAGTGAAGCCTAGGGGTGACCGGCGTTCAAAAACATGCTATAGTCAGCAGTAACATGAATAACAGTCAGTGATTCATGCAGATGGTTGGTAGTGAGTCATACTACTGGTAACTGGTAACTGGTACTACTGGGAACTGATACTACTGAGAGTGGGAACAAGCAAGACTTGGAGCACGTCAGAAGAAGCAGTCATCTTACAACCTGTCATCAAACAACAGAAAACCTGAGACAGGAATACCAAGACAGAAACAAAGCAATTGTTAGCACCTTGAGGAAACAACAGGGAGAACTGACAGGGCTTAACCAAACCATTAATCATGGATGATTTCATAAATAAAAAACAGACTGAGAGAACTGGGACCCACGAAGCTGACCTCAGACATGAAGAGCAAAGACGACGATGGAGGAGGTCAGGGAAAACTTTCTGTGTCTGCATGTTAAAGAAATGACAAGAAGGATTAGAGATGAACCAGCAAGATTTGATCTAGTAATTACTACAAATGCATCTGACATAGGTGAAATAGAACATAAAAGCACCTTGGTCATCAGTGACCGTATAGACAGGTCCTCAACAAATAGTGTAACCCTTAAACTATACATTGTTATGCTGTATGTCTACATTGATGTGTATGGTGTACAGCTGTATGTCTACATTGATGTGTATGATGTACAGTTGTATGTCTACACTGATGTGTATGATGTACAGCTGTATGTCTACATTGATGTGTATGATGTACAGCTGTATGTCTACATTGATGTGTATGATGTACAGTTGTATGTCTACACTGACGTGTATGATGTACAGCTGTATGTCTACAATGATGTGTATGATGTACAGCTGTATGTCTACACTGATGTGTATGATGTACAGCTGTATGTCTATAATGATGTGTATGATGTACAGCTGTATGTCTATAATGATGTGTATGATGTACAGCTGTATGTCTATAATGATGTGTATGATGTACAGCTGTATGTCTATAATGATGTGTATGATGTACAGCTGTATGTCTACACTGATGTGTATGATGTACAGCTGTATGTCTACACTGATGTGTATGATGTACAGCTGTATGTCTACACTGATGTGTATGATGTACAGCTGTATGTCTACATTGATGTGTATGATGTACAGCTGTTATGTCTACACTGATGTGTATGATGTACAGCTGTATGTCTACATTGATGTGTATGATGTACAGCTGTATGTCTACACTGATGTGTATGATGTACAGCTGTATGTCTACATTGATGTGTATGATGTACAGCTGTATGTCTACATTGATGTGTATGATGTACAGCTGTATGTCTATAATGATGTGTATGATGTACAGCTGTATGTCTATAATGATGTGTATGATGTACAGCTGTATGTCTATAATGATGTGTATGATGTACAGCTGTATGTCTATAATGATGTGTATGATGTACAGCTGTATGTCTATAATGATGTGTATGATGTACAGCTGTATGTTACAATGATGTGTATGATGTACAGCTGTATGTCTATAATGATGTGTATGATGTACAGCTGTATGTCTACAATGATGTGTATGATGTACAGCTGTATGTCTATAATGATGTGTATGATGTACAGCTGTATGTCTACAATGATGTGTATGATGTACAGCTGTATGTCTATAATGATGTGTATGATGTACAGCTGTATGTCTATAATGATGTGTATGATGTACAGCTGTATGTCTACACTGATGTGTATGATGTACAGCTGTATGTCTACATTGATGTGTATGATGTACAGCTGTATGTCTACACTGATGTGTATGATGTACAGCTGTATGTCTACACTGATGTGTATGATGTACAGCTGTATGTCTACACTGATGTGTATGATGTACAGCTGTATGTCTACATTGATGTGTATGATGTACAGCTGTATGTCTACACTGATGTGTATGATGTACAGCTGTATGTCTACACTGATGTGTATGATGTACAGCTGTATGTCTACATTGATGTGTATGATGTACAGCTGTATGTCTACACTGATGTGTATGATGTACAGCTGTATGTCTACACTGATGTGTATGATGTACAGCTGTATGTCTACACTGATGTGTATGATGTACAGCTGTATGTCTACATTGATGTGTATGATGTACAGCTGTATGTCTACACTGATGTGTATGATGTACAGCTGTATGTCTACACTGATGTGTATGATGTACAGCTGTATGTCTACACTGATGTGTATGATGTACAGCTGTATGATTGATTTTCAATTCCTTCAGTTAGCTGAGTACAATAATTTTAGATCTCTGGTAATTTGTTGAGGTTGTCAGGGACCTTCTCTGGCCAAAGATAGAAATCTCCAGCTGCTGGGTCAGCAGAGTGGTAACGCTGCGTCAGGCAGCTATTCTCACCGTGGCTGGCAGGAAATTGCTGATTCATGAGACAGTGAAGAACGTATTTCCAATATGAAATGTAAACATGTCACATGGTACACTCCCAGTAAACCTGATAACACCAACAACCCTGTTACCACCTTGCCAACACCATATGTAACGCCTCCATCTATCTTGCCATTAAATGTGTTACAGCGAGCACACCTGAAAACAACCAGGTTCCCTTCCAACACATGTGACACCACCGTCTATTCTGCAAATACCAAATGTGACAGCACCAGCTCCTCTGCCAACACTACATGTAATACCACCAGAAACCCTACTAACACCACATGTGATACCACCAGCTACCCGGCCAACACTACACGTGATACCACTAGCTACCCTGCCAACACTACATGTGTTATCACCAGCTACCCTGACAACACTACATGTGTTACCAGCAGCTACCGTGCCAACACTACATGTGATACCACCAGCTACCCTGCCAACACTACATGTGATACCACCAGCTACCCTGTCAACTCTACATGTGATACCACCAGCTAACCTGCCAGCACTACATGTGATACCACCAGCTACCCTGCCAACACTACATGTGTTACCACCAGCTACCCTGCCAAGATTACATATGCTACCACCAGCTACCATAAAATCTGGTAATCGTCTTGGATATAGTGTTCTTAGATAATGTGGGGTACAACAGGTTGAAACAAGGTGGGTTGGGTGTGATGTTACCAACCACCAAGTAACACAATGGGAGTGTGACGTCACTGGAGGTGAGCTCGTCGGTCCTGTGAGGTGTGACATCGTGTGTTGGTGGTAGTGAGGTGAGTGCGCTTAGATATTGTCAAATATGATTTTTTGTGTGTGAAATGTTTATAAAAATGAGTGTTTTCTGTGATATTAGCGATTTTTGAGGTAAGTGAACATGGGTGATTGTAGTTGGTGGTTGTCTTAGATTATGTGTGTGTACAAGATATGTTTTCAGTTGATGGTGATCATGTACTAAGTGTTTGCGTATTAGGTTTGTGTTCATGCTTTTTTTTTTATGCGCCAAATGGGGAGGGGGTTCTTGGTTATAGTGATTTGAGGGGATTTCTATAAAAAGGATGTTAGATGGTGATGTTAAACTTAGTTTCTGGTGATTTTGACGGTGATTTGGTAGTATTCAGTGGTGATTTGGTAGTAATCAGTAGTGTTTTGGGAGTATTCGGAGGTGTTTGATGATGTTTTTTGAAGGTGTTCAAATGATGTGCAGAGTATTTTTTGAAGATGATCAGTGGTGTTCAGAGTTGGTTCAAAGTTAGTCAGTGTGTTAGATATGGTAATGTCTCATGTCATAAGTGTATGAGTTAGTTTTTTTTTTGTGCTAATGTTGTAAAGTCTGGAGAATGAGGGAGGAGTTTGGTGGATGAGATGTAATTTCGGTTAATGAAATGTGTAAGTGTGAATGAGAATGTGAATTGGTGGGTGAGTTAGAGAAGACAAAATGTTATGTGATCTTAGTAAAAGTATAGATAGTTTTAGTGATCTTCGTTATGATGATGTTTTAAGAGAATGTGTACAAAAAAAAATGTGTGATCTTAGTGGTGGGGTTATAGAATTTGGCAAACGTCTTGATTGTGGTGATCTTAGATATTGGAGATATAACGGATATGTGTTTGTGTTAGTTTTGGTAAAATGTCTCATGTCATAAGTGTCTGAGTTAGTTTTTGTGTTAATGTTGTAAAGTCTGGAGACTGAGGGAGTAGTATGGTGGATGTGTTGTAATTTAATGAAATGTGTAAGTGTAGATAATTAGAGATGATAAATCTTATTTGGGAGTAATCAAAATGATATTTTGGAAGTGCTTCAGTGTTGTTTGGAAATGTTCAAAGGTGTTTATGTGAGTATTCAAATGATTTATGAGAGTGTTCGAAGTAATCTGGGGTTGTTCTGTAGTGAGATGATAAAGGTTGTGGATGAGAGATATTGAGAAAAGGTGGTCTCAAATGATGTATGAGAGTGTTTTGAAGGTGTTCAAAGTAAAGTGAGGTGTGTGTGTTGTGTGTGTGTGTGTGTGTGTGTGTGTGTGTGTGTGTGTGTGTGTGTGTGTGTGTGTGTGTGTGTGTGTGTGTGTGTTTTGTTGTGTGTTGTATGTGTGTGTGTGGTGTGTTTGATGTGTGTGTGTGTGGTGTGTGTGTGTGTGTTAGGTGGTCATAGAGTTTTGTGAATATCTTGGTTACAGTGATTTTAGTGGATTTGAGGATGGGTGATGAGATGCACTTGTGGATGTGAAATGTGATTTTTGTGTGTGTCAGAAGAGGTGTGTTGGGAGATGGGTGAGTGGATGTGAAGAAATGCGGGTGAGATGGAGAGGGGTATGGGGAGGGTTGTATTAGAAATTTAATGAAATATGGGAGATTTTACTGAAAATAAAGGTAATGTGTGAATATTTTAAAAAGAAATTATAGAATTGAAAAGTTATGATATATTGAAAAAGAATGGAGGGTGTTGAAACATGTCGCAATAGTTGGGTAGTGAGATTAGTTGATGCGAGTATAATATCAATTTATGTGGATACAAGGACATGGGTATGGAGAGGATTTTATTAGAATTTTAGTAATGTAAAGAGGAATGTGTATTACATTTAAGATTCAGTAAAAAGAAGGGGAAAAAAACTGTGAATAAATTGGTAATTGATGAGGGTTGTGGGTAATGTAGTCGAACTAGAGATACCAAAAAAGATGATATAAGTGGGTTGTTTTTGTGACTTTTTCTGATGAAATTAGTTAAAACGAGAAAAAAATTGTGGGTTGTGGGGTGTTGGTGGTTGTGGGTGTTGTTGTCGAACTAGTGATGTCGAAAAAGTGGTTATAAGTTGTGGGTTGTTGATGTGACTTTTTCTGATGAAATTAGTTAAAACGTGAAAAAAAATTGTGGGTTGTGGGATGTGGGTGTTGTGGGATGTGGGTGTTGTGGATTGTGGGTGTTGTTGTCGAACTAGAGATGCTGAAAAGTGATTGTAAGATGGTTGTTGTGACTTTTTCTGATGAAATTAGTTAAAACGAGAAAAAAAATTGTGGGTTGTGGGTGTTGTGGGGTGTGGGTGATGTGGGTTGTGGGTGATGTGGGATGTGGGTGTTGTTGTTGTGACTTTCTGATAAAATTAGTTAAAACGAGGAAAAAAATTGTGGGGTGTGAATGATGTGAGTTGTGTGTGTTGTGGGGTGTGGGTGATGTGGGTTGTGGGTGTGGGTGATGTGGGTTGTGGGTGTTGTGGGATGCAGGTGTTGTGGGTTGTGGGTGTTGTGGGATGTGGGTGTTGATCTTAGTTTATGGTGTTTTGGTGGTGTTTTGAGTGTATTCAGTGGTGTTTTAGTAGTATTCAGTGGTGTATTTGGGAGTACTCAAATGGTGCTTTGGAAGTGTTTCAGTGTTGTTTGGAAATGCTCAAAGGTGTTTTTGAAGGTGTTCAAATGATGTGCAAGAGTACTTATGAAGGTGTTCTGGGAGTATTCAGAGGTGATTTGGGGGTGTTCGAATGATGTTTTTGGAGTATTTAAAGGTAATTGATGGTGTTTTTTTGGTGATGTTCAAAGTATAAGTGTTTGAGTTAGTTTTTGTATAATGTTTGTGAAGTCTGGAGACTGAGGGAGGAGTTTGGGGGGATGAGTTGTATTTAATGAAATGTGTAAGTGCAGATAAATTAGAGCTGTCAAATCTTATTTGGGAGTATTCAAAATGATATTTTGGAAGTGTTTCAGTGTTGTTTGGAAATGTTCAAAGGTATTTTTGTGAGTATTCAAATGATTTATGAGAGTGTTTTGAAGGTGTTCAAAATAAAGTGAGGTGTGTGTGTGTGTGTATTAACTTCGTAATATGTAAAATTGTGACTAGTGAATTTATCGAAAAGTGGTTATAAGTGTTGTGGTGACTTTCTGATGAAATAGTTAAAACGAGAAAAAATTGGGGGTTATGAGTGAAAATTGTGAGGTGTTGGTTGGAGTGTGAGGGTTCGGGAGGGTGGGGAGGAGGAGAGAGAGAAGGTTACTTCGTGGGGAGTGACCTGAGATGAAATAGTTAAAACGAGAAAAATGTCTAGACTTGTGTTGTATTTTGTAAAGAAATTGTGGATTGTTGTGGGTATTAACGAAAAAAATGTGAAATTATTTGGATTATCCTGGGTTAAGAGTGAAAAATGTGTAGGGGGAAGTCGACAAGATTCAGCCTGTGTGTGTGGGGTCATCGCGTGACGTCACTGACATAGGGGGAAGTCGACAAGATTCAGCCTGTATGTGTGTGAGGTCATCACGTGACGTCACTGACATAGGGGGAAGTCGACAAGATTCAGCCTGTATGTGTGAGGTCATCACGTGACGTCACTGACCGCCGAGTAAACACAGGTGGGGTGACGTCACACTTGTTTAGACCTGTAGTAAGAGAGAGTACCATGCCCCATAGGAGTTCATTTGAATGCTTACCCAGAGAGGGCGGAATCCAAAAACTTGATCCGAGGAGATGGAGTCTTTGTATTATCGAGAAAAACTTTGATCCAAGGAGATGGAGTCTTTGTATTATCGAGAAAAGCTTGATCCAAGGAGATGGAGACTTTGATTTCGAGAAAAATTTGATCCGAGGAATTGGAGTCTTTGTATTATCGAGAAAACTTGATCCAAGGGGATGGAGACTTTGATTTCGAGAAAAATTTGATCCTAGGAATTGGAGTCTTTGATATCGAGAAAACTTGATCCGAGGAGATGGAGACTTTGATTTCGAGAAAAATTTGATCCGAGGAATTGGAGTCTTTGATATCGAGAAAAACTTGATCCGAGGAGATGGAGACTTTGTATTATCGAGTAAAAAAAATTCAAAAAAATTTCGGGTGGGGGTGAAAGTGGGAGGGGCAATCCAAAAAACTTGATTCGAGGAAGTGGAGAGTACAATAAAATGAAATTCAAAAAAAAAATCGAAAAAAATCGAAAAAAAATTCGGGGAGCGGGGGCGATCCGGACGACGCTGCAGAAGGCGCATCAGAAGGCGCGGGCGGGCGCGAGGGGCATGGGGCGGGGTGCGAGGGCGTGGGCGGGCGCGAGGGCGCAGCGGGGCTGGTGGGTCGGCGCGAG
>NC_069408.1:6631831-6639331 GCF_026875155.1 Cherax quadricarinatus | reverse complement strand
CCGTGGTTTGAAAGTAACTATGTGGAGGCTTTTCCATCTCTTACATGTGTGGTTTACTGACTGTTAATCAGACCCAGGACTCGTCAGCCTCCCCACGAATCCTGTACCTGGTGACTATTTCCTCCACAACTGGCTGTCAAACCAAATATACTGAACACTGGCTACTTACTAATGATTTCCTTGATGACACCTGGTACCTGGTTCATTACCAGACAGGGTAACCCAGCAACACTATACTTATATTAGGTCCCTACATACCTTGCACAAGATTATGGACCGTAAACTAACTAATAGACAAGATGGTAAAATGGATTTACATAACCCCAGGTCTTGTTTATCTGGAAGCTCAGTGGTAATTAGAAACGTCAGCACAAGACACCCATTAACTTCTGTCCTGCTAAATCATGAGCAATTATCATATCTGGATGTCGATAAATCACTATAGGTGATTTATCGACTTCCAAGCACGAGCAACACTAACATGGTCACAACTGACTCTCCAAGCACGAGCAACACTAACATGGTCACAACTGACTCTCCAAGCACGAGCAACACTAACATGGTCACAACTGACTCTCCAAGCACGAGCAACACTAACATGGTCACAACTGACTCTCCAAGCACGAGCAACACTAACATGGTCACAACTGACTCTCCAAGCACGAGCAACACTAACATGGTCACAACTGACTCTCCAAGCACGAGCAACACTAACATGGTCACAACTGACTCCTCTGATTCTGAACTCTAGCTTCGGTCCAGGGATCCACTAGACAAGTTAAATGTCTCAGTACTTTCACACGCCGTCTTTGACTAGATGTTAGAGTACACTTGAAACTAGAAGTCGGGGAATTAGGAGGTGGCACCTGTGTGCACCAGACAAGACAGTCGTGTGTCCCACGTGGTGATAAGTTTAAAACAGAGTGACCAGGGCATTCCAACAGGCAGTCACTATGACAGTCATAAATTCAAGTTCCTAAGATCAGGTGAAACAGATCATCGACATTTCTACTGAAGATTTATACTTGGCAAAGAATGGTGAGAAATGGCATTCTGTGGCAGCTACCCTGAGATGAGAAATACCCCTTAAACACTCCCCCCCTTCATGTCGTAGAGGGGCACCAGCCCCTCAGGTGACCCCGGGGTCACATACTCAACTCAAGGGAGGAAGGGACGGGGAAGGGAAAGCCGGTGGGATATTTTTCACCACAAAACAAGTAGAGCAACACATCGTGGAAAGAGAGAAACTGCTCAGGTATGAGAGAATTACTGAGTGAAATGCAGAGAGAAGCCAACTGGATGTGAAACAATGAATAAAATGACCAAGCAGCCGAGAACTAACAGTAGACAGACGAGAACAATCATACAGAGGAGGCAGAGGCAGCAAGGAAGCAGAGGCAGCAAGGAAGCAGAGGCAGCAAGGAAGCAGAGGCAGCAAGGAAGCGGGCAGCAAGGAAGCAGAGCAGCAAGGAAGCAGAGCAGCAAGGAGCGAGGCAGCAAGGAAGCAAGGCAGAAGGAAGCAGAGGCAGCAAGGAAGCAGAGGCAGCAAGGAGCAGAGGCAGCAAGGAAGCAGAAGGCAGCAAGGAAGCAGAGGCAGCAAGGAAGCAGAGGCAGCAAGGAAGCAGAGGCAGCAAGGAAGCAGAGGCAGCAAGGAAGCAGAGGCAGCAAGGAAGCAGAGGCAGCAAGGAAGCAGAGGCAGCAAGGAAGCAGAGGCAGCAAGGAAGCAGGCAGCAAGGAAGCAGAGGCAGCAAGGAAGCAGAGGCAGCAAGGAAGCAGAGGCAGCAAGGAAGCAGAGGCAGCAAGGAAGCAGGGCAGCAAGGAAGCAGCAGGCAGCAAGGAAGCAGAGGCAGCAAGGAAGCAGAAGCAGCAAGGAAGCAGAGGCAGCAAGGAAGCAGACAGGCAGCAAGGAAGCAGAGGCAGCAAGGAAGCAGAGGCAGCAAGGAAGCAGAGGCAGCAAGGAAGCAGAGGCAGCAAGGAAGCAGAGGCAGCAAGGAAGCAGAGGCAGCAAGGAAGCAAGAGGCAGCAAGGAAGCAGAGGCAGCAAGGAAGCAGACGGAGCAAGACGAGCAGAGGAAGCAGAGGCAGCAAGGAAGCAGAGGCAGCAAGGAAGCAGAGGTAGCAAGGAAGCAGAGGCAGCAAGGAAGCAGAGGTAGCAAGGAAGCAGAGGCAGCAAGGAAGCAGAGGCAGCAAGGAAGCAGAGGCAGCAAGGAACAGAGGCAGCAAGGAAGCAGAGGCAGCAAGGAAGCAGAGGCAGCAAGGAACAGAGGCAGCAAGGAAGCAGAGGCAGCAAGGAAGCAGAGGAGCAAGGAAGCAGAGGCAGCAAGGAAGCAGAGGCAGCAAGGAAGCAGAGGCAGCAAGGAAGCAGAGGCAGCAAGGAAGCAGAGGCAGCAAGGAAGCAGAGGTCAGCAAGGAAGCAGAGGCAGCAAGGAAGCAGAGGCAGCAAGGAAGCAGAGGCAGCAAGGAAGCAGAGGCAGCAAGAAGCACAGGCAGCAAGGAAGCAGGCAGCAAGGAAGCAGAGTAGCAAGGAAGCAGAGGCAGCAAGGAAGCAGAGGCAGCAAGGAAGCAGAGGCAGCAAGGAAGCAGAGGCAGCAAGGAAGCAGAGGCAGCAAGGAAGCAGAGGCAGCAAGGAAGCAGAGGCAGCAAAGGAAGCAGAGGCAGCAAGGAAGCAGAGGCAGCAAGGAAGCAGAGGTAACAAGGAAGCAGAGGCAGCAAGGAAGCAGAGGCAGCAAGGAAGCAGAGGTACCAAGGAAGCAGAGGCAGCAAGGAAGCAGAGGCAGCAAGGAAGCAGAGGCAGCAAGGAAGCAGAGGCAGCAAGGAAGCAGAGGCAGCAAGGAAGCAGAGGCAGCAAGGAAGCAGAGACAGTAAGGAAGCAGAGGCAGCAAGGAAGCAGAGGCAGCAAGGAAGCAGAGGTAGCAAGGAAGCAGAGGCAGCAAGGAAGCAGAGGTAGCAAGGAAGCAGAGGCAGCAAGGAAGCAGAGGCAGCAAGGAAGCAGAGGCAGCAAGGAGCAGAGGACAGGAAGGAAGCAGAGGCAGCAAGGAAGCAGAGGCAGCAAGGAAGCAGAGGCAGAAGGAAGCAGAGAGGAGCAGATACAAAAAGCAGAGGCAGCAAGGAAGCAGAGGAGCAAGGAAGCAGAGGCAGCAAGGAAGCAGAGGCAGCAAGGAAGCAGAGGCAGCAAGGAAGCAGAGGAGCAGAAGGAAGCAGGGGTAGCAAGGAAGCAGAGGCAGCAAGGAAGCAGAGGACAAGGAAGCAGAGCGAGAGGCAGCAGGAGAGCAGAGGACAAGGAGCAGGAGGCAGCAAGGAAGCAGAGGCAGCAAGGAAGCAGAGGCAGCAAGGAAGCAGAGGCAGCAAGGAAGCAGAGGCAGCAAGGAAGCAGAGGCAGCAAGGAAGCAGAGGCAGCAAGGAAGCAGAGGTACAAGGAAGCAGAGGCAGCAAGGAAGCAGAGGCAGCAAGGAAGCAGAGGCAGCAAGGAAGCAGAGGCAGCAAGGAAGCAGAAGCGTAAGCAAGGAAGCAGAGGCAGCAAGGAAGCAGAGGTAGCAAGGAAGCAGAGGCAGCAAGGAAGCAGGAAGCAGAGGAAGAAGCAGCAGGAAGCAGAGGCAGCAAGGAAGCAGAGGCAGCAAGGAAGCAGAGGCAGCAGGAGAGAGCAGCAGGAAGCAGAGGAAGCAAGAAGCGAGGCAGCAAGGAAGCAGAGGCAGCAAGGAAGCAGAGGCAGCAAGGAAGCAGAGGCAGAAGGAGGCAGAAGGCAGAAGCAGAGAGCAAGGAAGCAGAGGCAGCAAGGAAGCAAGACAGAGCAGAGCAAGGAAGCAGAGGTAGCAAGGAAGCGAGCAGCAAGGCAAGCAGAGAAGAAGCAGAGGCAGCAAGGAAGCAGAGGTAGCAAGGAAGCAGAGGCAGCAAGGAAGCAGAGGCAGCAAGGAAGCAGAGGAGCAAGAAGCAGAGGCAGGAAGCAGAGCAGCAAGGAAGCAGAGGCAGCAAGGAAGCAGAGGTAGCAAGGAAGCAGAGGCAGCAAGGAAGCAGAGGCAGCAAGGAAGCAGAGGCAGCAAGGAAGCAGAGGACAGGAACAGAGGAGAGGAACAGAGGCAGCAAGGAAGCAGAGGCAGCAAGGAAGCAGAGGCAGCAAGGAAGCAGAGGCAGCAAGGAAGCAGAGGCAGCAAGGAGCAGAGGCAGCAAGAGCAGGACAAGGAAGCAGAGGTAGCAAGGAAGCAGAGCAGCAAGGAAGCAGAGGCAGCAAGGAAGCGAGAAGAGAGGCAGCAAGGAAGCAGAGGCAGCAGAGGAAGCAGAAGGCAGCAAAGGAAGCAGAGGCAGCAAGGAGCAGCAAGCAGGTACCAAGGAAGCAGAGGTAGCAAGGAAGCAGAGACAGCAAGGAAGCAGAGGCAGCAAGGAAGCAGAGGCAGAAGAGCAAGCAGGAGGCAGCAAGGAAGCAGAGGCAGCAAGGAGAGAGCAGGGAAGGCTAGCAAGGAAGCAGAGGCAGCAAGGAAGCAGAGGCAGCAAGGAAAGCAGAGGCAGCAAGGAAGCAGAGGCAGCAAGGAAGCAGAGGCAGCAAGGAAGCAGAGGTAGCAAGGAAGCAGGAGGCAGCAAGGAAGCAGAGGCAGCAAGGAAGCAGAGGCAGCAAGGAAGCAGAGGCCAGCAAGGAAAGCAGAGGCAGCAAGGAAGCAGAGGTAGCAAGGAGAGGCAGAGGCAGCAAGGAAGCAGAGGCAGCAAGGAAGCAGAGGCAGCAAGGAAGCAGAGGCAGCAAGGAAGCAGGCAGAAGGAAGCAGGCAAGGAAGCAGAGGAGCAAGGAAGCAGAGGCAGCAAGGAGAGAGCAGCAGAGCAGAGGCAAGGAAGCAGAGGCAGCAAGGAAGCAAGGCAGGAGCAGAGGCAGCAAGGAAGCAGAGGCAGCAAGGAAGCAGAGGCAGCAAGGAAGCAGAGGCAGCAAGGAAGCAGAGGCAGCAAGGAAGCAGAGGCAGCAAGGAAGCAGAGGAGCAAGGAAGCAGAGGCAGCAAGAGAAGCAGAGGCAGGCAAGGAAGCAGAGGTAGCAAGGAAGCAGAGGCAGCAAGGAAGCAGAGGCAGCAAGGAAGCAGAGGAGCAAGGAAGCAGAGGCAGCAAGGAAGCAGAGGCAGCAAGGAAGCAGAGGTAGCAAGGAAGCAGAGGCAGCAAGGAAGCAGAGGCAGCAAGGAAGCAGAGGCAGCAAGGAAGCAGAGGCAGCAAGGAAAGCAGAGGAGCAAGGAAGCAGAGGCAGCAAGGAAGCAGAGGCAGCAAGGAAGCAGAGGCAGCAAGGAAGCAGAGGTAGCAAGGAAGCAGAGGCAGCAAGGAAGCAGAGGCAGCAAGGAAGCAGAGGTAGCAAGGAAGCAGAAGCAGGCAGCAAGGAAGCAGAGGCAGCAAGGAAGCAGAGGCAGCAAGGAAGCAGAGGCAGCAAGGAAGCAGAGGCAGCAAGGAAGCAGAGGCAGCAAGGAAGCAGAGGCAGCAAGGAAGCAGAGGAGCAGCAAGGAAGCAGAGGTAGCAAGGAAGCAGAGGCAGCAAGGAAGCAGGCAGCAAGGAAGCAGAGGAGCAAGGAAGCAGGCAGCAAGGAAGCAGAGGCAGCAAGGAAGCAGAGGCAGCAAGGAAGCAGAGGCAGCAAGGAAGCAGAGGCGCAAGGAGCAGAGGTAGCAAGAGCGAGCAGCAAGGAAGCAGAGGCAGCAAGAAGCAGAGGCAGCAAGGAAGCAGAGGCAGCAAGGAAGCAGAGGAGCAAGGAAGCAGAGCAGCAAGGAAGCAGAGGCAGCAAGGAAGCAGAGGCAGCAAGGAAGCAGAGGCAGCAAGGAAGCAGAGGAGCAAGGAAGCAGAGGCAGCAAGGAAGCAGAGGTAGCAAGGAAGCAGAGGCAGCAAGGAAGCAGAGGCAGCAAGGAAGCAGAGGTAGCAAGGAAGCAGAGGTAGCAAGGAAGCAGAGGCAGCAAGGAAGCAGAGGCAGCAAGGAAGCAGAGGCAGCAAGGAAGCAGAGGTAGCAAGGAAGCAGAGGCAGCAAGGAAGCAGAGGCAGCAAGGAAGCAGAGGTAGCAAGGAAGCAGAGGCAGCAAGGAAGCAGAGGCAGCAAGGAAGCAGAGGTAGCAAGGAAGCAGAGGTCAGCAAGGAAGCAGAGGCAGCAAGGAAGCAGAGGCAGCAAGGAAGCAGAGGCAGCAAGGAAGCAGAGGTAGCAAGGAAGCAGAGGCAGCAAGGAAGCAGAGGTAGCAAGGAAGCAGAGGTAGCAAGGAAGCAGAGGCAGCAAGGAAGCAGAGGCAGCAAGGAAGCAGAAGCAGCAAGGAAGCAGAGGCAGCAAGGAAGCAGAAGCAGCAAGGAAGCAGAGGCAGCAAGGAAGCAGAGGCAGCAAGGAAGCAGAGGTAGCAAGTAAGCAGAGGTAGCAAGGAAGCAGAGGCAGCAAGGAAGCAGAGGCAGCAAGGAAGCAGAAGCAGCAAGGAAGCAGAGGCAGCAAGGAAGCAGAGGTAGCAAGGAAGCAGAGGCAGCAAGGAAGCAGAGGCAGCAAGGAAGCAGAGGCAGCAAGGAAGCAGAGGCAGCAAGGAAGCAGAGGTAGCAAGGAAGCAGAGGCAGCAAGGAAGCAGAGGCAGCAAGGGAAGCAGAGAGGTAGCAAGGAAGCAGAGGCAGCAAGGAAGCAGAGGCAGCAAGGAAGCACGAAGGCAGCAAGGAAGCAGAGGTAGCAAGGAAGCAGAGGCAGCAAGGAAGCAGAGCGGCAGCAAGGAAGCAGAGGGCAGCAAGGAAGCAGAGGTAGCAAGGAAGCAGAGGCAGCAAGGGAAGCAGAGGCAGCAAGGAAGCAGAGGTAGCAAGGAAGCAGAGGCAGCAAGGAAGCAGAGGCAGCAAGGAAGCAGAGGCAGCAAGGAAGCAGAGGTAGCAAGGAAGCAGAGGCAGCAAGGAAGCAGAGGCAGCAAGGAAGCAGAGGCAGCAAGGAAGCAGAGGTAGCAAGGAAGCAGAGGCAGCAAGGAAGCAGAGGCAGCAAGGAAGCAGAGGCAGCAAGGAAGCAGAGGCAGCAAGGAAGCAGAGGTAGCAAGGAAGAGCAGAGCAGCAAGGAAGCAGAGGTAGCAAGGAAGCAGAGGCAGCAAGGAAGCAGAGGCAGCAAGGAAGCAGAGGCAGCAAGGAAGCAGAGGCAGCAATAGCCAGAATGCAGGAAGATCATGTTCTCCCAGAGGTACAGATAAGCACAAGCTAAAAGTACCAGAGAATGACAAAACAATTGAACAAGAGAAAATATAAGAACAAGATAAAGAACAGCAGACGAAGACACAGGATAAGAGAAGCTGAGCGACCAGAGTCAAATCTGACACAATTTACACAGAGGGAAGACAGATGTAAAGGTCAGATAACAAACGTGAAGAAAGAAGATGATCTTACAAGACTTAATCTCTCGCTCTAACACATTATTGCTATTATTCTTGTATGTTACTCACAAATTTACAAGAGAAATTTACACCTGGTCAGTGATCGCCATATATTATTATTATTATTATTATTATTATTATTATTATTATTATTATTATTATTATTATTATTATTATTATTATTATTAT
>NC_069408.1:6609331-6626831 GCF_026875155.1 Cherax quadricarinatus | reverse complement strand
GTAAATTAGGTCAGTTTTGTCCCAGGATGCGACCCACACCAGTCCACTAACACCCAGGCACCCATTTTACTGATGAGTGAACATAGACAACCGGAGTAAGGAAACACATCCAATGTTTCCACTCCTTCACCGGGAATCGAACCCGGACTCTCACCGTGTGAATAGAGAGCTTTTACTACCAGGCAAAAGAAGAATCATTCTCCAGTTATATCACAGAAAAAATTTGATTACTAAAACTAACACCTGATAACTTACACAATCCAACATCAAGAGATTGTTTACTTTGAGGAAAACACATCAGTTTAAAGCCGATCAGAAGATGCATTACCCAGTTATTACAGAGAATTTAACACAACCTAAACCCTTCAAACATTCCATTTATTTTAAATGATTCATCAGCCATTGAAGACTGATGTCTCTCACAGTTGTTATGGTTTAAATAACTCTCACCAACCACACAAGTGATGGGCTGGATGGTTAGTGAAGGGGCGGTCCTTCACGACCCTCACCAACCATACAAGTGATGGGCTGGATGGTCAGTGAAGGGACGGTCCTTCACTACCCTCACCAACCATACAAGTGATGGACTGGATGGTCAGTGAAGGGGCGGTCCTTCACGACCCTCACCAACCATACAAGTGATGGACTGGATGGTCAGTGAAGGGGCGGTCCTTCACGACCCTCACCAACCATACAAGTGATGGACTGGATGGTTAGTGAAGGGGCGGTCCTTCACGACCCTCACCAACCATACAAGTGATGGACTGGATGGTCAGTGAAGGGACGGTCCTTCACTACCCTCACCAACCATACAAGTGATGGGCTGGATGGTCAGTGAAGGGGCGGTCCTTCACGACCCTCACCAACCATACAAGTGATGGGCTGGATGGTCAGTGAAGGGACGGTCCTTCACTACCCTCACCAACCATACAAGTGATGGACTGGATGGTTAGTGAAGGGACGGTCCTTCACTACCCTCACCAACCACACAAGTGATGGACTGGATGGTCAGTGAAGGGGCGGTCCTTCACGACCCTCACCAACCATACAAGTGATGGACTGGATGGTTAGTGAAGGGGCGGTCCTTCACGACCCTCACCAACCACACAAGTGATGGACTGGATGGTCAGTGAAGGGACGGTCCTTCACTACCCTCACCAACCATACAAGTGATGGACTGGATGGTTAGTGAAGGGACGGTCCTTCACTACCCTCACCAACCACACAAGTGATGGACTGGATGGTCAGTGAAGGGACGGTCCTTCACGACCCTCACCAACCACACAAGTGATGGACTGGATGGTCAGTGAAGGGACGGTCCTTCACTACCCTCACCAACCACACAAGTGATGGACTGGATGGTCAGTGAAGGGACGGTCCTTCATTACCCTCACCAACCACACAAGTGATGGACTGGATGGTCAGTGAAGGGACGGTCCTTCACGACCCTCACCAACCACACAAGTGATGGGCTGGATGGTCAGTGAAGGGGCGGTCCTTCATTACCCTCACCAACCACACAAGTGATGGACTGGATGGTCAGTGAAGGGACGGTCCTTCACGACCCTCACCAACCATACAAGTGATGGGCTGGATGGTCAGTGAAGGGGTGGTCCTTCATTACCCTCACCAACCACACAAGTGATGGACTGGATGGTCAGTGAAGGGGCGGTCCTTCACGACCCTCACCAACCATACAAGTGATGGGCTGGATGGTCAGTGAAGGGGCGGTCCTTCACTACCCTCACCAACCATACAAGTGATGGGCTGGATGGTCAGTGAAGGGGCGGTCCTTCACGACCCTCACCAACCATACAAGTGATGGGCTGGATGGTCAGTGAAGGGGTGGTCCTTCATTACCCTCACCAACCACACAAGTGATGGGCTGGATGGTCAGTGAAGGGGCGGTCCTTCACGACCCTCACCAACCACACAAGTGATGGGCTGGATGGTCAGTGAAGGAGCGGTCCTTCACGACCCTCACCAACCACACAAGTGATGGACTGGATGGTCAGTGAAGGGGCGGTCCTTCACGACCCTCACCAACCACACAAGTGATGGGCCGGATGAACTGAGCTGCTGACTGAGAAGAATGTCACTCAAGATACTGCTGCTGAATGATATAGATACCACAGAGAGGTGCTGAGTGAGAGGGATGTCACTCAGCAAGTGAGGTGCTGAGTGAGAGGGATGTCACTCAACATGTGAGGTGCTGAGTGAGAGGGATGTCACTCAGCAAGTGAGGTGCTGAGTGAGAGGGATGTCACTCAACATGTGAGGTGCTGAGTGAGAGGGATGTCACTCAGCAAGTGAGGTGCTGAGTGAGAGGGATGTCACTCAACATGTGAGGTGCTGAGTGAGAGGGATGTCACTCAGCAAGTGAGATGCTGAGTGAGAGGGATGTCACTCAGCAAGTGAGGTGCTGAGTGAGAGGGAAGTCACTCAGCAAGTGAGGTGCTGAGTGAGAGGGAAGTCACTCAGCAAGTGAGGTGCTGAGTGTGAGGTGTCACTAAGCAAGCGAGGTGCTTAGTGAGAGGGATGTCACTCAGCAAGTGAGGTGTTGAGTGAGAGGGATGTCACTCAGCATGTGAGGTGCTGAGTGAGAGGGATGTCACTCAGCAAGTAAGGCGCTGAGTGAGAGGGATGTCACTCAACATGCGAGGTGTTGAGTGAGAGGGATGTCACTCAGCAAGTGAAGTGCTGAGTGAGAGGGATGTCACTCAGCAAGTGAGGTGCTGAGTGATAGTAACTCCAGCTCTGTTGGAACAAAAATTTTCAAACAGGCAGACAAGCTTACAGTAGAATTTTTAAGGATATCCTCTTCACCTTCCTGAAGTCTCCCATCTCACACTGACAGACTTGTCTACCATCTTACCGACCATCTCACACTGACAGACTTGTCTACCATCTTGCCGACCATCTCACACTGACAGACTTGTCTACCATCTTGCCGACCATCTCACACTGACAGACTTGTCTACCATCTTGCCGACCATCTCACACTGACAGACTTGTCTACCATCTTGCCGACCATCTCACACTGACAGACTTGTCTACCATCTTGCCGACCATCTCACACTGACAGACTTGTCTACCGTCTGGTCGACCATCTCACACTGACAGACTTGTCTACCATCTTGCCGACCATCTCACACTGACAGACTTGTCTACCGTCTGGTCGACCATCCCATATGATGGAATATGACACGAAACATAGTAAACTACTCTGTATGTAACTAACATACAGAGTGTAGCAACACTCTGCTGTGTTCCCACTATGTAACTAACATGCAGAGTAGTGTAGCAACACACTGCTGTGTTCCCACTATGTAACTAACATACAGAGTAGTGTAGCAACACACTGCTGTGTTCCCACTATGTAACTAACATACAGAGTAGTGTAGCAACACACTGCTGTGTTCCCACTATGTAACTAACATACAGAGTGTAGCAACACTCTGCTGTGTTCCCACTATGTAACTAACATACAGAGTAGTGTAGCAACACTCTGCTGTGTTCCCACTATGTAACTAACATACAGAGTAGTGTAGCAACACACTGCTGTGTTCCCACTATGTAACTAACATACAGAGTAGTGTAGCAACACACTGCTGTGTTCCCACTATGTAACTAACATACAGAGTGTAGCAACACACTGCTGTGTTCCCACTATGTAACTAACATACAGAGTAGTGTAGCAACACTCTGCTGTGTTCCCACTATGTAACTAACATACAGAGTAGTGTAGCAACACACTGCTGTGTTCCCACTATGTAACTAACATACAGAGTAGTGTAGCAACACACTGCTGTGTTCCCACTATGTAACTAACATACAGAGTGTAGCAACACTCTGCTGTGTTCCCACTATGTAACTAACATACAGAGTAGTGTAGCAACACTCTGCTGTGTTCCCACTATGTAACTAACATACAGAGTAGTGTAGCAACACACTGCTGTGTTCCCACTATGTAACTAACATACAGAGTGTAGCAACACTCTGCTGTGTTCCCACTATGTAACTAACATACAGAGTAGTGTAGCAACACACTGCTGTGTTCCCACTATGTAACTAACATACAAAGTAGTGTAGTAACACACTGCTGTGTTCCCACTATGTAACTAACATACAGAGTAGTGTAGCAACACACTGCTGTGTTCCCACTATGTAACTAACATACAGAGTAGTGTAGCAACACACTGCTGTGTTCCCACTATGTAACTAACATACAGAGTAGTGTAGCAACACACTGCTGTGTTCCCACTATGTAACTAACATACAGAGTAGTGTAGCAACACACTGCTGTGTTCCCACTATGTAACTAACATACAGAGTAGTGTAGCAACACACTGCTGTGTTCCCACTATGTAACTAACATACAGAGTAGTGTAGCAACACACTGCTGTGTTCCCACTATGTAACTAACATACAGAGTAGTGTAGCAACACACTGTTGTGTTCCCACTATGTAACTAACATACAGAGTAGTGTAGCAACACACTGCTGTGTTCCCACTATGTAACTAACATACAGAGTAGTGTAGCAACACACTGCTGTGTTCCCACTATGTAACTAACATACAGAGTAGTGTAGCAACACACTGCTGTGTTCCCACTATGTAACTAACATACAGAGTAGTGTAGCAACACACTGCTGTGTTCCCACTATGTAACTAACATACAGAGTAGTGTAGCAACACACTGCTGTGTTCCCACTATGTAACTAACATACAGAGTAGTGTAGCAACACACTGCTGTGTTCCCACTATGTAACTAACATACAGAGTAGTGTAGCAACACACTGCTGTGTTTCCACTATGTAACTAACATACAGAGTAGTGTAGCAACACACTGCTGTGTTCCCACTATGTAACTAACATACAGAGTAGTGTAGCAACACACTGCTGTGTTTCCACTATGTAACTAACATACAGAGTAGTGTAGCAACACACTACTGTGTTCCCACTATATAACTAACAGAGTAGTGTAGCAACACACTGCTGTGTTCCCACTATGTAACTAACATACAGAGTAGTGTAGCAACTCACTGCTGTGTTCCCACTGTGTAACTAACATACAGAGCAGTGTAGCAACACTGCTGCGTTCCCACTATGTAACTAACATACAGAGTAGTGTAGCAACACACTGCGGTGTTCCCACAATGTAACTAACATACAGAGGTGTGCAGCAACACACTGATGTGTTCCCACAATGTAATTAACATACAGAGTAGTGTAGCAACACACTGCGGTGTTCCCACTATGTAACTAACATACAGAGTAGTGTAGCAACACACTGCTGTGTTCCCACTATGTAACTAACATACAGAGTAGTGTAGCAACACACTGCTGTGTTCCCACTATGTAACTAACATATAGAGTAGTGTAGCAACACACTGCGGTGTTTCCACTATGTAACTAACAGAGTAGTGTAGCAACACGCTACTAGTGTTCCCACTGTGTAACTAACAGAGTAGTGTAGCAACACACTGCTGTGTTCTCACTATGTAACTAGCATACAGAGTAGTGTAGCAACACACTGCTGTGTTCTCACTACGTAACTAGCATACAGAGTAGTGTAGCACCACGCTACTAGTGTTCCCACTATGTAACTAACATACAGAGTAGTGTAGCAACACACTGCTGTGTTCCCACTATGTAACTAACATACAGAGTAGTGTAGCAACACACTGCTGTGTTCCCACTATGTAACTAACATAGGAGTAGTGTAGCAACACACTGCTGTGTTCCCACTATGTAACTAACATACAGAGTAGTGTAGCAACACACTGATGTGTTCCCACTATGTAACTAACATACAGAGTAGTGTAGCAACACACTGCTGTGTTCCCACTATGTAACTAACATACAGAGTAGTGTAGCAACACACTGCTGTGTTCCCATTATGTAACTAACATACAGAGTACTGTAGCAACACACTGCTGTGTTCCCACTATGTAACTAACATACAGAGTAGTGTAGCAACACACTGCTGTGTTCCCACTATGTAACTAACATACGGAGTAGTGTAGCAACACACTGCTGTGTTCCCACTATGTAACTAACATACAGAGTAGTGTAGCAACACACTGATGTGTTCCCACTATGTAACTAACATACAGAGTAGTGTAGCAACACACTGCTGTGTTCCCACTATGTAACTAACATACAGAGTAGTGTAGCAACACACTGCTGTGTTCCCACTATATAACTAACAGAGTAGTGTAGCAACACACTGCTGTGTTCCCACTATGTAACTAACATACAGAGTAGTGTAGCAACACACTGCTGTGTTCCCACTATATAACTAACATGCAGAGTAGTGTAGCAACACACTGCTGTGTTCCCACTATGTAACTAACATACAAAGTAGTGTAGCAACACACTGCTGTGTTCCCACTATGTAACTAACATACAGAGTAGTGTAGCAACACACTGCTGTGTTCCCACTATGTAACTAACATACAGAGTAGTGTAGCAACACACTGCTGTGTTTCCACTATGTAACTAACATACAGAGTAGTGTAGCAACACACTGCTGTGTTCCCACTATGTAACTAACATACGGAGTAGTGTAGCAACACACTGCTGTGTTCCCACTATGTAACTAATATACAGAGTTGTGTAGCAACACACTGCTGTGTTCCCACTATGTAACTAACATACAGAGTAGTGTAGCAACACACTGCTGTGTTCCCACTATGTAACTAACATACAGAGTAGTGTAGCAACACACTGCTGTGTTCCCACTATGTAACTAACATACAGAGTAGTGTAGCAACACACTGCTGTGTTCCCACTATGTAACTAACATACAGAGTAGTGTAGCAACACACTGCTGTGTTCCCACTATGTAACTAACATACGGAGTAGTGTAGCAACACACTGCTGTGTTCCCACTATGTAACTAACATACAGAGTAGTGTAGCAACACACTGCTGTGTTCCCACTATGTAACTAACATACAGAGTAGTGTAGCAACACACTGCTGTGTTCCCACTATGTAACTAACATACAGAGTAGTGTAGCAACACACTGCTGTGTTCCCACTATGTAACTAACATACAGAGTAGTGTAGCAACACACTGCTGTGTTCCCACTATGTAACTAACATACAGAGTAGTGTAGCAACACACTGCTGTGTTCCCACTATGTAACTAACATACAGAGTAGTGTAGCAACACACTGCTGTGTTCCCACTATGTAACTAACATACAGAGTAGTGTAGCAACACACTGCTGTGTTCCCACTATGTAACTAACATACAGAGTAGTGTAGCAACACACTGCTGTGTTCCCACTATGTAACTAACATACGGAGTAGTGTAGCAACACACTGCTGTGTTCCCACTATGTAACTAACATACAGAGTAGTGTAGCAACACACTGCTGTGTTCCCACTATGTAACTAACATACGGAGTAGTGTAGCAACACACTGCTGTGTTCCCACTATGTAACTAACATACAGAGTAGTGTAGCAACACACTGCTGCGTTCCCACTATGTAACTAACATACAGAGTAGTGTAGCAACACACTGCTGTGTTCCCACTATATAACTAACAGAGTAGTGTAGCAACACACTGCTGTGTTCCCACTATGTAACTAACATACAGAGTAGTGTGGCAACACACTGCTGTGTTCCCACTATGTAACTAACATACAGAGTAGTGTAGCAACACACTGCTGTGTTCCCACTATGTAACTAACATACGGAGTAGTGTAGCAACACACTGCTGTGTTCCCACTATGTAACTAACATACAGAGTAGTGTAGCAACACACTGCTGCGTTCCCACTATGTAACTAACATACAGAGTAGTGTAGCAACACACTGCTGCGTTCCCACTATGTAACTAACATACAGAGTAGTGTAGCAACACACTGCTGCGTTCCCACTATGTAACTAACATACAGAGTAGTGTAGCAACACACTGCTGCGTTCCCACTATGTAACTAACATACAGAGTAGTGTAGCAACACACTGCTGCGTTCCCACTATGTAACTAACATACAGAGTAGTGTAGCAACACACTGCTGTGTTCCCACTATGTAACTAACATACAGAGTAGTGTAGCAACACACTGCTTCGTTCCCACTATGTAACTAACATACAGAGTAGTGTAGCAACACACTGCTGTGTTCCCACTATATAACTAACAGAGTAGTGTAGCAACACACTGCTGTGTTCCCACTATGTAACTAACATACAGAGTAGTGTAGCAACACACTGCTGTGTTCCCACTATGTAACTAACATACAGAGTAGTGTAGCAACACACTGCTGTGTTCCCACTATGTAACTAACATACAGAGTAGTGTAGCAACACACTGCTGCGTTCCCACTATGTAACTAACATACAGAGTAGTGTAGCAACACACTGCTGTGTTCCCACTATGTAACTAACATACAGAGTAGTGTAGCAACACACTGCTGCGTTCCCACTATGTAACTAACATACAGAGTAGTGTAGCAACACACTGCTGTGTTCCCACTATGTAACTAACATACAGAGTAGTGTAGCAACACACTGCTAATTCAATTCAATTTTTATTTCTTTGTAAGTTTTCGACGTGCCTGTCATGTTGTAGGGAGTCCTAATTACAGAGGTAGTTTACAGTGTGTAATTACAATAATAATTTGCAGTGCAAAGTGAGCCACTGTCATGCCTAGGCCTTATGGGCACACTAAATTTAATGGGTTAAAGTTGTACATCTGTTTTATACATAGCAAACAGTAAATTGACTCAAGTTACAATATGAGAATATTACTGTTTGACAAGTTGAAAGCCGTACATGGGTTGTATATATCAACAGTAAAGTGACTTAAATTACTATATGGGAATAATACAATGGGCCATGTTGAAAGCAGTTTATAATATGAAATTGTTACAATTGAGTATAAGTCAGAACAAATTTGTGCAGGTATTGATTATTAACAATGTAGTATAGAGTAATGTAGTGAATTTTGAGCATCTATTTTTAGTTGAGTTACACTGTGATCATTAGCACAGTACGTGGTAATGGAGGTGAATTTGAAAGTAGCTTTAAAACTGTTTAGTTTTGGGTGAGTAGGTGATTTCTAAGAAGAGTCTTGAACTGGTTTGCAGACAGGGGTCCTTTAGTGTTCTCTGGCAGTGAATTCCAAATCTTAGAGCCCTTTACGTGCATAGCGTTTTTGCATAAGGAGAGATGGACACGAGGGGTATCAAAGAGTGATCTGTGTCTTGTGTTATAGTTGTGTGCTCTGTTGTAGCTGTCAAGGAAGAGTTTAAGAGGAGGGTTTATATTAGAGTGCAGTGTCCTATGTATGTAGTGAGCACAATAAAAACTGTGAGTGTTTTGTGAGTGGTGGTGTATTCTGTCTCAAGTTGGGATTTGTTATCGATCGGACTACTGTTTTTTGTTGGGCTATTAAGGGTCTGAGGTGATTTACTGTAACTGAGCCGCATGCACAGACTCCATAGGTGAGATAGGGGAAAGTGAGTGAGTGGAACAGAGCAAGGAGAGCTGATTGAGGTACATAGTACCCTATTTTTGATAGAATACCTACTGGGTATCGAGGTGGTTGGCGATCTTCCTTCTTAGAACCCTTTCAAAGATTTTTAAGATATGGGATGTTGGTGCTATCGGTCTGTAGTTTTTTGCAATTGCTTTACTACCACCTTTGTGGAGTGGGGCTATGTCTGTTGTTTTTAGTGAGTGTGTGATGACCCCTGTGTCCATGCTCCCTCTCCAAAGAATGCTGAAGGAACGTGACAGGGGCTTGTTGCAGTTCTTGATAAACACGGAGTTCCATGAGTCTGGGCCTGGGACAGAGTGCATGGGCATGTCATTTATCGCCTTTTCAGAGTCTTGTGGTGTTAGGATAATATCTAAAATTTTTGAGTTCACCAGTTTTTGGGTCTCGTTCAGAAAGAATTCATCTGGATTGTCGACCCTTAGTCTGGGCAGCGGCTCGCTGAACACTGAGTCGTATTGGGACTTTGGTATTTCACTCAATTCTTGGCTGTCATTTGTGTATGTCCACTCTTACCTAAGCAGGGGACCATTACTGGATCTTTTTCTCTTAGATTTGGAATAAGAGAAGAAGTATTTAGGGATTTTTTTCAATTTCCTTTATGATTTTTAGTTTTTCCTGCGATTCTTGTCTCCTGTAAGATTCCTTCAGCTTAAGTTCGATATATTCAGTTTCATTAACCAGTGCCTCCCTTCGTATTCCCGAGATATTGGCTCCTCTCAGCAGCTCTGTGACTCTTCGCCTTCGTCTTTCTAGTTTACATCTTCTCTTTCTTTTTCTTAATGGAATGTGCCTTGAGCAGATCTCAAGAACCACAGAGTTTATTTTTTCTAGTCAAGGGTTCGGATCCGTGTTGTTTAGGATATCTTCCCAGCTTGTTTCATTTAAGGCATGGTTGAGTTGTTCCCATTGTATGTTTTTGTTGCTGAAATTTATTTTTGTGAAGACACCCTAATGACTGATCACATTTTGCTGGTCAGGAGCCCTGTGCATACATGTCTGTACCTCTATTATGTTGTGATCTGAGTGTATTGTCTTTGATTCAGTTATATTACGTATCAGATCATCATTGTTAGTGAAGATGAGGTCCAGCGTATTTTCTAGTCTTACAGGGTCTAATATTTGCTGGTTTAAGGTGAATTTGGTGCAGAGATTTAATAGTTCGTGTGTTTGTGAATTTTCATCATAGCTGCCTCCCGGGGTGATCTCTGCTAAAACATTGTTTGCTATACTCCTCCATTTTAGGTGTCTCAAGTTGAAATCTCCCAGTAGTAAGATGTTTGGGGCAGGAGTTGGCAGATTTTCCAGCAGTGGTCAATTTTCACAAGCTGCTTCCAGAACTGCTGGGAAGTTGCATCTGTAGGTTTGCACACAACCGCAATGACAGTCTTTAGCGCCAAAACTTCAACTACATCATTTGAAGTGCTTAGTAGTTCTGAGCAAATGAGCGACCCTGTGACGTACAGGCCAACCCCCCTCTTGTTGCCTGTTTAGTCTGTCGCATCTGAATAGGTTATAGCCTGGGATCCATATTTCGCTGTCAAAATGATCCTTTGTGTGGGTCTCTGTGAATGCTGCAAACATTGCACTTGAATCCGTGAGCAGTCCCTTCATGTAAGGGATTTTGTTGTTTGTTGATGGTTTTAGACCCTGCAACTTTGCAAAAATAAATGTCATTATATTGGTGGATTTTAGGGGGGTTTTATATCTGTTGTTCTGCAGTGGAGGCCAATGACTGTGCCTCTGCTCCAGAAGTGTTTTCAGTTGGTGTAAGATTGCTCTCATTTCTTGCCAGTCTTTTTTCCCTCCTGGCCCTGAAAAACCTCTTTCCCCTGGAGAGGTTATGGCTCCCCTCCTTTGTTTCCCATAGTCTGGCTGGTCTGTATCTTTATATGATGTGCCTGGCAGTATACGTTGTAGCATTTTCTTTCATGAAGTGTGAGGCCAGACTCTAGACTGCTAGTCCCTCTTACTGGCTGTGAGGCTAAACAGTGATGATGGTGTTGTTCTGGTTGATGTTATGTTGTCCTAGTTTATGTTAGTGTTGTTCTGGTTGATGATAGTGTTGTCCTGGTTTATGACAGTGTTGTCCTGGTGGATGAAATAACTCTGACTTTTTTGGGTTATCCTAGGTTTTCTACACATATGCTGCTATGTATGATAATTCTATGTAACTGTATTTGTGTATACCTGAATAAACTTACTTACTTACTATAGGGTGGGAGGGGCTCCTGGATAAAGATAATCAATGGTTCTGCTGGTTTTTATTACGGGCAGACATGTTGAGTCCCACAGCTGCCACCTGACCTTCTCTCTATTTATAAACTGACATGTCTGTGCTTCTTGCACTTGTAATTACTCTTCATCTGATTTATTTCTTGCACTCCGAATATTTGTATAACAGATACTAAAAGTTTTTGTCTCACTTTTCTACCTTGTTTCGTTTTGTTCGTAGGTCAGTTTCCTATCTTTATCAGGAACTATTATATGAGTTAACCTGTTTTCTGTGCGTTTGCCTAAAGTATTTTGGCAGTTTTTTTTTTTTATTTTTCTTCTCCCTGTTACTGCATCCTCTTTGTTTCCGAACACACCCTTGCTTCTATCTTCCGTCACTTTAATTAAACTCTTCGACAATTTAACAACGACTCCTTCTATTGACCGAACTGGCCAGTGCTGTCACCCTGCACCAGAGATGCGCCCCATCCTAGGAATAAATATCTTATTTGCCAATTCGCTATACAAGTTATCCCAGTTATCTCATTTCGCAAAGAATGGAATTCGAAGTTGTGTGAAGTAATTCTCTCGCCAGCAGTTTACACTAATGAACCTAGAGATCCATTCACTGCCCACTTCCCTTCTCCTCAAAATTCTACATCTGATATTAATTGTTTCATTTTACCTAATCAGGTTAATGTGCTTAATATACATTGTTTATTGTCTTCAAACACCACTTAAAGCCACTCAAGTCCACACAAGACCCACAGACCTACTTAGCCTATATAGCCATATATATATAAATATAAATATAATATATATATATATATATATATATATATATATATATATATATATATATATATATATATATATATATATATATATATATATATATATATATATATATATATGCAGAACTACCAATAGAAAATTAGTGAAATTCCAAGCGCTTTCGTGGCTTCTCACATTATCAAAGAACTACAAAAAATAAAACATCAACAGAAAGGCATGTAAGGGCAAGACTACATTATTAATTAAGGGTAACAATGATTTTAAATTTAAGATTTACAGAAAACTAACAAATAACTGTTCCTATGTACACTATTATTCTTCATATCAAGATAGAGTTAACTTGTCGATGGAAATAAATTGTATAAAATACCGACACAATGGAAATATAAACACATATGCAGTATAATGTGATCCTTTATTGACGACGTTTCGCCCACACAGTGGGCTTTTTCAAGTCACAAACAGATCTACCTGGGGTGGAAGGTACGTATTTATTGTCAGGTTCAGAATGCTGTGGTCAGGTGGAGAATGCTGCATCTGATGATCTACCGAGTGGGGTTGTAGAGTCTAAAATCTTGGGTAGCTTGGAAGGGAGATTGGATAAGTTGTGAGCAGACCTTCTGCAGTGTTCTTCCATTCCTACGTTCTTATGTGGGATAGCGATGAAGAAGTTTCTTGGCAAGTGGTTTAGCTATGTTATAGAAGCCATTGTTCTGGTTGAAGTTGTCGGATATAGAAATAAGTGATGATTCCAGGATTCTTCGGTATTGAGTGTTGTCTTCTGTGGCGATAAGTCTTGAGTTTCTGTAGTTTATCAAGTGGTTGTGTGAATTACGGTATTGTACACAGGCATTCCTTGTATCGTCAGACCTGCTTGCGTATTGGTGTTCTGAAATACGTGTTTGGAGGTCCCTTGATGTTTCGCCCACGTATAATTTGTTGCAGTCATTACAAGGGATTATGTATACCCCTGCAGAGAATGGAAGCTTGTCCTGTCTATCAGTGGTAATGTCCTTGATGGTCGTGGTTGTGGAGGTAGATACTTGGAATGAGGTATTGGAAAAGATGTTGGAAATGTGTTTGGCAATGGAGTTGGTGGGGAGGATTATGTATCTCTTCTCGGCAGTGTCTTCTCTGGGTGTGTTGAAGATGTTTAATGCCCGCCGTCTGCAGTCTCTGATGAAGTGACGAGGATACTGGAGTTTAGAAAATACATGTTCAATTATAGTGCATTCTTCCTCAAGGAACTCATTGCTGCATATTCTGAGTGCACGCAGGAAGAAGCCTATAATTACACCACGTTTAGTTTTGGTGTCGTGGTGAGAGTAGAAGTGGAGAAGATCGTTTTGGTTGGTGGGTTTTCGATAGACTTTAAAACGAAGTTCGTGGTCAGCTTTGCAGAGAAGAACATCAAGGAAAGGAAGAGTGTTATCAACTTCTTCTTCAAGTGTGAACTGGATTGAGGGCTCGACCTGGTTGAGCTTGTCTTGGAGAACTTGGACGTTGAAGCTAATTCCAGACATTGTTAACTTCACCTCAACCCCTGGTCCTACTCGTATCTCTGATCAAGACTACTCCAGAACCAACACCACCGTCTACTGCCACCTTTCACCACCCACTACCAACCCAACAAACCACAACCGACCAACACTCCCTGCCTCCTCTCAACACAGTCACAGAAGACGAAATAGAACCAGAACATTATGAACAACCCTCGGACGACGACGAAGTAGTAGTCGAAGAAGTAACCGAAGGCAACCGTTACCTAAGCCAAGCCTTTAATGGGTCTCTAACCTTCTAC
This sequence comes from Cherax quadricarinatus, assembly GCF_026875155.1. Lineage (NCBI taxonomy): Eukaryota > Metazoa > Arthropoda > Malacostraca > Decapoda > Parastacidae > Cherax > Cherax quadricarinatus. The sequence continues at coordinate 6,612,508 of NC_069408.1, read as the reverse complement.
ACCACCCCCAACCTCCCAACCGAAATGAACGCAGCTGATATGCTCCACTTAATGAAAGAAGGAGCTGTTAAGTACACCTGCACCAAACCTCACCAAATTCCTTTTGAAAACGCACTATCTTACCTCGTGACGAATCTGAACTGCTCCAACCTCAGAATGCAACTATTCCACATGTCCAAGAGAGACTTCAAAAGACTCAAGAGTGGCTCCATCACCAGCGAAGTGTAGCCAAACACACAACACACTTCCGCAACACATAACGTGAGCCTCCCGACACCTGACGTCCAAACCAGCTCTTCACCTCAGCCTGAAGCATATCAGCCAGCGAGCACTGTCTGCAGTCTGCTCTCTCTGCTCATGTCCTCAACATGCCCTCTCTACACTGCCTCGCAGTGCCACGCAGCTGGGTTTAGCCCTGGCTATTTCATCTACAACTCAAGACCTTCCTCTCACCGACTATTATTCGTCTGTCCACACTTCCCCACTCACCCACCGGAGTCCCAACAGAAGAGCCTGCTATGTGTGCTCTCAATGTGTTCCACGATCGACTTAGCTGCTGGGTTAAGCCCTGGCTCTATTTCTACAACCAAGAACACTCCTCTCCAGCACTATCCTTCGTCTGTCCCGTCTTCCCCGCTCATCCCATTTGGGATCTTACCTGAACTTTCGTTCGTTCGTTCGTACCCCAGGCAGATCTGTTTGTGACTCGAGAAAGCCCACTGTGTGGGCGAAACGTTGTCAATAAAGGATCACATTATACTGCATATGTGTTTATATTTCCATTCTAACTTGTCGATATTCTCATCAATGTTTTTGAGAGCTTTCCGTATTTGTAGTCCAGAATTCATAGATGAAGAAATCTCAAAAAACTATGAAAAAGCTAATGATCTAAAATACCCCAAAAAAAACTTTTGATAAAGAATTCCTCCCAAAATGCTGACGGATGTGTCTATAAGATTCCTTGTAAAATTTGCGATAAAGTTTATTACGGTCAAACTGGTAAAAATCTCGAACTAAGATTAAAACAACATAAATATAGCATTAGAACTGGACAAGATTCTAATGCTCTATTTATTCATGTAAGAGATTTTAACCATCCAATTGAGAAAGTTATATTAAGGAAGTCCATGGTCGACAGGAATATAATAGAATTATGTTTCATAATAAACAGTTTTGAAAATAATTTGAATATTTCTTTTGGTTTATACAAATTGGATTTATTTATAATTATTAAAACTTGTGAAGAATTTAATGATACATTAGACAAGTAAAAATCTAATGCTTGAGTAGAGTATCAGTTGTGTTTCACAGAGTCGGGTGTTGTGACGCGACTGTGAGGTGTAGTCTTGTTGTGACGCGACTGTGAGGTGTAGTCTTGTTGTGACACGACTGTGAGGTGTAGTCTTGTTGTGACGCGACTGTGAGGTGTAGTCTTGTTGTGACGCGACTGTGAGGTGTAGTCTTGTGACGCGACTGTGAGGTGTAGTCTTGTTGTGACACGACTGTGAGGTGTAGTCTTGTTGTGACGCAACTGTGAGGTGTAGTCTTGTGACGCGACTGTGAGGTGTAGTCTTGTTGTGACACGACTGTGAGGTGTAGTCTTGTGACGCGACTGTGAGGTGTAGTCTTGTTGTGACACGACTGTGAGGTGTAGTCTTGTTGTGACGCGACTGTGAGGTGTAGTCTTGTTGTGACACGACTGTGAGGTGTAGTCTTGTTGTGATGCGACTGTGAGGTGTAGTCTTGTTGTGACGCGACTGTGAGGTGTAGTCTTGTTGTGACACGACTGTGAGGTGTAGTCTTGTTGTGACGCGACTGTGAGGTGTAGTCTTGTTGTGACACGACTGTGAGGTGTAGTCTTGTTGTGACGCGGCTGTGAGGTGTAGTCTTGTTGTGACGCGACTGTGAGGTGTAGTCTTGTTGTGACACGACTGTGAGGTGTAGTCTTGTTGTGACGCGACTGTGAGGTGTAGTCTTGTTGTGACGCGACTGTGAGGTGTAGTCTTGTTGTGACGCGACTGTGAGGTGTAGTCTTGTTGTGACACGACTGTGAGGTGTAGTCTTGTTGTGACGCGACTGTGAGGTGTAGTCTTGTTGTGACGCGACTGTGAGGTGTAGTCTTGTTGTGACGCGACTGTGAGGTGTAGTCTTGTTGTGACACGACTGCGAGGTGTAGTCTTGTTGTGACACGAGTGTGAGGTGTAGTCTTGTTGTGACGCGACTGTGAGGTGTAGTCTTGTTGTGACGCGACTGTGAGGTGTAGTCTTGTTGTGACGCGACTGTGAGGTGTAGCACTTGATGACTGTGATTTTATTGCTTATTATATATATATATATATATATAATATATATATATATATATATATATATATATATATGAGTACAACTAGGTGAGTACACACGCACACACACATATATATGTATATGTGTGTGTGTGTGAGACTGTGTGTGTGTGTGTGCATGTGTGTGTGTGTGTACTCACCTAGTTGTACTCACCTAGTTGAGGTTGCGGGGGTCGAGTCCGAGCTCCTGGCCCCGCCTCTTCACTGATCGCTACTAGGTCACTCTCCCTGAGCCGTGAGCTTTATCGTACCTCTGCTTAAAGCTATGTATGGATCCTGCCTCCACTACATCGCTTCCCAAACTATTCCACTTACTGACTACTCTGTGGCTGAAGAAATACTTCCTAACATCCCTGTGATTCATCTGTGTCTTTAGCTTCCAACTGTGTCCCCTTGTTACTGTGTCCAATCTCTGGAACATCCTGTTTTTGTCCACCTTGTCAATTCCTCTCAGTATTTTGTATGTCGTTATCATGTCCCCCCTATCTCTCCTGTCCTCCAGTGTCGTCAGGTTGATTTCCCTTAACCTCTCCTCGTAGGACATACCTCTTAGCTCTGGGACTAGTCTTGTTGCAAACCTTTGCACTTTCTCTAGTTTCTTTACGTGCTTGGCTAGGTGTGGGTTCCAAACTGGTGCCGCATACTCCAATATGGGCCTAACGTATACGGTGTACAGGGTCCTGAACGATTCCTTATTAAGATGTCGGAATGCTGTTCTGAGGTTTGCTAGGCGCCCATATGCTGCAGCAGTTATTTGGTTGATGTGCGCTTCAGGAGATGTGCCTGGTGTTATACTCACCCAAGATCTTTTTCCTTGAGTGAGGTTTGTAGTCTCT
>NC_069408.1:6591831-6604331 GCF_026875155.1 Cherax quadricarinatus | reverse complement strand
TGCTAGCTTTCTTTTAGTGTCCACCTCCCATTTAGCAATGGCCTACTTTTGAACGTCACTTGCGTGTGCAAGTTCCTGTTGTAGGTGGTAGGATGTCTCTTATACCTTCGCCATGCTTTGTACTTAGCAGTATCAGCCTCTCTACAACAAAAGCCAAATCAAGGCTGATCTGTAGGCTTCGTCACATATTGCCGGTGAGGAATGTGTTCTTGTTGTAGATTAAGGATGTGTCCAGTGAAGGCTTTCACTTGGTTGTCAACATCCCCTTGGAGAAGAGCATTCCAATCGGTGGTGGCGAGCTCAGAGCAAAGGGCTGGCCAATTACCTCTTTCCCATAGCCAGGTTGTGCGTGTGGACTCCTCACCTCGTTCTGTTGGGATCTTAAGTGTCGTAAAAACAGCCTTGTGGTCAGGCGATCCAACGTAGCCGAGGGGTTGACAAGTGACTATGCCTTCTGCCAGATCACTCACTACTGGGTCAAGGGAGGAGCCAGAGATGTGAGTAGGGAAATCAACAAAGTTTCTCATGTCAAACACTGCAAGAAGGTCATCAAGTCCTCTGTATTAAGGTGCTGGTTGAGGTCACCAACAATTATAATATGTTGACAGTTGTGTTGTAGCAGAAGGGAGACCACATTTTCCATTAGGAAGTTGATGGGGTCTGCATGTTGTCACTGAGGTCTGTACATTGCACATGCTAGTACAGAGGTACTAGTGTTTATACAGAGCTTGAAGAACATCATTTCAAGATGTGTAGGGGTGGCAACATCAATGTGCTGGGCATGAACACTTTTAGAGAAGCACACAGCAACACCTCCTCCTTGCCCTTGCCTGTCTCTTCTCATCCATGAGGTGTAGCCAGCAATTCTTGCAAAATTTTCTGGAGTCCTGTCATCCAAAAATGTTTCAACAACAGCTATCATGTCGGGACGTCGAGTGTTCACAAAACTATGTGTGAGCTCTCCAACATTAGTAATGAAACCTCTAATGTTGGCCGACAGGATGCTGATAGACTGGCTCTTCGTGATGAAGTGGTCACCTTGAGGTGGTGGGTGTGTAGGGAATGTAAGGTGCTTGCCCTTGAGAGAGGTAGGGTACTGAGGCAGCTGCAGGGATGTAGGTCTGTGGTCTTGTATAAGGTGCAATACCACCTGCTGGGCTGGAATAGGAGTAGCTAAGTGGGTGACGTGTGAGAGTGTTCACCAATTCAGAGATCCTGCTGGTTTGTTCTGAGAACAGGTCTCTAAACAGGTGGCCCTGTCTGTCAAGTTCCTTTTTCTTCCGACACTGGCCCTCCTGATGTCCTTTCTTGTAGCAGTAATTAGACCTGGTATCTCGCAGGCAGTTGTTGGCAGTGTGCCCCTTCCGGTGACAGCGAGAGCACAGCCTAGGTGCCTGGGAGGGTGGACTAGGATTTGTTACACCTTCTGTGTTTTGCAGATTTGTCCTCAGATTCTACCGCTGGAACTGTGTTAGTGGAGGGTGAGACGGCTGTAGATGTCTTCCTGCTCCATGTCCTCTTCCACGTCCTCTGCCCCGTCCTCTACCAGTTCTGACAGATGTGTCCCTGCTGTTCGTACTTTGGTGCAGTAGGTGATCAGGTGCAGTGATAGTTCTCTGATTATTAACTGCACCAATCTCTGGTGGAGAAACTCCTGGCTCAGAACTTGCTGATGAAGCACTGCTACCAGATTCTGGAATAGTGTCGGTAGGTGTGCTGACAGGTGTAGGATCAGAGATGGTATGTGCACTGACAAGTATACTGGCAGTGGCTGAAGCAGAGATGTCAGGTGTAGGAGAATTAACAGATCCAAGGCTTCCACCTGGGTACCGTTGTTGACACTTGTGCACCACCAGGGTACCGTTTTTGACACTTGTGCACCACCTGGGTACCGTTGGTGACACTTGTGCACCACCTGGGTACCGTTGGTGACACTTGTGCACCACCTGGGTACTGTTGTTGACACTTGCGCATCACCTGGGTACCGCGCTTGACACTTGTGCACCACCTGGGTGCCGCGGTTGACACTTGGGCACCACCTGGGTACCGTTGCTGACACTTGTGCACCACTTGGGTACCGTTGTTGACACTTGTGCACAACCTGGTTACCGCGATTGACACTTCTGCACCACCTGGGTACCGTTGTTGACACTTGTCCACCACCTGGGTACCGTTGTTGACACTTGTGCACCACCTGGGTACTGTTGTTGACACTTGTGCACCTTCTGGGTACCGTTGTTGACACTTGTGCACCACCTGGGTACCGTTGTTGACACTTGTGCACCACCTAAGTTGTGAAGGCTTACTCAGCCCTGTAACAACTTCAGACAGTATTACCAAGGCTGGCTCCTCCTCAGGAAAATTAGTGAATAGAAAAAGAAATAATAACAGACAAACATAAACACTTTATTATATAGAAAATATAAAATGTAAAACACTTAAATATGAAATATTAATCCTACATTAAAGAAAATGAAAAATGAAAAATATAAATGATAACTGAATTCAACGCTAATTTAAATGTATATAAAACGTGGGTGTCTGGTGTTGGTGACACTGTTGTTGAAATCGTAGCCGTTGCTGATGAATGGGGGGGGGGGGGTCGCAGGTGTTGGTGACCACCACTGGCTAGATCTTCACAGATTATTGCCGTGAGTATAATATCCCGATGACAGGAAAGCAGGTTCTTTACCGCTGCAATGATGTGGGGTTATGTCCTGCAATTTCATACAGGTGCACAGGTACTTCAATACAAAATGGAGAAGTCTCTGGACGTTAGTCCTTCTCCTGTTCTGCTCGTTGATTGGCAGGTGACCCTCACTGACATCCAAGCTGGAAAGATAGACAGGTTACCCACTGCTTAAATAATCACTCTCCATGGTAGTGTACAATATTCAAAAGACGTGGTGATTATTACAACAGTCAACCTAGAGCAAGACTGAAAGGACTAAGTCTATTATTGGTCAAAAGTGAAGCTTTTAACCAATAAATCCACTAGAATACAAGGCAGGCATGTACTTGCAGTAGTGTTGGGAGCTGCGAGTCGAGTGATTTACTGTTTGACCAGAGCCCCATACGTCGCCTTTCGAGGGGGGGGAGAGGGAGGGGAAGGGATAGCGGGAGCTAGACTGACCCTACGTTAACAAGCAGCCGGCAATCAAACTATCACTTTAGGGGTGGGGGGGGGGGGAAAAGGGCGGGAAAAACGGGAGCGTGACTTACCCTACCTTAACTATTAGCCGGTAATGAAACTATTGTTACTATATTGCTACTCCTATCTATTGAACTTTTCCCTCTGGAAGCACTGCTACCAGATTCTGGAATAGTGTCGGTAGGTGTGCTGACAGGTGTAGGATCAGAGATAGTATGTGCACTGTCAAGTATACTGGCAGTGGCTGAAGCAGAGATGTCAGGTGTAGGAGAATTAACAGATCCAAGGCTTCCACCTGGGTACCGTTGTTGACACTTGTGCACCACCAGGGTACCGTTTTTGACACTTGTGCACCACCTGGGTACCGTTGGTGACACTTGTGCACCACCAGGGTACCGTTTTTGACACTTGTGCACCACCTGGGTACCGTTGGTGACACTTGTGCACCACCTGGGTACCGTTGGTGACACTTGTGCACCACCTGGGTACTGTTGTTGACACTTGCGCATCACCTGGGTACCACGCTTGACACTTGTGCACCACCTGGGTACCGTTGTTGACACTTGTCCACCACCTGGGTACCGTTGTTGACACTTGTGCACCACCTGGGTACCGTTGTTGACACTTGTGCACCTTCTGGGTACCGTTGTTGACACTTGTGCACCACCTGGGTACCGTTGTTGACACTTGTGCACCTTCTGGGTACCGTTGTTGACACTTGTGCACCACCTGGGTACCGTTGTTGACACTTGTGCACCTTCTGGGTACCGTTGTTGACACTTGTCCACCACCTGGGTACCGTTGTTGACACTTGTGCACCACCTGGGTACCGTTGTTGACACTTGTGCACCACCTGGGTACCGTTGTTGACACTTATGCATCTCCTGGGTACCGCGATTGACACTTGTGCACCACCTAAGTACCGTTGTTGACACTTGTGCACCACCTGGGTACCGTTGTTGACACTTGTGCACCTTCTGGGTACCGTTGTTGACACTTGTGCACCACCTAAGTACCGTTGTTGACACTTGTGCACCACCTGGGTACGGTTGTTGACACTTGTGCACCACCTGGGTACCGTTGTTGACACTTGTGCACCACCTGGGTACAGTTGTTGACACTTGTGCACCACCTGGGTACCGCGATTGACACTTGTGCACCACCTGGGTACCGTTGTTGACACTTGTGCACCACCTGGGTACCGCGATTGACACTTGTGCACCACCTGGGTGAGGCGGTTGAAAATTGTGCACCACCTGGGTACCGTTGTTGACACTTGTGCACCACCTGGGTACCGTTGTTGACACTTGTGCACCACCTGGGTACCGCGCTTGACACTTGTGCACCACCTGGGTGCCGCGGTTGACACTTGTGCACCACCTGGGTATCCTTGCTGACACTTGTGCACCACTTGGGTACCGTTGTTGACACTTGTGCACAACCTGGGTACCGTTGTTGACACTTGTGCACCACCTGGGTACCGTTGTTGACACTTGTGCACCACCTGGGTACCGTTGTTGACACATGCACCACCTGGGTACTGTTCTTGACACTTGTCCACCATCTGGGTACCGTTCTTGACACTTGTGCACCACCTGGGTACCGTTGTTGACACTTGTGCACTACCTGGGTACCGTTGTTGACACATGTGCACCACCTGGGTACAGCGATTGACACTTCTGCACTACCTGGGTACCGTTGTTGACACTTGTGCACCACCTAAGTACCGTTGTTGACACTTGTGCACCACCTGAGTACAGCGATTCACACTTGTGCACCACCTGGGTACCGCGGTGGACACTTGTGCACCATCTGGGAACCGCGGTGGACACTTTTGCACCACCTGGGTACCGTTGCTGACACTTGTGCACCACTTGGGTACAGCTGCTGATACTTGTGCACCACCTGGGTACCGTTGTTGACACTTATGCACCACCCGGGTGCCGTTGCTGACACTTGTGCACCACCTGGGTACCGTTGCTGACACTTGTGCACCACCTGGGTACCGTTGCTGACACTTGTATGACTTCATTGCTTCACCATCTGGGTACCGTTGCTGACACTTGTGCACCACCTGGGTACCGTTGTTGGCACTTGTGCACCACCTGGGTACAGCGATTGACACTTCTGCACTACCTGGGTACCGTTGTTGACACTTGTGCACCACCTAAGTACCGTTGTTGACACTTGTGCACCACCTGGGTACCGTTGTTGACACTTGTGCACCACCTGAGTACAGCGATTCACACTTGTGCACCACCTGGGTACCGCGGTGGACACTTGTGCACCATCTGGGAACCGCGGTGGACACTTTTGCACCACCTGGGTACCGTTGCTGACACTTGTGCACCACTTGGGTACAGCTGCTGATAGTTGTGCACCACCTGGGTACCGTTGTTGACACTTATGCACCACCCGGGTGCCGTTGCTGACACTTGTGCACCACCTGGGTACCGTTGCTGACACTTGTGCACCACCTGGGTACCGTTGGTGACACTTGTATGACTTCTTTGCTTCACCATCTGGGTACCGTTGCTGACACTTGTGCACCACCTGGGTACCGTTGCTTACACTTGTGCACCACCTGGGTACCGTTGCTGACACTTGTATGACTTCATTGCTTCACCATCTGGGTACCGTTGCTGACACTTGTGCACCACCTGGGTACCGTTGCTGACACTTGTGCACCACCTGGGTATCGTTGCTGACACTTGTATGACTTCATTGCTTCACCACCTGGGTACTGTTGCTGACACTTGTGCACCACCTGGGTACCGTTACTGACACTTGTGCACCACCTGGGTACCGTTGCTGACACTTGTGCACCACATGGGTACCGGTGCAGACACTTGTGCACCACCTGGGTACCGTTGTTGTCACTTGTGCACCACCAGGGTGCCGTTGCTGACACTTGTGCACCACCTGGGTACCGTTGCTGACACTTGTGCACCACCTGGATACCGTTACTGACACTTGTGCACCACCTGGGTACCATTGCTGAAACTTGTGCACCACCAGGGTACCGTTGCTGACACTTGTATGACTTCATTGCTTCACCACCTGGGTACCGCGGTTGACACTTGTGCACCAACTGGGTACCGTTGTTGACACTTATGTACCATCCGGGTGCCGTTGCTGCCACTTGTGCACCACCTGGGTACCATTGCTGAAACTTGTGCACCACCTGGGTACCGTTGCTGACACTTGTGCACCACCCGGGTACCGTTGCTGACACTTGTGCACCACCTGGATACCTTTGCTGACACTTGTATGACTTCATTGCTTCACCACCTGGGTACCGCGGTTGACACTTGTGCACCACCTGGGTACCGTTGTTGACACTTATGTACCATCCGGGTGCCGTTGCTGACACTTGTGCACCACCTGGGTACCATTGCTGAAACTTGTGCACCACCTGGGTACCGTTGCTGACACTTGTGCACCACCTGGATACCGTTGCTGACACTTGTGCACCACCTGGGTACCGTTGCTGACACTTGTGCACCACCTAGGTACAGTTGTTGAAACTTGTGCACCACCTAGGTACCGTTGCTGACACTTGTGCACCACCTGGATACCGTTGCTGACACTTGTGCACCACTTGGGTACCGTTGCTGACACTTGTGCACCACCTGGGTACCGTTGCTGACACTTTTGCACCACCTGGGTGCCGTTGCTAACACTTGTGCACCACCTAGGTACCGTTGTTGACACTTGTGCACCACCTGGGTACCGTTGCTGACACTTGTGCACCACCTGGATACCGTTGCTGACACTTGTGCACCACCTAGGTACCGTTGTTGACACTTGTGCACCACCTAGGTACCGTTGCTGACACTTGTGCACCACCTAGGTACCGTTGCTGACACTTGTGCACCACCTAGGTACCGTTGTTGACACTTGTGTACCACCTAGGTACCCTTGCTGACACTTGTGCACCACCTAGGTACCGTTGCTGACACTTGTGCACCACCTAGGTACCGTTGCTGACACTTGTGCACCACCTAGGTACCGTTGCTGACACTTGTGCACCACCTAGGTACCGTTGCTGACACTTGTGCACCACCTAGGTACCGTTGCTGACACTTGTGCACCACCTAGGTACCGTTGCTGACACTTGTGCACCACCTGGGTACCGTTGCTGACACTTGTGCACCACCTGGATACCGTTGCTGACACTTGTGCACCACCTAGGTACCGTTGTTGACACTTGTGCACCTCTAGGTACCGTTGCTGACACTTGTGCACACCTAGGTACCGTTGCTGACACTTGTGCACCACCTAGGTACCGTTGTTGACACTTGTGCACCACCTAGGTACCCTTGCTGACACTTGTGCACCACCTAGGTACCGTTGCTGACACTTGTGCACCACCTAGGTACCGTTGCTGACACTTGTGCACCACCTAGGTACCGTTGCTGACACTTGTGCGCCACCTAGGTACCGTTGCTGACACTTGTGCGCCACCTAGGTACCGTTGCTGACACTTGTGCACCACCTAGGTACCGTTGCTGACACTTGTGCGCCACCTAGGTACCGTTGCTGACACTTGTTTTACCTGCGTTGCAACTTTAATGGATGTAATAGAGTGGTGGTCATAACCAGGGGGAAGACGACGCTTCCTAGTCACTCCTAACGAAGATAATTACACTCAACTTAACAAATACCAACAAAATACACTTTAGATTGCTACTCTGAGTATTCTTGAAATTATTGGTATTACACTTTAGACATAATGATCTACGTCGACAAATTAGTGTAGACATCATCATTTACGTCTACGTTCGCTCTTCCCTGTCTCAGTGTCTACCAAATATACTGACGCTAACTACTTAATATCTGGCAACTGTTATGTCGGACTGACACTCCAATATTTATCTAAATGTCTTCTTACATAGCTAATGTATGACTGCATTGCTTCACTTAATGTAGGACTGTCTTGCTTCACTTAATGTAAGACTGCATTGCTTCATTGCTTCACTTAATGTATGACTGTCTTGCTTCACTTAATGTATGACTGCATTGCTTCACTTAATGTATGACTGCATTGCTTCACTTAATGTATGACTGCATTGCTTCACTTAATGTATGACTGTCTTGCTTCATTGCTTCACTTAATGTATGGCTGTCTTGCTTCATTGCTTCACTTAATGTATGGCTGTCTTGCTTCATTGCTTCACTTAATGTATGACTGTCCTGCTTCATTGCTTCACTTAATGTATGACTGTCTTGCTTCATTGCTTCACTTAATGTATGACTGTCCTGCTTCATTGCTTCACTTAATGTATGACTGTCCTGCTTCATTGCTTCACTTAATGTATGACTGCATTGCTTCACTTAATGTATGACTGTCTTGCTTCATTGCTTCACTTAATGTATGGCTGTCTTGCTTCATTGCTTCACTTAATGTATGACTGTCTTGCTTCATTGCTTCACTTAATGTATGACTGTCTTGCTTCATTGCTTCACTTAATGTATGACTGTCTTGCTTCATTGCTTCACTTAATGTATGACTGTCCTGCTTCATTGCTTCACTTAATGTATGACTGTCTTGCTTCATTGCTTCACATAATGTATGACTGTCCTGCTTCATTGCTTCACTAATGTATGACTGTCTTGCTTCATTGCTTCACATAATGTATGACTGTCTTGCTTCATTGCTTCATTAATGTATGACTGTCCTTGCTTCATTGCTTCACTTAATGTATGACTGTCATGCTTCATTGCTTCACTTAATGTATGACTGTCCTGCTTCATTGCTTCACATAATGTATGACTGTCCTGCTTCATTGCTTCACATAATGTATGACTGTCCTGCTTCATTGCTTCACTTAATGTATGACTGTCTTGCTTCATTGCTTCACATAATGTATGACTGTCCTGCTTCATTGCTTCACTTAATGTATGACTGTCTTGCTTCATTGCTTCACATTAATGTATGACTGTCCTGCTTCATTGCTTCACTTAATGTATGACTGTCTTGCTTCATTGCTTCACTTAATGTATGACTGTCCTGCTTCATTGCTTCACTTAATGTATGACTGTCTTGCTTCATTGCTTCACATAATGTATGACTGTCCTGCTTCATTGCTTCACTTAATGTATGACTGTCTTGCTTCATTGCTTCACATAATGTATGACTGTCCTGCTTCATTGCTTCACTTAATGTATGACTGTCCTGCTTCATTGCTTCACTTAATGTATGACTGCTTGCTTCATGCTTCACTAATGTATGACTGTCTGCTTCATTGCTCATTAATGTATGACTGTCTTGCTTCACTTGCTTACTTAATGTATGACTGTCTTGCTTCATTGCTTCACTTAATGTATGACTGTCTTGCTTCATTGCTTCACTTAATGTATGACTGTCTTGCTTCATTGCTTCACTTAATGTATGACTGTCTTGCTTCATTTGCTTCACTTAATGTATGACTGCTTGTCATTGTTCACTTAATGTATGACTGTCTTGCTTCATTGCTTCACTTAATGTATGACTGTCTTGCTTCATTGCTTCACATAATGTATGACTGTCTGCTTCATTGCTTCACTTAATGTATGACTGTCTTGCTTCATTGCTTCACTTAATGTATGACTGTCTTGCTTCATTGCTTCACTTAATGTATGACTGTCTGCTTCATTGCTTCACTTAATGTATGACTGTCTTGCTTCATTGCTTCACATAATGTATGACTGTCTTGCTTCATTGCTTCACTTAATGTATGACTGTCTTGCTTCATTGCTTCACATAATGTATGACTGTCTTGCTTCATTGCTTCACTTAATGTATGACTGTCTTGCTTCATTGCTTCACATAATGTATGACTGTCTTGCTTCATTGCTTCACTTAATGTATGACTGTCTGCTTCATTGCTTCACTTAATGTATGACTGTCTTGCTTCATGCTTCACATAATGTATGACTGTCCTGCTTCATTGCTTCACTTAATGTATGACTGTCTTGCTTCATTGCTTCACTTAATGTATGACTGTCTTGCTTCATTGCTTCACTTAATGTATGACTGTCCTGCTTCATTGCTTCACATTAATGTATGACTGTCTTGCTTCATTGCTTCACTTAATGTATGACTGTCTTGCTTCATTGCTTCACTTAATGTATGACTGTCTTGCTTCATTGCTTCACTTAATGTATGACTGTCTTGCTTCATTGCTTCACTTAATGTATGACTGTCTTGCTTCATTGCTTCACTTAATGTATGACTGTCTTGCTTCATTGCTTCACTTAATGTATGACTGTCTTGCTTCATTGCTTCACATTAATGTATGACTGTCTTGCTTCATTGCTTCACTTAATGTATGACTGTCTTGCTTCATTGCTTCACTAATGTATGACTGTCCTGCTTCATTGCTTCACTTAATGTATGACTGTCTTGCTTCATTGCTTCACTTAATGTATGACTGTCTTGCTTCATTGCTTCACATAATGTATGACTGTCTTGCTTCATTGCTTCACTTAATGTATGACTGTCTTGCTTCATTGCTTCACATAATGTATGACTGTCTTGCTTCATTGCTTCACTTAATGTATGACTGTCCTTGCTTCTATTGCTTTCACATTGCTATAATGTATGACTGTCTTGCTTCATTGCTTCACATAATGTATGACTGTCTTGCTTCATTGCTTCACTTAATGTATGACTGTCTTGCTTCATTGCTTCACTTAATGTATGACTGTCTTGCTTCATTGCTTCACTTAATGTATGACTGTCTTGCTTCATTGCTTCACTTAATGTATGACTGTCTTGCTTCATTGCTTCACTTAATGTATGACTGTCTTGCTTCATTGCTTCACTTAATGTATGACTGTCTTGCTTCATTGCTTCACTTAATGTATGACTGTCTTGCTTCATTGCTTCACTTAATGTATGACTGTCTTGCTTCATTGCTTCACTTAATGTATGACTGTCTTGCTTCATTGCTTCACTTAATGTATGACTGTCTTGCTTCATTGCTTCACTTAATGTATGACTGTCTTGCTTCATTGCTTCACTTAATGTATGACTGTCTTGCTTCATTGCTTCACTTAATGTATGACTGTCCTTGCTTCATTGCTTCACTTAATGTATGACTGTCCTGCTTCATTGCTTCACTTAATGTATGACTGTCTTGCTTCATTGCTTCACATAATGTATGACTGTCTTGCTTCATTGCTTCACTTAATGTATGACTGTCTTGCTTCATTGCTTCACATAATGTATGACTGTCTTGCTTCATTGCTTCACTTAATGTATGACTGTCTTGCTTCATTGCTTCACATAATGTATGACTGTCTTGCTTCATTGCTTCACTTAATGTATGATGTCTTGCTTCATGCTTCATAATGTATGACTGTCTTGCTTCATTGCTTCAACTTATATGACTGTCTTGCTTCACTGCTTCACATAATGTATGACTGTCCTGCTTCATTGCTTCACTTAATGTATGACTGTCTTGCTTCATTGCTTCACTTAATGTATGACTGTCCTGCTTCATTGCTTCACTTAATGTATGACTGTCCTGCTTCATTGCTTCACATAATGTATGACTGTCTTGCTTCATTGCTTCACTTAATGTATGACTGTCTTGCTTCTTTGCTTCACTTAATGTATGACTGTCTTGCTTCATTGTTTCACTTAATGTATGACTGTCTTGCTTCATTGCTTCACTTAATGTATGGCTGTCTTGCTTCATTGCTTCACTTAATGTATGACTGTCTTGCTTCATTGCTTCACTTAATGTATGACTGTCTTGCTTCATTGCTTCACTTAATGTATGACTGTCTTGCTTCATTGCTTCACTTAATGTATGACTGTCTTGCTTCATTGCTTCACTTAATGTATGACTGTCTTGCTTCATTGCTTCACATAATGTATGACTGTCTTGCTTCATTGCTTCACTTAATGTATGACTGTCTTGCTTCATTGCTTCACATTAATGTATGACTGTCTTGCTTCATTGCTTCACATAATGTATGACTGTCTTGCTTCATTGCTTCACATAATGTATGACTGTCTTGCTTCATTGCTTCACTTAATGTATGACTGTCTTGCTTCATTGCTTCACTTAATGTATGACTGTCTTGCTTCATTGCTTCACATAATGTATGACTGTCTTGCTTCATTGCTTCACTTAATGTATGACTGTCTTGCTTCATTGCTTCACTTAATGTATGACTGTCTTGCTTCATTGCTTCACTTAATGTATGACTGTCTTGCTTCATTGCTTCACTTAATGTATGACTGTCTTGCTTCATTGCTTCACTTAATGTATGACTGTCTTGCTTCATTGCTTCACTTAATGTATGACTGTCTTGCTTCATTGCTTCACTTAATGTATGACTGTCTTGCTTCATT
>NC_069408.1:6574331-6586831 GCF_026875155.1 Cherax quadricarinatus | reverse complement strand
ATGGTGATGGGGATGGTAATGATTGTGAGAGTAGTATTAATAATGGTGGTGATGGTGTTGGTGGTGATGGTGTTGGTGGTGATGGTGGTGGTGGTAGTGGTGATGGTGTTCGTGATGATGGTGGTCGTACTGGTGGTGGTGATGGTGTTGGTGTTGGTGATGGTACTGGTGGTGGGGATGGTGATGGTGATGGTGGTGATGGTGGGGGAAATTGTGGTAATAGTGGAGATGGTGATAGGGATGGTGGTGATGCTAGAGAGGGCAGGAAACAAGTGGGAAAGAAACGTGTGGAGGGAAAGGAGGAACGGATGGGTGGGAGAGGAGAGAACGGAGTGGGTATGAGGGAAGGATGGGAGTTATGGGTGGGAGGGAGGGAATGGAAGGATGGTGGGAGGGAAAAAGGGGGATGGGGTGGTGGGGGAGGGGGGTGATGGGTGGGAGGGGAAGGGAGAGGATGGATGGGGTGGGAGGGGAGGTGGGGAAGGATGGGTGGGAGGGAGGGATGGTTTGGGTGGGGAGGGGAAGGGAGAGAGGATGGGTGGGAGGGAAGGAGGAAGGATGGGTGGGAGGGAAGGAAGAACGGATGGGTGGGAGAAGGGAGGAACGGGATGGGGGAGGGAAGGAGGAAGGTGGGGTGGGAGGAAGGAGGAGAGGATGGGTGGAGGGAAGAATGAGGATGGGGGGAGGAAGGAGGACGGATGGGTGGGAGGGAGGAGGAAGAACGGATGGGTGGGAGGAAGGAAAGAACGGATGGGTGGGGGGAAGGGGAACGGATGGGGTGGGAGGGAAGGAGGAAGGATGGGGGGGAGGGAAGGAGAGACGATGGGTGGGGGGGAAGGAGGAACGGATGGGGGGGAGGAAGGAAAGAGAAAGATGGGTGGGAGGGGGGAAGGAGGATGGGTGGGGGGAAGGGGCGGATGGTGGGAGGGAGGATGAAAACGGATGGGTGGGAGGGAGGAGGACGGATGGGTGGGAGGGAAGGAGAGACGGTGGGTGGGAGGGAAGGAAAAACGGTGGGTGGGGAGGGAAGGAGAGAACGGATGGGGTGGGGAGGGAAGGAAAGAAGGATGGGTGGGGAAAGGAAAGAAGGATGGGTGGGAGGGGGGAAAAGGGGAACGGATGGGTGGAGGAAGGAAGAACGGTGGGTGGGGGGGAAAAGGGAGAACGGATGGGTGGGAGGAAGGAAGAACGGATGGGTTGGAGGAAAGGAGAGAACGGATGGGTGGGGGGGGGAAGGAAAGAAGGCTGTGGGTGGGAGGGAAGGAAAGAACGGATGGGTGGGAGGGAAGAAGAACGGATGGGTGGGAGGGAAGGAAGAACGGATGGGTGGGAGGAAGGAAGAACGATGGGTGGAGAAGGGAAAACGGATGGGTGGGAGGGAAGAGGAAAACGGAGGGTGGGAGG
The DNA here is from genome assembly GCF_026875155.1 of Cherax quadricarinatus. Classification (NCBI taxonomy): domain Eukaryota; kingdom Metazoa; phylum Arthropoda; class Malacostraca; order Decapoda; family Parastacidae; genus Cherax; species Cherax quadricarinatus. The sequence goes on along the minus strand of NC_069408.1, from coordinate 6,585,427 downwards.
AAGGAAAGGGAACGGATGGGTGGGAGGGAAGGAAGAGAACGGATGGGTGGGAGGGAAGGAGGAGAACGGATGGGTGGGAGGGAAGGAAAGAAACGGATGGGTGGGAGGGAAGGAAAGAACGGATGGGTGGGAGGGAAGGAAGAACGGTGGGTGGGGGGGAAGGAAAGAAGGTGGGTGGGAGAGAAGGAAAGAACGGAGGGTGGGGGGGAGGAAAGAACGGATGGGTGGAGGGAAGGAAAGAACGGATGGGGGGAGGAAGGAAAGAACGGATGGGTGGGGGGGAAAAGGGAAAGAGAACGGATGGGGAGGGAAAGGAAAGGGGGAACGGAATGGTGGGAGGGAAGGAGAGAACGGTGGGTGGGAGGGAAGAAGGAAACGGAGGGGGTGGGAGGGAAGGAGAGAAAGGAAATGGGTGGGAGGGAAGGAGGGGAACGGTTGGGTGGGAGGGAAGGAGAGACGATGGGTGGGAGGGAAGGAAGAACGGATGGGTGGGAGGGAAGGAAAGTGGAGAACGGAGGGTGGGGGGGAAAGGAAAGAACGGATGGGTGGGGAGGGAAGGAGAGAAAAGGATGGGTGGGAGGGAAGGAAAGAAACGGATGGGGGGGAAGGGAAAGAACGGATGGGTGGGAGGAAAAGAGAAGGAGGGGGGAGAAAAAGACGGATGGGTGGGAGGGAAGGAAAGAAACGGATGGGTGGGAGGGAAGGAAAGAACGGATGGTGGGAGGGAAAGAAGAACGGATGGGTGGGGGGAAAGGGAAAGAAGAAGGGAAATGGGTGGGAGGGAAGGAAGAGAACGGATGGGTGGGAGGAAAGGAAGAACGGATGGGTGGGAGGGAAGGAAGAACGGATGGGTGGGGAGAAGGAAGAACGGATGGGTGGGTGGGAGAGGAAGAACGGATGGGTGGGGGGGAAAGGAGAGAAGGATGGGTGGGAGGGAAGGAAAAGAACGGATGGGTGGGAGGGAAGGAGAAGAACGGATGGGTGGAGGGAAGGGAAAAGGAGAGGATGGGTGGGGGGGAAAGGAAAGAACGGATGGGTGGGGGAAGGAAGAGGGGGGAAAAAGAACGGATGGGTGGGAGGGAAGGATAAAAGAACGGATGGGTGGGGGGAAAGGAAAACGGATGGGTGGGAGGGAAGGAAAGAACGGATGGGTGGGAGGGAAAGAAAGAACGGATGGGTGGGAGAGAAGGAAAGAACGGATGGGTGGGAGAGAAGGAAAGAACGGAGGGTGGGAGAAGGAAAGAAGGATGGGGTGGGGGGGAAAAGGGAAAGAAGGGAACAGGAGGGGTTGGGAGGGAAGGGAGAAAAAGGGGGGAGGGAGGGGTGGGGGGAAAGGAAGGGAGGAGAACGGATTGGGTGGGAGGGAAGGAGAGAACGGATGGGTGGGAGGGAAGGAAATAGAACGGATGGGTGGGAGGGAAGGAGAGAAGGGGATGGGTGGGAGGGAAAAAAGAACGTTTTGGGTGGGGAAGGAAAACGGATGGGTGGGAGGGAAGGAAGAAGGGAAATGGGTGGGGGGGAAAGGGAAAGAACGGATGGGTGGGAGGGAAGGAAAAAAAGGATGGGTGGGAGGGAAGGAAAGAACGGATGGGTGGGAGAAGGAAAAACAGGAGGGGTGGAGGAAGGAAAGAACGGTGGGTGGGGGGAAAGGGAAAGAGAACGGAATGGGTGGGAGGGAGGGAAGGAAGGATGGGTGGGGAAGGAGAGAGGTGTGGGAGGGAAGGAGAAGAACGGATGGGTGGGAGGGGAAGGAAAAGGAACGGATGGGTGGGGGAAGGAGAGAAACGGATGGGTGGGAGGAGAAAGGAAGAACGGATGGGTGGGAGGAAGGAGAAGAAACGGATGGGGGGGAAAGGGAAAGGGAAGGAACGGATGGGTGGGAGGGAAAGGAGAGAACGGATGGGTGGGAGGGAAGGAAGAACGGATGGGTGGGAGGGAAGGAAGAGAAGGATGGGTGGGAGGGAAGGAGAGAACGGATGGGTGGGAAGAAGAAGAACGGATGGGTGGGAGGGAAGGAGAGAAACGGATGGGTGGGAGGGAAAAGGAAGAACGGATGGGGGAGGAAGAAAGAAGGAGGGGAGGGAAGGAAGAAAGGATGGGTGGGAGGGAAGGGAAAGAAACGGATGGGTGGGAGGGAGGAAGAAGGTGGTGGGGGAAGGAAAAGAACGGAATGGGTGGGAGGAAGGAGAGAACGGATGGGTTGGGGGGGAAAAAGAAAAAGAACGGAGGGGGTGGGAGGAAAGGAGAACGGATGGGTGGGGGGAGGAAGGAGAGAACGGATGGGTGGGAGGGAAGAAAGAAGGATGGGTGGGAGGGAAGGAAGAACGGATGGGTGGGAGGGAAGGAGAGAACGGATGGGTGGGAGGGAAGGAGAGAACGGATGGGTGGGAGGGAAGGAGAGAACGGATGGGTGGGAGGGAAGGAGAGAACGGATGGGTGGGAAAGGAAGGAAGAACGGATGGGTGGGAGGGAAAAAAGAGAAGGATGGGTGGGGGGGAAAGATAGACGGAGGGGTGGGAGGGGAAGGAAAGAACGGAATGGGTGGGGGGAAGGAGAAAAAGGATGGGTGGGGAGGGGAAGAAGGAAGGGGAGGGAAGGAGGGAGAACGGATGGGTGGGGAGGGAAGGAAAGGGAAACGGAAAATGGGTGGGAGGGAAAGAGAGGATGGGTGGAGGGGAAGCTTAAAAACGGAGGGGTTTGGGAGGGAAAAAGAACGGATGGGTGGGAGGAAAGGAAAACGGATGGGTGGGAGGGAAGGAGAAACGGATGGGTGGGAGGGAACAAGAACGGATGGGTGGGAGGGAAAAAGAAAAAAGGGGTGGGTGGGAGGGAAATAGAGAACGGATGGGGGGGAGAGAAGGAAAAAACGGATGGGTGGGGGGGAAAGGAAAGAACGGATGGGTGGGGGGGAAAAGAAAGAACGGATGGGTGGGAGAGAAGGAAAGAAATGGATGGGTGGGAGGGAAGGAAAAAGAGGGAGGGGGTGGGAGGAAGGAAGAACGGATGGGTGGGAGGAAGGGAAAAGGAGAACGGATGGGTGGGAGACAAAAAGAACGGATGGGTGGGGGGAAAAAGGAGGAGAACGGATGGGTGGGAGGGAAGGAGAAACGGATGGTGGGAGGGAAAAAGAACGGAATGGGTGGGAGGGAAAGGGAAGAGAAGGGTGGTGGGAGGGAAAAGGGGAAACGGATGGGTGGGAGAGAAGGAAAACGGATGGGTGGGAGGGAAGGAAAGAACGGATGGGTGGGAGGGAAAGAAGAAGGATGGGTGGTGAGGGAGGGAAAGAACGGATGGGTGGGGGGGAAAAGGAAAGAGGATGGGGGGAGGGAAGAAAAGAACGGATGGGTGGGGAGAAGGAAAGAAGGGAAAGGGTGGGAGAAGGAAAGAACGGATGGGTGGGAGGAAGGAAGGACGGATGGGTGGGGGACAAGGAGAACGGATGGGGGGAAGGGAAAGAGAACGGATGGGTGGGAGGGAAGGAGAGAACGGGATGGGTGGGAGGGAAGGAGAGACGGATGGGTGGGAGGGAAGGAAAAAGAACGGATGGGTGGGAGGGAAGGAGAAGAACGGATGGGTGAGGAGGGAAAAAGAACGGATGGGTGGGAGGGAAGGAAAAGAAACGGATGGGGGGGGAGGGAAGGAGAAACGGATGGGTGGGGGGGAAACAAAAAAGAACGGATGGGTGGGAGGGAGGGAAGGGAAGAACGGATAGGGGGGGAAGAAAAAAACGGATGGGTGGGGGGGAAGGAGAGAACGGATGGGTGGGAGGGAAGGGGGAACGGATGGGTGGGAGGGAAAAAGAGAACGGATGGTGGGAGGGAAGGAGAGAAACGGATGGGTGGGAGGGAAGGAGAAAACGGATGGGTGGGAGGGAAGGAAAGAACGGATGGGTTTGGGAGGGAAGGAGAGAAACGGATGGGTGGGAGGGAAGAAGAACGGATGGGTGGGGGGAAAGGGAGAAGAAAACGGATGGGTGGGAGGGAGGGAAACGGATGGTGGAGGGAACAAAGAAGGATGGGTGGGAGGGAAGGAGAGAAACGGGTGGGTGAGGGAAGGAAGAAACGGATGGGTGGGAGGGAAGGAAAGGAACGGATGGGTGGGGGAGAGAAGGAGGTGAGAAGGGAGGAGGGAGGGAGGGAAGGAGGAGAACGGATGGGTGGGAGGGAAGGGAGAAGCGATGGGTGGGAGGGAAGGAAGAACGGATGGGTGGGAGGGAAGGAGATGAAGGGGATGGGTGGGAGGGAAAGGGAGAGAACGATGGGTGGGGGGGAAAGGAGAAGGGGATGGGGGGGAGGGGGGGGAAGGAGGAGGAACAAGAAGGGTGGGGGAGGAAGGGGAGAACGGATGGTGGGAGGGAAGGAGAACGATGGTGGGGAGGAAGGGGAGAACGGATGGGTGGGGGGAAGGACGGAGAACGGATGGGTGGGAGGGAGGAAGGAGGGGGAAAGGACTGGGTGGGAGGGAAGGAGAACGGATGGGTGGGAGGGAAGGAGAGAACGGATGGGTGGGAGGGAAGGAGAGAACCGGATGGGTGGGAGGGAAAGGAAGAACGGATTGGGTGGGAGGGAAGGAGAGAACGGATGGGGGGGAGGGAAGGAGGAACGGATGGGGGGGAGGGAAGGAGAAAAAACGGATGGGTGGGAGGGAAGAGAGAGGGGATGGGTGGGGGGGAAAGGAGAGAACGGATGGGTGGGAGGGAAGGAGAGAACGGATGGGTGGGAGGGAAGGAGAGAACGGATGGGGTGGGAGGGAAGGGGAAAGAGAACGGATGGGTGGGAGGGAAGGAGAAGAACGGATGGGTGGGAGGAAGGAGAGAACGGATGGGTGGGAGGGAAGGGAGAAAGGAGAGGAAGGATGGGGGGGAGGGAAGGAGAGAACGGATGGGTGGGAGGGAAGGAGGAAACGGTTTGGGTGGGAGGGAAAGGAGAGAACGGATGGGTGGGAGGGAAGGAGAGAACGATGGGGGGGGGGGGAAAAGGAGAGAACGGATGGGTGGGAGGGAAGGAGGAGAACGGATGGGTGGGAGGGAAGGAGAGAACGGATGGGGGGGAGGGAAGGAAGAGAAGGATGGGTGGGAGGGAAGGAGAGAACGGATGGGTGGGAGGGAAGGAGAGAACGGATGGGTGGGAGGGAAGGAAAGAACGGATGGGTGGGAGGGAAGGAGAGAACGGATGGGTGGGAGGGAAGGAAAGAACGGATGGGTGGGAGGGAAGGAGGAGAAACGGATGGGTGGGAGGGAAGGAGGAAACGGATGGGTGGAGGGAAGGAGAGAACGGATGGGTGGGAGGGAAGGAGAGAACGGATGGGTGGGAGGGAAGGAGAGAACGGATGGGTGGGAGGGAAGGAGAGAACGGATGGGTGGGAGGGAAGGAGAGAACGGATGGGTGGGGGGGAGGGGAGAACGGATGGGTGGGAGGGAGGAGAAAAACGGATGGGTGGGAGGGAAGGAGAAAACGGATGGGTGGGAGGAAGGGAAAGAGAACGGATGGGGGGGAAAGGGAAGAAGAGAAGGGGTGGGTGGGGAGGGAAGAGAGAACGGATGGGTGGGGGGGAAAGGGAAAGGAGAACGGATGGGTGGGAGGGAAGGAGAAAACGATGGGTGGAGAAGGGGGGAGAACGGAGGGGTTTGAGGGAAGGAGGAACGGATGGGTGGGAGGGAAAAAAGAAACGATGGGTGGGAGAGGAAGGAGGAAACGGATGGGTGGGAGGGAAGGAGAGAACGGATGGGTGGGAGGGAAGGATGAGAAGGGAAAATGGGTGGGAGGAAGGAGGAAGAACGGGTTGGGTGGGGGGAAGGAGAGAACGGATGGGTGGGAGGGAAGGATGGAGAACGGATGGGGGGAGGGAGAGGAGAACGATGGGTGGAGGGAAGGAGAGAACGGATGGGTGGGAGGGAAGGAAAGAAGATGGGTGGGAGGGAAGGAGAGAACGATGGGTGGGAGGGGAAGGAAAGAACGGATGGGTGGGGGGGAAAGGGAAGAAACGGATGGGTGGGAGGGAGGAGGAGAAACGGATGGGTGGGAGGGAAGGAAAGAACGATGGGTGGGAGGGAGGAAAGAGAACGGATGGGTGGGAGGGTGGGGGAGAAACGGATGGGTGGGAGGGGGAAAAGGAGAGAAGGATGGGTGGGAGGGAAGGAGAGAAACGGATGGGTGGGGGGAAGGAGAGAAGGGAATGGGTGGGAGGGAAGGAGAGAAGGGATGGGTGGGAGGGGAAGGAGAGAACGGATGGGGGGGAGGGAAGGAGAGAACGATGGGTGGGAGGGAAGGAGGAGAAGATGGGTGGAGGGAAGAGAGAAAGGATGGGTGGGAGGGAAGGAGGAACGGAGGGGTTTGGGAGGGAAGGAGAGAACGGATGGGTGGGAGGGAAGGAGGAGAACGGATGGGTGGGGGGGGGAAGGAAGACGGATGGGTGGGAGGAAGGAGAGACGGATGGGTGGGAGGGAAGGAGAGAAGGATGGGTGGGAGGGAAGGAGAGAACGGATGGGTGGGAGGGAAGGAAGAACGGAGGGGGTGGGAGGGAAGGAGAGAACGGATGGGTGGGGGGAAGGAGAAAAACGGATGGGTGGGAGGGAAGGAGGGAAACGGATGGGTGGAGGGGAAGGGGGAGAAGGATGGGTGGGAGGGAAGGAGAGAAGGATGGGTGGGGGGGAAAAGGAGAGAACGGATGGGTGGGAGGGAAGGGAGAACGGATGGGGGGGGAGGGAAGGAGAGAACGGATGGGTGGGAGGGAAGGAAAAAGAACGGATGGGTGGGAGGGAAGGAGGAGAACGGATGGGTGGGAGGGAAGGAGGAAAACGGATGGGTGGGAGGAAGGAGGAAACGGATGGGTGGGGGGAAGGAGAGAAGGAATGGGTGGGAGGGAAGGAAAAAACGGATGGGTGGGAGGAAGGAGAGAACGGATGGGTGGGAGGGAAGGAGAAAAACGGATGGGTGGGAGGGAAGGAGAGAACGGATGGGTGGGAGGGGAAGGAAGGAAGAACGGATGGGTGGGAGGGGAAGGGGGAGAAGAACGGATGGGTGGGAGGGAAGGAGAGAAACGGGATGGGTGGGAGGAGAGGAGAGAGGTGGGTGGGAGGGAAGGAGAGAAGGGATGGGTGGGGGGAAGGAGAGAACGGATGGGTGGGAGGGAAGGGAAAGAGAACGGATGGGTGGGAGGGAAGGAGAGAAACGGATGGGTGGGAGGGAAGGAGAGAACGGATGGTGGGAGGGGAAGGAGAGAAGGGGGAAATGGGTGGGAGGGAAGGAGAGAACGGATGGGTGGGAGGGAAGGAGAGAAGGATGGGGGGAGGGAAGGAGAGAAGGATGGGTGGGAGGAAGGGGGAGAACGGAGGGGTGGGAGGGAAGGAAGAAAAACGGATGGGTGGGAGGGAAGGAGAAACGGATGGGTGGGAGGAAGGAGAAGAACGGAGGGTGGGAGGGAAGGAGAGAACGGATGGGTGGGAGGGAAGGAGAGAACGGATGGGTGGGAGGGAAGGAGAGAACGGATGGGTGGGAGGGAAGGAGAGAACGGATGGGTGGGAGGGAAGGAAAGAAGGGAACGGGAGGGGTGGGAGGGGGGGAAGGATGAGAAGGATTGGGTGGGAGGAAGGAGGAGAACGGATGGGTGGGAGGGAAGGAGAGAACGGATGGGTGGGAGGGGAAGGGGGGAGAACGGATGGGTGGGAGGGAAGGAGAGAACGGATGGGTGGGAAGGAAGGGAAAAACGGATGGGGTGGGAGGGAAGGAGGAGAAGATGGGTGGGAGGGAAGGAGAGAACGGATGGGGGGGGAGGGAAGGAGAGAACGGATGGGTGGGAGGGAAGGAGAGAAGGGAAAAATGGGTGGGAGGGAAGGATGAGAGAGATGGGTGGGAGGGAAGGGAGAACGATTGGGTGGGGAAAACGGAAGAAGGAGAGAACGGAGGGGGTGGGAGGGAAGGAGAGACGGATGGGGGGGGGGAAAGGCGGAAGGATGGGTGGGAGGGAAGGAGAGAAACGGATGGGTGGGAGGGAAGGAGAGAACGGATGGGTGGGAGAAGGAGAGAAACGGATGGTGGGAGGGAGGGGGAAGGGGGGAGAACGGATGGGTGGGAGGGAAAGGAGAGAACGGATGGGTGGGAGGGAAGGAGAGAACGGATGGGTGGGGAGGAAGGGGGAGAACGGATGGGTGGGAAGGGGGAGGGAAAGGATGGGTGGGGGGGAAAGGAGAGAAAGGATGGGTGGGAGGGAAGGAGGGAACGGATGGGGGGAGGGAAGGAGAGACGGATGGGTGGGAGGGAGGAGAGGGGGAGAAAATGAACGGATGGGGGGGGAAGGAGAAAACCCATGGGTGGGAGGGAGAAGAACGGAGGGTGGGGAGGGAAGGAGAGAACGGATGGGTGGGAGGGAAAGGAAGGATGAAGGGAAAACGGATGGGTGGGAGGGAAGGAGAGAACGGGGTGGGGAAGGAAAAACGGATGGGTGGGAGGGAAGGAAGCGGATGGGTGGGAGGGAAGGAGAGAACGGATGGGTGGGAGGGAAGGAGAGCGGAAGGATGGGTGGGAGGGAAGGAAAGAACGGATGGGTGGGGGGGAAGGAGGGGTGAGGGGGAGAAACGGATGGGTGGGAGGGAAGGAGGAAGGATGGGTGGGAGGGAAGGGAGAGAACGGATGGGTGGGAGGGAAGGAGGAGAAGGGAGGGGGGGAAGGAGAAGAACGGAGGGTGGGAGGGAAGGAGAAGAAGGAAAGGAGTGGGTGGGAAGGAAGGAAAGAGAAGGAGGGTGGGAGGACGGAGAGAACGGATGGGTGGGGGGAAGGAGAGAAGGAAATGGGTGGGAGGGAAGGAAAATAGAACGGTTGGGTGGGAGGGAAGGAGAAACGGATGGGTGGGGGGGAGGGAGAACGGATGGGGGGGGAGGAGAGAAGATGGGTGGGAGGAGGAGGAAGGGTGGGAGGGAGGAGGGAAACGGATGGGTGGGAGGGAGGAGGAGAAGGATGGGTGGGAGGGAAGAGAGGAAACGGATGGGTGGGAGGGGGAAAGAGTAACGGTGGGGGGGGGAGGGAAGGGGGAGAAAGGATGGGTGGGGGGAGGGGAAGAACGGATGGGTGGTCGGGGGGGGGGGGTTGGAGGAGGAACGGATGGGGGGGAGGGAAGGAGAGTTTGGGGGGGAAGAAAAACGGATGGGTGGGAGAGAAGGAGAGAACGGATGGGTGGGAGGGAAGGAGAGAAGGGGATGGGTGGGAGGAAGGAGAGAAGGATGGGTGGGAGGGAAAAAGGGAAACGGATGGGTGGGGGGAAGGAGAGAACGGATGGGTGGGAGGGAAGGAGAGAACGGATGGGTGGGAGGGAAGGAGAGAACGGATGGGTGGGAGGGAAGGAGAGAACGGAGGGGTTTGGGAGGGAAGGAGAGAAACGGATGGGTGGGAGGGAAGGATGGAGAACGGATGGGTGGGAGGGAAGGATGAGAACGGATGGGTGGAGGAAGGAGGAACGGAATGGGTGGGAGGGAAGGAAAGAGAAACGGATGGGTGGGAGGGGAAGGAGGGGAACGGATGGGTGGAGAGGGAAGGAGAGAGACGGAAGGGGTGGGAGGGAAGGAGAGAAAGGATGGGTGGGGAGGGAAGGAGAGAACGGATGGTGGGAGGGAAGGAAAGAACGGATGGGTGGGAGAAGGGAAGAAGGAGGGGTGGAGGAGGGAGGGTGGGGAGGGAAAAGAAGGAGAGAACGGATGGGTGGGAGGGAAGGAGGAAGGATGGGTGGGAGGGAAGGAGAGAACGGATGGGTGGGAGGGAATGAAAGAACGGATGGGTGGGACGGAAGGAGAGAACGGATGGGTGGGAGGGAAGGGGAGAACGGATGGGTGGGAGGGAAGGAGAGAACTTATGGGTGGGGGGGAAAAAGGAGAGAACGGTTTGGGTGGGGGGGGAAGGAGAGAACGGATGGGTGGGAGGGAAGGAGAGAACGGATGGGTGGGAGGGAAGGAGAGAACGGATGGGTGGGAGGGAAGGAGAGAACGGATGGGTGGGAGAAGGAGAGAACGGATGGGTGGGAGGGAAGGAGAGAACGGATGGGTGGGAGGGAAGGAGAGAACGGATGGGTGGGAGGGAATGAAAGAACGGATGGGTGGGACGGAAAGGAGAGAACGGATGGGTGGGGGGGAAAGGAGAGAAGGGATGGGTGGGAGGGAACGAGAGAAGGGAAATGGGTGGGAGGGAAGGAGAGAAAGGATGGGGGGGGAGGGAAGGAGAGAACGGAGGGGTGGGAGGGGAGGAAGAGAGAACGGATGGGTGGGGGGAAGGGGAGAGACGGATGGGTGGGAGGGAAGGAGAGAACGGATGGGTGGGAGGGAAGGAGAGAACGGATGGGTGGGAGGGAAGGAGAGAACGGATGGGTGGGAGGGAAGGAGAGAACGGATGGGTGGGAGGGAAGGAGAGAACGGATGGGTGGGAGGGAGGGAGAGAACGGATGGGTGGGAGGGAAGGGAAATGAGAACGGATGGGTGGGAGGGAAGGGGGAGAACGGATGGGTGGGGGGAAGGAGAGAACGGATGGGTGGGAGGGAAGGAGAGAACGGATGGGTGGGAGGGAAGGAGAGAACGGATGGGTGGGAGGGAAGGAGAGAACGGATGGGTGGGAGGGAAGGAGAGAACGGATGGGTGGGAGGGAAGGAGAGAACGGATGGGTGGGAGGGAAGGAAGAACCGATGGGGGGGAGGGAAGGAGAAAAACGGATGGGTGGGAGGGAAGGAGAGAACGGATGGGTGGGAGGGAAGGAAAGGAGAAGGTGGGTGGGAGGGAAGGAGGAGAACGGATGGGTGGGGGGGAAAGGAGAGAAACGGATGGGTGGGAGGGAAGGAGAGAACGGATTGGGTGGGAGGGAAGGAGAGAAGGGAAATTGGTGGGAGGGAAGGAGATAACGGATGGGTGGGAGGGAAAGGAGAGAACGGATGGGTGGGAGGGAAGGAGGAGAACGGATGGGTGGGGAGGGAAGGAGAGAACCGATGGGTGGGGGGAAGGAGAGAACGGATGGGTGGGAGGGGAAGGAGAGAACGGATGGGTGGGGGGAACGAGGAGAACGGATGGGTGGGAGGGAAGGAGGAGAACGGTGGGTGGGAGGGAAGGAGAGAACGGATGGGTGGGA
>NC_069408.1:6544331-6571831 GCF_026875155.1 Cherax quadricarinatus | reverse complement strand
TTATCCACGTTTGTGTTGCGCATCCTACCTCTGTGTTTCAAATAATTATTTTCAGATGTTTAAATAAAAATTTTGATATGGTAAAGATGTGAATGATGTCTCCTCGTGGTCTCCGCTTCCTGCTGGAGGACAGGTGGAGATCCTTATAGTCTTTGTTTGTATGTGCTTTGTTTAATAACGAACACATAAACACTGGTGCTTTTATGTGCAGTTGTGTATAGTTTGTCATCACCATCAATGTTACCTAGACACCTAAAATGTACAGTATGTGTCTACAGTGTCTATAATGACTGTACTGTACTCTAAGGACTGTAGTGTACTCTAGGGACTGTAGTGTACTCTACAGTCCCAAAGTACACTACAGTCCCTAGAGTACACTACAGTCCCTAGAGTACACTACAGTCCCTAGAGTACACTACAGTCCCTAGAGTACACTACAGTCCCTAGAGTACACTACAGTCCCTAGAGTACACTACAGTCCCTAGAGTACACTACAGTCCCTAGAGTGCACTACAGTCCCTAGAGTATACTACAGTCCCTAGAGTACACTACAGTCCCTAGAGTACACTACAGTCCCTAGAGTACACTACAGTCCCTAGAATACACTACAGTCCCTAGAGTACACTACAGTCCCTAGAGTGCACTACAGTCCCTAGAGTACACTACAGTCCCTAGAGTGCACTACAGTCCTTAGAGTACACTACAGTCCCTAGAGTACACTACAGTTTCTAAAGCAGACTACAGTCCCTAGAGTACACTACAGTCCCTAGAGTACAGTACAGTCCCTAGAGTACACTACAGTCCCTAGAGTGCACTACAATCCCTAGAATACACTACAGTCCCTAGAGTAGACTACAATCCCTAGAGTACAATACAGTCCCTAGAGTACACGACAATCCCTAGAGTAGACTACAGCCCCTAGAGTACACTACAGTCCCTAGGTACTGTAGTGTACTCTAGGGACTGTAGTGTACTCTAGGGACTGTAGTCTAATGTAGGGACTGTAGTCTACTCTAGGGACTGTAGTGTACTCTAGGGACTGTAGTCTGCTCTAGGGACTGTAATGTACTCTAGGGACTGTAGTATACTCTAGGGACTGTAGTGTACTCTAGGGACTGTAGTCTACTCTAGGGACTGTAGTCTACTCTAGGGACTGTAGTCTGCTCTAGGGACTGTAGTGTACTCTAGGGACTGTAGTGTACTCTAGGGACTGTAGTGTACTCTAGGTACTGTAGGGTACTCTAGGGACTGTAGTGTACTCTAGGGACTGTAGTGTACTCTAGGTACTGTAGTGTACTCTAGGGACTGTAGTGTACTCTAGGGACTGTAGTCTACTCTAGGGACTGTAGTGTACTCTAGGGACTGTAGTGTACTCTAGGGACTGTAGTGTACTCTAGGTACTGTAGTGTACTCTAGGTACTGTAGTGTACTCTAGGTACTGTAGTGTACTCTAGGGACTGGAGTGTACTCTAGGTACTGTAGTGTACTCTAGGGACTGTAGTGTACTCTAGGGACTGTAGTGTACTCTAGGTACTGTAGGGTACTCTAGGTACTGTAGTGTACTCTAGGGACTGTAGTGTACTCTAGGGACTGTAGTGTACTCTAGGGACTGTAGTATACTCTAGGTACTGTAGGGTACTCTAGGTACTGTAGTGTACTCTAGGGACTGTAGTGTACTCTAGGGACTGTAGTGTACTCTAGGGACTGTAGTGTACTCTAGGTACTGTAGTGTACTCTAGGGACTGTAGTGTACTCTAGGGACTGTAGTGTACTCTAGGTACTGTAGGGTACTCTAGGTACTGTAGTGTACTCTAGGGACTGTAGTGTACTCTAGGGACTGTAGTGTACTCTAGGGACTGTAGTGCACTCTAGGGACTGTAGTATACTCTAGGGACTGTAGTGTACTCTAGGGACTGTAGTGTACTCTAGGGACTGTAGTGTACTCTAGGTACTGTAGTGTACTCTAGGGACTGTAGTGTACTCTAGGGACTGTAGTGTACTCTAGGGACTGTAGTGTACTCTAGGTACTGTAGTGTACTCTAGGGACTGTAGTGTACTCTAGGGACTGTAGTGTACTCTAGGGACTGTAGTGTACTCTAGGGACTGTAGTGTACTCTAGGTACTGTAGTGTACTCTAGGGACTGTAGTGTACTCTAGGGACTGTAGTGTACTCTAGGTACTGTAGGGTACTCTAGGTACTGTAGTGTACTCTAGGGACTGTAGTGTACTCTAGGGACTGTAGTGTACTCTAGGGACTGTAGTGCACTCTAGGGACTGTAGTATACTCTAGGGACTGTAGTGTACTCTAGGGACTGTAGTGTACTCTAGGGACTGTAGTGTACTCTAGGTACTGTAGTGTACTCTAGGGACTGTAGTGTACTCTAGGGACTGTAGTGTACTCTAGGGACTGTAGTGTACTCTAGGTACTGTAGTGTACTCTAGGGACTGTAGTGTACTCTAGGGACTGTAGTGTACTCTAGGGACTGTAGTGTACTCTAGGGACTGTAGTGTACTTTCAAAACGAAAGAAGTAATACCACTGAGGATACTATTCAAATTACTTGTGTTTTCTCACTTAGAGAAAGTCCGATGTTGACGGTTACGTTAGGTTAGGTTAAGTTAGGTTAAGTTAGGTTAAGTTAGGTTAGGTTAGGTTAGGTTAGGTTAGGTTAGGTTAGGTTAGGTTAGGTTAGGTTAGGTTAGGTTAGGTTAGGTTAGGTTAGGTTAGGTTAGGTTAGGTTAGGTTAGGTTAGGTTAGGTTATTTAGGTTAGGTTAGGTTAGGTAGGTTAGGTTAGGTTAGGTTAGTTAGGTTGGTTAGGTTTAGGGTAGGTATTAGGTTAGGTTAGGTTAATTAGGTTAGGTTAAGTTAGGGTTAGGTTAGGTTAGGTTAGGTTAGTGGTTTAGGTTAGGTTAGGGTTAGGTTAGGTTAGGTTATTAGGTTAGGTTAGGTTAGGTTAGGTTAGGTTAGGTTAGGTTAGGTAGGTTAGGGTAGGTTAGGTTAGGTTAGGTTAGGTTAGGTTAGGTTAAGTTAGGTTAGGTTAGTTAGGGTAGGTTAGGTGGTTAGGGTTAGGTTAGGTTAGTTGGTTAGGTTAGTAGTGGTAGTTAGGTTAGGTTAAGTTAGGTTAGGTTAAGTTAGGTTAGGTTAGTTAGGTTAGTAGGTAGTTAGGTAGGTTAGGTTAGGTTAGGTTAGGTTAGGTTAGGTTAGGTTAGGTTAGGGTAGGTTATGTTAGGTTAGGTTAAGTTAGGTTAGGTTAAGTTATATTAGGTTAGGTTAGGGTAGGTTATGTTAGGTTAGGCTAGGCTAGGGTAGGTTAGGTTAGGTTAGGTTAGGTTAAGTTAGGTTAAGTTAAGTTAGAGTAGGTTAGGTTAGGCTAGGTTAGGTTAGGTTAGGTTAGGTTAGGTTAGGTTAGGCTAGGTTAGGTTAGGATAGGTTAGGTTAGGTTAGGTTAGACTAGGTTAGGTTAGGTTAGGTTGGGCTAGGTTAGGTTAGGTTAGGTTAGGTTAAGTTAGGTTTGGTTTGGTTGGGTTAGGTTAGGTTAGGTTAGGTGAGGTGAGGTGAGGTTAGGTTAGGTTAGGTCAGGTTAGGTAAGGTTAGGTTAGGTTAGGTTAGGTTAGGTTAGGCTAGGTTAGGTTAGGTTAGGTTAGGTTAGGTTTGGTTTGGTTGGGTTAGGTTAGGTTAGGTTAGGTTTAGGCTTGGTTAGGTTAGGTTAGGTTAGGTTAGGTGAGGTTAGGTTAGGTTAGGTTAGGTTTGGTTTGGTTTGGTTGGGTTAGGTTAGGTTAGGTTAGGTTAGGTTAAGTTAGGTGACGTGAGGTTAGGTTAGATTAGGTTAGTTTATGTTAGATTAGGTTAGGTTAGGTTAGGTTAGGTTAGGTTAGTTTAGTTTATGTTAGGTTAAGTTAGGTGAGGTTAGGTTAGGTTAGGTAAAGTTCGTCAGGAGACTTGACAAAGTGTTTCCTGACACGGGTGTTATTCAGATGACGACCTGCCACTGGAGCTTCTGGTCAACCTGATCGCTCCATTCAGTTCACGAGGCGCCAGAGCCGGACCAAATATCAAGATGGTCCACTGTCCACTCCGAGACAATAGAACATATAAAGTATACATGTGCAACAGTTGGGTATCTTTATTGTCATCAACAGAGACACCCAACTGTTTCACGTGTGTGTTAGTCATCAACTTATCTGCATTTTATACCATTTTCAACACAAATATCATCACAGAGTATTTAATATATGCCCTCTGGAGTGGAGGAGATATGGACGTCCAGGAGATATGGACGTCCAGGAGATATGGACGTCCAGGAGATATGGACGTCCAGGAGATATGGACGTCCAGGAGATATGGACGTTCAGGAGATATGGACGTCCAGGAGATATGGACGTCCAGGAGATATGGACGTCCAGGAGATATTTACGTCCAGGAGATATGGACGTCGATGATACTCGAGGATTTAAAGTAATCCCAAACCTACACACTACAAGAACAACGTACTGGAGTGAGAGATATAGAAATAGGTGTAAAATATAGGTTAAATCAGGGGCTCCTGGGCACACTAACATTGTCAACATCAGTGGGACGCTACTGCTCCGCTAGCCGCAGATAACACAAATATTGCCAGAACAAGTGTATAAGTCTCCAAGAGATTTATACACTTGTATAAGACTTATTCACTGGATCACTATTTGCACCAAGTGCTGGATCAGCTAGGCTGTGAGTATCTGGGTCAACAGGCTGCCAAAAGCAGCAGCCTAGTTGACCAGGAGAGCGACAGAAAAGCCTGGCCCCAGACTAGGCTCTGGAAGTAAGAATAATAAACGTGAATAATACACAGGTATATAGGGATGGTAATATTACAGTACTGGAGGTAGGAGGTACAGTGCCTGCACTCTAGAGGGATGGTAATATTACAGTACTGGAGGTGGGAGGTACAGTGTCTGCACTCTGGAGGGATGGTAATATTACAGTACTGGAGGTACGAGGTACAGTGCCTGCACTCTGGAGGGATGGTAATATTACAGTACTGGAGGTGGGAGGTACAGTGTCTGCACTCTGGAGGGATGGTAATATTACAGTACTGGAGGTGGGAGGTACAGTGTCTGCTCTCTGGAGGGATAGTAATATTACAGTACTGGAGGTACGAGGTACAGTGCCTGCACTCTGGAGGGATGGTAATATTACAGTACTGGAGGTGGGAGGTACAGTGTCTGCACTCTGGAGGGATGGTAATATTACAGTACTGGAGGTGGGAGGTACAGTGTCTGCTCTCTGGAGGGATAGTAATATTACAGTACTGGAGGTGGGAGGTACAGTGCCTGCACTCTGGAGGGATGGTAATATTACAGTACTGGAGGTGGGAGGAACAGTGTCTGCACTCTGGAGGGATGGTAATATTACAGTACTGGAGGTGGGAGGTACAGTGTCTGCTCTCTGGAGGGATGGTAATATTACAGTACTGGAGGTGGAAGGTACAGTGCCTGCACTCTGGAGGGGTGGTAATATTACAGTACTGGAGGTGGGAGGTACAGTGCCTGCACTCTGGAAGGGTGGTAATATTACAGTACTGGAGGTGGGAGGTACAGTGCCTGCACTCTGGAGGGATAGTAATATTACAGTACTGGAGGTGGGAGGTACAGTGCCTGCACTCTGGAGGGGTGGTAATATTACAGTACTGGAGGTAGGAGGTGCAGTGTCTGCACTCTGAAGGGGTAGTAATATTACAGTACTGGAGGTGGGGGGTACAGTGCCTGCACTCTTGAGGGGTGGTAATGTTACAGTACTGGAGATGGGAGGTACAGTGCCTGCACTCTGGAGGGATAGTAATATTACAGTACCGGAGGTGGGAGGTACAGTGTCTGCACTCTGGAGGGATGGTAATATTACAGTACTGGAGGTGGGGGGTACAGTGCCTGCACTCTTGAGGGGTGGTAATGTTACAGTACTGGAGATGGGAGGTACAGTGCCTGCACTCTGGAGGGGTAGTAATATTACAGTATTGGAGGTGGGGGGTACAGTGCCTGCACTCTTGAGGGGTGGTAATGTTACAGTACTGGAGATGGGAGGTACAGTGCCTGCACTCTGGAGGGGTGGTAATATTACAGTACTGGAGATGGGAGGTACAGTGCCTGCACTCTGGAGGGATGGTAATATTACAGTACTGGAGGTGGGAGGTACAGTGCCTGCACTCTGGAGGGGTGGTAATATTACAGTACTGGAGATGGGAGGTACAGTGCCTGCACTCTGGAGGGATGGTAATATTACAGTACTGGAGGTGGGAGGTACAGTGCCTGCACTCTGGAGGGGTGGTAATATTACAGTACTGGAGATGGGAGGTACAGTGCCTGCACTCTGGAGGGGTGGTAAAATTACAATACTGGAGGTGGGAGGTACAGTACCTGCACTCTGGAGGGGTGGTAAATTTACAGTACTGGAGGTGGGAGGTACAGTGCCTGCACTCTGGAGGGGTTGTAAAATTACAATGCTGGAGGTGGGAGGTACAGTGCCTGCACTCTGGAGGGGTGGTAATATTACAGTACTGGAGTTGGGAGGTACAGTGTCTGCACTCTGGAGGGATGGTAATATTACAGTACCGGAGGTGGGAGGTACAGTGTCTGCACTCAGGAGAGGTGGTAATATTACAGTACTGGAGGTAGGAGGTAAGTGCCTGCACTCTGGAGGGATGGTAATATTACAGTACTGGAGGTAGGAGGTACAGTGCCTGCACTCTGGAGGGATGGTAATATTACAGTACTGGAGGTGGGAGGTACTGTGTCTGCACTCTGGAGGGGTGGTAGTATTACAGTACTGGAGGTGGGAGGTACAGTGTCTGCACTGTGAGGTCTCCCAGCTCAGGCTGTCACTACACAAGTCTCCCAGGTGAGGTTGTCACTACTGAAGTTTACCAGCTCATGGTGACGCTACTGTATCCTATATAGGAGTGTAGCAACCTAAGGGAGCGGTTTTTAAGGGGGGCAGTTAGTGTACAGCAGTATTCCAGCCTAGAGAGAACAAGCGATTTGAAGAGAATCATCATGTGCTTGGCATCCCTAGTTTTGATGTTCTCATTATCAATCCTAACATTTTCCTAGCGGATGCGGTATATATATTGTTGTGGTCTTTGAAGGCGAGATCCTCTGACATTAGCACTCACAGGTCCTTCACATTACTTTTTCGCTCTATTGTATGGTTAGAATTTGTCATATTCCCTGATACAGTTTTTATTTGCAGTGTCAGTATTGAATACCATTCTTGTACATCTTGTCAGACATTGCAACATCATGGAATCTTGATTCTGAGGACATATACTTAACCTTCTTCACGGCTACGACAACTACTACTACAACTAATCCATCTCTTTGAGTATGACCTACTTCCACTGGGGATTATCGCCTACCAGTGACTATGCCCTCGTCTGCTACACGTCCCATTTCCACCTGACGTTTGTATATAAACGCGAATCTCCTTGCCTCTGCTCCAGAACATCCACGACTACTGTGCTCTTTGCACCAACTCCAAGGCTGACGGACTGATTACCTCATCGTCTGTATATAGTTTTACTGTTTTCAAATTATGTCCTGGAATTTGTATTGATAAAGCCACTGGATGGCCAAAAGTCTACAATAAAGATGCCCAGATGTTCCACTTGTGTCTTAATTTCATCGTTTCTTCACTTCCTGGCATACTTCTCCCTTCAGTAAGTTGTGGAAGACACAGGGTGACCAGGTCATGAAGGACCTGGTCACCCTGTATATACACCCAGCCTGCATATACCTGATAATATACACCCGGTCCAGGTCCTTCAGAACCTGGTCCGGCTGTATATTATCAGGTACAGTATCTCTCTTTTCTTTGTTCCAGAGAGAACATTCCAAGACTCTTCAAGGCATTCCCATAGTTTACATATTTTATTGTAGGTAGTAAACGTTCTCTGTACATTTTCCAGCTTTCCAGCTCCAGCCTTCCAGCTGTCAGAGGTCTGATACCTCTTCTGCCAGAAAGGAACTCTGACCATAGAACAATATTCAAAATGCCTGAATTCCTCTTTCTGGCTTTTGCTACGTTTGTCACATTATTTTCTCTAATATGGTAATATAATTCCTAAATATTTTATATACTATAATTTCATTTCATCCAAGGAACAAGATTCATGGGGCAAGATTCATGGGGCAAGATTCATGGGGCAAGATTCATGGGGCAAGATTCATGGGACAAGATTCATGGGGCAAGATTCATGGGGCAAGATTCATGGGGCAAGATTCATGGGGCAAGATTCATGGGGTAAGATTCATGGGGCAAGATTCATGGGACAAGATTCATGGGGCAAGATTCATGGGTCAAGATTCATGGGGCAAGATTCATGGGGCAAGATTCATGGGGCAAGATTCATGGGACAAGATTCATGGGCAAGATTCATGGGCAAGATTCATGGGGCAAGATTCATGGGGGGAAGATTCATGGGACAAGATTCATGGGGCAAGATTCATGGAACAAGATTCATGGGACAAGCTTCATGGGGCAAGATTCATGGAACAAGATTCATGGGACAAGCTTCATGGGGCAAGATTCATGAGACAAGATTAATGGGACAAGATTCATGGGGCAAGATTCATGGAACAAGATTCATGGGACAAGCTTCATGGGGCAAGATTCATGAGACAAGATTAATGGGACAAGATTCATGGGGCAAGATTCATGGAACAAGATTCATGGGACAAGCTTCATGGGGCAAGATTCATGGAACAAGATTCATGGGACAAGCTTCATGGGGCAAGATTCATGAGACAAGATTAATGGGACAAGATTCATGGGGCAAGATTCATGGAACAAGATTCATGGGACAAGCTTCATGGGGCAAGATTCATGAGACAAGATTAATGGGACAAGATTCCATGGGGCAAGATTCATGGATCAAGATTCATGGGACAAGCTTCATGGGGCAAGATTCATGGAACAAGATTCATGGACAAGCTTCATGGGGCAAGATTCATGAGACAAGATTAATGGGACAAGATTCATGGGGCAAGATTCATGGAACAAGATTCATGGGACAAGCTTCATGGGGCAAGATTCATGAGACAAGATTAATGGGACAAGATTCATGGGACAAGATTCATGGAACAAGATTCATGGGACAAGCTTCATGGGGCAAGATTCATGGAACAAGATTCATGGGACAAGCTTCATGGGGCAAGATTCATGAGACAAGATTAATGGGACAAGATTCATGGGGCAAGATTCATGGAACAAGATTCATGGGACAAGATCCAAGGGACAAGATTCATGGGCCAACATTCATGGAACAAGATTCATGGCACCAGATTCATGGGACCCGATTCATGGGACAAGATTCATGGGACAATCTTCATGGGACAAGATTCATGGGACAAGATTCATGGGACAAGCTTCATGGGACCCGATTCATGGGACAAGATTCATGGGACAAGCTTCATGGGACAAGATTCATGGGACAAGATTCAAGGGACAAGATTCACGGTGCAAGATTCATGGGACAAGATTCATGGAACAAGATCCAAGGGGCAAGATTCACGGGGCAAGATTCATGGGAAAAGATTCAGGGGACAAGATGCATGGGACAAGATTCAAGGGGCAAGATTCATGGGGCAAGATTCAAGGGGCAAGATTCATGGGGCAAGATTCATGGGACAAGATTCATGGGACAAGATCCAAGGGGCAAGATTCACGGGGCAAGATTCATGGGACAAGATTCAGGGGACAAGATTCATGGGACAAGATTCAAGTGGCAAGATTCATGGGGCAAGATTCAAGGGGCAAGATTCATGGGGCAAGATTCATGGGACAAGATTCATGGGACAAGATTCGTGGGACAAGATTCGTGGGACAAGATTCATGGGACAAGATTCATGGGACAAGATTCGTGGGACAAGATTCATGGGGCAAGCTTGATGGGACGATTTACATGCGGGGTGACGGTGTGATAACAGGAGCTACTGTGATCACCTTCAGGGTCTACGGTGTGGTAACAAGAGTAGCTACTGTGATCACCTTCAGTGTCTACGGTGTGGTAACAGTAGCTACTGTGATCACCTTCAGTGTCTACGGTGTGGTAACAAGAGTAGCTACTGTGATCACCTTCAGTGTCTACGGTGTGGTAACAGTAGCTACTGTGATCACCTTCAGTGTCTACGGTGTGGTAACAAGAGTAGCTACTGTGATCACCTTCAGTGTCTACGGTGTGGTAACAAGAGGAGCTACTGTGATCACCTTCAGTGTCTACGGTTGTAGGTAACAAGAGTAGCTACTGTGATCACCTTCAGTGTCTACGGTGTGATAACAAGAGTAGCTACTGTGATCACCTTCAGTGTCTACGGTGTGGTAACAAGAGTAGCTACTATGATCACCTTCAGTGTCTACGGTGTGATAACAAGAGTAGCTACTGTGATCACCTTCAGTGTCTACGGTGTGGTAACAAGAGTAGCTACTGTGATCACCTTCAGTGTCTACGGTGTGGTAACAAGAATAGCTACTGTGATCACCTTCAGTGTCTACGGTGTGGTAACAAGAGTAGCTACTGTGATCACATTCAGTGTCTACGGTGTGGTAACAAGAATAGCTACTGTGATCACCTTCAGTGTCGACGGTTGGTAACAAGGGGTAGCTACTGTGATCACCTTCAGTGTCTACGGTGTGATAACAAGAGTAGCTACTGTGATCACCTTCAGTGTCTACGGTGTGGTAACAAGAGTAGTTTACTGTGATCACCTTCAGTGTTTTACGGTGTGATAACAAGAGTAGCTACTGTGATCACCTTCAGTGTCTACGGTGTGGTAACAAGAGTAGCTACTGTGATCACCTTCAGTGTCTACGGTGTGGTAACAAGAGTAGCTACTGTGATCACCTTCAGTGTCGACGGTGTGGTAACAAGAGTAGCTACTGTGATCACCTTCAGTGTCTACGGTGTGGTAACAAGAGTAGCTACTGTGATCACCTTCAGTGTCTACGGTGTGATAACAAGAGTAGCTACTGTGATCACCTTCAGTGTCTACGGTGTGGTAACAGTAGCTACTGTGATCACCTTCAGTGTCTACGGTGTGGTAACAAGAATAGCTACTGTGATCACCTTCAGTGTCTACGGTGTGGTGGTAACAGAGTAGCTACTGTGATCACCTTCAGTGTCTACGGTGTGGTAACAAGAGTAGCTACTGTGATCACCTTCAGTGTCTACATTGTGGTAACAGTAGCTACTGTGATTACCTTCAGTGTCTACGGTGTAGTAACAAGAGTAGCTACTGTGATCACCTTCAGTGTCTACGGTGTGGTAACAAGAGTAGCTACTGTGATCACCTTCAGTGTCTACGGTGTGGTAACAGTAGCTACTGTGATCACCTTCAGTGTCTACGGTGTGGTAACAAGAATAGCTACTGTGATCACCTTCAGTGTCTACGGTGTGGTAACAAGAGTAGCTACTGTGATCACCTTCAGTGTCTACGGTGTGGTACCAAGAGTAGCTACTGTGATCACCTTCAGTGTCTACGGTGTGGTAACAGTAGCTACTGTGATTACCTTCAGTGTCTACGGTGTGGGTAACAAGAGTAGTACTGTGATCACCTTCAGTGTCTACGGTGTGGTAACAGTAGCTACTGTGATCACCTTCAGTGTCTACGGTGTGGTAACAAGAGTAGCTACTGTGATCACCTTCAGTGTCTACGGTGTGGTAAAAAGAGTAGCTACTGTGATCACCTTCAGTGTCTACGGTGTGGTAACAAGAGTAGCTACTGTGATCACCTTCAGTGTCTACGGTGTGGTAACAAGAGTAGCTACTGTGATCACCTTCAGTGTCTACGGTGTGGTAACAAGAGTAGCTACTGTGATCACCTTCAGTGTCTACGGTTGTGGTAACAAGAGTAGCTACTGTGATCACCTTCAGTGTCGACGGTGTGATAACAGAGTAGCTACTGTGATCACCTTCAGTGTCTACGGTTGTGGTAACAAGAGTAGCTACTGTGATCACCTTCAGTGTCTACGGTGTGGTAACAAGAGTAGCTACTGTGATCACCTTCAGTGTCTACGGTGTGGTAACAGTAGCTACTGTGATCACCTTCAGTGTCTACGGTGTGGTAAATGGCATAGTATTATTTTATATTATTTCATTATTGTGCCTTGATGCTGGGAAGGGTCTCTTGATCCGAGGAAGTGGATTTATCTTCCCCTTGCTTGAATGGAACTTAAATATCACCTATACATCAGACGCTATATGACCCTTACCTGTTTAGCGCTTGCCTCTGATTATAATATAACACTTTTTTGGTTATCCTGGGTTATCTACGGATATGTTATGTATGATAATGTATGTAACTGTACTTGTGTGTACCTGAACGTACTTACTACCACCAGTAATCTTCACTGCTTGACGCATCGTATCTGAGGGACGCAATGTTGTGTACGTACACATGTGCTGTGTACGTACACATGTGCTGTGTACGTACACATGTGCTGTGTACGTACACATGTGCTGTGTACGTACACATGTGCTGTGTACGTACACATGTGCTGTGTACGTACACATGTGCTGTGTACGTACACATGTGCTGTGTACGTACACATGTGCTGTGTATGTACACATGTGCTGTGTATGTACACATGTGCTGTGTATGTACACATGTGCTGTGTATGTACACATGTGCTGTGTAGGTACACATGTGCTGTGTATGTACACATGTGCTGTGTATGTACACATGTGCTGTGTAGGTACACATGTGCTGTGTATGTACACATGTGCTGTGTAGGTACACATGTGCTGTGTAGGTACACATGTGCTGTATAGGTACACATGTGCTGTGTAGGTACACATGCGCTGTGTATGTACACATGTGCTATGTAGGTACACATGTGCTGTGTATGTACACATGTGCTGTGTATGTACACATGTGCTGTGTATGTACACATGTGCTGTGTATGTACACATGTGCTGTATGTACACATGTGCTGTGTATGTACACATGTGCTGTGTATGTACACATGTGCTGTGTATGTACACATGTGCTGTGTATGTACACATGTGCTGTGTATGTACACATGTGCTGCGTATGTACACATGTGCTGTGTATGTACACATGTGCTGTGTATGTACACATGTGCTGTGTATGTACACATGTGCTGCGTATGTACACGTGCTGTGTATGTACACATGTGCTGCGTATGTACACATGTGCTGTGTAGGTACACATGTGCTGTGTAGGTACACATGTGCTGTGTATGTACACATGTGCTGTGTATGTACACATGTGCTGTGTAGGTACACATGTGCTGTGTAGGTACACATGTGCTGTGTAGTACACATGTGCTGTGTAGTACACATGTGTTGTGTAGGTACACATGTGCTGTGTATGGTACACATGTACTGTGTAGGTACACATGTGCTGTGTAGTATACATGTGCTGTGTATGTACACATGTTGGCCTGTGTAGGTACACATGTGCTGTGTATGTACACATGTGCTGTGTATGTACACATGTGCTGTGTATGTACACATGTGCTGTGTATGTACACATGTGCTGCGTATGTACACATGTGCTGTGTATGTACACATGTGCTGTGTATGTACACATGTGCTGTGTATGTACACATGTGCTGTGTATGTACACATGTGCTGTGTATGTACACATGTGCTGCGTATGTACACATGTGCTGTGTATGTACACATGTGCTGTGTATGTACACATGTGCTGTGTATGTACACATGTGCTGCGTATGTACACGTGCTGTGTATGTACACATGTGCTGTCGTATGTACACATGTGCTGTGTAGGTACACATGCTGTGTATGTACACATGTGCTGTGTATGTACACATGTGCTGTGTATGTACACATGTGCTGTGTAGGTACACATGTGCTGTGTAGGTACACATGTGCTGTGTAGGTACACATGTGCTGTGTAGGTACACATGTGTTGTGTAGGTACACATGTGCTGTGTATGTACACATGTACTGTGTAGGTACACATGTGTCGTGTAGTAAATGTATTGTAGACCATGTGCTGTGTAGTACACATGTGCTGTGTAGGTATGACACATGTGCTGTGTATGTACACATGTGCTTGCGTATGTACACATGTGCTGTGTATGTACACATGTGCTGTGTATGTACACATGTGCTGTGTATGTACACATGTGCTGTGTATGTACACATGTGCTGTGTAGGTACACATGTGCTGTGTAGGTACACATGTGTTGTGTATGTACACATGTGCTGTGGAGGTACACATGTGCTGTGTATGTACACATGTGCTGTGTATGTACACATGTGCTGTGTAGGTACACATGTGCTGTGTAGGTACACATGTGCTGTGTATGTACACATGTGCTGTGTATGTACACATGTGCTGTGTATGTACACATGTGCTGTGTAGGTACACATATGCTGTGTATGTACACATGTGTTGTGTATGTACACATGTGCTGTGGAGGTACACATGTGTTGTGTATGTACACATGTGCTGTGTAGGTACACATGTTGTGTGTAGGTACACATGTGCTGTGTATGTACACATGTGCTGTGTAGGTACACATGTGCTGTGTAGGTACACATGTGCTGTGTAGGTACATATGTGCTGTGTAGGTACACATGTGCTGTGTAGGTACACATGTGCTGTGTATGTACACATGTGCTGTGTATGTACACATGTGCTGTGTATGTACACATGTGCTGTGTATGTACACATGTGCTGCGTATGTACACATGTGCTGTGTATGTACACATGTGCTGTGTCTGTACACATGTGCTGTGTATGTACACATGTGCTGTGTATGTACACATGTGCTGTGTATGTACACATGTGCTGCGTATGTACGCATGTGCTGTGTATGTACACATGTGCTGTGTATGTACACATGTGCTGTGTATGTACACATGTGCTGCGTATGTACACGTGCTGTGTATGTACACATGTGCTGCGTATGTACACATGTGCTGTGTTGGTACACATGTGCTGTGTAGGTACACATGTGCTGTGTAGGTACACATGTGCTGTGTATGTACACATGTGCTGTGTATGTACACATGTGCTGTGTATGTACACATGTGCTGTGTAGGTACACATGTGCTGTGTAGGTACACGTGCTGTGTAGGTACACATGTGCTGTGTAGGTACACATGTGCTGTGTACGTACACACGTGCTGTGTATGTACACATGTGCTGTGTAGGTACACATGTGCTGTGTAGGTACACATGTGCTGTGTACGTACACATGTGCTGTGTACGTACACACGTGCTGTGTATGTACACATGTGCTGTGTATGTACACATGTGCTGTGCATGTACACATGTGCTGTGTATGTACACATGTGCTGCGTATGTACACATGTGCTGTGCATGTACACATGTGCTCTGTATGTACACATGTGCTGTGTATGTACACATGTGCTGTGTAGGTACACATGTGCTGTGTAGGTACACATGTGCTGTGTATGTACACATGTGCTGTGTAGGTACACATGTGCTGTGTAGGTACACATGTGCTGTGTAGGTACACATGTGCTGTGTATGTACACATGTGCTGTGTAGGTACGCATGTGCTGTGTATGTACACATGTGTTGTGTAGGTACACATGTGCTGTGTAGGTACACATGTGCTGTGTATGTACACATGTGCTGTGTAGGTACACATGTGCTGTGTAGGTACACATATGCTGTGTATGTACACATGTGCTGTGTAGGTACACATGTGCTGTGTATGTACACATGTGCTGTGTGGTACACATATGCTGTGTATGTACACATGTGCTGTGTATGTACACATGTGCTGTGTAGGTACACATGTGCTGTGTAGGTACACATGTGCTGTGTAGGTACACATGTGCTGTGTAGGTACACATGTGCTGTGTAGGTACACATATGCTGTGTATGTACACATGTGCTGTGTAGGTACACATGTGCTGTGTATGTACACATGTGCTGTGTAGGTACACATATGCTGTGTATGTACACATGTGCTGTGTATGTACACATGTGCTGTGTAGGTACACATGTGCTGTGTAGGTACACATGTGCTGTGTAGGTACACATGTGCTGTGTAGGTACACATGTGCTGTGTATGTACACATGTGCTGTGTAGGTACACATGTGCTGTGTAGGTACACATGTGCTGTGTATGTACACATGTGCTGTGTATGTACACATGTGCTGTGTAGGTACACATGTGCTGTGTAGGTACACATGTGCTGTGTAGGTACACATGTGCTGTGTAGGTACACATGTGCTGTGTAGGTACACATGTGCTGTGTAGGTACACATGTGCTGTGTATGTACACATGTGCTGTGTAGGTACACATGTGCTGTGTAGGTACACATGTGCTGTGTATGTACACATGTGCTGTGTAGGTACACATGTGCTGTGTATGTACACATGTGCTGTGTAGGTACACATGTGCTGTGTAGGTACACATATGCTGTGTATGTACACATGTGCTGTGTAGGTACACATGTGCTGTGTATGTACACATGTGCTGTGTAGGTACACATGTGCTGTGTAGGTACACATGTGCTGTGTATGTACACATGTGCTGTGTAGGTACACATGTGCTGTGTATGTACACATGTGCTGTGTAGATATACATGTGCTGTGTAGGTACACATGTGCTGTGTATGTACACATGTGCTGTGTTGGTACACATGTGCTGTGTAGGTACACATATGCTGTGTATGTACACATGTGGTGTGTATGTACACATGTGTTGTGTAGGTACACATGTGCTGTGTAGGTACACATGTGCTGTGTAGGTACACATATGCTGTGTATGTACACATGTGCTGTGTATGTACACATGTGCTGTGTATGTACACATGTGCTGTGTAGGTACACATATGCTGTGTATGTACACATGTGCTGTGGTCTGTGCAATAATACAGCTTGTGGTCACTTTTACTTCTGATGTGACTTAAGAGAAACAATCTCCTGATGTCAGGTTTTGTAAGTTATCATGCCACAACAGTTTCATTGATCAAATTGGTCTATGTGAAATAATTGAAGAATGTTTCTTACGATCAGGATATTCTAGGTTAATTAAACATAATGTTAGTTTGTGTGTTTATAACATCTGTTAAAAATCTGTATGTAAACTAAATACTGTCTTTCATGCGATAATTTCCGAGTGTCGCAGCTGATTTTATTTTTAACCTTTCAATGATAATAACTTTGTCATGGAACTTCTGGGCAGCTTCAAGCTTAATATTCCTTGTGTATTTTAGGAAATTGGCCTCTTTGGTCTCTTTGAAAGGTTTTAATTGGATTTGGCCTGTGTCCTAATTTACCACTTTTATGGCGTTTTAAAGTTTAATAAACAGAGATTTTCCTATTTTTGGCAACATTCTCAGCAACATTTTCGTTTGTGTTTTCTTAAATTTGAGTTTATTACTTGAGAACGTCTTATTCGACCGACTTTAAGTTTTCAGTGTTAGTGTAGTGCATCTTGGACAAGATTCATGGGGCTAGATTCATGGGGCAAGATTCATGGGGCAAGATTCATGGGGCAAGATTCATGGGGCAAGATTCATGGGGCTAGATTCATGGGGCAAGATTCATGGGGCTAGATTCATGGGGCAAGATTCATGGGGCAAGATTCATGGGCAAGATTCATGGGGCAAGATTCATGGGGCTAGATTCATGGGGCAAGATTCATGGGGCTAGATTCATGGGGCAAGATTCATGGGGCAAGATTCATGGGGCAAGATTCATGGGGCTAGATTCATGGGGCAAGATTCATGGGGCAAGATTCATGGGGCAAGATTCATGAGGCAAGATTCATGAGGCAAGATTCATTAGGACACAGATTCATTAGGACACAGATTCATTAGGACACAGATTCATTAGGACACAGATTTGGTCTGTGTCCGAATTTACCGCGTTTATTTAAGGAAACTGAATAATAATTTGTACATGATAACTTCTGTATGTCTCTCCAGAGACACTTCAGATCTGGTCTCATGCACCCTCCGAAATACATCTAGTTTAAATAGCTGTTGCGTCACCGTCAGTATACGTTGTTTCAGCCTGAAAGGGGTGTCAGCCTGAAGGGGGGTGTCAGCCTGAAGGGGGGTGTCAGCCTGAAGGGGGGTGTCAGCCTGAAGGGGGGTGTCAGCCTGAAAGGGGTGTCAGCCTGAAGGGAGGTGTCAGCCTCAATGGAGGTAGACTTGGCCTCAGTGCAGGTAGTGGTGTTAGGTTCAGTGGAGGTGATGACAGCGTCAGTTTGTGTCAGTTAGACTCCTGAGCTGACATGGTTCTGCAGTATAATTTCTAACGGAGGAATTCTTTAAAAACTTGTGGCGTCAGCAGGATCCAGGCGCCAGAAAACATAAAAAACCCGCAGCAGAAAGATGGAGGGAAGACCACACGCCGGGGTCACGGGAAGGGAAGTAGGGGGGAGACAGAGTCCGTCACGCCGGGGTCACGGGAAGGGAAGTAGGGGGGAGACAGAGTCCGTCACGCCGGGGTCACGGGAAGGGAAGTAGGGGGGAGACAGAGTCCGTCACGCCGGGGTCACGGGAAGGGAAGTAGGGGGGAGACAGAGTCCGTCACGCCGGGGTCACGGGAAGGGAAGTAGGGGGGAGACAGAGTCCGTCACGCCGGGGTCACGGGAAGGGAAGTAGGGGGGAGACAGAGTCCGTCACGCCGGGGTCACGGGAAGGGAAGTAGGGGGAGACAGAGTCCGTCACGCCGGGGTCACGGGAAGGGAAGTAGGGGGGAGACAGAGTCCGTCACGCCGGGGTCACGGGAAGGGAAGTAGGGGGGAGACAGAGTCCGTCACGCCGGGGTCACGGGAAGGGAAGTAGGGGGGAGACAGAGTCCGTCACGCCGGGGTCACGGGAAGGGAAGTAGGGGGGAGACAGAGTCCGTCACGCCGGGGTCACGGGAAGGGAAGTAGGGGGGAGACAGAGTCCGTCACGCCGGGGTCACGGGAAGGGAAGTAGGGGGGAGACAGAGTCCGTCACGCCGGGGTCACAGGAAGGGAAGTAGTGGGGGAGACAGGGTCCATTTAGCCGGGGGAATAGGAAGTGTAGTAGGTGGAATGAGAGAGAAGGGAGCAAGGCCACAGGCTGGGAAATAGGGAGAGGAGGTTACAGGAGCGGAGGGACGAAACGTGTCATCGCGGGAAGGGGGCGGGGAGGGGGAGAGGTGGAAGGGTTAAGATGTACGCAGGATATGTGTTCAGGAAAAAATGAGGCAAGTGAACACAAGAGGGGGATAAGGAGTGGAGCAGGAGGATGAGCGTCCTGGGATGCTGCCTTGATGCTGCTGCTTCTCCCTCAATGTTCAAGAATGATAGTTGCTACTGTTATCTCTGCATTAACTATCTTCTTAAACAACACTCGTGTTTATATAGGTTATTTATCTCCGCACATTGTTTTGTACATTACTTATTAAATGTCTTAAAAGCAATAAATACATTGACTGGTAACCAGTAAGGAGGAGTGTTGGGTAAAGTCAGGTCGGGAACCTCCAGCTTGTCAGTGTTGTCTTGGCAGTGAGAGTGAGAGGACGCGCCAGCTACGTCTCCAACCTTAGTCAAACCGTAAGCTCGAGACGTGTATTTCAGTGACACCAGATTCCCTCTAAACTATGCTTATTTAGAGTGAAGTTGTGACTTTATAGACACGTCGGTGTGTGCTTGAACAAGTATTTATTGATAAGATACAATGTGAGTTCAAGACACAAGTTCTGGTTTGTTTTGGAAGCGAAGCAGCGTCATGCTATGTAATGTGAGTATTATGTTGGCAGGGTGTGGGTACTGGTGGCAGGGTGTGGGTACTGATGGCAGGGTGTGAGTACTGGTGGCAGGGTGTGGGTACTGATGGCAGGGTGAGTACTGGTGGCAGGGTGTGGGTACTGGTGGCAGGGTGTGAGTACTGGTGGCAGGGTGTGGGTACTGGTGGCAGGGTGTGGGTACTGATGGCAGGGTGTGGGTACTGGTGGCAGGGTGTGGGTACTGGTGGCAGGGTGTGGGTACTGGTGGCAGGGTGAGTACTGGTGGCAAGGTGTGGGTACTGGTGGCAGGGTGTGGGTACTGATGGCAGGGTGTGGGTACTGGTGGCAGGGTGTGGGTACTGGTGGCAGGGAGTGAGTACTGGTGGCAGGGTGTGGGTACTGGTGGCAGGGTGTGGGTACTGATGGCAGGGTGTGGGTACTGGTGGCAGGGTGTGGGTACTGGTGGCAGGGTGTGAGTACTGGTGGCAGGGTGTGAGTACTGGTGGCAGGGTGTGGGTACTGGTGGCAGGGTGTGGGTACTGGTGGCAGGGTGAGTACTGGTGGCAGGGTGTGGGTACTGGTGGCAGGGTGTGGGTACTGGTGGCAGGGTGTGAGTACTGGTGGCAGGGTGTGGGTACTGGTGGCAGGGTGTGGGTACTGATGGCAGGGTGTGGGTACTGGTGGCAGGGTGTGGGTACTGGTGGCAGGGTGTGGGTACTGGTGGCAGGGTGAGTACTGGTGGCAGGGTGTGGGTACTGGTGGCAGGGTGTGGGTACTGATGGCAGGGTGTGGGTACTGGTGGCAGGGTGTGGGTACTGGTGGCAGGGAGTGAGTACTGGTGGCAGGGTGTGAGTAGGCTGGTGGCAGGGTGTGGGTACTGGTGGCAGGGTGAGTACTGGTGGCAGGGTGTGAGTACTGGTGGCAGGGTGTGGGTTACTGGTGGCAGGGTGTGAGTACTGGTGGCAGGGTGTGAGTACTGGTGGCAGGGTGTGGGTACTGGTGGCAGGGTGTGGGTACTGGTGGCAGGGTGTGAGTACTGGTGGCAGGGTGTGGGGTACTGGTGGCAGGGTGTGGGTACTAGTGGCAGGGTGTGGTACTGATGGCAGGGTGTGGTACTGGTGGCAGGGTGTGAGTACTGGTGGCAGGGTGTGAGTACTGGTGGCAGGGTGTGAGTACTGGTGGCAGGGTGTGAGTACTGGTGGCAGGGTGTGGGTACTGGTGGCAGGGTGTGGGTACTGGGGGCAGGGTGTGAGTACTGGTGGCAGGGTGAGTACTGGTGGCAGGGTGTGAGTACTGGTGGCAGGGTGATGGTGGCTGGGTGTGAGTACTGGTGGCAGGGCGATGGTGGCAGGGTGTGGGTACTGGTGGCAGGGTGAGTACTGGTGGCAGGGTGTGAGTACTGGTGGCAGGGTGTGGGTACTGGTGGCAGGGTGAGTACTGGTGGCAGGGTGTGAGTACTGGTGGCAGGGTGTGAGTACTGGTGACAGGGTGTGAGTACTGGTGGCAGGGTGTGGGTACTAGTGGCAGGGTGTGGGTACTGGTGGCAGGGTGTGGGTACTGGTGGCAGGGTGTGAGTACTGGTGGCAGGGTGTGGGTAATGGTGGCAGGGTGTGGGTACTGGTGGCAGAGTGTGAGTACTAGTGGCAGGGTCTCGGTGGCAGGGTGTAGGTACTGGTGGCAGGGTGTGGGTACTGGTGGCAGGGTGTGAGTACTGGTGGCAGGGTGTGAGTATTGGTGGCAGGGTGTGAGTATACTGGTGGCAGGGTGTGGGTACTAGTGGCAGGGTGTCGTGGCAGGGTGTGGGTACTAGTGGCAGGGTGTCGGTGGCAGGGTGTGGGTACTGGTGGCAGGGTGTGAGTACTGGTGGCAGGGTGTGAGTACTGGTGGCAGGGTGTGGGTACTGGTGGCAGGGTGTGGGTACTGGTGGCAGGGTGTGGGTACTGGTGGCAGGGTGTGGGTACTGGTGGCAGGGTGTGAGTACTGGTGGTAGGTTGTGGGTACTGGTGGCCGGGTGTGAGTACTGGTGGCAGGGTGTGGGTACTAGTGGCAGGGTGTCGGTGGCAGGGTGTGGGTACTGGTGGCAGGGTGTGGGTACTAGTGGGTAGGGTGACGTGGCAGGGTGTGGGTACTGGTGGCAGGGTGTGAGTACTGGTGACAGGGTGATGGTGGCAGGGTGTGGGTACTGGTGGCAGGGTGTGGGTACTGGTGGCAGGTGTGGGTACTAGTGGTAAGGTGACGGCGGCAGGGTGTGGGTACTGGTGGCAGGGTGTGAGTACTGGTGATAGGGTGACGGTGGCAGGGTGTGGATACTGGTGGCAGGGTGTGGGTACTGGTGACAGGGTGACTGTATTAGTGGTAGGGTGACTGTACTAGTGAAGATACAATGGTGACAGAGTGAGGGTGCTTGTAGTAATTGATTGTATAGACTTACTCATCCCATACCCATCCTGCTCACAATACTCAAAATTACCATCTAATGTTATTTATAGTAATGATGTTTGGTGTGGCAAGATTTAATTAACGTTGGAAGCGTATGTGGTGGCAGGGTACTGTGTACTGATGTTAAGATGTATGGTGGCAGGGTACTGTGTACTGATGTTAAGGTGTGGGTGTAAACTGGGGAAAAAATGGGTGTGTTGGCAGGGTTCACTAGTTATTGTTGGCATGGTTCACCAGTTATTGTTGACATGGTTCACCAGTTATTGTTGGCAGAGTTCGCAACTTACTGATGGCAGGGTTCACTAATTATTGTTGGCAGGGTTGGTAACTGTTGATATTTAAATAACAGTTAAAATGGGTTGAAAGCAATTAGTTACACCGGGGTCGTAACTATGGCTGCTCTATAATAACTTGACAAATGTGTTCCTGACAGTGCACAATACACTCCTGTCTTGTTTACAAGCGACACTCGGATCACATTACAACATTACAAACAATAAACAATACAAAACACAACAAAACATTTAAAAAAGCATATCCATTCGTTGTACGTATGTTTACGTGTGAACGAAAAAAAAATCTGTGGAAATTACAACCACGATATGAACTTTTCTCAAGCTGGAAGTGCAGTGTTAACACGAGGGTGGCCATGACGACACTGAAGTGCAGTGTTAACACGAGGGTGGCCATGACGACACTGAAGTGCAGTGTTAACACGAGGGTGGCCATGACGACACTGAAGTGCATTGTTAACACGAGGGTGGCCATGACGACACTGAAGTGCATTGTTAACACGAGGGTGGCCATGACGACACTGAAGTGCATTGTTAACACGAGGGTGGCCATGACGACACTGAAGTGCATTGTTAACACGAGGGTGGCCATGACGACACTGAAGTGCAATGTTAACACGAGGGTGGCCATGACGACACTGAAGTGCATTGTTAACACGAGGGTGGCCATGACGACACTGAAGTGCATTGTTAACACGAGGGTGGCCATGACGACACTGAAGTGCAATGTTAACACGAGGGTGGCCATGACGACACTGAAGTGCAATGTTAACACGAGGGTGGCCATGACGACACTGAAGTGCATTGTTAACACGAGGGTGGCCATGACGACACTGAAGTGCATTGTTAACACGAGGGTGGCCATGACGACACTGAAGTGCATTGTTAACACGAGGGTGGCCATGACGACACTGAAGTGCATTGTTAACACGAGGGTGGCCATGACGACACTGAAGTGCAATGTTAACACGAGGGTGGCCATGACGACACTGAAGTGCAATGTTAACACGAGGGTGGCCATGACGACACTGAAGTGCATTGTTAACACGAGGGTGGCCATGACGACACTGAAGTGCATTGTTAACACGAGGGTGGCCATGACGACACTGAAGTGCATTGTTAACACGAGGGTGGCCATGACGACACTGAAGTGCATTGTTAACACGAGGGTGGCCATGACACTGAAGTGCATCGTTAACACGAGGGTGGCCATGACACAAAGTGCATTGTTAACACGAGGGTGGCCATGACACGAAGTGCATTAACACGACGGTGGCCATGACAACTCTGGAAGTGCATTGTTAACACGACGGTGGCCATGACGACTCTGGAAGTGCATTAACACGACGGTGGCCATGACTCTGGAAGAGCATTGTTAACACGACGGTGGCCATGACGACCCTGGAAGTTAATTTAACACGACGGTGGCCATGACAACACTGGAAGTGCATTGTTAACACGACGGTGACCTTGACACTGAAAGTGCATTGTTAATACGACTGTGGCCATGACACGAAGTGCATTGTTAACACAACTGTGGCCATGATGACACTGGAAGTGCATTGTTAACACGACGGTGGCCATGACATGAAGTGCATTAACACGACTGTGGCCTTAATGACACTGGAAGTGCATTGTTAACGCGACTGTGTCCATGACGACATGAAGTGTATTGTTAACTCGACTGTGGTCATGATGACACTAAGTGCATTGTTAACACGACTGTGACCATGACACTAAAAGTGCATTGTTAACACGAGTGTGGCTATGACACTGGAAGTGCATTGTTGACACGACTGTGGCCATGACACTGGAAGTGCATTGTTAACACGACTGTGGAGATGACACTGGAAGTTAACACGACTGTGACCATGACTTGAAGTGCACTGTTAACACGTCTAAGGTCATTACATTCTGGAAATGCACTGTTAACACTACTATGGCCATGATCAGCGCTGTATGACCCTTGTAGGTTTAGCGCTTCTTTTTTATTATAATATGGCCATGATAATGCTCTGGAAATGTTAACACGAGTGTGGCTATGACGGCTCTTGAAGTGGATTGTTAACACGTCTAAAGCTATTGCATTCTGGAAGTGCACTGTTAACACGACTAGGGCCATGACGATGTTCTGGAAGTGTCAACACGACTGTAACCATGACGATGTTCTGGAAGTGTCAACACGACTGTAACCGTGACGATGTTCTGGAAGTGTCAACACGATTGTAACCGTGACGATATTCTGGAAGTGTCAACACGACTGCAACCGTGACGATGGTCTGGAAGTGTCAACACGACTGTAACCGTGACGATGGTCTGGAAGTGTCAACACGACTGTAACCGTGACGATGGTCTGGAAGTGTCAACACGACTGTAACCGTGACGATGTTCTGGAATTGTCAACACGACTGTAACCATGACGATGTTCTGGAAGTGTCAACACGATTGTAACCGTGACGATGTTCTGGAAGTGTCAACACGACTGTAACCGTGACGATGTTCTGGAAGTGTCAACACGATTGTAACCGTGACGATATTCTGGAAGTGTCAACACGACTGCAACCGTGACGATGGTCTGGAAGTGTCAACACGACTGTAACCGTGACGATGGTCTGGAAGTGTCAACACGACTGTAACCATGACGATGTTCTGGAAGTGTCAACACGACTGTAACCGTGACGATGTTCTGGAAGTGTCAACACGATTGTAACCGTGACGATATTCTGGAAGTGTCAACACGACTGCAACCGTGACGATGGTCTGGAAGTGTCAACACGACTGTAACCGTGACGATGGTCTGGAAGTGTCAACACGACTGTAACCGTGACGATGGTCTGGAAGTGTCAACACGACTGTAACCATGACGATGTTCTGGAATTGTCAACACGACTGTAACCATGACGATGTTCTGGAATTGTCAACACGACTGCAACCGGGACGATGTTCTGGAAGTGTCAACACGACTGTAACCGTGACGATGGTCTGGAAGTGTCAACACGACTGTAACCATGACGATGTTCTGGAAGTGTCAACACAACTGTAACCGTGGCGATGGTCTGGAAGTGTCAACACGACTGTAACCATGACGATGATCTGGAAGTGTCAACACAACTGTAACCATGACGATGGTCTGGAAGTGTCAGCACGACTGTAACTGTGGTGATGTTCTGGAAGTGTCAACACGACTGTAACCGTGACGATGTTCTGGAAGTGTCAACACGACTGTAACCATGGCGATAGTCTGTAAATGTCAACACGACTGTAACCGTGGCGATGGTCTGGAAGTGTCAACACGACTGTAACCGTGACGATGGTATGGAAGTGTCAACACGACTGTAACCGTGACGATGGTCTGGAAGTGTTAACACGACTGTAACCGTGACGATGGTCTGGAAGTGTCAACACGACTGTAACCGTGGCGATGGTCTGGAAGTACATTAACATGACTGTGGTCATAACGACCTCTTTAGGTACTTTATTAACAACTATGGCCATAAAAACACAATGATATTATTAACACGACTTCTGCTTTGTAAAAGCCTCTAATATGCTAGCCTTTTCTTCCTTACCACCTTTACCTCGTCAGTCCACCAATCGTTTATCTTGCTTCTTACACCCACTCTCTTATATCCACAAACTTCTACTGCACTCTAACACTGTATTCTTAAATCTACTCCATACCTCTTTGACCTCATTGTCTAGGCTCTCACTAGCCCGACTTTGTCCCAACTGTTCCTAGTGTTTTATCCAAACTTCCTCCTTAATTTATAAACTTATACATCTCTTATATACTGATGACATTTTCTTTGTACCCCATCTACCTCTTATTTTCACTGTAGCTACAGCTAAATGAAGATCTGAAATATCTGTTACCCGTCTATAAAGAAGCTGATCCAGAAGTCTACCCATTTACTTTTTATCCACCAATACATAGTCCAACAAACTGCTTAGTACGCTCTATATCATGTGTTTTTATATTTTTTCTTAAAATGTATATTATATATTACCAAAACCTCTTTGTATACAAAGTTCAATCAGAGGCCCCATTATCATTTACCTCTGGCAACCCAGACTTACCTACTACACCCTATACAACAGTTTCTCCCGCTTTAGCATTTAGATCTCAAACAAAAATTACTCTCTCACTTGGTTTAAAACTCCCTAAACATTCACTTAACATCTCTTATAATCTCTCTCCTCTACACCTCTCTCTTTTACAAATGCACTTATTATAACTTATTTTTCGCATCCACATAATCCTTAAATTTTTACATTTTATATTCCCTCTTTTCCTTCCATAACTGACCTTTCAACATTCCCAATACTCTTCCTTAAGTCTTATTCTCTCAGATACACCTGACCTAATCTCACTGAAAATCTCCTATCCCTTTCAGCTTTGTTTAGCTTAGAGCAAGGATATCCAGTTTCTTTTCATTCATAACATTCACAACGAACTCTTTCTTACCATCTGTACTACATCCATGGACATTCATACACCCCAACTTTTTTTTTTAAATTAGTAATTAATACAGGAGAAGAGGTTACTATCTCCTCGCTCCTAGTATTATAGTCACATCTTATGTCGTGGATGACTTACAAAGGAAGGCTCTTCTCCACTCTCCCATGGAGATAAAAGGAAATAAAACAACGATTAAGAAAATAGAAGAAAACTCAGAAAAGTGTATAGTATACACGTACATGTACATGCATGTATAGTGTTACCTAAATGTAGGTAGAAGTAGCAGTATGCACCTGTCGTCTTAAGTGTTTATGGACAGAGAAAGAAAAAGACCAACACTCCTACCATTGTGTAAAACAGTTCGAGATTTGTTTCTTACTCATTTGGCAGGACAGTAGACTTCCCTGCACATATATATATATATATATATATATATATATATATATATATATATATATATATATATATATATATATATATATATAAATAAACACTGATCTCTGGCTGAAGGAGACTCGAACCTACGAACCTTAGGAAAGGTACGCAGTGCTTTACCATCTACCCACACTGGATCCAATATATATATATATAT